>OX632365.1:2145839-2745839 GCA_951751655.1 Ophion costatus | reverse complement strand
CGTTGCTAGTTTTTAAGACATCCTCCGGAGTTAGTTTTGGCTCTTTCTTGAAAGTTTGCCTCGTCAGGCATGTCATATATTGCTTACGTCCGGAAGCATTTTTGGTAAACCATCGGCTATTTTTGGTATTTTTTATATGCTATTTCTAACTTGTTCAAGTTATTATCACTGTACAATGGCAGTAGGCTGCCGAATCCATAGTTCAGTATGTGTAGTATGTACGGTGTCATGCGTTTTTATTTTGTTTTCATTTATTTTACTGTTCCAGCCCATAGACCTTTGTTTTCTCTACTGGAGGATATATTTACTTCAAACAAAATGTTTCAATCGCTTACATCTTCCGGAAAAATCCATTCATTTTAGTGTAAATATATATGAGGTTGAAATTTGTTTGGTTGGAATGCGATAAGAGTTACTTTTTTGGATTGCCCTAATTCCTTTTGATGTTACATCCTAGCGAATGTGCAGGAGGTGTCTTCTCTCATTCAATTGTTTACTAGATTTCAAGGGCACTGGCATTTGAGAAGCCAATATTGTATGCCTGGTATGGATCGAAGCTATGCGCGAAGAAACCGGTTTTAAGCACATTTTTTTCAATTTTTTTCGCGGCCGTCAAGCAGCGTATTAAATTTTGGTTGGAGATTTATCTTTCACCATTGTTTTTTAGTACTACGCACTCGAAGCTGCTCGTGACCCGCAGAGCGAGTCGCCTGAGCATTGCTAGGGTTCTTTCTTCACGGGGTGTATGTATAAAAGTCCGTTTGTAATGAAATGCACAAAAGCTATTCGAATCTCGTGCCAAGAATGGCGCTGAAGTTTATTGTTTCATTTGTGGCTCCGGAAAAGAAACAGTCCCGGAAGTACACACATACACAGATGCATGTCTGAATTCTAACTCCGCGCTCGCTTTCTTTTCGCCCATTTGGAACAAGGAAGTCCCATTCCGACAATATCTAATAGTGGTTTTTCTCGTTCACCAAACTTAGGCAGTAGAATCGACGTCCCTTTGTGTTCATCATAACGGAGGAAAATTGAATGGACGCGGGTTGAACAATAATGTGGAAAATGGAAAAGGGTTTATATGCTGAGAACACGTTAGACGAATGGTCGTGAAGTGTGGATCAATGGAAAACGCTTTTTTTTTCAATATCACCCGTAATAGTTATTCGCAACTTAAGCTTGCAATACTTAGAAAAACTCGAATTGATGCTCTCACAAAATTAATTTTAGATGCTAGATGAGTTTATTTTTCACTAGAAGCCATCGAGTTGCTTGGCAGAATTCAAGAAACCTTCGTTGATCGTCGATACGTAGCCACCTACGACCCTGTTCATTTTTCCCGGCTACAAAAAAAAACCGAAAAAGAAAGATGTGAAAACAAGCAAAGAAATTGCCAGTGGTGCGCGCGTGCCGAGAAAACCGAAATCCAAACTGAAACTGAACCCAGCTACCGCCACTGGAAATCAGCTAAGCCAAGACCATTCGCAGAGCCGGCTAAACGGGAAACTTAACTAATCCAACTTCGGCGAGGCCGCTATTGCAGCTAGTAGAAGTGAACGAGCGAATATATAGACGGAGAGTGAGAACGAGCTCCTCTCGGGTAAATGATACCACAAGCAACAGCCCCACCAAGCCTTTCTACCTTACCTCCTCAAGCCAAACTTCTTATACACCCACGCCCTTGCACATATACATATAGATGTACAAACGGAAGTTTATTCGGGCCAACAGCCAGGCAATGGGAGATTTCACTATCTCTTTTGGCGTTCTCTTTCCGCAACTTACTTCCGGGTATACCGGGTCTGGGTCTTTAATTACCCCAAACAGAACGTAGTGGTGTTTAATCAACCGTTTTGTGCACAGTACAAACTCGCTAAGAAAGCCGTACTCCGATGCCGTGGCTCCGAATCCTTTGAGTAAAAATATGCTATGTATAATGAACCTAAATTCGGCAACTGTAGCATTCGTTGGAGTACTTCGTAACTGAGTTGCTTTTGGGGACTCCCCTCAAGAAGAAGACGATGATGGAACAAGATAGTTGTTGATAGGTGGGATTATAAAAATACATGGTACGACAGTTTTCCACTCTCTGTATTCATGCGAGGGATAGTTTATAGTGTGACCGTTGGAAAATCCGGTAATATCATTCCGGACAGTTGGAACGTACGAATATATCTAATAGCGGGAAACTTGCCGAGGCGTAAACGGAGGGAAGAGAGTAGTGGTTCTGACCGAATGTGTGTATGTGGAGGTCTCGAGCTGGGTCGTTTCCTTGGGAGGAAACCCCTGTGATACTGCAGATAACGCCTCGAGGCTTGTTGGTGCAAGCTGACCAACGTTAAACCTTAAATCCCCATGCGACCGCTGCAAGTTGAGCTCTATAGTGTTGTGGTAGCAGTGGGCTGTTCCCTCATGGTCTGAAGACCTTGCCACGTAGGATCGCTTGCTCACTCCCTCTTCCTGTACCCTAGCTTCACGAAATCTCAATGTCCTTCTTCCCTGCAGCTCTCAAACCTCCTTTGGAAGCATACGAGATGGTGCGGTGATGGGCTCTGGTTGCCGCAAGGGTTAATCGAGCGACATTGAATGCGCACCAACCGCAGAATCCGACCTCAACGTTGCAATGACGATGTAACTCCCTCGGAGACTTGTCCAACTGAGGAACAAGATGTAGCAGCGTCCGGCCAGCCACTCCACACTTACGGAATTGTTGATACGAACAAGGGGAGTCTCGTCATATTCGAATACAGTAGAGTCTTATACTTGGCTTCACAGATGTTTGATCAGTACACGTTTCAATGTTTAGTCTCACGATGATCACAATTGGCAACTGGCGGATTGCGAAAAAACGGAAATGCGGAGTACAACCGGACGGATTGACGTATACAATGGCCATGAAATTAGTGTCCCCTACTTGGACAACTTTACCGGGTTCATCATATTGCTTTTATGGGAAATGGCACACGTAAACCGCGATCAATAAATGGACTGTTCGCTTTCGCTGTTCAATTCAGTATCCAGCTGCGTTTTAACTCCGTTTATTCATTCACCACGACCTCGTAAACACGGTCGGCTCTAACACCGTTCGTGTTTTTCAAAGTAGTCATTCGAACCCGTGACAGGAGACGCTCTTGAACACTTCCTTCTCCATCGCCTGCAATATCGTGATCTTTATTTCGCACTCACGAAAGCGAAATTCCAAGACAAGAACTTTCCAAGCACCAGCTAGACTATTTTGGCTTTGTGCTTGCTGGGTCAAAAAGTACGAAAAAAGTCCAAATAATGCTGGTCCATCGGAAAGTGGCATCGCGTAATTTATCGTCGAAGTCTCGACTGCGAAGCAAGAGTCTCGACGTTGAGGCATTGCGGACCCATCGACGTATAGAAGAGCCCGATTGCGGACCAGAAGTAGTAACATTTGGAGGATGGTTCAGAACACGATACGGCTTATGAAGTGTACATACAGCGCAGTCTAGCAGAATGGAAATACAGAGACGAGAACTCAGGTGATTTTATCGTATATGCGGCTTGGTATTGGGGGTGAGGGAATGTGAGTGAGCTCCACCCTCCCCCTCGCGTCTCTTCGTAGCCGGGGAAGTAATTAATGGCGTTGCCGCGCAATCGGTCACGCCAGCCGAATTTACGGCGAGCTGACACGAAATTGGCTGGAAGGTTAATTCCTGTTGATTCCCGAGCTACCAGGAGAGCAAGAGAGGTGCGCTTCTTCGACGCGTGAAACGCAACCAGCCAACATGCGATATAGCCACTGAACCCTTTATCCCCTTCACACAAGCGGAATTCAGAAGTCAACTCTGCGCCCTCTCGCTTCTCACGCTCCCGCCTGCTCTTTGGTTACCGTCCTTCCACAGAAAGCCAAGCTCAAACTCACCAGAAACGCAACCAACGATTGCAAATATAGAGCTACGTGGGTGGAGAGTCTCGCCGTGCTCTCTTCTTCCTTCGGCTCCCTTCGGGCCGCCATTTATTTTAAGTTTTAAGCGAAAACGATAGTGCACACATGTATGTCTGTCGTTGAGCTAAAAATTGTGATAGCTTA
Source organism: Ophion costatus (assembly GCA_951751655.1). Lineage (NCBI taxonomy): Eukaryota > Metazoa > Arthropoda > Insecta > Hymenoptera > Ichneumonidae > Ophion > Ophion costatus. Next base: position 2,741,782 of record OX632365.1, on the reverse strand, counting down.
CCACCTGTTCGTCGCTGCTTCCCCGAGGGAATTTCTATCTCAGCTTTCCATTCGCTTTTCTTTGGTCGCTGGGACTGCGAGATAACCGGGTATATTTATTCAGAGGAAAACCAACACCGCATCGTTTGCTCTTTAGGCATGGATATATGTCATGTCGTACTCCGTAATGTTTGGCAAAAAAAAACATTTTTCACGTTACCCTGCTGAATTGAGCTGCCCTACTGGCATCAAGATTATCGAATTACTTGGGGTTAGTCCGGATTTGCGTGTTTAAATTCACGAAGCGATTGCACCAAGAGACTCAACGCATTTCCACTTCTCCAATCAAAGCTTATATTTGCATCTTTGACATGCAATAAGAAATTAATTTTTTTAATTGCCCAAACTTTTTTGGCACTGGAGTAGTATTTTTGTCAGATCATAATATTTTTCGATATTGTTTTTTTTTTGTTATCTTTTTCACGTTCATTTCAGCATTGTTTTAGGTTTCCATCGGGGTTTGTAAATATGCTTTTCAGGGTATGCTTGGTTTTTTGGTTTTTCGGTTCCAATTTAGATTTTTTCCAGGCTTTTCAGTTTAAAACAGCGTTTCATGAAATGTTCACGTTTGCACGAACTTTAGCTCCACTATATCTTTATTGCCGTTTGTGTATTATCGGAATAAAATTTTGCACAAATTTGACACTTGCACGAACTGTCACTTAAATTGCTATGGTGGTGAAGTCTATACCGATGAACTGAAACGTCGATTCTTTTTGATCTTTCTTTCCTTCTTCATATTTATTATTTAACGTAAATACTACAGAACTCTTAAGCGTTCTTACAAGGAACACCATTTAAGTGTCTGCCCCCGATTTTGAGAAACTCATACATGTGATAAATAATTGACAACTATTAGACACGTATTTTTTTCATCGACGGAAAACCGTTTTTAAGGGTCAAACGACCCCTCAAAGAAAGGGGTGTCACCACTTAATTTCATTTTTTTCAATTATCCTATAGAGGATTTTTCATCGTTTAGGTACATTAGAAGAATTTTGGTTTTTGCTTCATTCGGATCGATGAAGTGCTTTTGAGTAAAACTGCTAAACCACCCCTCTACATGCCTTTCTTTGAGGGCTGGTTTTCCCCCTTACAACCGTGTTTCCGCAGATAAAAAAAATACGTGTCTCATAGTTTTCGAAGCTTTATCACATATATAAGTTTCAACAAAATCGACGGCGGACACTTAAGTGATGTTCCCCGTTAGTAGCCAAAATTGACCAAAAAAATGGTTAACACGATCCAATTAGTTTTTATCGCATTCCAGCGATGCACGGTTCAGAATCATTTGCGGATGCGGTAAACGGCAATAAATTAATCGCCATGAACAATCCAAGCTCTCTCAGCCCAATCCCCATCGAACCGGAATCCCTTGCCACTTTCGTTGCCCAGTGAGCCTACCACTCCTCGCAACATTGGAGACTCGCACGCCCCAGGGCCCCGAAGCGTTCCAGTGTCACAACGTCCCGTACTACTCCTCTTCCCTAAACGCTTAATGCCCCCCAACCGCAGCTGTACCTACTATATATTGTAAGTTTCATGACGCTTACAACGATTCTCCTTCAAGCATTGTCCGCTCGTGAAACCCAGGCAACGGCAACATGTTTAAGTTATAGCTCGGAACACGCGTAATAGTACAAATGCATTTTCGTGGGTACCAAAACGCTGTCAATTCCTCGACTCATATCGGTGCGTTGACAACCGCGCCTGGGCTAGGTATTTTGTAGGATCTATACAGGCATCAAATGTAAACTGTCCTCGGTGATTTTGGAAACGTACGCTTTACTGAAAAGCTCTACCAGTCTGAATTTCGTAGTCCACTTAAGATAAAAATGCATTCGTTGGGTCGTAGGAAGTCCTTGTCCTATTGCATTAATTCTAGATGGCCGTTAAGCTTATACGTTGAAAGGCAACGACATTTTTTTCTATTTTTGTTATTAGCAAAAATGTTTGATTGACAATTTAGATTGTAGAACTCACAAAAAATGTTTTGAAAACCCTTGATTGATTCTCGTAGCTCAAAACTGACAAAAAGTTGGATGCAAAGTTAATGATTTTTAAAAATTAATTCGCGTTGCGCTCTAACGATGCAAATTTCAACATCCTTCTGGGCCGTTGAAATTACATGGTATTGAAGTTCATATCGTTGGAATGCGACGAAGGTCCCTTCTTACTTGTATCCTTTCATGTATTTATTCGAATCCATAGGTTGTAATTAAAGTCATAGATCTATAACAAGGCTACGAAAAACCGCTTAGATGAATTTAGGAATAAAAATTAACTATCGTTGCATTCCAACGATGCAAGCTTCACCATCATGACGTTGCACGAAGATAATCATTTCTCATCAACGTCGTTCAATGCTGAGACGAGGAAAGATTCGAGTTTAGCCCATTTGGTTCTGCACCATCGCGTTTCAAAGAGATTTCAGTAGGATAGTGAAAGTGATATCGCAAGACTCATGGAAAGCTACTTGGCAAAAGTGAATATCCGATCCATAACGGACTAACCTCTATGGCTGACCATGCCGATACGACTCTTTCTCATTCGAGCGACAAGAGTTTCTTCGTACTCTTATATGGAAAAAGCCTATGGACTCACGAGGGCAGACAACATGTCAAAGGCTCGAAGAGCCCCGGAAGTGTACAGGAAATAAAGGAGCGCGGAGTTTTTGACAAAAGCAGGCGATAGACATAGTTAGGGGACCGGAACCAAAGTGGAAAGCAGAACAAGTAAGTTTGGACCAAGTTTGGGAACTCCAGAAAAACCTGGTGACACTATACAGCCGCACCTAGTACGCGGCAGAAGTTGCTACTGGTCCTTTGCCTGATTTCGATTCTGTAGAATTCAGTTAGACCGAGAAACGGAATGTGTGATAGAAGAAGAAACATTACTTCCCCATCTCTGGCGCTCTAGCTGCCTCTCTCTCTCTCTCTCTCCTGTCTCTCCCTCTCTCTTGCCTGTCTCTTTCTGGCTGACACAGAGACTCAGACTCGCTATACACTTTCTTATCTTTGTAAGGGAGGAAGCTGGTTGGAGTGAAGTGGAGATGAGCCTTGAGAGAAGGAACCCCCCGGGAACTTCTATATCGGAGCATACGCTCCGAAAGTACCGACAGCAGCTTCTTATTCAAGTTGCACAAGCTCCATATACGTGTATATATATGAAAGGAAAAGCAGACATAGCTGAGTGTAACATCATTTCTTTCTGACTTCTTAGAGTTTGGCGAGCCAAGCAGTAAGGATATCTTCCAATGTGGAGCTGCGGCCCTGTACTCACTAAGACTTCATACAGATAGAACTAACACGCATAGCATGTCGAAAAGACTTGTTTCTATCACCGACATATTTTACTCCTTGCATTAATTACTGAACTGCAAAGAATGTATACAATAATGATAGAGTTTCCATCAATTCAACTTAGCCAAAATTTGGCTGTTCATATCTCGTGAAACTTTTGGGTTCGAAGCTGTATAGTATACTAATGAAAGGGGCGGTGGAGGACGTTGCAAATTACTTTGAAGCTAGATATTTCGGAAAGGGGGCTTCCAAATAAACAGTGGTGAATGCAACTCCATTTTATTTTGAAAGACCTGTCCTATGAGACCTGACTTGGTGGGATGGTTGAAAAAAATCGCCCTCATTTTACATACGAAGGAACTACCCTAAGAATTTGTTTTCAAGATTTTCCTGAATATTAATTGAAATCCCCATCTCACGCATTGGCTCGCAAAGTTTCACGCCTATACGTAGAAAACCTTAGAAACTGTGCGGCTGTGTCAGCCGGACGGACATGGCGAAGTTATAAGAGTGCCTTGTTTGTCTATAAAAGCCTAAGAAGAAAAACCTTCAAACTCTCGGGCTTGAGGTAACATTTCGTAAGTCGTGTTCGTCTAATTGTTCATGCAACTGTGGCAAGCGTAAAACGGTACGGTATATCCGTGAAATTGGATCCAAATGTTGCGAAATTGTATACAGCGAAATCGAATACGTAGGGCAAACCCATTACAGAACTCCTTCGTGCGATACACACCCGAGCGGTGGTATACGGACATTGATACAAGTTTCGAATGGGCTGAGGTTGAGGGAAAGCGCGACATACGCTGACGAGAATTTAGAGTCGTTGCAATAAATAATCGACAGCTCCATTTCCCCCGGGGCTGAAGTGGATGTTTATACATGCGGGGTTGTATAGACGTGCGTATGCATATATACGTTTGTGAGTACAAATGCCTCTATAAAAGGCGGTCGTGTTACAATTCACTCATGTAGATCGCAACATCCTCGGATCGCATACTTTGTGGAAGACCCGCGAATTGTTTGCATCTCAGTCCATGTGCTCGGTAGTCCCGATCCCTTTACCTAGCTCTCGCTCAACGCATTTCAGTTTATCTTCATCCGCTCGTGATGTGGAAACGGCCGAATCGAGAGATGAAACTTACCCCTGATATGCGAGAGCTCCATTCAGCTGCACGATAAGCCTTGGGACAGTACACTACCCGAATCCGAAATCTGTATTCTGATCTGTTCACGGGAGCTACTGTACTATGTACACGTGTACAATATCGTGTCATAATTCTGACAGCTAATGTTCCTGACTGTTACAGGCGGCTGAAGGTGAATGTTAGTAGGAATTTGATTATCGGTTACTTGAATACACTTGAGTCAGAATCGGTAGAATCAGTACCTTTGAATTGGAACAAGAAGCGTTATAATCACTTCTCGACATAATTTAAGGGGTTACCCCCACTTGCGATTTTGAAAAAATCGCAAGTGCCTCCCGTAGTTGCCCTAGCTTTCGACAGATGGAATTTTTTAATAGGAACTACAATTAAGGAAAAAATGGTTCCTATGCGAGAGCACCGAAAGAAACGAGAAACACGGCGCACTGTGCCAGAAACTATAACGTCTTCAAAGCGGTTAAGAGAATATAACGTTACCAAAAACCGAGTGGCTTCCGTTGACGCCAGAGTGGACGTCATTTTTTCCCTTCCTCGACAAGCCCTTACTCTTTCCTCACTCTGTCTTGAGTTTTACTCTCAGATCGTCTCGGTATTCCGCTTAGGACCGTACAGCGACAACATCTAACGCGCATTATCGGTATCGGTCGTCCAGACTTTTGCCATCGGGATGCTTCTTATATCACTTTTCACGTGCTTATGGCGCAACGAAGTAGTTTGGAAAAGTTGTGAGTATCCAGGACGAAAGTGGGTATGACGCACGATGACTTTCTTGACACGATATAGGCAAGTACATGTGTGTATGGGTGTTCGATGTAGCAGTTAAGGCCAAGCACGAAAATGCTTTTTGCGAGAAACTGATGCTCGTACGTGGCACATGAAAAATCGAGTTCTACAAGGGGCTTTGTACACTTACGAAAAAAAGATTCTGACACTGGACAAGTGGAAGTGCCAAGCCTGGCTCTGAAAGAGGAATGTTTTGCTCGTGTACCAACTGTACAAGCTCTTGCAAATTTCGCGAAGAACTTCGGGTCGACTTTTTCCCTTCTTCCATTCAGCGATCTTGGAATGCGTCCAATAGTCACGTTACGTTTTCGAAGTCGGAAATATACGATTAAACCAGCTAAATCCACGAACGTAAATCACTTAAATATTGAAGACGCGATTACTATTGACAAAACGAATGCGAAACTCGAGAACCGTTCGTAAATAGATCAAGGAAACTTGATGAGTTTCATCGGCAAGGGGCAAGCCAAAGCGATGGAAATTCGATTCCGCGCATACCTACCCCATTGACTTTATCAAAGAAAAAGCTTGTTCCTACACTCCTTTTATGTATACAGTCGAGTTGAGCGTCACTCGATGTTTCCCCCATTGGGTGAAGGCTCGAGCTTCTTTGCTTTGCAAACTCCACCCTCGGTTTCTCTTGTTTTCGAACGGCCCACTTAAATCAAATCCGAGTGCGCCTCTCCCCGACTGCTACCGCGTCATTCGCACCCTGCGCTGTTGCACATTTTGTCGCAATGGACTCTTCCGGATGCTTTGTCTTTTTGCACCGCAACGCCCTTTTCGCGGCAGGCGTAGGATGCTGTCCTTGTGCAATCATCAAGCAGGGTGAAAATTGGAACTCAAACTCCTCGTTCCCCGTAAGGCCGTGAAAAGCTGGATCCCGATAGGCATTATTGAAACGTACCGGCTGAGCGGCAGCGAATAAATGGAAGACGAATTTTTGTTAGTCTCTTGCTAGCATTCTAGCTTGCTAGCTTGCTAGCAAAAAAAAACGAGAACTACGTGATCCTGGCGTAATCAAAACGATTGATTTTTCCATAAAATATATATCGTACGACCTGCACCAATCATCGTGGCCTGCCCTTTCTAAAACCCTTCGTACCTTGAATTTTTCCGTCTCGAGAAGGAAGAAATAATCGATAAGCTTTATGTGCGCCATTGTCGAAAGGACCTTGCTCAACTCCACGAATAGCTTGGCACGATTTTACCGTCCTAAGAACGTGCCGTGACGGTGCAGAGGGCGGGAAGAACATGCGGAACAAGCCGGTGCTTCGCCCCCCCACCCCCACCCACCCCTCCGTCGTTCTTTCCAATGCTACCATTTTTCCAACAATAGAATTTCTGGCGGACCAGCGACAACGAGAGAACTAGATATAGAACGGGAGAGCGTGGCGATGTTGAAAGGGCTTTCCAATCGCCTGGGGAAAGTACACCAATTGCATAACAACGAGACTAAACTATAATCGGCACGGCTTTTCCACAATTGCCCTGTGGTCATGTACAAACGCAAAGTGCAATGGGACAGCGACTCGTCTTTGGACAGTACTTGGGGTGTTGAGTCTCTCAGGAACAGGAATAACCGCTACGACATGTGCGAAAAAGATACGGAAATCGGGTCCATGGATGTAAAAAGTTGGTGACTTGAGGTACAACGTCCGAAACGACCGGAAGGTAGTGGTTCCTCGCATCAAATGCCTTAGGTTTTGAAGAACAAAGGCGCAATGATTGTCGACAAGGTATTATTGCGATCACGAAATTGCTGCAAGTTGCTTCGAGAACTGTTTGATATGCGGGGCAAGTTGTATGAAGTTATAACCCAAGTATCCAGCTTCCTTAACTTATATAGAATCTTCGTGAAAGCGTTGGGGTTGGAATCACCGTTCGGTGCACGTCACTATGTGCCGCGACCAGAATCCTGCCTGCTTCTGGTCTGCCATTCCGTGGTGTCTTTCCAAGTTTATGAATACATGTACATGCACTCAAAAAAAAATCCAACGTAAATTGGTTAACCAATTCCATAAGATTGGTTGCGTTGAGCTAGTGACTAGTTGAGTAAAAAAAAACGTTTGGCCATTTGAGCGAATGTTTTCCCTCTGAAAAACAAAGTCCAATATTCGCCTGTTGAGTACGAACGCTTATCTAAGCTGTTGAATTCACGAGACATGCTCGAATGGCGGTAGAACGCGTGATCGAGTCCCACCGAAATTAGGTGGCACACTTCGAGACTTTCAATGCGATTTGCCATTCTCCGTTGATGTACGCGGACAGTAAAGTTTCAATCCTCCGGTTCGACGACGGAGAGATTCGTCGAGTATTTTCATCAAAAGGAGCAGTCACATCGCACGATCTCGGTAAGCGGTGGAAAAGGCGAAGGCACCAAAGAACCGTCTTGGACTTTATTGATCCTATAGACATTGCAATACAATAAAGACAACTCCCGTCGATATGAAGCAGCATGCGTGTGTGCAGAAGATGACGAAAGATCGTTGCTAAAGCCAGTCGAGCGGCACCGAGTAGTTGGATATACGTGTTTACGATCGCAAACGGACGTGGAGATGGACAGGAGGATCATGATCCCCGCGATTGGGTATCCTCTGGGTTCGCCCGCGAGTCAGTTTCCCAATCCCATTGACATGGTGTCCTTGTCCGTCGAAACGGAAAGACGGAGAAGCGGGAACAGAGAGAGAAAAAAGTCTCCTAAGATCGAAAGGTGAACCGCGAGTTCGCGACTTCTCACGCACAGACGACTAGTCCAGTCCGAATGTATATGAATTTAGACGACTTCTATTCAACGATCTCGGCATGTTGCCAATATTTTTCAAGTTCTTTCGACCACCAGGAATGTACTGTAAAGGATTTCGACTATTCTGTGATATCTTGCAGCCTAAACATTGTTTTAAAAAACCAACATTTCAATGCTATCCTTTCTTGGAAGAAGTTTTTTTAAAATGCTTCCTGTGAAAATTGTGCGGCATGATGTCATCTACGAAATAAGTTATTTACAAAAATCATGGAGGATTCTTAGTTTAACGGCAAATCACCGACGAAGAATAATTTTTTTGTTTATTGTATGTACTTCGATGATGTGCAAATGTATTGACCTCAAACTCATACGATACGTAGATGAATCTATCCCCAAGAGAAATCTTTCAATTTTATTCAGCAATGACATATAATTTGGCAATAAAAACCGATATTCGTAAATTCTGCGTTCGCTTGTAAGAAGTCATCCACCAAGCTCGCAGAGTGCAAACAATCGTGGCGGTAGTTTTCAGCGCGTACATTCATGATTTACCTAAAAATCATCACCTACCTCATCACATTCAATATGATACAAACCCGTTGGAGTTCACTATTTCCATAACTCCCTTATAAATCTATCCATATATCCCCATAAATTGTCGTGGAAAACTGTTTTTTTAATTACGCGTATTTTTTCTCTCCAAATTCGAAAATGAACTCGAAAATCAGTATTTCTCAGTACTACTCAAACTTTTGAGTGACGCACGAGAAAGGGTCTCTTTTGACGAATTTCCATTTTTGTTTTACAAAGTCAAGTCTCGGCAGCATATTCAAGTATATTCAGCAGGATATTTTGAGATCCGAAGCAACATCAGTTTTGAAGAAATGTCATCCCGTGATGGCAAAAACATTTTTTTTTTTTTTTAATATCCGAAAAAGATTTTAGATATGTTAAAGAACTCTTCTTTTTAATAAAGTTCGTGGAAAGGATTTGGGGGTTAGGCAACTCAGTAATCATTCGAGATTTTCTGAAGAAAATGCAGTTAACAGCGTGCTTTACACGTACGTTCTTTCGCGAGTGCTTTGGCGCCTACAGGATTGCGCGCGAAAAAACTTTCAGACTTCTTACCTGCCTTCCAATCCTCTCCGACACCTTACACCCGCACTATTTTACGCGGGAAAGAACGTACGTGTGATTGGGGGGTATTCAACCTTTTTGCAATTAGTTTTTTAATTCACAAATTAAAATAAGTTGGAAAAAACCAACAAGAAAACAAAAGACTTTTTCGACCATTGTGTAGCGTTGTGAATAGTGTAAAAACAGAATTTTACAATTTTTTTCACAGAAAACAGTTTTTTTCTTTCAGTTTTTATCAATATCTAACATTTTTTAATGAAAAAATATGCTAGAAACAGGACTTGCAGTTATCCTCTGTATTGATTTATTTGATACACTTTATACTCCAGTTAAAATGAAGCGCACTACGTAGCTACATAGTCACGACGACGATGGTTTCTCATCCGGTGATGCGGCGTTCGACCCCAGGAGTTTTCCGCTAGCCACTAGGGTTCGAGAAAAGTGGAGAACTGCGATTACAAAAACTTTTCTGCACGCCGTGGGCGACAAACAGCCCAGGCGTGTGCCGCAACCCTTTTATCTTTCCTCCCTATGGTATGCCTCTTGGTCCTTAACATTGCCACTTCGGGGGCTGCGATAGTGCGAGCAAGAGGCGGACGCGGTTGACTCAAGAGAGACGGTGGTTCGTACTTCTATACATATATCTTCGTTTGGCCACCCTCGTCTCAAACAAGAGTTTCCCACCGCTCCATCTTTTTTGCTCTCGACTCCAACATACTTCGTCCGCTCGCCTCTATCACGCGCTCTTTCCCCGGGCTGTCTCACGTGTCGCTCGTTCCCTCCCCTTACTCTTTCGCGACTTCCAGGCGTTGCTCTCTCTCCCTCTCTCTCTCTCTCTCTCTCTCTCCCTCTCTCTCGCGCTCTCCTCCTCTTGACGGAGATTAAAACTTTAACACTTTCTTACTTTTTTTGTGTCCTCGGTGTGCAGCCATTGTTACTGCTTCTTCGAGGGGGTTGCAAGAAGGGCGCCCGACGCTTGGAACATTACAGCGGTACCGTGGAAGAGAGCGAGAGGGAGGACAGAAATTTAAGGATGTTGAGTCCCTATGAAACATGTTAATGCTAATTGTTCAATAAATAGCTTCTTAATCGTCATGAAATTTTATACACGACCTCCTGAATACTTCATGTAAAAACATACCAAATTTTCAGAATTCTATCATCATTACTTCAACCTCCTTAAGGGTTGAAATAAAAAATGATAAGAAAATTCGGAAAATTTGGTATGTTTTTGTATGAAGTATTTAAGAGGTCGTGTTAAAATTTCACGACGATTAGGAAGCTCGTTATTAAAAAATTAACATTTTGTTAAGAACAATTTTTAAAAGAAATAAAAAAAAATGTATCAATAAACTTCGTTTTGTTTCCGTTGCTTTCAGTATATTGTAGATATTATAAAATTGAGAGGTGAAAAAAAAACTTATTGCAAAGTTACATCAGTTTCCATAAAACAACATTTAATTTGTGACTGTTAATTGTTCAATAACGAGCTTCCTAATTGTCGTGAAATTTTTACACGACCTCTGAAATATTTCATACGAAAACATACCAAATTTTCAGAATTTTATCATTTGCGATTTGGGACTCAACATCCTTAAGGGAAACAAAGAGAGCAGAACGAGAAGGCCAAAAAGAAGAGAACGCAAAGCGGGCGAAAGAAAAACCTCGTAATCCAAGATTTCTGCCACGTTGGACAAATTTCAGTTTCCTGAAGTACTCCGCTCTTGATAGAATGCTCCATTTTGCATTTAGGTCTACGACGGGGACCCGTAGGAGATTCGGTCTCTTCGAACGCCCTCTATCTCTACTCCAAAGAATTGCGTTCTCCACTGCCCTATTCTTCTTCCCTCGGAATACATCCATTTGATTCTTCTTCTGAACCCTGTCGCCTGGATCCTTCCGCTATCTCGTTATCTCGCATTTCCGCGCTCGCCTTCGAGTCAAAATCAGCGAGATGCCCAGGATCGTTAATAACCGGGAAAGATACAGTGCGCGTAAGAAACGTGCATCGTTGAAACTTTTATATTGTACGATAAATTAGAGGCGATTCGCTACGCGGGACAAACTTAGGCCACCTCGAGATCCCACGGGCGTATACATCACGTTGATAACTGAACATTCCTCTATCGAAAGCATCCCTTATTTATTGTCACGGCACGAAGAAAAAAGTCGTATATAGCCAACCGCGAGGGGGAAGGCTATATCTCCACGTTCAAGTAGAATTAGAGCATCGAGTGCGCAGAGCCTCTTTAATACGACCCCCCTTTCGGGCCGAGGTAATAAATTATGGAAAAAGCAATATTCAAGGAGTCTAATATCGCAAGGAATATTGTGCACGGGCGTGAGTAGATAGGCGAGGGGGGAGACTATATAGGTTGACTCTCCTTCGTATCCTTTTCACGATACCACAGGTCCACGGCTTTCGCGCTTCTTCGCCAATTTAAATCTTCCAGAACTCGGATCCAAGAGACCCGAGAAGCTTTTGAGGGAGGCCTTCGCGCTCACGATCAATCGTGAAACGTCCGTGGGCAGCGTTCGAGAGAGAAAACTGTGCTGAGTCAGGCCCCGGATAAGAAATACGTAATTTACATTCGATCTGCGAATTCGATCAGCCAGACTCGGCTGCGCAGAGCCATACCGATAAACGCCCTCGTTCTAGCGGAAAGGAAGTAATCTGATGAAAAAAATCACCCCTCACGTTGCAATTTTGCAATCGCTAATGCTTTTGCAATTTTGCAGTCGCTAATGCCTAAAGAATCGCGTTCCTCGGGAACCTTCATATATATCGCACACTCAGAGATCGACCCGCATTTGATCGCCGAAGATATGCTGGGTGGCACACTTACTTTATCCCCCCCCCCCACCCCCCAAATTAGCACTCTCAGTTTCAAAGGTATCGAGCAATTGTGATGCTGAAGTTTGCATCGTTGGAATACAATAGAGTTTTGTTCTTCCCAATCGCCCATTTTTCCGCCGGATTTTGGTTACAAAAATCGCATGAAAGTTTGAAAATATGTTTCATCAGAGGTCTCCAATGGACGTGTGCAAAAAAAAGTAGAAAAATGATGAAAATGAGGAAAAAAAAGGCAACTTGAAAACAATTTTCGTTGCGTTCCAACGATGCAAGCCTAAACCCTTTGCACTCGAGTGGCGACTCTTGTCCACCACTTACTATCCGAGCGAAAAAGACGTCGAGTGCAAAAAGTCAACATTGTGAAAAATTGTAAGAACTTGTTGGCTTTTGAAACATCGCTATTGATATGTTGATAATTTTTGTGGGTGAAAACATTTTTGGAGATTTTAAGGTCAATTACGTTTTTCCTAATGACGTGCTAAATTTTGATATGCTGGATTCCATTGGCGACGTCAGGACAATGAATTTCGATTACATAAACGTTTGCAACGTTGGAACGCAGCGAAAATTTGTTGTAATTTATCAAGCTGTTCATTTTGTCTATTCAAAAGGATTTATCGCACATTTAGGTTCCAGATCTCTAACAACGATCCTGGATGACGTTTGAGTGATTTTCGTAGGCCAAATATGCCAAAAATAATTATACTGCACAACTTTTAATAGCTTGCTAAGTTGCAAGCTATAATACCACAATTGAGGGTCATCAGAATTGAATTGAGGAGAAAAATGGCTATGCTTGCTAAAGTATCTAAAAATATCATACCCTGCGAAAAAGTGAAGGAGACCATGAAAACTTCACAACGCTGCCACCCCGAGGAAATTATTACCACCATACCTCTGTCAACAACGAACACGTGTCGTCGCAACGTTTTTTGCCACGTTCCACAAAAATTCGAAAAGAATCACATGAGAGAATCTCGGGGCTATGGTACAATCGGCGCTCTTTTTCGCTCCGCGGAAATTTAAGGGAGCTTTCCAGTGTGAAATTTTCAAAAAATCGATTTTTTTTTTTTTTTGCTTTATCGAATAGTATACACTCTTCCGAATATTCCCTGAAATTTTCATGCCGAAATTCAGATTATTTCGGTTACTGTACAGCATTTCTTGGAAGAAGGCAACGGAGCGCTACAGCTACAGCGAAACTTTGAACGCGTTTTTCTCGAAACAGCATTTTTCAAAACGGTGTCCAACTTGGAGGGCAGAGTTTTAAAGCTATCGAGTTGAATTTTTTACACAATATTCTTAACGTCATTGTTTATCGTGCTATGGAAGCTTTTTTTTTTTTTGACATCTTCCTATTTTTTTGTAAAAAAACTGCCAAAAAAAATGCTAAAATCGATACTTTTTGTTCAAACCGGCGCCATTTTTGCAAAAAAAAAAAAAAAAGCCTCCATAGCACGAAAGCCAATTATATACCGATCAATAATCTTTTTGTGTTTTTTGTTTCAGATCAAAATTGTGACCCCCAACGTGGACACCACATCCAAGTGCATTTTCTGCAACAATTGTTTCATCATTTTTATAGATATTAATTAATAAATAAATCGATCTTTAAAAAATTGTTTTGTATTCTTCAATACCCAATTAATATACAAAAAAAAACCAGACCGATTAGATTATTTTTTCTTTAAAAAAAAAAATCGCGAAAAACAGCGATTTTTCGGGCTGTCACACTGGAAAGCTTCCTTAAGAGTCAGAGAGTGAACTAAATACGAGTAGGTAAATGAACCCCCTGATTACTTACAAGACGCCCCGTTAGCTTGGACCTAACCTTACCTTAGTAAGGTTACCTAACCTAACCTTACCTAACCTAACCTTACCTAACCTAACCTTACCTAACCTAACCTTAGTCTTCTTCTTCGGGCCAACATTTTTCGTTAATCATTCAGCTCATCTTTGTGACTTTCAAGGCCCCTTAATAAATGAATTTCTTCGAGGACGAGCATACGCATCGAAGCGAATGAACCACTCTTCATATGCGAATGAGTCACGTAGAACGATCTACGGAAGATAAAGGAACGGCCTTTTCGGACTAACGACAGTCCGCCATTCCCGCTATCTCCGGAAATGTTGGGCGGTTTCTCGCTCCTGCACTTGCAGTCCGTAGGTAGAGAAATTGTGGTACATGGTAGAAAGGAGCGTTTCCTAATAAATCTTCGGGCACGTTTTGCAGCTCGGTTGCGGAAGAGAGGCGATATGCGGGCATGGCCGAGGAGGAACGGTCCGTGGCAGAAAAAAAAAAGAGTAAGAGACAGAAAGTAAGTACACGGAAAGAAAATAATTGAAAAAAAATAAGGACATGGCGAGAGCCGAAAGAGATGCGTCTCTTTCCGTGCTCTTTTTCCTCGCTTAATAAATTCCCTGAGCAGAGTCAAACTAATTAGTGGCACAGTCGCGGAATTTTAAATAAAATCACTTATCCAGGGAAGAGAAGAAAGACACGCAAGGGAGGCTAGCGAAGAAAGTAGAAAGGGAGTTACAATCCTCAGCGGACGAACGTTCTACCGTACCAACGGACGTTCTAAAATGCGAGGCTGATATATATATATATATATATATATATATATATATAGAACATTTTTAGATATATATTTTAGATAGAACTAGATAGAACTAAATAGAACTAGAATAGAATAGAACATTTTTAGATATTTATATATATATATATATATATATATAAATGTTCTAAAAGTGTATCTAAAAATACCGAACTAGGTGCTCAGATGCTACTTTGCATCGTCGGAATGCAACGAAAACTTATGTTTTGGACCATCAACATATTATTTTCTAAATTCCACAACCTAAATGGGCAAAAATATTGCGGCTAACAACGTTAAGAAAATACTTTTCGTTGCGTTTTAGTGATGCAACCGTCAAGACCATTTTTAGCCATATCAGCCGTGCCCCATCTTGAACACAGTGTCACAAATATGACCCTCCAGTCCACAAATTAATCCCAGAACCCATTAGGAATCCACTGCTCCGCATTTGACCCGTCGGTTTTAATGAGAATGCGGAAATTCTTTTATTTATTTTCCTCTTCGAGCCGATCTCACCGCAACTTCCAAAGTCGAATAAGTACGAAACAATTTCGTGGGGCTTTTCCGCACCGTCAGGTAAAAGGACTTGACGGCTAGGTGTTTGTCTACCAGTCCTCTTTTTCCTCATCCCGACTATCCCTTCGTGTGTACACGTTCGGAAAAAAAACACACAGAGAAGAAGGAAAGAAGTGGATGGGAGGAGAAAATAAGAATTAAAAAAAAAACAAAAGGACGAGGGGACAGGAAGAAACTTCCGTTCAGGAATGGACGTAAAAGTTTCGACTCAGCGACGAGAGATACAGGACAAACGTAGAAGAAACAAAGGAATGCAGGCGGTTGCGGAGTGAATTTTATATATAGTCTCCTTTGGTCGTATACAGTATACGTGTGTATACGTGTGCACACACGTGTACGTGTGTGTGTGTGCCTTTTCTCCATGGTTCTCGACAGAGAATTGGAAGCAACTATCCAATTTCCGAGGAAACGACGAGGAGGATCGGTCCGTTAGATATACGTGCAGCCAGCGATCGACAAAGAACAGAGAAAACGAAATGAATCGTGAAAACGTTTCGTGGGGATCTGTATATACGGAAACATACCCGTATATGTGGGTGTGAGCATTTGTGCGCGTATGTGCAGACGGGAAGACCGAGGGAGAAAGAGAAAGACGAGGATTAAAGCTAAACGAGTGTGTATAGGGACGAAAGAGAAATAGTAGGACGAAGGGACGAAAGATGGAGAAACGCAAAATGGGAGGATTTGAGCTTAGTGGTCCAGCGAACCAGAAACTCTAACTCTCTGCCTCGCTCTCTCATTCTCTATCCGTAGATGTAATCTCATCTCCTTCCTCATTAGTCTTCTGTCTCGTTCCCGCGCCCCCCCACCCCCTCCCACTCTCTCTCCTCACTATTTCAGATTGCTATTATGGTCTTCTTATAATTTTGCAGTATTGTTGATCTGCCTTGTGTCATACCTCGTCCTTTGAGTAAGTTTTATTACTAGCTTACAGTGCTTTCAAGAGACCGCGCTGAAAAGGTGTCACTGCTCTTTAGCCTCACTGCAGCTGAGGAAGACTGATGGGGGAGAGTGACCGAAGTACAGGCCCAATTTCTACACTGGTATGAAGCAAACTAAATTCAGCTCTTTATCTTTTACCCTTCCTCTATCGCAATGTCGTTCCCAATACCGGTCAAGCTGATCTCCAGAAAGTTGGACAACCATCGATCTCACTATACCCCACGGTTTCGGCCTTCGAATTTTCGGACTCCCTGTGCGATTAACGCAACGATGGTGATATTCGCCATTTTTTTTCAATTGACCTATCGTTATCCAATTTTTGGACACTCTCAGGCTACGAGAATCTGTCACAAGTTTTTTTAGGATTATTTCTAACTTCTCCGATCTAAATTTGCAAAGAAATATTTTGGATTAAGATTTTTTTTTAAGGATTATCGTCGCATCCCAACGATTAAAAATTCAAGACCATATTAGACATCGCGATATATTGCACAGTCGCAGTGCTTCACGGTGCTTCTCTGTTAGATTTTTATTTCCTTATTTTCATTTAAAATAAAAATTCTTTTTTGCATATTTAGCTTGTGGATTTCCGAATAAGGATATTAACCCTCAGGGTGCGGACTATAGAAATATAGGTCCGTACGGGCATGGGTTAGTCTAACCCGGCAACTTTGATCGGCTGTATATAGTATTGGGCTGTAATCTATCAACTAAAACATTTTTTTCAATCGATCGCAAATTTTCTCAGAAATATATAGTTTTTGCAGATTTGTGATATTTTTTTATTGAAAAAAAGGTACAGTTGAAAATATAAACGACTCCTTCCAAAATGGCCCTACGATCAAAATTCGCTCGGGTTACGCTAACGCAGTCCGTACCCTGAGTGTTAATTTTCTTTTCGCTCCGGGCTATACACTAATGTGTTTGGAGTAAAGTAACGTAATCTGCAGGTCGCCTTGTGAATTAAAAAAAATTCAGACGTCATACGTTAAATATCGTCTAGTAGGCCAGAAACAATAATGTTGCTGACCAAAATTCTTCGTAAAATTCGAATAACGTTAAAAAATGGATTCCGACGAACAATTAGTAGAACAAAGTGAACTTCTGTATTTGAATTCTGACCCTCGCTTCCGCAAAAATCACACCTTGCAACATTACTAATAACATTTCGTTTGTTCAAACGACGTTATATTATGTTTATTACAATATTACAATAAAAAAAACCCCGGAGCGAAATTGTCAAAGAATTGGTGAAGGATTTTTATCCTTCAAAATTTGTCAAAAAAACCCTAAGCAAGTCAAACAAACGAATGATCATTTCATCGCACCGATACGGACTTCTATTTCATATGAAAAGAGAAGTAACGAAAAGCGCAACTAAAAAAACGTGGTGTTGAACTCTGTTGAACTCTCATCATTGCAAGGAACGTAAGTTTCCTCAAATATTTTTATTCCTCCACTTCTATGGCTCTTTCTCTCTTTCGTAATAAACTACGTACAATCGTAATGTATTTTTCTTAAGATTACGCGTAAATTACGTAATCACAATAAAATACTGTCGAAATGCTTTCTTGCATATTTTCATTATAAACGTAAAAAGAGGTGCAGCGCAAAACGGGGTCGTTGCGTGTAAACAAAAATTAAGGATGTTGAGTCCCTATGAAATATGTTAATGTTAATTGTTCAATAAATAGCTTCTTAATCGTCGTGAAATTTTTACACGACCTCCTGAATACTTCATGTAAAAACATACCAAATTTTCAGAATTCTATCACCATTACTTCAACCTCCTTAAGGGTTGAAATAAAAAATGATAAGAAAATTCGGAAAATTTGGTATGTTTTTGTATGAAGTATTTAAGAGGTCGTGTTAAAATTTCACGACGATTAGGAAGCTCGTTATTAAAAAATTAACATTTCGTTAAGAACAATTTTTAAAAGAAAAAAAAAAAATGTATGAATAAACTTCGTTTTGTTTCCGTTGCTTTCAGTATATTGTAGATATTATAAAATTGAGAGGTCAAAAAAAAACTTATTGCAAAGTTACATCAGTTTCCATAAAACAACATTTAATTTGTGAATGTTAATTGTTCAATAACGAGCCTCCTAATTGTCGTGAAATTTTTACACGACCTCTGAAATACTTCATACAAAAACATACCAAATTTTCCGAATTTTATCATCATTTGCAATTTCGGACTCAACATCCTTAAAAAAAGTCATATAGCTAAGAACGTAACGCGATGTATTCCGGGCCAGTTGAGAGCGACTGGGCGAGGAACGTCCCGTGTATGCGTCTCGAACGGACCGCGGAGGGTTCCGTTTGAGTCGGTATGGGATTAAACGAGGTCCGACGTTGAATTCGCAGCGTTCCGTCGTAAATTGCTCCAAAGAATTCGATATTAACGGAGGAGGAGTGGCCGGAAGAGCAGGGAGACGCTTCGCTTGGCAAGGGAGTTGCGAAGGCAGCTGAAGTTAAAGGGATGTGCTCGAGGGCGGGAGGCACTCCATAAGAAGAGAGAATAGATGTGCCGGATGATGAGGGGGTGAAACGGTAAGGTAGAAGGGAAGATGGTATTAATGCTACTGCTCCTGTACGTCTACCTCAGACGCGGAGAGGCCAAGAGCTGGCAAAGCCCTCCTCGCGGTCTAGCGAGCTCAAGGAATTCCAACGAGATCGAGCGAGAAGATCGCGTTCTTTCTGTCGGTACATAGGAACGCGGAGTGCCCAATGTGTGTACTACAAATTACGCGGACGGACGTAAACGCGACGAATAGACGTGGACCGTGCGAAAAATTGTCGGGACAGCTCGAAGAAAATTTGGATTGCATATTTGGGTAAATTAGTCTCGTTGCACCCCCTCCCGCCTCGCTCTCACAAGGAAAACTTAAGGAAAACTAAAAACTTGACTCTTACCTTCCGACGTGGTAAAAAAATCGTAGAATTGAATAGGGGTAATATAGCAGTTTCACACTCAAGGAGTGCACCGATTTTAAGGGGTTACCCCCACTTGCGATTTTGAAAAAATCGTTTTTTTATTGCATTTTTTTGAAGTATAAGTATCTGAGAATATGTCCTGAAAATTTCAAGTCGATCCGAACAAAATTCACTGAGATATGAGCGTTGAAAGAGAAGAATCCGTGAATTAAAGAACTGAAATTGAAACTTTAAACGCGTTTTTCTCTAAATGGCATTTCTGAAGCCGGTGACCAAGATTACTCGAACACTAATGACCCGATCTTCTTGAAATTTTGCAGGCTTATTTAATACGTAAAAATGTAGTCTTTAATCGTTCGATTTTTTTTTTCGAAAAAAAATGGCCGTTTTATAGCCAAAAAACGACCGTTTTTTTCGTTAAAATCGAACCATTAACTTTGACTGTCCGCCATTTTGTGAAAAATGAATATTTTTTAAAATCCTTCGATTAAAGACTAATTTATACTTATATTTGACTAAATCCATCCGCATTTTTTTTTCAGATGATCCACTTCGCCGCAATGTTGGTCACCGCAAACCGTGTATATAAAAACATTATTTCATTGACGGCCATTTGCCACTAAACAATGTAATATTTTTCAATAAAAAAATTACTGAAAGTTCTTCAAGATGTGTTCTTTAAGATGGTATATTGATCGATTAAAAAAATGTTGTAGTTTTCTTTAAATAGATTCATGAAAAAGGCTTTTTTGCGCTACAAGTGGGGGTAACGCCTTAATGAAACAAAAACGAAAACTCTTCTAATCCAAAGCAATGAAAAATCGACTATAGTGACATTGCAAAAAAAAAAATTAATGGGTCAACCACCCTAGAGATGCCTTTTTCGAGGGATGTTTTCACCCCTTAAAACCGTTTTTCCGCCGATAAAAAAAAAATACGTATCGCTTACTTTTCGGTGCTTCATAACATATCCAAATTTCAACAAAATCGAAGGGTGACACCTGAGGGATGTTTCTTGCTAGTCTCCGTAATTTTTCAGACGATTACTAATACTTTGATTTTAAGAAAGGTTTTAACAATTGAAAAAAAAACACATCCAACAACCAAAAATTCGACTGCAGCACCATACCATCTTAATAAGTCCCCTAAACTTTTGGTTTTGCGTTCCGCCATGCCAATATTATCCGCCGGGCTAACGGTTACCCATTTTCGATCACCCGGACTAACTGATAAAAATTCCACGAACCGATAGTAACCATGCGAATGATAAATCACTTGCCCAAGATCATTGACAAATGCCAAATTACGAACGCGCGATAAATCCGCAAATATACAACGTTTGACGAGGACCGTAGGAGTCTTGTGGACTGTCGCAACGGTGACATACACTCGGAGGATATAATGTACGTTGGTTATAATGGTGTTAGTGGTGTTTGCGGAACTCAACGTTAGTTCCGAGCGATTTGTCGCTTGTGCGATTTAACACAAGAGCTACTATAACTGTAGACATATATACACACACCCATATGCAAAAGCGTGATTTTGGTGACTTTCGACTTCGAGGACCGACCCAATAGTCGCCTATTGTCCATACACTCAACATAATGTAAACCCGAATGTCCCCAAAATCACATCCAGACACATATAATATTGATATGAAGGTCATTTCAAAGACATTTCAAAGACAAAGTTCAGATGGGCGAATGGCCAACATTATATACGTGTAATGTGTTCACAATGTCCTTTCCATACTCACACACATGGAACTGGCCCGTGCCTAGATGTGACTTGACAGTGGTGCGTGAGCGCGCTTGGCCTAGCGTCCTTGCAGGTTTCCCATTACTATCGCCACCAGCCGAGAACAACCTCAAGCCTCCTTCCTATTTCCCCATTGAGCTGCCGCGTTATTATGTGATACGAGAGTCTCTGCGTACCCCCCCCCCCCCCCCACCCCACATATACACACACACACGCTAACAAATATATGCATAGCTGGATGCCGTCGTTATATAGTTTAGGCGGTGGAGAACACTGAAGCGAGCGAGTTAGAGCTGGGGGGACTCCTTCCTTTCCCGCCAACGTCGGTGAATATCGAATTGGCATTACCGCTTCCGACGTCATTTTAGATAACGCCTGCCTGCCCCATTCCGGGTAAAACCTCCCGAGAGGCCGAGGGAACGAAAGACGATGACGAAAAGGGAGAACGAGAGCGGCGTTTGTGGCTTGAGTTTCATCTTATAACCCACGAGTGATGTAAAGTCACTTCTTCAGCGACACAAAGAGAGCAAGATAGAGATGATATCGAACTCTGTATGATCGAAATGCAACGAAAATTATTTTGTTCGAACTGATCACATCATTTTCGGCATACTTACCCGCGTTCGAATTCCCAGCCTATTTTAAGGCGGGATTCTACTTTGAAACCATGAAAAAAACGCTATTTTCGTGAATTTTTTCTGAGAATACTATTAAAGATATCGATATGGGGTTTAAACTGTTCAATAAATACACTCTTTAAGTACATAAAAAAAAAATTTTAAATGTATTTTATTCATTTTTTGTACACGTAAAATATGTTTAAAGCCAACGCCTCGAAAAGCAGGTACCGTTGCCGTGGTCGTGAAATCTTCCCGACGGATGGTCTGAAACAAAAAAATCAAATAGTTTCATGTTCAGTATGTCTTCAGGAACCGACCTAACTAGAATATTTTATATACGCGCAAAATTAACAAAATGGCGGCTAAAATACGAAAAAAAAAAATGCGTTTTTTTTGGGTCTTTTTTTGCAATAAAAAAATAGTTCTAATCAAAATTTTAAGTTGATTGTAGTTAGGTCGGTTGGTACACACATATAGAATATGTGTTCCAAATTTCATAAGGATCGGTTCAGTACTTTTTGAGTTATCACGACCACGGTACTTGAAAATGTCGTTTCGAGAAAAACGCGTTTAAAGTTTTGGTGAGTGATAAATCGTAGAAAAAATTATCTTACCCTCAATCAGCGATGCCTGGGCCATATAATATGCCTTCGACGTGTTCCAGGTGGGTGTTGTCATCCAATTTAGCCTTTTCAAAGTTTCAAAGTAGAATCCCGCCTTAAATGCGTTTCACTCCATATAAGGCTCGATTGATGCTACTTCACGCTAGAAGTCATACTACGAGCCTCGGAATATCATTCGAATAAGCTTTTCTGCTGCTCCTTTGCTGCTGGTAAGGTTATGCACAAAACTCTATATCCCTACCTGGCCCAGTTCAAGTAGTTCTAGCTGCCCTTTTGATGATGCAAACAGATACGCACCGAGCACGTATCTGTTTCGACGAAAAATATGATCACGAGAATAACAGTTATTATTCATGTAGCAATCAAATTATTAATAAATTAAATCAATTCATTTAACGTCTCTGGAACATAGATTCAATTATACACATTTTATCACTGTTTAAGGTTATGAGAGAATTTAAAAAAAATGTGATTTTATTCATTTCAATGTTTTTTTTTATGCGATACTTATCGTACCGTAACTTTTACAATATCTATGCAGCGTTATGGAGAATCTGTGTTTATCATTGTCAAAGTAGGTATAGGAATAAGCAAATTTCCAGCGAGTTTAAAAATGTGTATAAATATCATCATTTTCATTCATACTTATTCCATTTAAAAATTTCGGAGCCTAAATGAGAAATAGACTTTCGAAATTATCGTTTAATTTTATTAATATATAATAAATAATCTATATAATACCGATGTGCTGATCTAGTGGTTAGCGTGCTTACGTCTAAACCAGAACATCGGGAGTTCACGGGTACGAGAATCCCAGTCTACGAGCTTGGAGAAAAATAAATACGGGCGTGACGGAACTTCAGTCGTATACGGATATCACGCACACAACCGGTATGAGTAAGAGCGAGTGTGTGCGCGCGCGCGTGTGTGCGTGTGCGTGTGTGTGTGTGTGTGTGTGTGTGTGTGTGTGTGTGTGTGTGTGTGTGTGGCTGAAGCCCGTGATTTATTTCTCAACGAAACGCGACTAGCTCCGAAACCCAGACCCTGTACCCATGACGGAAATGTCATAGTATATGCGATGCAGAGGGGGGAGTTGGCTGCGACCGCAAGGTGGGGATCAGAAATGAAATATGGTGGGAATTTAATAACGGGGAAGACCTCGGACAATAGCATCAACGACAACATTTTTTTTAAATAATCTAAATAGAGCGTACTCTTTTCTGTCTTTTCGTAAATTCGTAAGTGGATTCTGCAAAATTCGTAAGTGGATTCAGACTATTTTGAGTGTGTATGAATGTCCATGGTATTCAATAACGGTATACCGACATCCTACACACAAGGAACGTCCCGCAGGTGACACCCTTCGATTTTGTTGAAATTTGGATATGTTATGAAACACCGAAAAGTAAGCGATACGTATTTTTTTTATTGGCGGAAAAACGGTTCTAAGGGGTGAAACCACCCCTCGAAAATGGGGATGTTTTTCGTTTTTCGTCGATAACGTTATCGTTCTCATATCCAATGTATAGTACACCAAAAAATTAACATTGTTGCAATCTAAAATTTTTTTATATCTCGTACCGTTAAAACGTTATCGACGAAAAACGAAAAACATCACCATTTTTGAGGGTGCGTTTCACCCCTTAAAACCGTTTTTACGCCGATAAAAAAAAATACGTATCGCTTACTTTTCGGTGCTTTATAATATATCCAAATTTCAACAAAATCGAAGGGTGTCACCTGAGGGATGTTCCTTGCCTAAGAGCGGAGAAAAGGAAAATTTGTTCGCGTTTCTAGACGTTAATAAGCTGTTCATTTTTCGTTATATTCGAAGCTACTTTACTACCTTTATCTCCTACCGCTGTGAGGAGCTGCAGGGTCAAAATAAGCTGATAATTTCGACTCGGCTAGACTCCGGAAATCACTCAAACCTTTTTTTGGAACCTTCTTAGATATGTGCAGCCTAAATGAGTCGGAACGAGTCTAAAGGTAAACGTCCACTGATCCGCACCGGACGGACCGCACGCATTGGTTCGGCGGTAATTCCGACGCAATTTCTCGGAGGGGTAATGCTGCGAATCCGAATGCTACGGATAAAATCGACGCACTGCACTTAATTAATCCGTCCGATGCGTACGATGCAGACCAGTGAACGCTTACCTTAAGGATGTTGAGTCCCAAATCGCAAATGATGATAAAATTCTGAAAATTTGGTATGTTTTTGTATGAAGTATTTCAGAGGTCGTGTAAAAATTTCACGACAATTAGGAAGCTCGTTATTGAACAATTAACATTCACAAATTAAATGTTGTTTTATGGAAACTGATGTAACTTTGCAATAAGTTTTTTTTTTGACCTCTCAATTTTATAATATCTACAATATACTGAAAGCAACGGAAACAAAACGAAGTTTATTGATAAATTTTTTTTTATTTCTTTTAAAAATTGTTCTTAACAAAATGTTAATTTTTTAATAACGAGCTTCCTAATCGTCGTGAAATTTTAACACGGCCTCTTAAATACTTCATACAAAAACATACCAAATTTTCCGAATTTTCTTATCATTTTTTATTTCAACCCTTAAGGAGGTTGAAGTAATGATGATAGAATTCTGAAAATTTGGTATGTTTTTATATGAAGTATTCAGGAGGTCGTGTAAAAATTTCATGACGATTAAGAAGCTATTTATTGAACAATTAACATTAACATGCTTCATAGGGACTCAACATCCTTAAATCTAGAACAACAACAAGAATTTTTCGAACAATAATAAAAATAAAGAAAAGGAAATAATTTGTTGGTTTCCGACGATGCAAAGTTCAGCACCACAGAAAAAAGAGAGGGAGAGAGAGCTGAAGTGAAATAAAAATGTGAATAAAAAACAAAATAACAGATAAAAGCACCAAAAAGTGCTTTCAATGAGAATTTCCGATTTGACAACATATTTGTTGCTGTAACATCATGATCGATTTTATCCTTTTTTTATTATGCAAGTAGCGTTACTGCATATTCACGCGGCATATTCACGGAAACGTACGAGGCTGAACCGAGGGCTCGGGCCGAGAAAGGGCTATCACGAAGAGCGGGAGTACAAGCGCGCAGTTCATGAATTCACGGGACACTCTGCGGCGAAATGAAAAATACATAAGCCCTCTGCATGGAATTACGTAGATTTTTGCATCTTGCTACGGTAGTCGTACTCAACGTTCACGATATATTTCTTTGCTGCCACTCCCTCGTACACGAAGCGGGACCGCCGCGGGCAATTATTTCCGTTTCATTTCGCATGCAGTGCAGCGCGAGCTTGAAGGCCCGGTTCCTCGTCGCGTATTTGAATGAACCATTAAAGTATACGCGCATTGAATGCTTTCTTTCTCATTGTTCCATTTATTTATTTTTGTATAGATATGTAAAAATCATAGATAGAAGGTAGCAATAAAAAATATCTAAATGCATATATACATATATAATATGTATGCAGTTACAAGACCAATACTCGGATGGGTAACCACCTCGCAGTTTGACTAACAAAGAAAAAATGTTCGGTGTCCCCCTACGATTTCGTTCAATTTTTAATACGTTATTTCTCATCGAAATCAAAGAGACACGTATTTTTTTTTCTATCGGCGGAAAACGTTTTTAAGGGGTAAAAATTAGCCTGGAAGTTGGACACCCTCCGAGTGACTTTTGCAGTTTCGCATATTTTCAGATGGCGTAATACATTCAAGCAATGCCTTCCCGGTCGGAACATTGATCCTTCCAGAGAACCGGACTTCGATCTTGAAAATCACGAACCAGCTGCTTGACTTTTTTGCCTCATTGAATAATTTGGCTATTCATTATGCTAAAACTAATAGGCATTGAAATACTTTTATTTATGATAAGCTTTATTTTCGTAGATTATCATTGAAAAAAAATAAAAGTTCATAATGGTGGAAAAATTACAGCAAATCTATTGGTTTTACCCCTATAAATGATTAACCTTTGTATTTTTTATGAGGCGAACAGCAAACCCGCTATTCACAATTCTTAAGGGAGCTTTCCAGTGTGAAACTTTCAAAAAATCGATTTTTTTTTTTTTTGCTTTATCGAATAGTATACACTCTTCCGAATATTCCCTGAAATTTTCATGCCGAAATTCAGATTATTTCGGTTACTGTACAGCATTTCTTGGAAGAAGGAAACGGAGCGCTACAGCTACAGCGAAACTTTGAACGCGTTTTTCTCGAAACAGCATTTTTCAAAACGGTGTCCAACTTGGAGGGCAGAGTTTTAAAGCTATCGAGTTGAATTTTTTACACAATATTCTTAACGTCATTGTTTATCGTGCTATGGAAGCTTTTTTTTTGACATCTTCCTACTTTTTTGTAAAAACAACTGCCAAAAAAAATGCTAAAATCGATACTTTTTGTTCAAACCGGCGCCATTTTTGCAAAAAAAAAAAAAGCCTCCATAGCACGAAAGCCAATTATATACCGATCAATAATCTTTTTGTGTTTTTTGTTTCAGATCAAAATTGTGACCCCCAACGTGGACACCACATCCAAGTGCATTTTCTGCAACAATTGTTTCATCATTTTTATAGATATTAATTAATAAATAAATTGATCTTTAAAAAATTGTTTTGTATTCTTGAATACCCAATTAATATACAAAAAAAAACCAGACCGATTAGATTATTTTTTCTTTAAAAAAAAAAATCGCGAAAAACAGCGATTTTTCGGGCTGTCACACTGGAAAGCTTCCTTAAAGTAAGGCTCCACTTTTCAGCAAATGTGAAAGCTCTGGCCGGAAATATACATTCTGTAACCATGTACTTCCTCTCCATTCCCGGCCATAAAGTTTTCCTTTTCAAAGGCGGCAGGAGGGTCCCCATGGGCTGATTTCTTCGGGATGAAGACTGTGGGGGCCTCGGTCAGTGGCGACACCGCCGTTCCAACTGACCTACCACGGCGGTCGGGGCGGAACCCGCAAAGTGTAGTGGCGCATCTATGCGCCACGAAAATCCCACCAGTGATCTACACTGGTACCATGGAGGCGGATGGGGGGCACCGGCGCGTAGCCGGGCCCAGCCGTTGAGGTCGGCCTCGTGGGGGCAGTGGTTAGGGCGTATGCTGGTCAGGGAACTATAGGGGTTTCGAGGGGTGAGCTGCGTACCATCAGCTCTGCGAGCAGCCTGCTTACCCGCTAGAGTGTTGGAAAGTCACTCGGCTCGACCGGTAGTTGCACCTGGAACCCGCATCCCGGGGTACGAACCGGTAGGTACCGCATTTGCGGGGCCGCGTTGATTGGGCGTTATCCTGATCCGGACCCGTTGAGGTCGCCCAGTTAGGGTCGACGACTAGGTACTGCACGTTGAATATACACGAAATTATCTGCCCTTTTCAAAGAAAGCGTGTAGGCGATAAAAACGATTTCGCGATCTCCCAGTGTATTCCACGGAAGACATGGTCAGGTAAATCGGACAAGACAAACCTAAACTGCGCCCGAGACAAAAGTATAAAATGCCCAGCCACGTGTCTACCGATTGATTTCTGATGCTGCGCTCGCTGCTGAGCCCGGTTCCCTGATTCCGTCTCCATCCACACGAAGCTACAAAGGCGCTAGAATCGTTGAGAGCGATAATGAGATGTTCCTCACGCTGAGGATACCCGAGCGGAAGATACACGAGAACAAACGGCCGTGACGTGGGTCCACTAGACGAAGTTCGGACGGAAGGGAGAAGGAGCGATAATGAGAAAATGGCAAAATTTGCGGGGGGCGCGAGGCTTGAGATAGACGGAGATTTAGCGGACGTGCCGGGCAACCGGATGAGAGCCGAAAGACGACGAGAAGAGAGAATTGACAAGGGGAGCTTTTCTGTCGGAGAGCACAGTGGACGGACAGCCTAACAATCAAAGTGCTTCCTCTGTCTGTCCCTCTCTCTCTATATATATATTCGTGATGGGAGATCAAAGCAAGCCCGGAGCGACCGTTCCTCTCACTTGTTTCTCCCTAGTTCGGTTACCTCCCTTCGTATATCCAGTTAGGTATTAACACGCCGAGACGTGTGCGCTGGTCAGCCTCACTCGTCCAAGGACTGTGCAACATCGAGAAGCATACATTTATGATGTCGGGTTCGTGGTCGTCGCAAAGTAACGTGCGTCAACCGCCGAGGAGGCAAAATGGGTTTGCGAGCGTTGCGACAACTTTGTTTCTGTGCCCTGTTACATGACATAGTTTTCTGAGCTATCTACTCTCAGCTGAACGCGCTACTAATTCTAGCGCTTGCATTTCTCATCGTGTTAAACCTGTAGCGAGACTTTTGTCACGATAACAACATGGTGGATGGAAGTTGGAAAAATCAGGGCCTTGGAGGGCGTAAACAGTAAGTATTCATACAAATGGGTAAATTGAATTCATTCCAAATTCGAAAAGAACACAGTTGATACCACTTTCATGAGCAGATGATGTCTTGATACTTTCATCAATGCGTGAATAGCAAATGATTAAACATTTGGGTAACTTGATTCTATTTCTGTACTCATTGCAAGCGTTCCACACGTGTTCCGTTCAGTTCACGCAAAGCTACCACAGTCACAGTGCAGTAGCGCGCCAGTTGTCTATGAATGTAGAGTGTGCTACTGGAAAACAGAGAAAGTTACATTGACAACGCAAAGCCCGCATCCCCGGGGAACGTTGACGACAAAGTGCTAAGGTAAAGTCCGACAACACGGGCACACCATGATGGTATCCGAGGTACGAAAGCAGCTCGAAGCCTGAAAGGCAGGAAATTACGTCGCCGGACGTCCGTTCCTTCGGCCCCGGACACCCAACGACTCTCTGAAGCTTCAATTTTCGGTCTCCTCTCCCGTTCGTCGGTCCCGAGGAGAAAAAAAATCGCCCAAGCTCGAATGACAGGGTGTGCAAGGTTCGACAGTGCTGAACAGGAGGTATACTATTGCACAGCTGGTAAGGAGAGGCCATGTAAAGATCCTTCGATGAATTTCCGGAGAACGTATGCGTGTGTGCTCTTCCTTACGAAAAAAAGTAACGTACTTTGTTTCCGGCCAGGAGGAGAAAAAAAACAGTTGTGGTCGTTAAGTGGTCTTCAAGTTTGCATCATTGGAACGCAATGAAAAGTAATTTCTTCTTCTTATCACCTGACACATTTGTTGCCGATTTAGATTGTCGGACTTGGAAAAAAAGCTAGATAACGTTTGAGTGGCGCTCGTGGCCTAATGCTGCCGACAAATTTGGATGGCACCAAGTTGATAGTTCCAAAAAATGAGTGATCACCGCATTCTTTGTACCTTACTTAAACCATTTTCTGAATACACCGGACTGTACGCAGGTCTACAGTAAATCCGACTGTACCGGGGCAGCATAGCGGTCTGTAGTAATGTAAGATCTAACGACAGCGAGGTGCATGTAGGCCTAAGTGCAGCGGGCTGTGCCAACATGTAAGTACAGCGGGCTGTGTTAAGATCTAATTACAGCGGTTTGTAGCTACACCATTTTTTGTCTAAGTCTAACCCGCTCTGAACTCTCCATATCTGCCCAATATTTTCAGAACATCCTCACAAAGCCTCGATCGTCGCAGGGTTATTTCCCAGACGTAATCTTGCGCGCGGATGACATAATTCGTACTTCCCGGCATGAAGTGAAGAGGAGAAAAGGAAGGCTCAGGGACCAAGGACTCTCAGAGAGCGGGCAATAAGAAAAATCCGAATATCGATGGAGTCCTAACGTTTTCCATCTCATTCCAAGATAGTAAGCATCCCCGTAAAATTGACTCGAAATCAGTAACTGGCTCTTGAGAATAGCCGATTCCATGGAAAAATGGAACGAGACTTGGTACGCGATGTGGATGATCGATGGAGAAAATTGCCTCTCGATTTGACTGGGATAAAATTCTCGTGTGGTCGAGTCACTGCTCGCCTCATTCGAGACTTCGACGTTGGAATTGAAAATTTACAGATTGAATACACAGATATAGGTACACAACGAAGAGTGTGAGAAGGGCGAGAATCCTCGGAAAATTGGAAACGAAGGCAATGTGAACCGTGCCGAGTAGAACAACTCTGAGTGAAAGGACTTTCGTGAAATTTTCTATTCCTTCATTCTGTCGTGAGCCATTTCTTTACTTGCGGGAGAAGATCACCGGAAATGCCGAGCGTCGGGACTTCGCGTAACTTCCTTATTGATAGAGCAAAACGACATGCAGTGAAAGAAACCCTGATACGACGACGCGGACATCGATTGACGCCGTCGAAGAATTTACACCGGGAGAGACTGTTCGGTGTATGATATGCGAGGGCCTGCCCCCGGATATGCCAGTCTGACCTCCCAATCTCGATGAGATCCTCTTTGACCCAGGTTTCTATTCATTCGAAATTACTAAGCGAAGGAGGGCGACCACTTTTCGCCTCCGGTATGTTTAACCATAAGCGACCGATTGATTGCACTCGTACGTTGGACCATTCGACGTGTCCGGTTCAATGAGAGGAAGAGAGAGGAAGCTCTACGAAGCATTGGATATCGCGAGAGCGATTTCCCAGCGCTCCAAACTTATGGAGCTTTGCACATTTGGCTCTACCGCTCGCGAATCATTTGTACGATCCCGATCCTGCTCCCCGATCTGCCCGGTCTCTAAAACGTCTATTTGATTGAACACGGATCAAAATGGGGTTAGGTCAAAATGCCACTAACGAGATACATTTTTTTCTGGAAGTATATCCCTCTGCTGATCATCCTGTGCAGTTCTGGAAGTATAATCCCTCTGCTGATCATCCTGTGCAGTTCGGGTACGATCGACAATATAGCATTTAAGAAACTAATTCGAAAACCAGATGTATTTCGTGAGCTATGTACATTACGCTTATAGAAACCTCCCGACCCTTTTACAGTACATTGTTTATACGTACTAAAAAGAATGCCTACCCTGGAATTAAAAAAATACGGTTTTTCTAGTTATCGGGCTAACCCTTGGCACCAGAAAAATGAGGGTGCACCGTTCTATAATCATTAATGTTTTTAATCGCGAATTTATTCGAATATCAAGCACACAAAATACCAGGCTAACACACATAGCAACGTCGTAGACGACGCAAATGTTACCTACCTTATTCACATTCGGTAATTATGCTCGGGGACCCCAAAACTCAGTTTATTCTAGTCCAAACTCAAACTACCCTAGTCACGATAATTAACGGGGAATCTTTTTCGTTCTTATTCTCTGAAATTAGTAATAATAACTTAATATTAATTTAACCGACACCGGCGGTACATCAAGGTACGCAGTGCTGTGCATGGCCAATACTAGGAGCGATGACCACTCAAACCATTGGCCAGAACCAGCGAGCGGAAGGCCTATACTTCGGAGACGTTGGGTTTAGACACTTTAGTAAAACTGTGCATCAGAGAATCAGAAGAATCTGGGGCCGTCTATACCGGTACAAATCTTCCACAGTTTGCCCGCATCCTTGGCAAATGCGGTATAGTGTAGCTTAGACGGCTGTGGACGCAACTGCGTAAAAAGAGTATAAAATATTTTTACGATGTATAAGGAGTAATGACGTACTTGCCAAAATTTTACTGCATTTAATTTCAAAGAAAAATCTTTGGCCTGCTTCTACGACTTCATCGTTGTTCGAAGTTTCAACAGAAATTATGGACGTTCGGGTAATTTGCCTAGAAATTAAATTCTTCACCGACAAAACGAACTCTCGAATAATATCAAACACTAGAAAAGTGAGATCGTGATATTCTCGGGAAGTGTAGAAGCGGCGAAGCACGAAGGTTGACGGTCCTGAACGATTTTTCTCAAGGTACCGGCGTACGATATAAGCAGGGGAAAAAATTGCGTGCAACGGACAGCATAAAAGCATCGTTCCAAGAGTTTCGTGTGGCATAATGCCGGTATATGGACAGTTGGAAAACTTACCTTGGATTTCCGCGGAGAGCTGCGTAGTGGAGAGCGTTGAACCCGGTGTTGTTCGTGCGGGTGATGTCCGCTCCGTGGTCCAACAAAAGAGTCAGCATGTCATCCCGTTTTTTCGTGATTGCATCGTGAAGAGGTGTGTCTCCTTCAGCATCCTGTAGAAACGAAAGAAAGCAACCGTGTTCTTAAATCCTCTATAATGTACACCACGCTATGCTTTGTCATTGTTCCCGTAGTATTTTTGCTTTTGACTTGAATGCACACATTATGCAATAATATATAAGTATCTGCATACACTTCTTCTGGTAGTTACAAGTGAACATATATACTTTTATTTCTGATCAAACGAAACCCGCATTATAATGCGGGTTTGCATAGGGCGATTTCTATACCGAGACCCCAAAAAGCTGTGTGTGTGTGTGTGTGTGTGCGTGCGTGTGTGTGTGTGTGTGTGAAATATACATGAAAGGATTGACGAGAAAATAACACAAAGCCAGGGGTTGGTCGCAGCCCTGGAGAGGGCAGGTGGCTCCCACATGCTATACAAGCTGGCAAGCTGACAAGATGTATCACTTGTTTTCGCGCGGTAGGACACTACCCGCAACCTACAGAATTGCAGCTCCATAGTCATGATGAACGGTAAGTGAAAAACGTTGAGAAAAAGTGCAAATGACCGAAATGGAACTGCAAGCCATTCAATGGATATGTTAAGACTCAATGCTTGGTCTGATCGGCCTTCCTTCTCCTGTCTTCATCGCCATTGCTTTCCATCGTCTCTGATGCGGAATTGCAGCTGTAATACATTAAATTACCAATCACCGGGACAATCCTTGTCCTAATGCTTATGTTCTTACTGTCGCTTGAATGTTCACGTTATAGAGCACTTGGGCAGTGGTATTCCTCATCTACATTGTGATCTGAACTTCCCAGGCAATTCCCAGGAAGGAAGGAGAGGAGAACGTGCTATTTCTGGTAGTAATGATAGGAATTAGAAGAAGAAACTATAAGGAGTTTGGGGACCTCGTCAATCGTTGGAACGAAGAATGGGAAGTGAGCGACAGCGCTAATGCAAATGAGAAGAGACGACATCGACGATGTCCCAGGTATAAGTTACGAAGAAATGTCCTCTAGGGAATGAGAACCGAGAAGAAAGAGACAGACAACAATCCATGGGAGATGAAGTCGTCCGTTGCAAGTGGAGTGACAATCAGTATCATGAGGAACCGAGTGGTGGAGTTTAAAGGGGGCGTCTTGGTGTCGATGCCTGATAACGTCTCCCTTTCTCAATCTCTATTTCTCGTGAGCTCTGTCTTAACCTGCGTGTAACACTACCTGGAATACTGCAGCGTCGGCATACTCGAAACTACCTTGTACCTTGTGCTCCTTACAGAGGCAGCGAAAGGACGTGCGGGCTTGAAGTGTAGGGGATCCTCAGCAGGATCGAAAGGTTGCTGATTGCACCGCAAATATTGACACGGTTAATTTTCTCTCAGGATCTACGAACTCGTCCGCACAACTCATACGGGCTCATCGAAGGTGACAAACTTTGGGCTAATGAGGTCTTTAAGATGTCACCACGGAGAAGGTAGCAGCTGTGAGGAGGCTTCTGCTACGCAATTGCGAGACAAGTCCGGGACCGACCAAAGAATCCAGGAGGAAGAAGCGAGATGCAGAACGGAGAAGAATGAGATCGATAAAAGAAGTGCACGGGCGTATGTACGAAGACTGCGTCCTCACATACTTGCAAACTTTCACCAAGACGAACGTTAAAGTTAAACAAACGCAAGTCTCCGGTCTTCCTTTCTGCAGTTAGAGACTTGCCATTGCTGAACCTTAATCGGGAACCTCCCTTGCTCAATGTGCCATAGAGGTCTCGAGGTATGGGTGGATAACGAGTGTGCACCAACCAGAAAGAGAGAATGCACGAAGAAGCTATGGACGGGGAGTTCTTGTTTGGCACAGGGCTATCAAAACGAGAGTTTGCTCCTTTGAAGGATGGTCCTATGGATGGATCAGAAAGAAAGGTAAACCACCGGTATGCGGGTCGTGTA
This sequence comes from Ophion costatus, assembly GCA_951751655.1. Lineage (NCBI taxonomy): Eukaryota > Metazoa > Arthropoda > Insecta > Hymenoptera > Ichneumonidae > Ophion > Ophion costatus. Next base: position 2,707,729 of record OX632365.1, on the reverse strand, counting down.
CGAAGTCTTACCGGCTATCGGGAGGTCTGTAACAATGGCACGGCCCCATAAAGCGTGGCTGAGAACAAGAAGAAAAATGGAAGAATAGAGAGACCGACTCCGTCGGTTTTACACCGGCCTCTTTATTCGCCCGAGCTTACCTCAGCACGTACATGCGGCCGGTGAAGGAAACTGCACACCAGCAACTTTCAACACTTCGCTAACTCGCTATACAAGCCGTGCAGAGACTGGTGTATTCAATTGATCGGGCTCACCCAACCCGCCGCTCACCTAGCCCATTTTTCGCGAGCCGAGAAATGATCTAACTCTCAAAAATATAGTTTTACGAGTATGGAGCACGAGGAAGGCTCATCGTCATTCAGAATTGGGAGTGTCAAATTTACGAGTACATCCCTTCGCATAGACAATGTCGTTTAGGGCCACATTTTCCGGAGGTCATTAGGAATATGGTCATGGAAAAGTCGACTTCTATTTATCTATCCAACGACCCATGTGACGATCGTGTATAGTTGATACCACGAGGCGAATAGAGCTCTATTGATCGTTTCAATTAGTTACGTGATGCGTTACATCGGAATTGCTGTGCCAACAAAACTGTGGGTCGAGAGATAATGCCAGCGAGGAGAGATGTACGGAGCAGCGACTGTTTATGAATTAGACGGGGCGTAAAATAAATGCAACGCTGCTCTAGGTAGATGACGCAGATGGGAGAAGGGACTGGGGACCACCCCCCCCCCCTCTCTCTCTCTCTCTTTATGTATATATATATATATATATATCTTGCAACCACGATATATATCGATGTCGTGAATTCTGTTGAATGGCAAGCGACGAGGCAACGCTAATCACGGGCAGGGTGATTCCGTAAGCAAGGCACTGTAACGGAACGATGTATTTGCTTTGGGCAACAGGAAGTACGGACGCGCCAAGCGAAACGCACTCAGAATAAACATGCAAATTAATAATTGACGTCAATTAACATGTGGCTCCTATGACGGAGGCAACTACACATTTTGGCGCGCATACGTCCAGGCCTAGATGTGCATTGGATCGAATATCTGAGCACGTGTGTATGGGCGACCCCGAATACGCTCAACCATACGAAAATTGCAATTTCGTAGGAAAATACACATCTAATTGTGGAATGTCATGACTATTCTAGCTACTGGTGAAGATAGAGCAAAACGAAAATTGATTTCTTTCAATTATCCGGAATGACGGCACGTGTGAGTCCCCGTCCTCCTCGCTCTCTACTTTCCATTCTCTACTCCATCTGCTGGTTTCGGCGCCCTCCAGGGCATGCTCGTGACCCGACTGCCCCCTCGAGCCGTATACACGCATTAGGCTCAGCCTTGCCAGGATGTACGTGAGCGCATAATGTCACGTTTACGGTTGACACTTGTCATTAGCAGCGATAATTCACGATTAACGCAATGGGACTCCGATCGTGCTAATAAATACAAATGACCCTCTGCAAGGATCCCACTGCAAAGAGCCAGCTTAATATATAAGTATGAGATATTCTTCCTTCAAGCCTGACACATATCCGCAGTAGCTGTACGTACAGACAACCAATAATACACGGAAAAAGGAGCAGGTGGCACCCAGACCAAACAAGTGTCGTAAATACTCATGCTTAGGCTGTTTTTCCGTAGATCGTTGGTTGACCTAGAAGTAACTAGTTTAATGGGCATCGATAATAACGTCAATCGGCACATTCAGCAGCGTCCAGCTGTCTGGAGTAGTTAACACTGCCGATTCAGTTCAGCGTTACTGCCGACATTGCTGAGCTACTTTTTATCTTGCGCGACCAATCTCCACAATAACCACTCCTGCAGACAGGTTGCACAAGATAAAAAGTGAAAACTGTGTTATTTTTGGACTTTGTGGGTACCCTAATAGATATGGACCATTCAGAATGGGAGATGACTATTGATACCTAAAACTGTATGATGTCGCATTTTGCATTATTGGAATTCATTTTTATCATTGACTTGTTATTGTCGAAATCTTCTGACGGTTTTAAGGGACTAAAATTACTCAAATGTTATGCAACATTTCATCTCACAAGGAACATCACTTAAGTGTCCGCCTTCCATTTGGTTGAAACTCATATATGTGATAAAACATTGAAAACTATTAAACACGTATTTTTTTTTATCTGCGGGAAAACGTTTTCAAGGCGAGAAACGACCCCTCACGGAAATGCGTGTCATCCCTCAATTTCATTGATAACAAATTATTATATATATAGTTATATGTATAATTATTATATACAATATAAAGTCAATTTTTCATCGCTTTACATTAGAATATTTTTGGTTTTTGTTTCATTCAGACCGATGGGCTGCTTGTGGGTGAAACTGCAAAACCAGTCCTCAATACGCCTTCCTTTGAGTGGTATCTTTTCCGCTTAAAACCGTTTTTCCGCAGCTAAAAAAATTCCTGCCTAATAGTTTCCAATGCTTTATCACATACGAAATATGGCTATTAAATAACCGGACTGAAGTCATAACAATTTTTATTCGTCATCAATTACAGCAGAAGTTTTATCGTTTTCAATGTACTCTCCATGGCGATCCCTACATCGCTCCATACGGCGTTTCGATTATTGAAAGCAGTGCTGGAAGTCCTCTTCTCTCAGGTCGTTGAGAACCTCCGTCGCTTTCGCTTTAACAGCCTCCACACTTTCAAATCTTGTCCCCTTTAGCGCCGACTTGACCTTGGAAAATAGAAAAAAGTCACAGGGGGCAAGGTCGGGCGAGTACGGTGGATGTTCCAACACAGCGATGCCGTATTTTGCGAGGAACGCTTTCACAAACAAGGCAGAATGGGCTGGTGGATTGCCTTGGTGAAGGATCCAGGTCTTGGTCTTCCACAAATCGGTTCTTCGTCTTCTCACGCTCACGTAGGGCCGTCAGAACCTCGATGTAGAAATGTTGATTGACCGTCTGACCCTCGGGGACCCAATGAACGTAGACAATGCCATGAATATCGAAAAAGAAAATCATGATTGCTTTGAATTTGGCTTTGCTCATCCTGCCTTTTTTGCCTTGGCGAGTTTGGGCTCTTTCAATGCATGGATTACCTCTTTGTTTCGGGATCGTAAGTAAAAAACCACGATTCATCACAAGTAATTACCTTGTTTAACAAATCTGGATCAGTGGCGAAGTTGTTTAGGCTGTCAGTACAAATGTTGTGCCTTAATTGCTTTTGCTCGGGAGCGAGGAGTTTCGGCACCATTTTTGCGCAAACCTTCCGCATGTTAAATGATTCACGTAAAATCTTTCGAATACTTTCTTTGTCGATTCCTGTCATTTAAGCAAGGCCTCGGATGCTCAGACGACGATCAGCGCGGATTAATTTACCATTTTTTTCAATATTTTCGTCCGTTTTCGACGTTGAGGGCCGTCCTGGGTGCCGATCGAGTTCAGCCGTTTCACGCTCTTCTTTAAACCGTTTAAACCACTCAAAAATGTATGTGCGGGATAAACAGTCATTCCCGTAGACTTCTTTCAAATTTGCATAAGCTTCTGTGGCAGTTTTCCCTAGTTTAACAGGAAACTTGAGGTTAGCCCGTTGCTCCGTTGCGTCACTAGTGCGTAGACTAATTCAATCGACTGCTACAGTCAAACCGAGCAACCCGCTGGCTAGCGAGCTCAGGGTGGGGGAAGGCCCATCAGACACAGTCATGTTCAAACATGATGCGGCACGCTTCCAGTTTGCTGAGAGCACCATCAGTCCGATTATTCAATAGCCACACCTCGTATATGCGTTTCAACAAAATCGACGGCGGACACTTAAGTTATGTTCCTTGTAAGTTCCGAAGCCCGAATTTGGAAACAATATTTTGGGTGATAACCCAAACAAACTCAAATAACTTACGTTGCATTCCAACAACGCAAACTCTAAAACCATAAACTAATTCTTCACGAAAGCTGGCCATGAGGAATAATTTGGACAGCAAAGGCAAATAAAATATTTCCACCTGCAGATTATTATGACGGACGGCAAGAATCTCAAAAAGTTAACACTAGAAGCGTAATGTAATACGCTTCTAGTGTTAATACCACACAGAAATTTGTGTGGTTAATAACCACCCAAATCGAAACATCGCCACACCTTTGATCCCACCCCTTAACAAGTGGGCATCCCAACTCACTTTTTTGCGTTGTCTTTTAGTGAAATTGTGGAAAGATCGATGGAGGATAATCAAAGTTTAGCACCACAACGGTTCGAAAACTGGAACGATCCATCGAAGCTGACGAAAGAGTAAGATAAAGAACGCCGATCTATACTGTTGAGTGACCGATTGTCCGTTCAAATGCACGTTTAGTAGATCGTAAGAGGGATACGATGGATTCAATGCGTCGCCGAGAGGCTGACGAAGAAAGAATGGTGATATATAAATCGACATGTAGGAGAATGGATTGCTCGATATACGTGTGTGCACTCGAATGATTACGAGTACATGAAGCTTTACAGTGCGGCAAAGTTCAACGGTCAAACGATTTGGTGGAAAACTTGGGGAGGCTTTTGGACGAGGTCCAACGAAAACAGTCGGTTGGTGGATGGTATAAGGGCTCGGCTAAGAGAGGAATGAGATCGCGTCGCGACGCCAGGGGCGACGCGCGACATCATCCATCAAGAAATCGCAAGGGGGAGTATACCCCACAGCACACACACACACACACACACACACACACATTCGCATAGTCGCGGGAATCCTTGGCTGTCCGATCCGTTCTATCACCGGCGTCGAAATGTCTGTCTGGTCTCTCCGGAGAGTGCCACTGAATGAACGGGCACGGAGAATCGATGGGGGTTGCGCCAGGATGGGAATGACGCTTTCGAGAGGCGTCGTCGCCGTCGCCACCGGCGTACATCGTCGTCGTCGTCTCGTCGCCGTCGATCAGGCCATCAAACCGTCATTGACGACGAGGATCAGCCCGCGGTTCGCCGCCTCCGAACACAATCATCTATCAAAGAAGCGTGGCGAGACCTTCGCACGCATTTGAATCCCCTCTTGCTCTTCGTCTCGCGGCCAACTCACCGCGCTGCCTCGTCTTCCTCTCCCCCGATCAATCGAACGTTACAATCATGATTCATCGATCAGAATCGTCGAGTGGTGCGACTAATCGCGGTGCTATCGATGTCAGAAAATTTTCACCATTTATGCAACTGCCCGAATCTCAGGTAGTTTCGCGATTCAGGGTATTCGAATCGATCGCGGCAATTCAGCTCGTAACTCCGAGTTTTACACCCCTCGCGACAATATTCTACTCAATTGTGGTAAATGATGAAAAGATCTTGGATCAACGACCACAACCTCGCTTAAGTATATGAAAAAAAAAAACCACAGGCAGTTATTGCTCGGAAGCTCTTTCATGTGGTCTACTGTGGCCTTGGCCGATACTTATTATTATCTTAGGATTATCTTATCTACTTATGTAGATTATAGCATCAAACTTATGAAGACCGCTCACTAAAAATGAGTCGTTTTATTATATCGTGTTTAAAAAATGAAGGAATAAGATTAATCCGTAACAGTTTTGTTTTGCAACGTTTTTGAGATCTTGACATTGAATTAAAGACGTACAGTGCCTTTTATCTCAGCAAAAATCTTTAAAGTGGCAGAAAAAAAATAATTACAACGTGATTTTTCATTACATTGATTTTCATAACGTCGATTAAAGTATCGACAGTACACGACGACTGCAGTACACGAAAATGCATGAGTAGAAATAAGAACTATTCGCCAAACAAGTGAAAGCATTTTTTTAAGGTAGTACTAGCGGATTGACTAATCAACAGAAAATCTATAAATGTTCGAATCTGAAAAAGGTAAAATATAATACATTTGAGTATAATAATAGAAACTATAAGAAAAACAATTATTTGAGAAGTGTATGCAATAACTGTGTATCATATTATGAAAATAAAGTATCAAAATAGCAATCAGATTTGATTTAAGTTGTCACAGGCCGTCATTTCATAATTCCGGCAATATTCGTTGCAACGCTGTATTCAGGTGCTTTCGATAAATGTCAAGTGTGTGTTTGTTTACCGTATGTGTAAGCGTGTGTTTGTTTACCGTATGTAGTGTGTGTGAAATGTGCATATGTAAAGGGAGAGATGGCAGACGCGGTTAGCGGGCGCAAAAATTAGTCGATTCAATCAATAATATCTGCTCGAAATGTCCCGTAACCTACATTTTTCATGGAACATATGGATTTTTCATGGAACATATATTTTCATGGAAGTGTCCCGTAACCTATATTTCTTGTTATTGATCGCTTTTCACATAGCTATGATCTAATTGCGAAGTATTATTATTTCCGATCCAAAGTTTGATCCGCACGGATTCTCTAGAAGGTGCGGGTTGAATGTATTGATTTCGTGAATTAATTACTATTGTATTTGCCCGGTAAGGCATGCAGAGTTTTCGCAAACGTCATTCTGTATGTCTATACTACAGCATAAAAAAAATCAATTTTCTTTCTAATGAGGAGGTTCGTGCACGTACTACCTTAAATATCAAATTTCTCGCGCGCCCACTAGTGAATGCTCGTGTTTTTTTTGTTGGCATAATATCACTAGACTACCAGATAGTATCAACAAAGCGCGCGACAAGTTGATTTAATTTGAGAAAAAAATTAAGTACTTGTTTTTTCTCAAAAACTACTCATGCTACAGACTTTATTAATGAAATAACAGTTATCAGGATTCTTCAGACCGATTCTGTAAAAACAAATCAGATCGAAATTCCGAAGAGAAATACGTACGGGATTTTTCATGCGTTAATAACAAATCATTGTCCTTTTTTTGTGTCCAAAATAGAGTTTTTACTTTAAATGCTTGCCAATTTCACAAAAGTTCTTATTTTTAAATCCCCTACGTATTTTTCCAGCTATACTCATGTAAATTAATAGAAATTTTTATATTTTTTTCTAAATTCAGATTTTCGTCAGTTATACTGCATGACATGCATTTTGTATAATTTTTTAATATGCAATATTATTATCCTCTTACTTGTCCTTCCACCAAAAAAAGTCGCAATAAATCATTCAATTCCAGACGTCTATTAGTGGTGTAAGCCCTCAATGAAATTAGTCCCTGATTATGCCAAAATGTTATTAAATATTTCGTCAAAAGAATGGAAGTTTGTATGTCCGCACCTTATTTAAAAATAAAAATATTCGTGCTTTTCATATAAATAATACGTTTTATTAATAAATTTAAATGTCAGTTCGTTTTGAAACACCCTTTACAAGAGTCCCTCGAAAGTGATCAGACTACACATAAGCGTAACCTGGATTTTTTAGCCACACGTTTTCAACCTCACCTCGTGATATTTGTGCTCCCGAAGCCTCGATCGAAGGACCATCACTCGCCGCCGTTGCTGACGACGGCCAAAAAAATGTGTATGAGAGAAAGAGAGAAAGAGAGAGACAGAAAGCATGTGTAAAAATATATATGGGGGCTCAAGAGCCCTCTTCTGTGGGGAGTTCGGCACGCGAGTGTCTTGCGTGTTTGTGAAATAGGAGAATACAATAGAGTACCCAAGAGCCACGAAATCCTCGACTATCGAGCGCAGGAAAAAAACGACACGGTGGTACCGGATGGCAACGGAAGTGCCTGAGGAAAAAGGTCGAAAAAACGTCGCGTACGCCGAAAGCGGATAAAAAAAGAAAGACATCGAGATAAGAAGTGATGGAAAATCCTCAAGTATCCACCGGAAACCGCGAGTTCTCGAGAGTTAGTAACGTTTATGGTTGTGGCTCGCGATAATATACCACGTCGAATGAGATTCGGAGAAAGGATATCTTGGGTAGGACGTAGTGCCGCCACGTCACCCACACTCGGGCTTGCAGAAGGTGCTCTGCTTCGAAAACAAGGACCTCTCTGGCCTGGCGTCGAAGCTGCTCTCAGCAGTTTACGGTTCCTGAGGCACCTATAACTTCCCCTCACCCGACAATTCATAAAGCAGAGTCTCCTGCGAAAGGAAAATAGAAGGAGCGACAGAGCGCGCGTAAAGAAAGCTAGGAGAGAAGAGAGAACGCGAAAATATACCTATACAGCGATTCAAGATCTCTGCAAGTAGCGTGGAGAGAATAAGAATGAGAAGAAACGAGGAAAAGCAGCTAGACAAGTAGATGCGAAAGAGTGCACTGGACGGGGCAAAACAGGTAGAAAGAGATTTATTGGGACATAAAGAAAAACTTCAGCAAGAATATTTTCCATTTTCAAATTCAGTATAATTCCATTTGCGTCTCGACACGTTGAGAACACCCCTCTCTCTGACATGTGACAAAGTGTGACGATATTCGTAGCCCTAGGGACTGCCGTGAGTTACGTGTTTCATGGATTGTCCCTAATATGTCGACAAACTGATGCAAGAATGATCTCATATGATCATACTCATTGGACAAACGGTTACAAGAATGACCTTATATGATCATACTCATTGGTCAAACGGATGCAAGAATGATCTCATATGACCATACTCATTGGACAAACGGATGCAAGAGATCGAGCCTGAAAATTTCTCTGGATTGCTTGTTAAGTCCGTACTGAGCATCGATATCCTCTTATCCGCTTTGTTACGCTTCCAGTGATATAGGATAGGTATATTTTTCGCGTTTTGGATGAGGCCTTTGTCATCACAGTACCCGAAGGCCTGCAGTGTCAGGTATCCTGTTCGTATTTGTTGTTCAGACTCTGCAGCGTTCTGGTTTGAGATGCTATCGACAACTCGGTTGCCGATGCGCGGAAGATTGCTTAAATAATCTCTTGTGAGGTTTAGCGCGAATGCGTCGATTCTCGGTATATTAGCTTGCTTGTATAATATTTTATTACTAACTAAGTGTTGATAGTCTGCGTGTGCTGATCTGTACATTTTAAGGCATACTCTGAGGCACTTTCTTCCAAACGCTCTGATTTGCTCGTACATGGTGTGATTGGTATTCCACCATATCGGTGCAGCGTATGTGATAATAGGTCTTATAAGTAATAAATATAGGATAATCTTAGTAAGGCTGGAGACATACAACATACATACAACATACCTAACCCACCGAAGTCAGCACTTCCGGACCCCTGAGTGATCAATCGGAAAGTAGCCGAGAACGGAACACTCCCAACCAGTTTGTGGTGTGATATAATCGGCGCTCTCCTAACGCCCGCAATTTCTGTTTCTTTTTTCTTCGCAACTGCGTTGCGTCCCGACGGTCGACGGAAAAATAATTTGCTCAAGAAGCACGAATACCGTCGGTGAGCCGGAAATTCCGCAGTTGTGCTTCGCAGAGCAAAAAGTCAGCGTCTATGTGCATGTAGGCGCCAAGCAGGTCGCATTTTCATTGCGAGACGTACGCGGAGATCCGGCGGCGTATAGAAAGTCATCCCCGCCTTTCCTCTATGCGCATTATCCGATCCCTCTTACTTCCACCGTCTTAGCTTTGTAATCCTTGCCTACTGATTTATGCACCAGATATAATTCACGGATAATTCCGTCCGAGACTCCACGGCTGTCGTGACCAAGCAACGATGAGAATTTCCGCGATGAGCAAGAGATGAGAATGAAAAATAGAGGGGAAAAAGTAAACTCGATGAGACATAAAACTAACGGCTCCGAAACTGCGCCGGCACTTCTCACCGGCTCGTTTAATCGCGCCACTTAATCCCACCACCTCGTTCTGAGCCCTCGACTCGGGCAGGCTAAAAATTCTTTTATACTCGCCATACATCCGCATTTCAGTGACAAAAAACCGTAATTGGCGAAGGATTTATGAAAGTATATTATAAAAACGTTTCGAAAACCAGCTTCAAAACCCCACGTGGCCTCAATATAGAAAGTTCACACGACGGATGCATTAACGATTATCTTCCATCCAGATCACTTCGATACTGCAAACCCATTCGGTCTTAAATTCACAGTAATTTGTACCCAAGCCCGTGAAAACAAAAAAAAAGTGCACAGCAAGATTACTCGGGTCGATCGTTAGGTCGTTCAGTTTATATGATACGAGGGTTGCCACATGTAGGAGGAGATACATGCGTCCAACATCCACGTATGTACCGTGGAGGTGGATGCATACGTGCGTATATAGACGCCTACATGTACAGGGTGAGCCACTAGAATTCACACACACGGAAACCAGACGTTTCAAACGATTAGCGAATTCTCCAGAAAACGTGTAGAAAAATGTAATGCTCTGGATAAAGGAGATTTTAGACATGTTATTTAGTAGCCACTCAATTGCCTCAAACAAATTCCCGGTTTATTCATAGTTCAGTATGACAAGGCCATCAAAGGACACTACACGTCATTGGATTTATTCTCATAAGAGGGAAAGAGGATGTTACAAAGTCATAATATCGAAGTTTGCAGCGTTGGAACACAACGAAAATTCTTTAACCCAAATTTTTTTGGCAAAGGTTGGCTACAAAAATCTCTCGAGCGTTTTTTAGAATCTTTATTGGAGATTCGGAGGCTAAACTGGCGGGAAAAGAGTTTGGAACAAAAATAAGAATAATGTCGAAGTTGACACTATGTTGAAGTTTGCATTGTTCGGGTGCAATGAAAATCCTTTTTTATCTTCTCTTTTTATTTTCCTCATCAAGCGAAAACTTTTTTGCACGATAAGGCGGTAAATCTCCAGTAAGGATTCTGAAAAACGATCAAGTGATTTTCGCAGCCCAAATTTGCCAAAAACTGTGAATTACGCAATTTTCGTGTTGTTCTATGTAAACTTCAATATCATAAGTTGACACAAGCCAAGGAATATGGAAACGTAACAATATTAGTAATACTTTTCACAGATTTCGCCTAACAATAATGTTCTTTTGTTTACAGATAACCTTCCTTAAAGATATCGATAGGACAACGAAGAGAATTTTTTTTCGCCGTCGAATCAAGGCATATATCTCAATTAATTTAAACAATTTTTCCATAAAAATTGGTATAAACTAGATGATTATATACTTCATAAAATTGGTATAAACCCGAGCCTTTCGTAATTATTTATTCTTTGAAAAAAGAACGCAATTATTGACAATAAAGCACCCGTTACATAACCGAATAGAGGGGGGGGGTCAGGCCAGGCGTGACGGACCTGTTACGTGAGAAGAGGGGGGGGGGTATAAAAAATTCAAAAATTTGACGGTACGTGATTTGCTTATGTATGCCTCCTCAGCAAAATGTTGATCTTGGCAAAGCTTCCAAATTTTCTATGTGACCTTTTATTTTCAAAAGTCAATATCTATAGGTGTTTTCCAACTTCTAGTAACTCACCCGATATATCTATGAATCTATATCTATGCACACACACACACACACAAGTGTGTGTGTTTGTATATACTAGCTATCCGGAGGTATGAGTGTATATCCATAGCGATTAGAAATTCGCGGTGCTCGACGCCATAAAAATAAAAGTGGCAGAGCTTTGGTACGAAATACGATAGAGAGGGAGAGAGAGAGAGAGAGAGAGAGAGGGGGGCGACAGCGTTGGTAGAAGGAAAAACCACATCACACATTTTCCCTCACTCTCGTTCAGTACGAGGCCATAGTTATCCGACGGTAGTCTTGCATGGCGTGTATGTTCGCTATGTTTATGGCGGCAGTTACTGCCCGTAAAGTAGCACCTAACTGGTCCCACTCGCGCGCGCGGGCGCACACACACACACACACACACACACACACACACACTTTCCCACATATAGTAGTACTAATACTGTCATACATCGGGGTTGGTCTGTGCTGTTTCATCCCCTAACCACTTCACCCGCTGCTCCTCCCCCGCGCCCCTGCCCGTCCGACTACTCCTCTCAAACGACGTCCATTCTCACCCTCCGCCCCCCCCCCCACTTGTAGTCGTCCAGCCGGGAAGCATCGTCCTGCATAAACCGTGAAGCAGGGAACAACCAGCAGGCCCACAACATGCGCGCTCACCCAGAGTCGCCTGACTATATCCTGACTACTACTACTTCTACTTTCAGTACTTCTGCCGCGCACTGCCCGCGTTATTCGATCTTTTATCGTCGGTGTACGACAGCATTTGCTTTTCCGGTACTATTCGCGACACTCCCGCATCCTTTGCTTGCCCCGTCTCACGGGACGTGGCCCTGGATCCTCTTGGAGGATCTGACACAAGGCTGTGCACAAGGCTGCCCTGAAGATCTTACGACCGATGTGTCAAAGATGCTGCGAAGGCGGCTGCGATTGCAGATAGGAGTTTCCTTTGGTTATGCAAATACCCGGTCAACAAAAATCTTCGAAATTTCGGTGGTCGTGTATTTTTGGTTGTTGACATTTTCGAACATCTCAACCCAAATGCACAAAAACAATATTTTGGGTGACAAAAATAAAAGCATAAAATCCTTGCGTTCCTATGATGCAAACTTCAAGGCAATAAAACAGTGTATTTTTTCGCGACGACAACGTGCTATTCACATTCAAATCAGTCAAAGCTCGCTGGTGAATTCCGAAAATGTATTTTTTTTTTAATTCCTTCTACGAGCTTTCACTTGGATTCAAAAGTTTATATTTCTCGTGGAAGATTGTTAAGGAGCGGGCAGCCCCGGCGAGTATCGTTGAATATTCCGGAAGCAACGCTGATAACTTGCCACTACGTTTTTACGAGCGGCCTTAACTTTGCTTCGATACTGCTTTCGCACGTGCGCTACCTCGTGCGATAAATGAGACCGGGGACAATCTCAGTCTCGCGTGTGTCTTATAATTCCTTAAGATCGCGACGGACTCCCTTCCCTTCCCTGCCCCAAGTTTCCACACAGAATCGCGAACCATCGCAATTGTTGTACACCTGCTCATGTGATTGCTCCTCGTACTTAGCTACGGTTTTGTTCTGTCGCGGTTTTTCCGTGAGAGATAAGGACTGAGAAGATCTTCTGCCGGTATGTCCCTGCTACCCTATCTTAACGCTTCTCTCACGTTTTCATGCAGCGTGCAATATTTGCCTTACCCGGACGAGCCCTCTGCCGTAAAGGTGGAGTATTCTCTTGTTTCTGGCAATACTCGAGGGCCCTGCTCGAGTACTCGACTCACGTACGATTCTCTAATACGATACAGTAGTAGTACATATATCGCCGTGAAAATTTGTGGTTGCCGATATACGTCTCGATAAGCTTCCTAACAACGGAACGAACTGGCACAAAACTCGGACCTCCTCTCAAAGTTCCTCTTTCCGATCCAAAAATCCCGATATCCGTGCATACATTTATTCGTCTGAACGAGTGGAAAAACCAATATACAGGGATCACATTTTCTTTCCAAATGTATCTCTCTGTGCTCCATGGAACCGCCCCCATCCCCTTCGTCCACATCCACCGGAAGGAACAAATTTACAAAAATAATTAAACGACTTTCGCACGTAGGCGACAAACGCGAGGAATAAAGGAGCATGCAAATAAAACGAAGCGTCGATTCGCAGTATAACGACAGAGGTATCTCTCCGAGTAGTTAGTCAGTTTACGATCCAGCGTAATGGAATTCGTCGAAACTGCTGAACGAGAAACGGGCGGGGAGAGGGGCCTAGTGAAATAGCAAAAGAGCGGGAGGGAGATGAAGGGAGAATGGGAGATAGGGGACAAGAGGAGGAGAGAGGGTTACGTGCATTCCTGAACAAAGTAAGAACTACAGAAGATAAGCTTGCAGGTTTGAACTGCGGATAAGTCGTTCAACCGAATCTCCGGCTGCATACGTATTACTGAAGACCCGACACACTTGCATATATCCCTTTGTATATACGCGTGAGTTCTGAAGTGTGTATATGAGGTACTTGGTAGATATTTATACTGTCGTGTCTAAGGTATACGTATACTTTATGTGTGTATATATTCTCGAAGTTATATACGTGTAAGTCAGGAAGTATCTGTAGACACACGGACACACATATATATATGCACGGATATATGTAGATATACATATATACAGGATGGTCCAAAAAGTGACTTCTAAGAGGAAAATCGAGATGCCTCGTCAAGGGCGTCACCAAGGGGGTGCAGGGGGGGACAGATGCAGACTTCGTCCGGCACTTAACGACTACAGGGATTGAACCCGGGTCACACCCGAAAAAGGTTATGGTTTGTATCTGGTGGGATTTGAAAGGAATCGTCTATTATGAGCTGCTAACACCCAACGAAACGATTGATTCGACCAAGTACTGCTTACAACTGGCCAAATTAAAGCGAGCAACGGTCAAAAGCGGCCCATATCGGCGAATAGGAAGGGCGTTGTACGCCACCGGGACAGCACTAGACTACACGTTTCTCTGGTGACCCGGAAAACGTTATTGCACCTTGAGTAAGATCTTTTGGTGCGTCCACCGTTTAGTCCGGACCTTGCACCTTCGGACGATCACTTATTCCTGACGCTACAGAACAATTTCAATAATAAAACGTTTAGTTCCCTGGACCTCGTTAAAAATCACTTGGGTTACTTCTTTGCCCGAAGATTTCAGGACTTCTATGAAAGGGTAACAATAAAGCTCGTGGACAGATGGCAGTATGTCATTGAACAGGATGGAACATATTTAGTGGATTGAAATCGCTTCTCTTGATAAATATTTTGCGTTTGAAATTTACTCGCTTTCGCTACGGACCGAATATATACAGGCACACACGCACACGCGCGCGCACACACACATACGCACGCGTGTATATATACACATTTACATGGAGTTGGAGAGTAGTAAGAGTAGGGCATGCAAAGCTGCGCTAAGGGTCTCTCCTGCAGCGTGGTGTGAGGAGGGACGGGCGTGTTACACGAACGAAACAGGAGAGAGTAAAGCGAGATGAAAGCACTTCGTACTCCGGCAACTCGAGCAGTAACTACTTTTACGCGACGGTAACACACCGCTCCTCCTAGCGGTAACGCGAGGCCGAGTTTCTCCCCCACCTCCTGCGCTCTATCTCTTATGGCTAGACTCTGATCTGTCCCGCAAAGTCCTAGTAATGCAGCTTTTCCCGTTGCCCTGACCCACCTAGCCCGATCCATGCCCGTAATCCTACCTGGATATCACACGGTCGAACAAATTCCGAAAGCACTCGAGACCACTTCCGTTTTATCGTTCAGCCTAGGGAAAAGCTGCTCTCCCTCGTTCAGAGAGTCGCTGACTCGTGCTAAGAAAGCGATCGAAGCGCGAAGACCCTTCGGCCTCCTGCAACAGCGTCGACATACGATCGAGCCTCGAAATCAAAGGTTTCCAGCCCCCCCCCTGTCGATCCTCAAAAGAGAGGGAAAAGGCAAGGGGGCTAGAAATTGCCATTATTTTCACACGAATAAGCGTTGAATATACGTTGTTTTTTTTGCATGCACATTCAGTCTGACGAGGGCCTGCGTCCCTGTTGTTTAAATCTCGTGAGCTCATTAATAATTCCAACATGAATATTATATTAAAGTTATTAGTATTATTCTCCATATTCATTAATATTAATTATAATTAATAGTAAAACATTCGGTAACGTCAGGTATCGATGCAATCTTCAAATCCAATTTCAGAGAAGATTCATCCATATTAGATTCATCAGACACGTAAGTAACGTTGTGCTTTTTACAGTTCTCTAGTCAAAACAAGGAACCCATCTAACCTCGTCATGTTCGTCTGTCACTGCTTCACAGTTTCTGCAGTTTCAAACCTTTACGCATGACAGTTTGCAAGCAGATAATTCAAATGGGGGTCTCAATGAGTATGCAGTAAAATCTTGAAAAAACATTTCTTAGGAAAATTGTACAATGCTCCCTGATTTCTAAAATAGCGGTGAATTTTTATTTTTCCTGCATCCGTTTAAGTGGAGGGTCATTTCACAAGTCTTCAAAAATGAAATTGAGGTCCCATTTACCATTTTTTCAGCTTCAAGTCCCGTTCACAAAATGTCAAGCTTCAAAGTTATGTGCAATGTGACCCCTCTGATTTTCCAACTGTTCATTTGAACAAAACAGAAACAATTCTAGTTACTACCATTCGATTGGAACTTTCAAACAAAATTATGTCGGATAAATGTTCATTATTTTTCGTGCGACGATGACGAGCTATTTAAGCTCACCTCTACGCTATTTGATGAGGCCAAATGCATAAAGCCGGACCGGGACAGCGAGCATATTGATGGCAGTGACCTTGTTATTCCCAGACAGATCTGGGTTTCCATAGCCGTCTGTGTAGGTGGTTGGAACTAGCGGCCTGGGTCAGAGCGGAATAGGGCGTTGTGTAACGCCCGACCCAGCCGCCTCTTTAGGGATTGCTTCGCAACCCCCACATTCCGCACCTTTTCCACGTAGCGTTCCTTCACAACAAGAAAGTTAGCTGTGTTCAATGTGCGGTGATGGCGTTTCAGTTCCGAGCTGATTTTTTGGATCTTAGGGGTGAACGCCCTCCCCGCCGTAATGAAGTATATCACACATTGACGACGGGATGCCTGCCTCCGCTCCGAGGTCTCACCTCAACAGCCGCGTGATCCACAGCCCAGTTCAAGCTGAGGCGATCAGCAGTATAAGGAATTGTTGCTGCAGGGAACTCATCTGCCGCTTCTAGGCAACCAGGCTGAAGAGAAAATTTCCCAGTGATTCTCTCCCTCCTTGTTTCCCAGTCCTCTGTCAAGTCCACGCGCCAACGGGGGCCTCGATCTTGAGGCCACCCGGCAGTGCTCCGCACTGAATGCACGGAAGAGCGCCTGCCAAACAACTCTGGTGGTAGTAACAAGAGATCGTAGCCTAGTGGTCGCGAGCGGGCGGCCTGGTCTTGCAGATGTTGTTGCGAGAGGTGGGCAAGCTCTGGGTGCACTTAGCTCCAAAGGACGTGCAGCTTCGCCATGTATCCGTAAGGCAGCGGATGAGGTCCTCCTCGAGTTCGTCCGTCCACTCGAGGCGCCGATTTGGAGGCGTGGTCGTCACCGTATATCCTGTCCGGGTGCCCCTCCCAACTGATCCTTGGTCCCGATCGGAGAGGGACTGGTTGTGGGGGGCATGACTCGGAGGTGGTGGAACCTAGTTTTCGGCGTGCTGGGTGGTTAGCCTGGCATGGCAGTGGCTATTGCCGGGGAGGAACTGCGTATATGCATGAGAGCTTACATTCGTATGCCGAATGAAGTCTCGGGTCAACGCATCGCCAGTCGTATTGATGAAGGCGGAACTGACGTGCGAGTACAAATAAATGACGTAAAAAAAATTGAACACAAAACCAACACCCCTGAAGATTGGGGTAGTTTAAATACTTAGTGTGTATGGCCGTGATCTCGTGAAGAGCAAACACGTCAGTGGGCTTTTGACTCAATCGCTCGATTCTCCGAATCGAATTACTTATCATCGAAAAATATTTTCAATAATAATGAATATAAAGGAATCGAGGAACGAAAAGAACAAAAGCTTTGTTATATTTTTACGATACAAACTTCAACAGCGTTTTGACGATATAGACGAGAAAACAGGAGTTCAGAATCGGTATTGAGATCGGTCCGAAAAAATGTAGACAGGAAGTGGTGCTTGTGCTCTATATGGCCCTATATGCCGGGATGTGTAAGATCGAAGAGCAGGATGAGGCTCCACTTCACGCCAGACGTAATGGATACATCGTGTTGAGTAAACCTTGCGGTTCCCTAATTTACGCTACACAACACATCCGTACCAGAGCAATAGACCGGGAGAAGCTAAAGAGAGAGAGAGGGAGAGGCTAGGATGGGAAATCGAGCAACCAACAGAGATGCAAAGAGCGGTGAGGTAAAGGGCGTAATCATGTACGCGCAAAAACAGAATTGTGCTCCAAACAGTGTCCAATGCTGGTCCTTTGATGCCAACGAGAACGCCCCCCCCCCCCCTCTCTCTTTACCCCTCTTTCCCTACGCCTCGGTTCACGAGCCTCCGGTAATCTCACTAATTAACAATGTTCAACGTTTCAACATCGCAGATAGGTTAAACGCGTAGTTGAGTAGAAGATTGAATTATGTCGCGGATGACTGTTGAACAGGTCCGCACAGTAGTCATACATATGTTTGTATACAGGGTGTCGAGGACTGAATGCGTTCCCTGAAATGGGGGGTTGGGAGTGAATTGTGAGTCAATGGATATAAGCATGTGTGAGTCTCAGATCAACCCCTGAATAATTAATTTTTAAACGCGGGACAATCAGGTGCGGCCGATCAGCCGGCGTCCGTCAGTGAGTGATGCGCGCGTGTAGTGGCGCCTGGCGGGACCACCACACCTACAGGCACCACTGCACGTGCATATCGCTCATCAACGTACACCGGCTTATCAGACACACTTGACTGGCCCGCCTTTTATAAATTAATAATCATTCAGAGGGTGATCTGGGACCCATACATGCTTCTATTAATCGACATAGAATTTCACCCCCAATGCCCTATTTCAGGGAACGCATTCAGTTCTGGGACACCCTCTATAGTGTGAATCGCGGTGTTAGGTTCGTTGGCAACGTTGAAAGCTCGAGCGATCCCGGCAATTGCAGTTAACGATAATACAGCCCGACACCACGCGACAGTCGTTGACTAATGGCAACTGATGGACGCGCTATGGATGGCTAGCAAACGGGCGTTCGCGCAATGAATCCGGCAAGTCCGCAGTTTGACCAAGGATCATCCCGCTGTGGTAAGCTGACCAAACGGTTTGTATGACGCGAGCGACGGGTGAGAGCTCTTCGGCAAACCTTATCATTTACGGCCGAGGAAGTTAAATGACCACACAATTCACCTGTTTTCACGGGAGTATCCCAACCTCTGACCCCGAACCCAACGCCCAATGTGAAAGCACCTTCGTCTGCTTTGTCGAGTGGAACGTACGAAATTCGTCCGAATCATCCTGGTGGACCTGGGTGGTGTATCGAGTTCATCGGTATATGTATCGTGTGTGTGTGTATATGTGTGTGTGGGCAAAAGGTGTCCCAGAACTGAATGCGTTCCCTAAAATGAAGGGTTTAGGTGTAAAATTCTGAGTCACCTGATATAAGCATGTGTGAGTCTCAGATCAAACCCTGAATTTTTATTAATTTCCGAAGGCGGGCCAATCGGGTGCGCCCTATGAGCCAGCGTATCGCTCATCAACGTACGCTATGATATTTGATAAAACTCTGTAATTATCAAAATGACATTAACTAACTGATATAGTTTAAGTGATACAACAAATAATTATAGGATTTAATTTAGTCTTTTATGCCATATCTGCGACTAAAATGCTACAAACACTCGGTAGCGTAGGGGTAGCGGGCGTAGTATAAGTAGGCAGGTTGTGGGTTCAATTTCATGTGTAGGCGAAATGTTTTGTCAATTCAGGAAGTCCGGGAATGAGGAATTACGATACAAAATCACTGTGGTAAAACTCGAA
The DNA here is from genome assembly GCA_951751655.1 of Ophion costatus. Classification (NCBI taxonomy): domain Eukaryota; kingdom Metazoa; phylum Arthropoda; class Insecta; order Hymenoptera; family Ichneumonidae; genus Ophion; species Ophion costatus. Next base: position 2,688,384 of record OX632365.1, on the reverse strand, counting down.
ATTAAGTATTCCAATTTATTTTGGATTTATGAAATATTCTATGCATTCAAAAACATCTATACGGTAAATGAAAGAATGTGCTTGAATCGAATCTTTCTTTATTTAGTTTGAATATATTTAATATTTAACAAAAATAGCCGGAACACATAAAAATATATCTTCAAAACAAATAGGATCGTAGTAGGCCGCAAGACAAGGAAAAACCCTATGTCATTCAAATAGATCCTATTTAAATAGATTAAACATTTTCTTTTGGCAGTGTAGTAAGAGTGAGAATCGAAATCAGAGTGAGAGTTAGAGTCAGCTCGAGACTTACGGTAAAAGTCAGTGAGAGTGAGAATCAAAACCAAAGCGAAGGTCAAAGTGGTAGTGAAATTGCGAGTTAAAATGAGAATTGATGAGAAGAAGAATCAAAATTAGAGCAAGAGTCAGTAAGAGTCAGAGTGAGAGTGAGAAGTTTGCAGGCTTGAAAAGCAGCCGAATGTATTTTTTTTAACTACTTTACTTTGTCGACATATTTACGCTGTGAGCGTTCCAGTTTTTTTTCGTATCTGCATGACAGATCTACGACCTTAACGTACCAAAAATACTTGGCTACTAGTGATAAAGAAATTTAAAAAAATTAAAAAGAATTTCATTGCATTCCAACAAAAGCAACTTCAACGTCATAGTCTTAGTCAGCGTGGAAGTCTTTCCACTATCCAACTGCTGCGTAGTTCATCAACGCTTACTACGGGGGGCGACGGCTCGATTCTTGTTTAGTTCACCCACGCTCACCGCAGTAGGCGCTGACTATAATTGCAAAGGATACGCACTCACAGTTGCGAGAATTGTTCGCAAGCGGCGAGAAAGACGAAACTCGTGCAAATGTGGCGCATGGAATAGACGTAATACGTAATAAAAACATAGTCTGTACACATATACAGTCCCCGTAGAGCGGTTGGGAATAATTTGTCGTTAATGCTTGCGGCTACGGCTAAGCGTCCATGACAGTTAGAGAAAAGTTTGGCCCTCTATGGGCTGCCGGTGAGAATGGTGGCTCGTGTGTGATGTACGTTCACGATAATTTGGTACATAGCCACAGTTATTACGTACACTTATATGCATTTTCGTGATACGGAGAGAAACACAGGTGGCGCTGTATGCGAGCCAAACAAAGGGATATACACACACACGCGCGCACAATTACACGTGCACGACCGTTGTGAGATATTACAAGTGAGCGCACGAAGTAATGTTCCAGCCGAGTTAGCAGATTGTCGGGCTCGCCTTTATGATAACTTATGCGAGGAGCGTTAACGTCACGTTAGTACGACACCCCATTTGCGGCGTGGCAAAACTCTATATGTCCCAGGGAGGAAAACCCTTTCGACGTGCGCGAGTGCACTGTTTTCTAAATGACTTGTCATGTTGGGATGGAGAACTTGTCAGGCTAGAGGAAGAGTCTGCGGCTTGCGAAACTCGCCATACCGTTAATCATTACAGTCGGCTAGTTTAGTTAAAACAGGTAACTGTGGTTTTTGTCGAAGGATCGCAATCATGATGGTTCGAACACTTGCCAATGCCCCATCAGGGATACAAAATGGGAGAGATGTTTTTTTTAAGCGGGCACTCATTAAGGCCGTGTGCCACATCCCTCCGACCGCTTCGAAATTTTGAAAGTAGAATTCTCCCGAGAGGAACAAACGATTGGAATGAAATTCCCTTTGTGCATGCAAGACGCTTGCTCCGAGGGGATAGTCCGCTCCATTATCCAAAATTTCGAGAAAAAAGTTACCGTTTGTGCTCACCGTGCGAAAAATGGTAAATGATTAACCATTGCATTGCGTTTTCGGTAATTTTCTGAGAACCGTCCTTTGGACCGTGAAAAAGCACACATTTTAAGCTTTGCTTTAAGGAGAAAAGTTATTATGAATTTTTGTACATAAATGTAGCAAAAATGTACCGACAAAGCGCAAAATATTGTCTACTTGACCGATAATTTAGTTCATCTATTTTCTCACTGGCGGCGGGCAGCTCGCATCGATCCGTTTTTACCGACCACGCTCGCTTCCTTCCGAAACAGTTTGTTTTTTGATAGGTCCAAAACAGGAGCTATAACCTCGAAAATTCGAAATATATTTCATACGATGTGCAATAGTGTGTGATAGAGTGGAGTTTTTTTTCGTCGAGGGCAACGCATCAGGACGCTGGTAGACCACCGACAAGACATCCCGACAAAAAAATAATCGACCAGAAAACTGCCGCGGCCGATTACAAGGAGAAGAAGATTGGGAGAAATAGTGACAGCGAGAAGCCGAAGGAGAACGGCGACGAGAAAACACCGGAAGTCACGGTTCATGCGTGCTATCGTACTCTAGGGCTTTGGGGATATCAAGGTTGTAAAGCCGCTGAGAAAACCTGAGCCTCAACTCGCTGTGGGTGAAGTGTCTATACGGGTCAAAGCATGTGACCTCAACTTCTAGGTTGTTATGTCACGACAGGGAGTCATCGATTCTCCACCGAAAACTCCGTTCATCATGGGCTCCCAGTGGGCTTGTGATATCGAAGCTGCTCTGCCCGATCACAATGCCTGGTCAGAGCTCATTGTGGTGTACTCGAATGCGGCCACTATCACCACGGATGACGCCGTCGTTTACATACTACTATTGGAGCTTGCACGTATTACGCCCGGAGAGACTCTTCTGATCCACATCGCCGGCGGTGGTGTGGGCCAGGCAGCCATTCGTTACCAAAGACGGCCCACAGCATCACAGTATTTGGTTTTTGCAGCCCATCGACATAGAACGAGCTCAAATTGCCCGGCGTGATTGACCATCTCCTCGAGCATCGAAGAGAGTACAGGCATGAAGTAAGGAAAATATCCCCGCAGGCAGTTGACAGTGTTCTCGATTGTGTCAGTGGCAAGGAGTGCAACAGAAGATGTGCCTTGCGAAAGACCATGACAAAATACGTTCTCTATGGCTCGAGCAACGTCGTAACCAGCGCAACACAGAGTTTCTGCTCCGTTGCCCGATACTGGAGGACGATGGACAAAATATTGCCGATGAAACTCTTCGAGGAGAATAATACACTGTCCAGGCTGAATCTCTTGCTTTGAATTTTTGTCTGTTGAATCTTTGAATTTTATATTTAAAAAAACCGGATCCCATCGAAACATTAGTTTTTGAGATAAAAATTCCCGAATTTCACCTGTTTTTCTCCCCGTTTACTCAGCCCTCCCTTATTTGCTTTCTTTCGATTACCCTCGACCTCTCGCAAGGGACCAAAGTACAGTTGTTCGGTGCACAGGCGACCGTGTGCCCGTAGACTATCGTTTCTCGCTCAGTAGGAACGTCGCGTTTCGCTCGTTATAACCGCAGACTGGTTATGGGAGCACTACGTAGCAAGGAGGCTGCACTGTGGAGACGTCGACTCTGTTCCTCGCCATCTTTATGAAATGGATAACAAGAGGTTGGGAAAAGGAAAAGATCGGCAAACTTTAAATGGATTTGGGGCTTGCATCGTTGAAAGGCAACGAAAAATCTTTTCAATTTTTTTGTCTACCAGCCAAACCTTTGTAGTAAATTTCAGTTATAGGATTTAAGGAAAAGTCCTAATATATCGTTCCAGTGACTCTCGTAATGTGAATGTGCCAAAAATTGGCATTGAAGCTTGCACTGTTGGAACGCAACAGATTATCTTTTTTCCCTGGTACTCAAAATATTTTCGTCAAATTTAAATAGTACAACCAAATAAAGAATCCTTTAAAAAAAACGTTTCGGTAATTCTCTTAGCCTGAAAGTGCCAAAAATGATATCGAAGTTTGTATCGCTGGAACACAACGAAACCTTTTTTCTTTATTTTTGTTATCAACCAAAATATTCTTTTGCGGTTGTAGAAGTTACGAGAAATCTTATGCGAACTTCCATCATCTAAAGAATTCCCGACAACAACTGGTTGACAACAACATTGATGTGTGCATGCTCGAAATGGATAATCATAATTTTTTTCAATTGCTCAAGTTTCTTTTGGCTACCTTTGCCTACAAAAATCGTTCAAGCATTTTTCAGATGCCTATTTAGAGGTCTACAATCTAAATAACAAAACATGTTATAACAATAAAAATACAAACGCGAACTCCCGTTGCATTATACACTACAAACTTGAACATCATGCGGAAAAATGAAAACTTAATTGCAGAAGCTTCAACACTTGGAGTATCCAGAAAACAAGGGAACCTTTCGTTTTTACGATCACGAATAGTGCCGTGTCCGCAGACACGAAACGAGCGAGACCGAATACCCGGAAAACGAAACGCGGCAACGGACCAGGACTTGTGGCTGGAAAAAAACCGGGGATAGTGAGGCAGCAAAAAAATGCTGAAATTAAAGCAACGATTCTCTGAGGCCGTTTGAAGTGCTCGTGCCGCGTTCACCGTGCGCCAAGTCAGATGAGTTTGCACAGCTCGCTCATTCTTTCCGTACATAGTGTAGAAGTGCGTGTAAGTACGTAGAGCCTCCAGTTGATATAGGTAGACAGGACGATTCGGAATGAGTGACGCATCCCGTGCAGAAATTGAGCCAGAGCTTTCGTCGGGGCAAAATTAATTTCCGCTAACTTTATGAGGATTCTAGCTTGCAAGCTTCGCGCAAACCCTCGAAGGGCGGTCATGCATTTGTATCGAGGGCGCTCAAGGTAACGTGAAACTGGCTCAGGGTGTAACAAAAACTGCGTTAACGCGATTTAGTGACCATCGATAGATCATGATGTTGGCGTCTGTTGGGAGGCAGCGGTTTTTTGTAGTCTTGTTATCACCCAAAATATTTTTTGAATACTTAGGTTGTAATAATAAGGTTGTAATAATAAAAGTAAATAATAGGCACAAAAATGCTATTAGAAGAAAAAAAAATTGTTATATTCCAACAGTGCAAGCTTTATTGGTTTCCCTGGTGTATTGTAGGTTATTTTCAATTATTTTGAGGTATTTTGGGTTATTTAACTCGTTTTTGTTTTTACTTGTTCTTACTTTTATAAATATATATAAATATTAGGGTGATTCCCCCATTCAGTATTTGCAGTGAGGTGGAACCGTTTCTAAAAGATACGAAATTCCTCTAAAAAACTTTAACAAGAAAAACGTCAAGTAATAAAAAATGCCCTCGAAAAAATTATCGGTTGTTTCGCTATCTACAAAATTCTAATTAACCTCGAAATATTTGTGATTTTTTTCAAACAACAGTTTTATTTAAATTATTACTTTTTCAATTCATATGTACAAAAGAATTGAAATAACTTCTTATGAAAAAGCCAAACAAATTTACTAGAAGCGTTCGGAAAATTGTCAAACCCCAGGAATACTATTTTTCTCGATATATTATTTTACAAAACCATATTACTATTATAACAAAAAGTTCGAATCACGATTATATAAAAGTACTTGTGGGATGCAAACGTTTTGTACGGTGGTATGGCTGCCCTCCTAATTTCTTTCACTTTTCACTTTCATTTCTGGCTATATATATATATATATAATTCACGCGGGAGCGGGAATATCAGTACCCAGATAAGCACGTATTGCGCTGGTGCAGTACCAGTACCGTACCTACCAGGTACGTGTGTACGGTACCGTTATAGTACTAGTACACCGTACTGGGTACGCCGTATCGTCACCGTACGGTGAAGGGACAATACCGATACGGTTTTGGTACGAGTCACTATCGTTCGGCGTACCGGTAGGTAATAAATGAGACGAAATTGCATATCGACTAACGAGTCGCAGCTGCGATAACAGCCGGAGATGGAGAGAAGGCGAGTACTACAACCAGTCGAACTTTATAGCAGCAATGGCTGCGATACCGCCGCGCAGTCGCTCTAAACGACGAGAAAAGTGTAATGGGGTCGCACTTGCTGAGTGAGCAAACTGTCACGCTAAGCGCGGTGTCAAAGAGAGCGAGGGAGGGGCAGGGGTCCTTCCTTTTCTCGAGCAAAAACGTTATATTCCTTGTGGAAAATCGGAACGAGAAACGTGTCCCCTGCCCCGTTCGTTCGGCCGCCATGCCCGGAACTTTTAATTTTGCTAATTGAACGGCCAGCTTTTACGTGACGTTGAGAAAAGAGTATTTGATGCACGCCGACGGGCTGCGAGCAGCTTCAAAAAAGAACAAAAGCTGGATTATTCCCGGGAAAAAAAAGCAAAACGAAAAGGAAAACGTTTACGAAGCCGGATTGGCAGTAGGTCTGGGGTCGTTCAGCCCGCGGAAAGAATTTTGCAAAAAAAATACTATCCAACGTCATATCGTACGAGACGTTGAAGAATCGGCAAAAGGGTATAATAGAGGTATGCAAAAGGCGTACAGTGTAAGTAAATGATGAGATTCCAGAATGCAGCTTTAGTGATGGGGAACAATGATCGGCATAAAAAAGCTGAGAAAGTGAGTTTTGTAGAATAGAAAGAAATGTGGATGCCTATACGGGGTGGAGGAACGTGAAGAGGAGGAGGAAAAGGGAAAACGAATAATGAGGGAAAAGACCGAGCAGAAGAAAAAGACCAAGAAGGAAGGGGGAAACGGAGAAGGAGGAGAATGATAATGATGATGATGAAGAGGGTGGAGAAGGAGAGGAGGAGGTGATGAAGGAGGAACGAGATTACCAGCACGACAATCTTGGCTTTCCGCATGGTGAACATTTTATGGACGAGAAAGAGCATTACGATGCATAAAATACAACAAATCAGGATGTGAGTAGAGCATAGTTGTGAAGAGTCTGCATTATACGAGACGGATAAAGAGAGAGAACAAAACCGACTGCAAAGAATAAGAGGGCCACTTCGCTTTCGCAATTTCTCGTCACTTGGCTAGACGGTGCTCGTCCCAGGACCCCTTCGTTTATTCGCTGCCCCTTATTTGACTTTTACTCTCGACAAACTGTACATTTCGCAAGTGCTGGTTCGCGCAACCCCCGCTGAGAATTGCAATTTACAAGCGTAACAATCTCCACCGATGAAAGCAAATTAACACTGTCTCGTCACGACTTGTGATTTTTTTATTAACCCGTTTCGACCATTATCAGAGTAGCAAAATTGATGGCTTTTGAGGACTCGAGGGTGGTGAATATTGTTGGAGGGCATGAAAAACGATCAAATTTAAAAAAAATGGAAATCGGACATCAAAGGACAATCGTGATGAATAGTATTCAAGTTTTCACCATTGGGATGCAACGAAATGGCTTTTCAATTTTTTTAATTCCTTATCTTCATCGGGATGAAAATTATTTTTTGCCTATTTAGATTATAAATCTCTGAATAAACATCTTAAAAAATTCTCAAAGGATTTTTGTAAGCAAACTTTGCCAAATCAACGTGAAGCAAGGCAAGAAAAAATAATTTCCATTGCATTCCAACTTTAATCCCATCATGAGGATGACTACTGTGTTCAATATCAATCTGCGTCTCATCATTTGATATCATTAGCCCCAAATTCAAGGAGTTAGAAATCTCGAAAATTACATAGTGACACGAATTTTCGCCCATTACTTTCTATTTTCAAAATGTAACGTCAAACCTAGATTCGTCAACTTCAAGAATACCAAATTTCCATTATTGTGATACTGGAGTACGATTTTAGATTTTTTCATTCTTCAAGGAGAAATAATTCATCAGCAGGACTAACTTCCAGACCCTCAAAAGGTCTGCTTCGCTCAAAAAGTGTGACCGCCCTTCAAGAATCCCGGCATCTCATCTAGGCCGCAATAAAATTGGAAAAAATTAATGTGCGCTCGAGAAAAACCCAACTTCGAGTTACGCCCTCACAAGGCAGAACTGCAGAGTTGGACGTGGCGAGTCTCAGGCACCATTTTGTACCGCGCGTCTGCCAGGGAAATGGCATCCTCCCCTGTCTATTTGTTGTCCTCTGTTGTAGAAAAGCGTTATTCTAGACTGTTCTTTGCTATTCCACGCAATAATCCGTACGACGAATTTGCAAAAATACTCTCTCTCCCGCTCGCCATTCTCGAACCCTTTATCGCCAAAAGATATCGCGACAAGCGTCGACAAAATTCGTCACGAGATAAAAACAAATGTTGGCAGGGCGGAGGAGAACGGAAAAGAAAAATTGGCGGGCGCGTGAACAAAAAGACAAGGGTGGCATATTGTCGTCGAGGCTGCACGTACGAAAGCGGTCGTAATGCGGTATATACCATGGGGAGTCGCTCCTCGCCCGCCTGCGAGGACCGACGCTTTTTTCATTCCTACATGTGTGTGTGCGTGTGTGTGGGTATATTTATATATAAGGCATATACACATACAGGAGTCCATACGCGATCTCGTAACGTACACTCATGGCGTACCACTACGTGCCCGGCCTTACAAACATTCAATGCATAAGAAGCGTCCAATCGAATTTAAATCATGCTTTTGTCTAGGGTGTCTCAAAATGACCTGACATTTTAATTTATTAATAAAACGTATTATTTATTTGAAGAATACGAATATTTTTGTTTTAATATAAAGGTACAACATGGAGGTTATGTGCGGAACACAATATCCGATAAATGGCCGCCTCGTCCCTATTTGCGGCAAGATTACGATTTTCGGCGCAGCAAGGTCTAACGACTGATTCATATGCATTTTGATGAAAGAAATCGAAAGTGCGGAATACATTTTTTTTATATCTCGCTTGGTTTTCGAGATATCGATATATATATTGACTTTTTCCATTTTTCATAATATCTCGGTAAATATTCAGTTGTCGGAAAAATGATAGGAGACACTTTTTGTAGGAAATTAAATTTCCTGCAAAAAAGGTCCTGCACAAAATTTTGAATAACGCGCACACACACACACACACACACACACAACCAGTACAGAAAACAATGCCTTGAAAAAGCATACAAAGACAACCTCGGCTCCCAAATCATGCAATTTCTTCTCGACGCTAAGAAAGTATACACGGGCGTAGTTAACGGCATAAGACCAGAAGGACTCTTCTTGAAAGAATTTGATCCTCCAACTGTAGAAAGCGAGAATCTCGAAAAAGTGATACCACCAAAATGATCTCGTACCATCACGATCGACGAGGAATTGGAAGAAGCATCGGACGATGATCTCATCGATTTCGACTTCACACCTAATATCGACGAGGCACACACACACACACATCTTTTAAATATTGCTGGTACACACATACACGCAACACACATGCACACACAAACGCAAACCTGACCCAATTGATGAACAATTCAATATAAATTATTCGACCTTCAACACCTCGTTTGGTCCCCTTAAGAGTCGATTTTCGATTTTTATCACTCTTGAAAAAAGTCTTATAATAAAAAATACCACACGAATTTGCATCCAAATCTTGGCACCCCGGAAATCGTAATCTCCCCCTATTTGCAAACGTTCACTCTTTTTGACAAAATTTTCAAAACATTTTAGCATAATTGCGAACTAATTTCATTAATCGTGCGTCAAATTGCTGCCTTGAATTCCGGAATGGTCTGTGGATCATTGGCATACACTTTTCCTCTCGGAAAACCCCAAAGAAAGAAGTTCAATGGCGTCAAATCACACGAGCTTGGTGGCCAATTCACATCGCCGCGGCGCAAGAAAATACGATCATGAAACTTCGTCTATAATGACTGCATCGTTTTGCCCGCAGTATGGCAGGTTGCGCCATCATGTTGAAAGAATATATCTTCCAAGTCCATGCCGTTTATGCTACTTATGGAATATTGTATTCCACACATAACCTCCATGTTTATACCTTATATTGAAATAAGAATATGCGTCCTTTTCGAATGAATAATACGTATTATTAATAAATAAAAATGTCAGGTCATTTAGAGACAGCCTTTATTTAACCCGTAGAGACAGTTGAACAATTTCTGGTATGCCAGTTCTCACTCACTCAATTGACAAAAATTTCTTATTTTAACACGCTGCCTACAACACAATAATAATTACAAGAAAACCAATACAAGCCTAACAACGTACTCCGAGGACTGAGGTCCTTCGAGATCTTTAAAACTTTTTCAAGCCGACGCGATATTCTCGGAAAAATAAAACGCCCAGTGGTCTTCATCTGCCATTGATAAATAACGCGCGTTATAACGAGAATTTTATCTTTTCAACGAGTACGAGAAAACGTTCATTTTTACAATTTCCGTCTTATATACGTTGTGAAAAGAGACGTTTATACCTAGATGATGTATGTTTATCGTATTATTGGTGGATCGATGAGCTCGTTGGACTTACGATAATCGGACTATAATGCGATGTACTGTGTATGCGGGGGCAGAGGGGGTTGGGGGTAGGGCTATACATTCGCTTCGTAACCATTTCCGTTGTGTATATATACACTTGATAATACCTATTATAGCCGTAACGGGTTTGATAGCGCAAAAACGAAAACGGCCTTATAGAGAAAGGGTAGAAGAGAAATCGTCTGAAAAGAATAATTGTATGGCTTCCGGTCGATCGCCCAGCCCCGGAGGGTTGAAAACTAAAGTCAAGGGACGTAAGAGAGAGAGAGAGGGAGAGGGAGGGAGAGAGCGCTCGCGAAAGAGATCGAAATACCGGGAAATTCCAGAGTAGAATTGCTGGTCTTACATGGTCTGGCGGGGGGCGGGGGGGCCAAGCTTCCACTATAAGTAACATGGTCATTAGAGCGGCAAACATTGCTTTTCTGTGGGACTAAATTATATATTAGCCTGATAAAAAAAAAAAAAAAATTCCTTCTGGATTCTTGTGCTACTGTTGGGCACTAATAAAAGACAATTCCCCTAAAAAAATGGGCGCGGTCACTCAATTTTTAGAGGTGGCTATCTCGACTTTTTGTTATTTTTTTCATGATTTTACTCAATAAATATGACCATGGTATTAGATTATACCGGAAATAGAATAAATAAAGGAAATAGTATGTTTCACAGCTGTTTTGCGACGAAGAAAAGTATATCGCGCACACATTGAATCCCTAGAAAACAAAATCGAAAATATTATTATGAATCGGTAAATAAATTGAGGCCAAATAATATTTTAAACGCTGTTTAATAAAACATAATAACTTATTATCATGACGATTTGTTTTATCCTCGATAATTTAACCAAAACTGATAATAATAATGAACTAAATAATGAAGGTATATGTAGTAGTACAGAAACTTTTATTTCATGTACACCCTTGCGGGCTTTTTACATTTGCTCCTTTCTTGCTTTCCTTCTTTCTTTACAAGGCTTCTTATCATTAATCATCAAACCTCAATCCTATTATCGTAGCGCTTCTCGCGTTCATACAAATTCCTTCCCCGCTTTCGTGCATTCTTTCGCTTTCCTTACCTCGGCTCCCCTGATCCCTTTTTCCTCGCTATATTCCCAAAATGCCCCGCAACCTCACACATCTCTTCTACTAAATCCTTTTCCTCTAGTGCCTTTCTCCACCCTCTAATGAACTAAATAATGAAAATATTATATAAGTGTAGCATTTTGAAAATGGAAATACATGATTTATGAATAAAAGCTTATAATTTAATTTTTCGTAAAAAGTGCGAAATGTTAATGCGTATAAATAAACCTACATGAATAACGAGAGTAGTATATACGCCATTATTGATCTATCTAGATTAGAATTGTGAATATTTCCATCTTTTCAAATTGTTAGAGTTTATTTTTGTTACGAAATAGCTACTGGATGTGGTTTTTATCCGTAATCCGAAGCCATGACTATGCTAAAATGCAATACGTTAATTAAAAAAAATTCAAATACAAAAAGGTCGAGATAGCCACCTCTAAAAAATGAGTGACCGCGCCCATTTTCATTATATATATATACACACACACACACACACACACACAGACAAATATACATATATATAGGTAGAGGCACATAAAACAATAGCACTCGAACTATTGATCATATCCAAAAATGTTTCAAAAAAAAGTTTCAGTGTCCGTGAAGGCCGTCATACTGGACCACCCTATTTTTTATCGGTGGAGGCACTGAGCTACGTTGTCACCTCCACTTTTTAAAATGGAACCATGTATTTTTTTTCGATGACATTATTACCGATTTTAAGACGAATTCAGTGACCTACAACACAAGGTCATTCTAGCCACCCAAAGTATGAAAATAGTCAAAAAATCGAAAAATATCGGAATAATCACTTTTAAAGGATCCACTAAGCTTGGTTTAGGTCTACGTACAGAAGATGCTCGAAGTATCCTGTTAATATACACACACACACACGCGCGCGCATACGGGCCTGTCTATATACCCTGTGTGTGTATATATATATATATATATATATATATATATATATATATATATATATATATATATATATATATATATATATATATATATATATATATATATATATACACATTCATACATACAGGCGGGATGAATAAATGTACGTTATAAATAAATAACTTATATTTATTCATTCCGACATCATCCTGATACAGTCGCGGTGTCAGATGAAAGTGACAGCTGAAAAACTGACAGCTGTTCCACAGCGGCGTTCGATGCCCGTGAGCGTGGCAAATGCAAATTCGCAAATTTTTAAGGCCTCGGCCCGAAAAGACCTTGTTGAGGTTCTGGTGACATGCACGAAAAAGCAAGGAAAACCTGGTTGTGGTATATAAACTACTCTCCCTCCCTCTCGCCCTCCCTCTCTCTTTCTCTCCCTGCCTCTCCCCTCTCCCCCCACCCTCTCTCTCTCCCTCTCTCTCTCTCACCCAAAGAATATTGTTTCTCGTAAAAGCAAATCGGCGAGAAGGGGAGGGGCCGGGTCATGCAAGGGTATGAGTGAGTACAAAGGAAATCGGAAAACGTGAACTCAGGTGATCCCCAAGGTAAACCTGTTACGGAATAGTACACAAAATCGTATCGAAGAAAGGATAGAGAGCGAGAGAGCGAGAGAGCGAGAGAGCGCGAGAGCGCGAGAGAGAGAGAGAGAGAGAGCGAGAGGGAGGAAGACGTGGACGTTGATTTGGCGTTACGTACTCGTTCGGTTGGTCGTAAAAATTGATAAGCCCTCTCTCTCTCTTCCTCCCTCCCTCCCTCCGACCCCTGTTGCCCCTTTTCCCTCTTCACAACGTATCCAGAGCAAAACTCCTGCGAGAGTAACCGGGATAACTCGAGACAATCCACGGGCTTATTGGGGTGTGGCGGTCTCGGCCTCTTTTGCGAGTTAACTGTTGTAATTGCCCGGGGCTTATCCCCCAAAGTCAACTCATATAGAAGGGTGTCCAAGAGCGGGAGAAAGATAGGGGAAGAAAGAGAGGCTGAGAATATGAATGAGGCAAAAAAAGAGAAACAGAGAGAGAGAGAGAGAGAGAGAGAGAGAGAGGGTGAGACCGAAAGGCAGAGACAGGAAGAGAAGGGAAGATGAGAAAAGGAGTAGGGTGAAGCAAGAAAGTGCTCAGAAACCGAAAAAAACCTAGGTAACGACGAAAAAGGATGTATTTTGTCGGTATTTCTGTTTTTTCCTCCGAAACCTTTCCCTCCCTTTCAAATTCTCCGGTAAGGGAACAAAAACGTTCCCTCCAAAGCCCAGGGCCCATTTTTTAAATTCGCTTCCACCCCCGCAAACTTTTTTCTATCAAGCTCGGGGGAGAGTGAGGATTAAGCGGGAAGGGTGGGGGGCAACTCCATCGACATCGACCATGATGATACTGATGCATCATCGTTTCATTTTTCCTACGCCGTGATCGGCGTAGCAAAATATGAAACGTTTCAACCGCAATTTATTCATGTTGAGAAATATAGTAAGACGATCCTGGCGAGCTTGGAAACTGAAAAGACGCTGCGTCAAGACGATTATGCAAGCTATTTCCTGACTACTACACCACGGGACACAAAGACGAGAGGAGGGGGAGAGAGAGAGGGGGGGGAGAGAGAGAGAGAGAGAGAGAGAGAGCAGCGCTCCGGGTTTCCAACATCGAAGATTCTTTCGTTAATTTTCAACCTCGTAAATCATTTTAACGTTTCGCATCCTCTGAGACTCATGAAGGACGATCGAGCGTAAGATTTTTTTCTTCAGACCGTAACCGCTCGTCTATGATATGTCATATTTTTGGCACGTTCGTTTTGACAGACGCATTCTACGATACAAATGAGAATCCAAATCAACGGGGAAGAAAAACAAAAGTAACCAATGACTGCTCATGTCAATAATGCACCGTTGATAAAAATGGATGGAATTTGGATCTCTTACACCGACATTCGCGAATGATGTGAGGTTTGCATCGTAGAAATATCCTCTTCTTTTGCTTATTAATTCAGCCTATATGACCAGCCCTCGTGAAAAATGAACGTGACCGCCAATGTCGTCAACGTAGTCAATGGCCAAGTTGTGACGGCTATCCAAAGGACTAGACATTGTATGGGCTGTCGATATCTAACCCCAAATACTAGACATTGTGCTGGAGCTTCGATGCCTAATAATATTGAAGCTGCCATCGTTGGAGCGCCTGAAAAGCTTGGTGGCCCCCATTTGTCGTCGCAAATTTGAGCTATGATAGCACTCAAGGGTTTTTGACGAATCGAATTGAACTTTTACAGGCTGCGTGTACAAGAAAAATGTTTACAATACGAAGAAGATGAAGAAATGGAGAACGACAAAGGATTATCGTTACATTCCAACAATGCAAACTTCATCATGATACCTAGGCCACAAAGTTAGTTGTCCCAATTCAGTGATCGATATATGGAAAAGTAGCCAAAGAGTGCCTCCGTACATGTTGTGGTCTTGATGCAACCTCCATGTTCCGCTTTCCAATGTAAATTGGTCCGGCGCTCATAGCGCATCAATTCTAGCAGCGGATCGCTCGTCCCTCGCTTCGTCGAATCAAACATGGAGAACAGCCCTGTATAGAGGAAAAAAGGGGAAATGGAACAGGAAAGACTATGGAGACCCAGCGATCGAGAGATACGGGGTCAATTCTGTGACATGTACAGCCCCAGGAGGTCTGATTAGAGGAGGATTACCAGCGACTAATACCGCGCGGAAAACTACACGTGCCTCTTCCTGTGGGATGGCAGTTTCGCAGTGTTTCCCGCGATCCTTGGTCCCCAAAGAGGTACGGAGGAAAAGTGCATACAGGGCGGTGGAACGAGAGGTAAAGGGAGAGAGAGAGAGACAGAAAGAGCACAGTCCAAGAGTCCAACAAGTTAAATGGGGGAGTCGGTGGAACGAAGCCCGAAGGGTGCAGAATGGGTTCCCTCGGACTGGGATGAGCCTCGACGAGGGAGGACCCTTCACTCTACAAACGATCTAAAGGGTAAAAGGGAGGCAAAGTGCGATGGTGCGGAAAACTGACGCAGACCCTCTCTCTATATACCCGGAGGATAAATTGATTTGCTTGACAAAGATTGAGTTACCAAATTAAAGCGACCACTATTGTCCGATAGCACCAAGCGTTGGTTAACGCCGAATTTCCCGGCGTTAAGGTACGTCTCATCGTGCTTCCGGCATCCCAATGTGCCCCAATGCTTTTTATCCGAAAAATGGCCGAAACTATGTGTGACTTCTGAAACTCCTAAAATTGAAAACTTTTCATTCTTTACCCATGGTTCCACCGATGCAATTCTTTAAGTTTGTTTGGGTTTCTCTGCGTTGCTCGTGAGGCAGTTCTTTGAGTTTCTTTGAATTGAACGCGAAGCAGTTCTGGGAGCTGGAGCGCTGACAATTGGGGATCGACCTATCCGTGCCCTCGTGCAAATGCAGTACACGTTCAGCAATAGTTACTGGGGCAACATTCGGATGGGGTCTCCGAAGAACAGGGTATGCTGAAATTACAGCAAGTGGTTGAAAAGCAAAAGGACTTGGGTCGCAAAAGATCGTGGGGGCATACGAAGGAACGTTGGACATAAAAAGAAAATCTTCTCTTCAATTGTCAAAAATGCATTTTTTTAACTAAAATAGTCTGTCTTAAAATCGCTTTCATTCCAAACACCACCCATCCCTACATACATGTGCAAGTCAACGATCGGGGCGCAGAGTGATATCCGATCCCCCGGGAATCGAACGATACAGCAAGAATGGAACTATGCTACGTGATCCCAATTTTAAACTCTTTTTCCTTTACGAGAATGTCCACTGAGAGAACAGCTAAAAAGAGTAGTAGGGACCTGGAGGGGTGGCAGCGAGGAGTACAAAGAATGGAAAAACTTAAAACGCGATCTGGCAAATTACAACCGAAAGAAGTATACGACCGACGAACGGGAAATGTTCAAAGATATCGGCACTATTGACCAGAGTAAGCCACGATTACATACAGAATGAGTTTCTTCGATCGAAAGCCAGAGAGAAAGAGAGCGAGAGGGTGGGAGTGGTGAAGGAGAAGGGAAGACGGCAAAAGGATCCAATCAACAAAATTGCTGATAGCGAACCATATAAAGGACCAAGAAAAGAGCACAAATATACATGTCTACTCATCATTTCACTCGCTGCATGGGAGGGTGGGGACTTACGAATGGCCTTTGCCAATCCTTAACGAGCCCTCAACTACCTTTAATGCCTGAGTAGACAAACTATGAGGAATTTCTGAGGATATGGTACAAAGAGAACAAAGAGATGAAGTCCGTCCGAATACATATGTGAAAATAGACCTGTATATGTAATCCAACGTCGGTAGGTAACCTCCATCAAACTCCAAAGGAATACACCACAGGAAGAGTGAGTGAACGATGCTCTCAAATTTTCGGCAAATTGAAATTTTACGAGGGGCTCTCAAGATGAAGGAAGAGGACGAGTGAGCCGTGTATATAGCGCAAGAAGCCGAGGGGTACGAACGCTTATCCGGAAAATTTGGTGCTCCACGGCTTTCCGACGGGCATAAAATCACGATCGCAAGTGGTCCAGACAACGTTCTAGGGCTGTATACCTGTATGTAGGGTTTCTATACAGCAGGTGTGGTCAACCTATACACCTAAAGACATGCACGTACAAGTGTGCCTGCGCGTATATGTCTTGCCACTCGTAGATAAGATGTAGCAGGATGAAAGGAACGGGAAATTGTACCTACACACTGTGTCGTGTATGTCACGACTACAAAGCCTCCGGTCCTTCAAGCCTGGTCGATCGTTCACAATAAATCCCGTATGCAAGACAGGTATCAAGCATTTTAGAGAGATCCAAGACGAAAGCAGAGCCTGGCCTCTAGTCACCTTACATGTGCGGAATAAAAGACATCTAGGCTACCAAGTGATTGGGAGCACTCATTTTTCAGCTACTTTTACGTAGATCATCTAGTGGAGTTGAGCAACCAACTTTTGTGGATTGGATATCGATAGTAGGGTGAATCATTCAGTGTTACGGAGTTCTGCTTGTTCGATAGAGCTCGCAATTTACCTACCATGCGCGGGTAAAAAAATGACGTGTAAGGACTAAATCCGTCATTGGAGGAAACAAACGAATTATTCATTGAATGAATGGAATATTGGATTATTTTTAGCATTATTTATTCCGACAAACTAACAAATACTCGGAATAATGAATTATTTTAGGTTCTGATCGCACTCTTTCCTTGTCCACCTGTGAATGTGGCACGAAAGAAGGTCACCGATAATAGATGGCCCTCGATGGACTACAAAGAAAATTCTTTTTATCTTATGTTCCAATTTCTGTCATCACCCGAAACACTTCTTTCCAAATTTGCAGTGTAGAACTCAGAAAGTATCCTAAAGAATCTTTAAGTGATTCTCGCGGCTTAGAAGGGCTAAACAAAATTTGGATGCCGACGAGTTAATGATATGTGAAAATATGAATTTCCATGGCTGGCAAGTCATCAATCGCCTTTTCCTCGCAGCATTTTCTACGATCATTTTGTGAAACAAAATTTCTACGGACCATTCTCGACTGGAATTCGATATGTGAATAGAAAAAAAGATTACATGAATCCTACGAGCTAAATTTTAATCCAGATAATGGGCCGAACTGTGCGGACAAGGGACGAAAAAGCTGTCCCAGATGGGATGCTCTATATAACGACGAAATATAAAAATATAATATTCTTCTACATTCTATAAGTTAAAAATTGAAAAAAAAGCAATGGCGTATATTAACGCTCGACTGAGCTTTTCGTCGCAATATCCGGCTAGTATTGCGTGCAGCGAGCAGCAGTATCCCACGAAATGAAACTGTGGCGCGAGAAATGAAATGAAATAAAAGCTTTCATTATTTCGCCTCTGCGATAAGAGTGTGAAGGGCTGAACGAGAAAAAAGAAAGAGAGAGCGAGTGAAAGAGAGAGAGAGAGAGAGAGAGAGAGAGAGAGACAGAGAGCCCACCGGTAAGCTACAATACGAAGATGAGGGTAATCATGGGAGGTGGTCTGACATCAGCGAGACTCCGAGTACTAGGGTGGACCGTAAGGGATGACGTGCCAGTATCTGGTGAGTTAAGGGATGCCAGCGCGAAAGGTGACGTGACAAACGACAGGAAGGTCAACATTCCTTGGAAATTAGATACGTTCGTCTCGTTTTTACCGAAGGGACACGTGAGATGCGAGACGGAATTACCGGGGCGTTGCAGCAAGTCTAAAAGACGCCAGAAGGTACGTGGCGCGTGAGAGCACGACCTCGAAAGCATGAGATCATCAATCGAGAGATGGCGAGACAAATGGACGGATAGAGAGGGAGAGAGAGGCGTAAGACGAAAAAATAGAATAAAATGGAATGGAATAAGAGCCAAAAAGAGGCTCCATTCTCACACGATGATCCTCATGACGTTCAGTCGGCAATATTGATAAAAGATACGGTTGGTTTGAGACGGACGACAATAATACCGAAAGACAGAGAGAACAGCAATGAGTAATCACGGCAATCGTACCATGAGAGCAGGCAGAGCCAACTGATCTACGAGAAAATGAGTGAACGAACGTCGCAACTCCGGGAGTGCTTTCATTGTCCACAAGCCTCGTCGTATACCGAGGTAAGCTTACAAGGCTTGACGACTAACATTAAGGTGAGATGTGGGGAAATAAAGGTGACTTCGTGCGTTTCATTGGACATTTCAAATTGGACATTAGTTTTCCATGATTTCTCTCTCGACCGTCACTGCGTGCTGATCGGGATATCGAAAGAGCTCTACGATGGAACAGAACATGCAGTTGCATGTCGTTGCGTTATATTTCTTTAAGGGATAACACCATTCGAGCGGCCGAAAAAAAGGCCGAACTATGATGAATTATTTCTGGAGTATGGAAACAGGTATAAGATTTCTTTTCAGAAAAGTTTATTTAACACATATTGAAGTATGAAAAAAAATCTTATCATCATACTGTTGCTCAATGGCGGCGACGGAGCCAGTCTTTGAAATCGCCTTTTTTTAACTCCTTCATGGGAGGACGGATTTCTCGTAAAGTATATGACCTAAAACAAAAAGACAAAGATTTGACAATCTATACGCTATTGCCTATAGGGGTACGTAGGGATTTTTTTAAATAAAAGTTTGTAGAAATGGCGCTCTAGTGAAAAAAAAAAACGATTTCTGGCAACAAAAAACGGAGTAAATTGTTTATAAAAAAAACATCATTGAATAAAAATCGGCTACGAACTAACATAAATAAGGTAATCGTGAAGCCACTGTCTGTTTTTTACTCACCATTGAGTAAAAAACCACCCTTGTTAAACCCAAGCCGCGCTTTCCAGATTCAATTGATGTCACATCAGATTTGCATTCTTTGCACACAACAGCTTACGAGACAGCGGAGAACACTGTTAAAAAGTTGAAAATTCAGTAACCAAAGCTTTCTTCTACTTCAAAGTCGTCCGGTTCGATTGCTGATAATTGCCGAGCCGATGTGCCAACGTTCTCAACGCTCGGCTATTCCAGTTTATGACGGTTCAGCGGCTGCCGCTTTGAAATTGTCGGTCTCTTCAAATTGGAGCACTTCCCCCTTCCGGATTTTCTTTCACTATACACTGGTATTTTATTACTTATATTGTTTGTGATATTAACTTCAACAAAACGAAATATATAGTGTAGTCAAAATGTATACAAAAAAGTAAACAAAATTTATACAAAAATGTTTGCAAAATGTATACAAAACTGTTTGCAAAATGTATACAAAAAAGATAAATGGTAAAAATTCGGAATTGGGGCTCCTGCTAGAATCAGGCTAATTTCCTTCAAGAGTTCAAACAAACCCAAACAACTCAAACAAACCCAAATATTTGTAAAAAAAAAAAACACGTTGTTCAAGATGCGCTCTGTCGGCGCCATTTTGTATGAAAATTATTAAAATTTTTTTTTTTACCCTTTAATATGTGTTAAATAAACCCTTTCAACAGAAATCCTATTCCTTTTTCCATACTACCAAAACATATTGTCAAAGTTAGGCCTTATTTTCTGCCTAGAGTGGTGTTATGCATTAAGCCAAAAAATCGGGTTTTCCAAAATCGTAGAGTAGTGTTACCCCTTAAGCAATGACGTTCGTTTGCTAGCATCCCTTCCTATTGCTAGCATCACTGCGTATTCCGTTGCACACTTTTAGGATACCATCTCTTTCAGCTCTACCCCACACTTGTCACTTTACTGTTTCCGATTTCTGAAAAACTTTCTCGGTGGGTTTCCTCCAGCGACTCTTCCCCAACTCACAACTGCATGACATTTGCACGAGGGCGCACAGGTAAATTATGGAAAACCCATGCAAATAAGGGGGAGGGCTATACTGAACTAAGTGGCAGTTGTGTTGTCATCGCAAGCTCAGTAATGTTACTGTCTGATTAGTAGTCAGCGGTTAGCTAGTCACCATCTAAATGTGCCCGGGGCATTGCGCTTTGATATCCCCCCTGAGTCTACAGCGGGACCTCGCGTCCACTAGCGCAGTTGGGTCGTCGTCAGAAATCGCTGAATGTTTATATGTGGGGATAGTTGGCAAGTACCGAACAATTATTCCTCATTTGAATGGTACTAATCTCCAGGCCTCTCGCGCACGTTTATCAAAGTTCATGGTTAAAAGAGAGATGAAGACCCGACGCAACAGGATGATGTGTTAAAGCCCTCGCGCAGCCCGAATCCCACAAGGCTTACGGAACCTCGTAAAAGCACTGAAACCATGTAGAGTTTATATAGCGTATTATACGAGCTAACGCGAGAGCTTTCCCTTTGTGTCACGTAAAAGAGTCCCCTCCAATTTTTCTCACTCTTTGAAAAGAAGAAGAGAAAGAGAGCGGGTGCGACACCCCAAGCCTTTTTCCACTGTCACACACCCTTGAAAGTGTTAAGTGACGAGAGCATCTGGGTAAAGTGGCAGACGGACAGAAGAAAAAAGTGCAAGACAAGAGAGATAAGAGAAAGGGAGAGACAGACGAGACCATTCACCAACGAGAAGACGTTGACTCGTGGGAACGTAGTGCCCGAAGTGTGCAAGACTCATGACGGAAGAAGGACACACTACATTCTGCTCAACTGAGCGGGTGGTGGTTATTGCCAAAGCGGAAGGAAGAAGGTCCGTTAACGGGTAGGCATGGTCAGAGATGGTGGAGGACCGGGGTAAACGCGAGGAAGGAAATAGGAAGCAAGATTCCCGGCATGCGCTGGGAGCGTGAGGGCTGTCCCTCATTGCAGAAGAAGAGGTCTCTCACACCGTCCAAAGAAACTGCTTGATGGAACGACCGACGTAACGGGTAGTGACGCAGTTACCAAGCGGGGTTCAGAGTCCGGAGGCAGGTACGGCTGGGTTAGGAGCGACGGGCCAGTTTATTGCCTGGGATTAAACCTCCACGTGACTGGAGCCTTGGAGACCTGGGAAATCTACCTCGGCTTCCGGACTGCACGTACGTTTTCTACTATAGTGAGGTGGGTTGTACGGAAAAGGGGCGCTAAAACATAGCCGACAACGGAGCCTGAAGCTCGCCGCCATATTTACTGAGGTTAAAAACCTAGCAGCTCTTTCCCTATCTCCAGAATCTTCTCGAATAGGGCACGTATGGCAGAACATGAAGCGCCGGTCATCCTAGTTACACGAACTGACTAGGTCGCTAGACGACTAGAAGCTATCCGACTCCTACTCGTGCACCGATACCTTCATCGCCCATAGGTAGGCAATGTAACTAGATCTACTTTCCGAGGACCGAATACCAATTGCACTACCGTATCTTCTTGCAACAATCACAATTCCACTTAAAAGTATCTGGATATGTAGCTCGGCAAAGAGTTCGACGTCGAATTTCCGTGAGTACAGTGGGCAGTCTGATCCGTATTGCGAGAAACACCCTAAGTACTGGCCCATGGTGGGTGGTAGCAGCAGGTTCGAAAGACAAGAGGAAGGATAGAATCAGCTATCGTAGCAGTACGCAGGTACAACGTTGGCATGGACGTAGAGTGCGCGAGAGGTCGAGGGGATCGAGAGTAGTCCGTTGAGGCAAACCGGGCCGGGCTGAATGGATCGGAACATCAGGAAGTTATTTGTTCCCTCAGCAACAATGAACGATTCCCGATGCTCGGCGACCAGAGGCGCGCTACGGTCCTTTTTCCTTCACTGTATGATACCCGGTCCGAGGCAATGCGGGATACCGAATGGGGCACGAGAATTAGGATACCATACATAGATATAGCGACGCATGGTCACCGTGACATCAGTGGCGGCAAAAGCACGCACACCGCACGCCCCATGCGGTATTAAGATAAAGAGAAGCACTTCCAATCTCCCCAACATGCCCGTGAGCAAGACCCGACCATCCGTTAAATCAAAGCCTAACCCGGTGGGAACATAGAGAGTATGGAGTGGGTCGGCGAAGCTTAGAACTACATACAAATGTGCGTGGGATCCTGATAGCAAATTCTGGTGTGCCTGCGGCCACGTCGACGCTACCACGGTAACCTTCCGCTAATTCGCTGCCCTCTCTTATGTTTTATCCCCAATACGTTTTTTTACGTATGGAAGGGCGGGCCGTTGCGTATGGGAGTGCGGGCCTCGATTGGTATTGTTAGGGAGACAACCTGGGAATACGGATTCGCTTGCTATCAGAGTTCCATTGCAATGAATTGTCCCGAGAGTATATAAATAGAGCCACAGATCGAGCGCTGAACCAACAATTACCGCCTTCAGATCAATCTAATCTACACCAGTTCGCCCTGATTAGTTTGCTCCAGTCAAGACAAGAGGGAAGGGGATGTTGCAATTTCGCGAGTTGTCTTCGAGCGACTTGCACTGACCCGAATATCATTCGCAGTTGCAGCTATGCTGCTCTCGGGTCAACGATCGAGCACGAAGAACGATGGCAATGCGGAGGCGAGAGTTGGCTGCTGCTCCAGCAACGTCGCGATCGTAATTTACGTAGTGGGTAACCGCTGCACTGAAGTGCCAATCGGGTTCTTTCGGGAGTAATCCAAAATGTGAGGGTGTGGGTGGCGAGGAGAAACTATTGTTGGCAAGGTATAGGGGGGGTAGTCTCTCCTCGCTTCTGCTGGCAGAGTCGTACGTGACTTTGGGACTGGACAAGATGACCGACGAACCGGAATCGGACCACGTTCCGAGTTCCTACTGTGCTCACTTCCTCCCGATCTCTCTCTCTCTTCCTCTCTATTCGTCCTTCTCTTTATATTTTTCGTTTATTCTGGCTGAATGTCTACGTGGCAGATATACTGCGGAGAAAGGAATGAGTTGAAAGAGGAAAGAGTTTTTCTCCGCTTCGGCCATCCGAAGAATGAGCAACGCTGATGTTGCAAACGGCAAGAAGCAGACGAACGTGAATTCCGTTAGTAGGCACTCAATCCGCATCTGAGGCTGTTCCCAACGCGGTGCGATCAGTGGATGTCGAGATCGATTCGCGCCAGCACGTCAGATCAGACGATTTGTATCGAAGACTCTCAACTACTCCGTACTGGAGGAACCGGAGGAGGAGAACTCATAGCTGCTTGTGCTCGTATCAACGCTGACGACCCGTGTTTATGGTACAGTCGGGACGCGACCTGTATGTCTCCTGGCATATATTATCCCCGAAGGACCTCGAGTTGCCGAAACACTCAGAAAAGAGTGGAACGACACCAACATTTGTCATGGCCACATCGAGTATACGTACTATCTGAACTTCAACCCTCAATATGCGTAGCAAGACTCCGATAGAGATGGAAGGAACTGGGATTTTGGGAGGACAGCGCGTGCGATTGGTACGGAAGATTCGTTTATTTCGTATGAAGTTATCCAGAATTGGGAATATCATCGTCATTCTAACCGTAACCGAAACGAATCCAATTGCAACTGACGAACCTCATATGTGTGCTTTCAAATAACATGTCGCAGAGGATTGTATATCACTTGATTGAATCAGATTCCTGACGTTTTTTTCACTTATAGTTGTTTTCAAAAATGTTTTTTTTTTCGTGGAATCGATTAGTCATAGTGAAAGACAACAAAAATGCGTTTTCTTATAACAACGTTCATTTTAAGCGCTCTAAGAAAATTAGATTTGTTGGCTTCTAACAGGAATATAACGACCACGTGCTGTTTTGTCACCTGCAGAAGACAATAACAGGCCATATTTACACACCTATCTTGCAATTTGTCAACTCCACGCGCAACGCAGTTGGAAATTGCAATTGTGGATGTTTTTCCCAAAATTGCAAAAACAGACAGTCAGACTCGGTTAAAAATACCGCGTTAGAGATACTGCGAAGGAATTACAAAGTGACAGTATCACCGTGGGAGGGACGTTTCACGGCGACATCGAATCGCGGCAATCGGGGAGGGGATCCTGTTAGGGGTGTAGGGTATTTTACACATCACCATAGAGTTACCATTATGAAAACTGTATCGCAGATAGGTCAAGATAAGCTTTGCACTCAGCTGGCACAAAATTATGCGAGACTGTCACCTTTTCACAAGAAGGGAATTGAAATAGCATGATGGACGAATGAAGAAATTGTAGGGAGAGCCAAAAGTAATTAGAGGCTTGAAACTGCCTGTAATGGGACAACCTCAAATGCCCTGCAAATTAGCCACTGAGAAACTTTGTCTTCATTTGCTTTCGCGGTAGTCTCCTAGGGTGCCCTTATTCACCAAAAAGATACACACATTTACAAATACACAGACGCACGCACGCAGACAGACACGAGGGCACGCGCGCGCAGATATATATATATACAGGGTGGACCATTTACCTTGACCACCGAAAATATCTCCGTTGCCTTTAGAGTGACGAAAAAATGTCAGGAGGTAATTCGATTGATTTCGATGGGCTGATACAGTAGTGAAATATTCATTTTTGTTAAGGTCATAGTTTGTGCGTTCGCAAGGTCATCAATGGTTTTTCAAATGGGAACATGTTTTTTATTTATTAAGTCGTAGCTGATATTTAGACGAAACCAACAACTTATGATACCATGGCCTTGAAATGATTTTTCACCAAAATATTTTGGTAATAAATATATTTTTGAAAACACATGAAAAATTTGTAGCAAGAATATCCAAATGAAAAACTACCCCTAAGGCTACCTCTAGCAGTGGTGATGCGCCTGAAAATGCAGTTTTAATGATGTTCGGTTTATATACATTTTTGAATACACATGAACCATTTGTAGCAAGAAAATTTGACTCGAAAACTACCCTCAACAGTAACGAAACATAGAAAACTACCCCTAGACGTTGTGATGCACCTAAAAATCAATTGCCATTAGTGAGGTCGGGGTGTGTATCACCAATGTGTATCAACTTTTCAATCATTCCAGAGGCAGGTTCTTGCATTGAGCCCTGCATTGAGCCCTGTCCCTCATTATCTCATTTGTGAGGCAGTTCATAAGGGTTAAAATGATCCGCAAGTTCCTCAGAATATATTCACGTGTTCCAGCATACTCATATTCCGCTTTGGATTAGGATGAAATAATAGAAAATGAGTAATAACGTTTTATGCATTGCGGATGACTTTTTCCCAACTGTAGGGTTGGAATTATCCGTAAGTCCTTCAGAATATGCTTATGTGCTCTGGAACACTCATATTTCGATTAAGATCAGGATAAAATATCAGAAACTAAGATGATAACATTTTATCCTTTGGGGGGTTAATTTTTCCGAATCAAGGGGTAGTTCATAAGGGTTGATTGATCCGTAAGTTCTTCATAATACCACTACGTGTTCTGGAATGACTTTCCCTCAATTTCTGGCAGAAATAAACGACGGGAAATGAAAGTAAGATGTTTTCAAACGATTGGGATAGTTTCTGAGGGTAGAAACATTCTCGAATGATTTTTTTTCTCACATTGAGTACTCATGAATTCTGATTCACCGTGTATCAACTTTGGCGACCGCTCCAAAAAAAAACTCAGCTGTTAAAGGGTTAATAAAAAAAAACATGTTCCCATTTGAAAAACCAGTGATGACTCTGAAAACGCAAAAACTATGACCTTGAAATAAATTAATTTTTCACCACTGTATCAGCCCTTCGAAATTAATCAAATTACCTCCTGAAATTTTTCGACACTCTTAAAGGCAACGGAGATATTTGGGGTAGTCACATTAAATGGTCCACCCTGTATATTCACTAACCAAACGTGAAATAAGAAGCAACCAGGGGAAAACAGCATGCTAAAGTTACCCTTGTGGTCTCGTTAGCTTCGCAATCCAACGTTTCGTGATACAATTTTCATCAGGGCGAATCATGTTAAAGTCTGCATTTCTGGAGTGCAATTAAAATATTTCTTTTTAAATTCCATTTTTTTGCAGATTTATGTTATATAAACTACTTAATCGTTCTTTATGATCTCCTACGACCATTGTCGTAGACAATGATCACGTATGGCCGGAGAAAAATATTCTGCATAGTACCAAAAACATAAAAATTGAAATTTTTCTAAAAGAATTATTTTTTTGCATTTGTAACTGTGAATTTGTATTACGCTCGAAAATACGTTCCCTTTTCTTCTCCTGGAAGGGAGGGGATGCAAAAAATATTAAGGGGTGTCTCGATATACGAAACTGAAAAAACGACAAGACACCCTTTGGAATTCGTGACTCGGACACCCCTTGTTCGATAAGTATCCTAAAATAATAGCAACTATGAGTGAGGAATGATAACTAATAATGTGGATACTCCGAAAGAGAACAGTTTTGAATTGTAATGAAAAGCGATCGAACTAAAATATTTTTTTCACAAATCCTAATACATTTTACCTAGCGGATGCTTTTGAAAAAGTTATTCTTTGTGAAATTTATTTTCTATATTGATATTACCATATTATAGTTGTTGCTTTTGAAAAACCTGTTTTTTCCTCTGCAACTTTTATTTGCCAATTTCCGTTACCAAACTCGAAGGTTCTTGGGATCCTTAGTAGATAACTATTTATAAAAAAACTCTTCCATTAAATCGAGGTATCGTTTGTGTCTCTCCTACCATTGATACGTGTCTCTCCGAGTTATTCCAGACGCAAATCACCAGATAATGATCTATTCTTTAAGGGAAGTAAAAAAAGAAACTCAGATATTTTCACGAAGCTGCTCAAAGAGAGACTCGGGTCTTTCCATCGGGATAGGAGGAGTAAGGTCGTGTTTTGTTCGCCTACCGGAGACGGTATATAGCCCGCATAAAAAATGAACATAAATTCATCGGGACAAGAATACACCCTATTGTTTCTCCTTCGGTGGGAATTTTTTTTTTTTTATCCGCGCTACAACATCTCTCGAAGACGAGAATACAAGGGTAAACACGAATGAAGCGGAAGATCTCGAATAGTGTACACTTCTTGTGTTCACCTCGTGACCAGCGTCTACTTTTACAGTCGCCGGAAGGGAGATAAGAATGTTCGAGCTACATCCGCCGGGAACCGTTATCTTTTTTCAAACTTTTGTTCTCCCCTATTTATTTGTTTTTTCCCTACGGCATTTGACCCTCTTAACAATGCTTCACCATCCATTTAATTGTGCGCAACGCAGAGGCTGAAATATTGTCTGGATTAAGTGTTAAAACATAAATTCCAATTCTCGCATAAAAGTGTACATTTTTAGCGTGGCGTTGAGCCTGCTTGGGATATTTTACGAAAGGGACAAATGCGCGAACGAAAATAAGAAAAAGATCAAATGAAACGCGAGAGCCTTTTCTTGTCTCGACAAAGGCGGAAATATAATCCATTCAGGATAAAAGCGTTTCATAAATTCGGAATCATCCGGTCATTTATTTTAAAAAGAAAACGAGAAAAAATTGAAAAATAATGGGGAAAACTGCAAATTAGGGAAAAACGAAGAGGCCAGGCGAGTATTATCGTAATACCGTGAAAATGAGATAATAATAAGGGAAGAATGAAAATAAAACGTCTTCTCATGCGACGGGGACCAACATACGGCCGGCTTAACATTCGAAGGTATTTCAATTTTTGTGGAATTAGAAGAAGGCTGTATAAACCTCTCTCCCGGATATGAAAACGGGAGAGCCGAGCAAAAGAAAGAAACAATGAGAGTCGATCCAGCTATTTTCTTCCACGTCGAAAGCATATATGTGTGTGTGTGTGTGTGTGTGTATAATGTACTGCAGAGGTTGATTCAATTATATATATTAAATTAAATCAACCTTTGCAGTACACTATATATTATTTTTTATGTATTTGCTTCCTGTGTCCCAACGAACTCCCTTGCGGGTTTATGCGTATTTCCGATTGCACCCTTTTCTATCACTTCCAAGGAACATCCCTCAGTTGTCCGCCTCCGATTTTGTTGAAACTCATATATGTGATAGAGCATCAAAAATTTTGAGACACGTATTTTTTTTTATCGGCGGAAAAACGGTTTTGAGGGGTGAAACGCACCCTCGAAAATGGGGATGTTTTTTCGTTTTTCGTCGATAACGTTTTAACGGTATGAGATATAAAAAAAATTCAAATTGCAACAATGTTTATTTTTTCATGTACTATACATTGGAGATGAGAACGATACCATTATCGACGAAAAACGAAAAACACCCCTATTTTCGAGGGCGCGTTTCACCCCTTAAAACCGTTTTTCCGCCGATAAAAAAAAATACGTATCGCTTACTTTTCGGTGCTTTATAACATATCAAAATTTCAACAAAATCGAAGGGTGTCACCTGAGGGATGTTCCTTGTTCATCACACTTTCTATCACGATGTATATTTAGAAGTAATCTAAAGCTATGGGCCCAGAAAAATAGTCTACCAGGTCAGTACTATACGAAACCACAACTGGAGGGAAATTTTTTCGTTTAAATATTCAATACAGCTGTTTTTACCATCAGGCCGGGAACTTGCGCGTGTGTGTGTGTGTGCGCGCGCGCACGCTGCTCTAGAGTCACAAATAGCATTACCCTGCGCGTTAAAATCGGGTCTGGATTCGTTTACACATTTGGAGTTCGAGTAAATATAATAATCACCATTAAGTTGTGCCTTTCCTCCGTACTCCACGGTTCCGAAATTGAAATGGTGGCATTCGTTATCACGAAAGTCACCGTTACGTAAAAGCAACAGCATACTGTCAATCCCATAAATTGGAAGACAACTAACGTCTGACCGTGGTCGAAAATAAAACAGTCTCCTGTGTCATAAAATGACAGGGTACTGTGCACAGGAGACTGTCACTTTTGCAATAAAAAGTTATGTTGTGCTAAATCATTTGAAACCTCTCTAGAATTAAGAGTCACGAGTGCTTACTTATCAACTAAATAAATGATATATGAAAATATTTAAATTTGATCAAATAAAATAACAGAAAAACTACGTATCAGAGGACTGTTAAGGGAGCTTTCCAGTGTGAAATTTTCAAAAAATCGATTTTTTTTTTGCTTTATCGAATAGTATACACTCTTCCGAATATTCCCTGAAATTTTCATGCCGAAATTCAGATTATTTCGGTTACTGTACAGCATTTCTTGGAAGAAGGCAACGGAGCGCTACAGCTCACTTGAAACTTTGAACGCGTTTTTCTTGAAACAGCATTTTTCAAAACGGTGTCCAACTTGGAGGGCAGAGTTTTAAAGCTATCGAGTTGAATTTTTTACACAATATTCTTAACGTAATTGTTTATCGTGCTATGGAGGCTTTTTTTTTTGACATCTTCCTATTTTTTTGTAAAAAAAACTGCCAAAAAAAATGCTAAAATCGATGCTTTTTGTTCAAACCGGCGCCATTTTTGCAAAAAAAAAAAAAAAAGCCTCCATAGCACGAAAGCCAATTATATACCGATCAATAATCTTTTTGTGTTTTTTGTTTCAGATCAAAATTGTGACCCCCAACGTGGACACCACATCCAAGTGCATTTTCTGCAACAATTGTTTCATCATTTTTATAGATATTAATTAATAAATAAATCGATCTTTAAAAAATTGTTTTGTATTCTTCAATACCCAATTAATATACAAAAAAAAACCAGACCGATTAGATTATTTTTTCTTTAAAAAAAAAAATCGCGAAAAACAGCGATTTTTCGGGCTGTCACACTGGAAAGCTTCCTTAAATCAAGCGGCTCTGTCTTGTCATTTAGCTACAAACGCAATGTTCACACCGAATAATCTGGCGTTAGCTAGCTGAGCTCAGCATTCGGACAAACTTTACATCGTTTGCGTTTCGTTTATCGCGATAAATGATGTCTGCTAAACGAAAGACGAATTGCACGCAATTTTTTAGATAAACCAGGGAACTGGTTAAACATTTTTAGGACATTTTAGTGATAGTTTTTCATATTGAAAATTCGACGACTCGTCTCAAATAATGATTTGTCAATAGTTAACAAATATGTACTCGAGATGAGTATCGTACACATGCCAAAAGCGGTTACTTTGCACACTACCATGGCCCTTTCTCGCACAAGCTTGTTCGTGCGCAGACGCGACATAGATACGATCGAGGTACACTGGAGACTGCGCGTGACCACATGTCCACTTACATAGAGAATATCAGTTTGTGACCGCGAAACCTGCGAGGTTTGGTGAACCTGAAACATTGCAAAGACCATCCTCAAATTTCCTAAAGCTTTGTGAAAATCCTTTGAAAAAACGTTTGAGTAATGCCCATCCGCCTCGATGTGCCAAAAAAATTGAATGATAAGTTACTAACTAAAGACATTGTAGAATCAGGCAATTCTATGCTCATCGAGCTTGTGCTGGGCATACCTTGAAGGATAAAAATATGTGCACAGTCTCCACTCATACCGAGAGCTTTGCCTCGATCGGTTATTAGAAACGATGGTGGGTATGTGGCCTTTGCTCTCGACCTATGTACTGTGTCACTGTATTTCGATTGGCTGGACGACAAAAGAAGTAACACATGGGCGCTCCAGGCATTGAACAGGTGGTCCGCTCTTTTTCGTGCTCAAGCGATCGACAATGTATCCTTTGTATGTGATGTGTGTAGGTATATACATATGCATGTACACTTTTGTGCATTTGTGGATCTGTGTGCAGGTGGGCTCCGTCCAGAGGATCAGCGACGAAATGAGTAGGAAAATCCTGAGATTCTTAGCAGTGGATTGCTCGGCGAATCTCTACTTTTATTACATCTCCCCCCCCCCCCCCTTTCTATTTCTCTGGGGATCTCATCGAGAATCCGAGGAAAAGCAGTGGCGTTGTATCTATATCCACTAAAAATAGGGAACTGGTACTTGGGACAGTATCTTCAGATCCATGGGATATTTTAGACTAAGCCCGCCGCTTGCGATGATCCACCAACAAAAGAAGAACCATCGATGAGATGCTCTCTCCCGCTGCTTTCCGTCCCTGTACGGGTTTGGTCCGGTTCCCTGATTCCCTGATTCCCTGACTACTACTACTACTACTACTACTATTACTACTGTAAAAAGATATTTATTCCGCCATAACCAACTGTACCGTTTGTTAATAGTTAACAAGACCTGCTGCACAGAAATATATTGTTTTCTCAGAGAACGGAGCGCATAGTACCATTGGTTTATATTTATTAAAGTCAACAACATGTTTCTTTGCATTCCAACGATGGAAACTTCAACATCGTGAGGTCTGCATCGTTGCATTTTTATTCAATTTGGGCTATGGAAATTACTCTAGCGTTTTTAAAGATCCTCATTAGATATCTGCATCTTTGATTTACAAGAAACGATTTTGCATGACTAAGAATATAAAGAAATGAAACACTTAAGAAGAATTTGCATTGCGCTCTAACGATGCAAAGTTCAACATCATGAAGATAATTTATTTGCAAACGTATCGCAAGAGAGCTGAAGTGAAAGGATTTACTTGTCATCGTCCAATTTTTGTAGGAATATTTCTGTTTCGAGAATTACTCGAATGTTTTTTTTTTTAGAATTTGTCCTAACTATTTTATCCGATTTTCGATGCTATTATTCTAATTTCTTCCAAAATTAATGGAACAAAAGTTATATGGACGTGCTTACTAAATTATCTCAAAGTTATTTTGAAAATGTTGGCGCTGAGGTAATGTTGCGCATAGAAGCAATCAACTACTATGAGATAGGTCCTCGAAGTCGAACGTCTTCAAAATTGCCTTTACATCTATAAATACGAATGCGCGGATAAGTATTTTTCCATATATAGACGAAATTCCACATTTCTCGGCTCAAAGTATCAGGTCCCGACGGGTGTTCGTGACACCTGAGTAAAATGGTTCGGTATAGGGAAATTCGGAAATTCGCGCAGTCGGGCAAACGTACGCGCCTACATATACGTGTATGTGGCGGGTGTGCGTTGTGGCAACTAACGATCCAAGGGTGAAATGGTGGTGAGCACGGCGGGAAGCATACATCGCGGCAAAGGGAGAGGCTTCCGTTCCGGGAGCTGTGACATTTCCGCATCGTCACCTGGCTAACGGGGAAAGGTGTCATGCGCAGAACGCACTCCCGACATCGTCGTTCCGGCAGTCATATTTCCGAGCGTCCCCGCGCGGAAGAGAGATAGAGATAGATCGATGGGTAGCGAGAAGGGGCTGAGGTTTCCCAGACCTTCAAACATAAACCTGCAGACGGGACGCGTTCGTGCAAGCCGGATGTGATTCGTTTGATACTGGCAAATGTGGAAGCTCTTCCCTTTCTCGCTTCAAGCGGTCAACGGTGTTAGTAGGAGGAGGAAAGAGGAAAATAGATTATCGATGATCATTCAAGATTCTTAATTTGTTCGGGAAGAGCACCATTGATTTGCGAATACCCCGCGCCTCCCCCGCCTTTTAGTATGTCATGTTGCCTGATGCAAGAATGGAAGTTGCGGACATCAACCTGCCCCAAAGTTGCATGCATCAGCTTGCCCTTAAGAATGGGCCAAAGTTGCTCAACATCTACTGAAAGACATCCGCCGTTGGGGAGATGTGCAACGTCGCGCAGTTCGCCCTTTGCCCCCAGAACGTGAACAGCATCAGAAACGAGAGATAAACAGGAGCTTGCTCACTTTTCACGGCGTGAAAACTTAGGAAAGTGAAGGGAAGGATGAGGACCATTTATTCATTGCTCGTATGATCGTTCCCGTTTCATCCAGAGCCCCTCACAGTAGACGTAGCCACCGATGCCATATTTGCAACGAATTAAATGTCCTTTGAAACCGAACCTCCTACACGTTCGCTTGACCTTCAAGACATCTATAAATATCATCCAAATCACTCCTCCCAAAGTAATCGATAACGTCATCAATGCCCAAATCCCGCCAAGATCATCATCCCAATCACCCAATCCCAAGTAGCTTTAGACCCCAGTTCGTCAACATCCTGCCAACAGGCTATCCAACTCCGCCCCAACATGGCGCGCGAATGAAAAAAATGCCACATCTCCCTAAGTGCCTAATCGGCGCGCACCTTCACTGTGGTCCATCGAGCGAGGAGAGACCCACAGAAGCACCCGGGGGCCTTCAATCCCCAGTTATTTAGGTTCTTCCATCCCCTACGACCTGCAGCAACCGATACCAGGTATCCGTTTTTGCCAATTCCAACTAGGACAGGACTAGCGAGGACTACGGACCAAAATCTTACCAGTGGTGGGAACATTAGTAGCCCAGGGGATACGGCGACCCTGAAGGGGTGGTGAATTCATCATGTAGACAAATGGGCGGACCATCTTTCTTGCGGTCGGCAACGGAAACTGCTCGCGGACTTGAGAATACATACATCTATATTGGTCCTCTCCTCCTCTCTGCCTTTACCTCTTTCTCTGCACAGCTCGCATGTCGCCTCTTTGCACACTCGATCCACCCAGTCTCCCTCATTCGTCCGGCCCTTGTCTCCATCCGTAAGGTGCCAAACTCGAGTTTCGGACAAATGCAATCAACGCGGCAAAACATCAAGTTCCGTGTGGTCAGAAACACTGGTAGTTAATATAGCCTACGGAACCGTCAAGCGAATGGGGCATGGGAACCAGGACGAAAACTGACAAAATGCCATCCTGCCTCTGTCACGGAGTGCTTGAGTCGCGTCAAAACGCGAACCTTGAGGGAAACAGCGCACGGAGAGTGGGAGGGTTGAGTAGATGTGGGAAGGAAATTCACAGGGAACAAGGGGCAAATAGGAGACGCAAAAAGATCTCCCCCTCAGCCAATCGTTTAAAAGGATTCAAGCATATTCTTCGTAGTGAATCTCTCCACCTCGCATACGCTCTCATCTTGCTCTCCTGTATTCGCCTCCACTCATTATTATTCTCTCCATAGCGCCTTGCGGAAGAAACCGCAGTTTCCAACGTTTACAGCCTCCAAGATAGTGGAACTTGGGTAACGGTAAACAGCCGCTAAAATCTAGCAGGATTTCCAACCCAAAATGAATAGCGCATCTGTTATGCGGATACAATGTGTGCAATTCGATGTGTTCAGGCCACATTGAGTGGCGGGAAGAACCATTTCTGAGACTACCACGAGAAAAAGCGTTTCCCTGTGTGTGCTATCTGCAACAATGGCCTTAAGGGGCGGAATATTTCACCATCAATTAGACGGAGTAGCAGCGAATAATTTATTGATAATTATGTGATCAGAAATAATAAATATTGTTACTAAGTTGATAATAAATATTATGTAT
The DNA here is from genome assembly GCA_951751655.1 of Ophion costatus. Classification (NCBI taxonomy): domain Eukaryota; kingdom Metazoa; phylum Arthropoda; class Insecta; order Hymenoptera; family Ichneumonidae; genus Ophion; species Ophion costatus. The sequence continues at coordinate 2,653,488 of OX632365.1, read as the reverse complement.
TCATTGCACTGATATAATTTTCTGTAACTGTTAGTGATAGGCACATGATCAGTGGGCGACTGCAATGATGTGCCAAGCAAAGGATCATTACCTGGATAGGCGAGCGCTTAGAGAAGATACAGCTAGCTGCATCGGCCCGGGTTTTCGCAGTTGCCCTGTGCCTTCGTGTCGATGCGATACAGTAGTGCGGTAGGCAAAACTAGCTGCGGACAACACCGAGGGGAATTCTAAAATTCATTTTTGCAATTATTTACTTGCCAATATCCAAACGTTCTGGCAATTTTTGACTACGAGAATCACTCAAACGGTTTAGAGGATTTTTTCCTGAGTTTCTATAACCTACAAAAATATTTTGGGAAAAGCCAAAATTGAAGGAAAAACATCCACGCTACGTTCCAACGATGCAAACTTCAAGTACATTTACGAGAAAACTGGCCATGGTGCAGGGAAAAGAGTGGACCAGAATAAAAGTGATGGGATCTTGAAAGTCTACAAAGGTGTACGAAGGGACATAACAAATTGAATATCAATAAGTATTATAGATATTTGACAAATATACAATAATATTTATAGAATGATCCTAAGAGACTTGCTAAAAACTTTCGGTCGTTTTACCCTCACGAAAACTGCAATAAACCAACGCATTAAGACCCATCGCTAATAAAGCAAATGCATCCTTTTAATGCTATGAAAATTTATTTTTATACCCTGCACAAACTTATTTCGGCAAATTCGAGCTACAAAAAATGACGCAGACATTTTTTAGGGTTCTTATAAAGGATCTGCAGAATCGAAATCTGCAAGAAAGATAATGAATAGTAATAAAAGTAAACAACTGAAAAACCTGTCTAGAGTCAACTTCCGTGCAGTACATGCACACGCAAGTACCTATACTATATTCTGGACGAATCCGTTTGAATTTTAAGGGGGGAAATCACAGTAAAATTTTCAATTTTTCGAAGAAAAAATTTTTCGCTTAAAAGGTGCTTTAGGGTCTTAAAAATAATATACCAAATGATGGAATACGGCAAAAGTGTCCGAGTGCCCAAATTTCTTGCGTTGAATACAACGCTTTTTCACGACGCTTCACTCTCGTGCATACATATATAACATAAATAGTGATAACAAACAGTGATATTTGTAAATCATTGTCATTATGAGTGACACATCGTCGAGTCGTGTTAGAAAAGGGACGAAAAAGGATACTGCGTACGAAAATCGACTGTACGGTGCAGGCATTGCAGATTAGAGGTATATGAAATTTTCATATGGTTTCTCAGTACTTAAAACTTTAAAAGCGTTTTTCTCGAAACCACTTTTTTTGAGCTCGCCGAAGACATAACTCGAGCAAATCTTTACCGATCGACTTGAAATTTTGACAGTATCTTCGAAACATCTTTCTCCACGGAGCTACGTAGGATTTTTTTATTTTATATGGTTTAGTTTTTTTTTATCGACGATTTTATTGCGTTTTTTTCGTTACAAATTTAACTTTATTTTCAAACATGCACCATTTTGCGAAAAATCAATATATCAAAAAAATCCTACGTAGCTCGCTATCTGTTGTTATATGGAAACTACAAAACTTTGGTTTTTTCTTCCAGGTCAAAAATTAAGGAGTCTACGTCTTCGGCCATCGACATGCTTTCAAAAATAGGTGCCTTGGGGCATATGCTGCGCAGCCGCCATTTTTAAATATTTTTTATTGAAAAAATTACATTTTGTACTTTTTTAGTATTGCTATAAAACCTACTTTACAGATTTTCGATTGATACTTTTATTCAGCCAAAATTAATTCCCGAAAATATGCCTATTTTTCTGTGTGCTACTGTGATTTCCCCTCTTAAGCTTACATAATGCCAGAAAAGATCGTGTACATAAAAAGAAAGCTTTGTGCAATGGATCGCATAAGTCGAGAGAGGTCCCTATTTGAATGTACTTTGGCCTCAATTTAAATCGTGAGTCCGTACGATAGGGATAAAGTATTTGAAAAAAAAAGCAATAAAACCCTGGCATCATACATAAAGAAGGCAACCCGTTCGAAGCTCGTCATGCCTTTTTCGAGATGAGTGTTCCAAACATTTTTTCGACTTCGTACGAACCTTCGCGTCATGACCGCAGTCATTAATTTCCAACGATTCACTGGCTCCGACTTCATTCGCGCGCTCTGCACCTCATTCCATAAATAATCGCCGGTCACGAATAAATTTAAAAAAAAAGCAAAAACAAATTACGAACTCCGAAGAGAGCGTTAAAAAGAAAGGATAGTGAAGGGAAAAAAATGGTGAAAAGGATTGTCAGCGGTCAGTAAAGCGGAGGTGTGGACGTGGAAAGTGAGTGCGAGTGCTGCGGACACGCGGGATGCTTGAAAAAAAATATTTACGAAATGATCGAAAAAAAACTAGAACAGCGGGGGGGGGGTGACGTAAATTTATCCTCTTCCCTTTCTCTCTCTCTCTCTCTCTCTCTCTCTCTCTCTCTCTCTCTCTCTCTCTCTCTCTCTCTCTCTCTCTCTCTCTCTCTCTCTCTCTCTCTCTCTCTCTCTCTCTCTCTCTCTCTCTCTCTCTCTCTCTCTCTCTCTCTCTCTCTCCCCCGACGACTTTTGCCCTACCGTAACAAGCTCCACTATTTTCGGCTGCGTACGATATAGCCAGGCAAGTGACTTTGCACCTGCCCGATTCCCCACAGCAAGCTTGATATTTTGTTCTTCGATTTTCACGAAGTTTATATCAAATTATGGGACGAAGAGAAAGAGAGAACGATAAAGGGAAAATAAAAAGAGCAAATAAAAAAGGGAAAGCCAGACGAAGATACGAATAAAGAGAGAGAGAGAAATGGAGAAAGAGAGGGGGAGAGAGCAAGAGACAAAAAATCGGAGAGCTGACAAGAGGCAAGGGGAAAAAACGTCATAGGCAGAAGTACAACCGACCGAGAAGGCAGTGCAATACACATACGCTCGGGTGCGTAGGTACGTGCGTGCGCGGGCGTATTTGTGTGTGGGTGTATGTGCGTACGTGCGTGGGTGTGTGTGCTCATATGAAAAAGCCCTTGCCTTGCTCATATACGTGTATCCGCGCTATAAATATTGCGATGAGCGTTTCCTGGTGAATCGTTGCCTGAAATTTCAAATATCCGTGTGACGTGTGCAATCGCTCTACTGACTCGTACATTTTCGAATATCGATTGTTCTTTTTTTATTTACCGCTTCCCCATTTTCTCTGCCCCCCCCCCTCCCGCTCCCCCTCGTATTGTGTCCGGCCGATTGCACTCTTTTCCAAATAAATTACGAGGCTACGAAAGCGGGCATTTGTTAAATAATATTCTATATATAATGATATATTGTATTGTTATATAACAACATACATTATATTGTAACAATACTTACAAGTAACCTACGTATATTGTTACATATAGCAATATAAGTATTCTTATATAATATAATATAATAAAATAGTAATAAATGTATATAATCAAGCCGACCTTAAGGGCGGGGTAGTGTATTAAAATTTTTTTTTTCATTTTTTAAATGAATGCATAATATATCAAGAATATTGTGTTAAAATTTCAAGTCGATCGGAGTAAAATTGACGAAGTTATGAGTATTTGAGCGTCTATTGCTTCATGCCGGGTTTTATACCTGGGCGGCAGATGCGCGGCGCGCTATTGTATTTTTCGACAGCGAATAAATTTCTTGATAAACGGGCCTGTTCCGGTCCCGTTATGTATATTCGAGGCATGGCGTATATTCGTATACACATCAGTCTGTACATCAGAGTTTTGCGTAGACAAACGCAAAAAGATGCTCTCGATCATCTTGATGGAAGCCTTTTGCTCTACGGACCTGGCATCGACGACTTTGAGTGAGTACAAGAAAATTATCGAGTTTTATTTTGAATTTCTAAAAATTCAAAGATAATTGAAAAATCTGAAAAAATTCACACGTATTCAGAAAAATGAACGAATCACGAAAAAAAATTGGGTTGCGGGGAAATTTGTTGACTAATTTTTTTTTTTCATCATTTTGTTAATAACACTTTGGAATTATTATTATGCAAAATTAATCTTTTGAGTACCTTTAATATGCATGAATTTTCTCAGATTTTTATGCAATCGAGAAGTGTTCTCAAACTTATGTGCAATGAGCGCTAAGCGACCAAACTCTTCTGCGTTTTTCAAACCGTTTTTCTGAGACTTGTCATATTTGAAGTCCGTGTGCACGATAACTCAAAATCTACTGGACCAATCGCTTTGAAATTTTGCACAGTACTTCTTCACATAATTCACCAGGAATTGTCGAGAGCTTTTTTGTTTTTTCAAATAATTACTAATTTTTCAACAACAAATTAGCCGATTTTTTTTAGCGAAAATCGGGTTTTTGGCTCCCAAGTACTACGAAAAACCGAAAAATCGAAGAAAAAAAACATCCTCCCGTCATTACCTCGAGAAACATCTCCTTTAACAAATGCATTTTGATTTTTTTGTTTTAGATGATTCTGTTGCGAGTTATGGTGCACACCGCAAACCAACTTTTTTTCGAGGCGCCTCCGGGGTTTAATTTTCCCTCGCTCAATTTTGAATATTTTGCAATGCAAATTGAGGAGAATATTGTTCAAATGTTACTTTATTATATGTAAATTTTTCAATAAACGAACACTATTCGTTACGCCAAAAAAAAATCTTAAAAACATGCCTTTATTTCGCCGGATTAACTTTAACCCGCCCTTAACTACGAGGACGACGCTCACTGTATACCGAGTGGCCCGAAGAGCGACGTCCGGAATGAAAATTTAGATGCCCCGTATCCGTTGCCTATCCAAATTACCTCCATGTATGCTCTACGATCGTTGTTAGATTTTTTAGAAAGAAGCATCTTTTTCTTTTTTGTGTGTCTGTACTTTCCTCACGATTTTTTCGTTACTCGTGTTATCGTTGTAAAGTGCGCTGTTAAGCAATAAATAAATGATCATCTGAACACTAATATGAATTCTCAATCCTGATCAAATCCTGATCCTGATCAAAAGTTGAACACCATAGGTTTGCGAGGGTCGGCTACTGAAGTTCAGATGATAAAAAGAAAATACTCATACAAGTGTAAAAGACTAACAAGGAACATCCCTCAGGTGTCCGCCTCCGATTTTGTTGAAACTGAATATGTGATAGAGCATCAAAAATTTTGAGACACGTATTTTTTTTTATCGGCGGAAAAACGGTTTTGAGGGGTGAAACGCACCCTCGAAAATGGGGATGTTTTTTCGTTTTTCGTCGATAACGTTTTAACGGTATGAGATATAAAAAAAATTCAAATTGCAACAATGTTTATTTTTTCATGTACTATACATTGGAGATGAGAACGATACCATTATCGACGAAAAACGAAAAACACCCCTATTTTCGAGGGCGCGTTTCACCCCTTAAAACCGTTTTTCCGCCGAAAAAAAAAAATACGTATGGCTTACTTTTCGGTGCTTTATAACATATCCAAATTTCAACAAAATCGAAGGGTGTCACCTGAGAGATGTTCCTTGTAAGTAAAAACCCATGTTACAGGACAATTCGGAATTTTTTAAAATTCTTTTGTCCCGTAAAGTAAAAAGGTCGTAGAGCATGCTTGGAGATTATTTGCACAGGTATGTGGACACACATACGAGGCACCTAAATTTTCCTTCCCTATGTATATGTGTATATACACACGTCTGCACAAATAACCAAGTATCCCCAGTATCGTAATCTTTGAGCTCCCTTAAGGGGGAGGAAAAGGGGACGAGATGCGAGGCGGACAGGATAAAAGTTTATAAAACCGATGCTACTAGACGCATCCAAGATCGGTTCGTACCTATCGTAGTTCGAACAGGAAGCCATCTTGGGAGAAGATTCGATCGATTGGGCCAACTATACACGGTGATGTGGATGGTTGATCGAACAGTGAAATATATATGGGGTAATCCGACTCAACTCACTCCTGGCGTCAAAGAAACACCGAATTAAAAAAAATTTGACCCCACACCTTGCCCTCTGCGGCTGCAAAAAAATGTAAACATCCACTCAGGTCGTTGTTTCAGTACTGAAAAAATTAGGTTACGCTTTATACGTGTTTTGAGCATTTTTCGCCAAAGCTCAACGTGTGCTTCTGATATCTACCATTTATGTTGTTGTGAAATTTAGATTTTGGGAATCATTATTCGGTAGTTTGGAAGTCAGGAGAATAGTTTTTCGGTTTTACAATAAAACAAAAACTTCATATATGTTTTAAAATTAAATTCAATTCGAGTGGGATGTATATGTAGGCCGAAATAATACTCAAAGGACTTCCAAATTGTCGAATGATCATCCCTAGCATCGAAACGTCACGACAACAAAAAACAGTAAACATCGAGAGCGCAAGTTTCAGCTTTGGTGAAAAATGCCAAAACAGGTCTAAAACGTATGTAATGTTTTCAGAATTTGAAAAACGGCCTGAATGGACTTTTCGATTTCTGCAGCCGCAGGAGGACAGCGGGTGGGGCTAAAATTGAAAAAAAAAGTGCGGTGCTTTTTTCGCCACCGGGAGTAAGGTTTTCCACTCTGAAAATCAACAATCAACGGTGGCGAGGGAAATAGTTTTCTTCGTCGAGCTGGAATACTCCGTATATACACATACATGCATATATGTGTAAAGAGACGTTTTTCTTTCCCCGTTTATCCTTAATACGTTGTATCAACCCCCAACGGAGAAGCCAGGTAATTTTAAAACTTCCCTCGTATTATTTACCCCTTTCTCTTTTCGCCGCGCCATGACGTCTCGTGTGGGAGAAAAGGAGGAATCTGGAGAGTAGAAACTTGTGGGATTATGGAACAAACCTGCTTTCGTCGCTGGTGCAGTCGTGGTACGATAAAAAATATGAGGAAACCGGAAGCAGAAGACCCGTGCCGACTAGCGTTGTCACGGGCCTCGCATGGAGTTTCCATAAAGTAAATTCCCGAATAGATTTCATTGAAAGTTCTAATAAAATGCTGGAGCCTGGACTTTTTCCCGTTTTCTCAATTTACGGTTGAAAGGCGAGAAGGGGAGCGCATTGCACATCGATTTAAGGGGTTACACCCACTTGCGATTTTGAAAAAATCGTTTTTTTTTATTGCATTTTTTTGAAGTATAAGTATCTGAGAATATGTCCTGAAAATATCAAGTCGATCCGAACTAAATTGACTGAGATATGAGCGTTGAAAGGGAAGAATCCGTGAATTGAAGAACTGAAATTGAAACTTTAAACGCGTTTTTCTCAAAATGGCATTTCTGAAGTCGGTGACCAAGATTACTCGAACACTAATGAAACGATCTTCTTGAAATTTTGCAGGCTTATTTAATACATAAAAATGTAGTCTTTAATCGTTCGATTTTTTTTTTCGAAAAAAAATGGCCGTTCTATAGCCAAAAAACGGCCGTTTTTTTTCGTTAAAATCGAACCATTAACTTTGACTGTCCGCCATTTTGTGAAAAATGAATATTTTTTTAAATCCTTCGATTAAAGACTAGTTTATACTTATATTTGACTAAATCCATCCGCATTTTTTTTTCAGATGATCCACTTCGCCGCAATGTTGGTCACCGCAAACCGTGTATATAAAAACATTATTTCATTGACGGCCATTTGCCACTAAACAATGTAATATTTTTCAATAAAAAAATTACTGAAAGTTCTTCAAGATGTGTTCTTTAAGATGGTATATTGATCGATTAAAAGAGTTTTGTAGTTTTCTTTAAAAAAATTCATGAAAAAGGCCTTTTTTTGCGCTACGAGTGGGGGTAACGCCTTAAATGTGGAAAGTAGTACATCTGCGGCGGCGCAACGCCGAATACATAACGAGCAAAGACTTCGTCACTCGAAAGCTCGGATCTTTTTTACCAGGGACCCGCCCGTCGCGAACCCTTTGCGGTTTTCGCACAATGGAGAGAATAAGAGGAAGAAGACGTGGAAGAAGAAGAAGAAGGAAAAGGCTATAGATTGGGTACCCATGCGGTTGGCGAAAACGTAATAATGCGAATGGTATTGTTGAGACTAGAAAGACGCGAGAAGCAGGGCGAAAGATAGTAAAGGGAGGGAGCGGGAAAGCGGCGGATATTCAACACTCGAGCTCCTTTCTACTAACGTACTTTTGTCCCTGGTATATACGACAATTATATCATCCATTATTCCATAGTCTCGCCAAACCCTGGCGTACTTCCTCTTTGAAGCTTCACCCGCGTGAGAACTTCCGAACTTTATCCACCGTCGTTAAGTGGGCATATTATACATGAAAAGTGAAAATTTGTTGCCACGAAGGAGAGAAAATGGTTCGAACAGTCTCGTTATCCTTCACCTCCCCAGGACAATAAATATTACGCAGGAACGTTGATGAACGCAAAAACGAATTATTCATTATTTTTATATATTTCATACAACCCCGTGTTTTGGTCTCGTGGTTAGCGTGCTGGCCAGTGGATCGGGAGGTCGCGGGTTCGAATCCCAGTCGCGTCACGTTCGTAGTGAAATTTTTTTCTTCGACATTTCTCAGCGAAAGACGACTAGTTCCGTGACTGGGAGGGGCGAACTTGAGACCGGCTGCATCGGTTTAAGTTTTCCGCAGTTTCCCCATGCCCGTGGCAGATTAGTCATGGTGAATACGATACAGAGGGGGAGGTCGGGTGCAGCAGCAAGGCGGGAAGGGGGTGTGGAATGGGTGGTTGACGGGGGGGGGGGGGGGGGGGGGGGGTAGTTGTGGAATGGTAGATACAAGGGGTTGTAGTTGGAATAGGAGGTAGGACGATGTTGCGTCGGGTTGGGGCACGTAAAAAGGGAAAGATCCTGTTACGATATATATCGCGACAATTAAAAGATCAAAAAAAAAGATCCCCCATTTTTTCATCAATTTCAAGAAGCTGTATCTCCGCGAAAAATCATCAGAGAGCAAAAATTTGGCTACGCGACATCTGACGCGACGACAAAATATCCGAGGACAAAATATCCTCATGACAAAACATCCGCGAGACAAAATCCTAAAGCTCGTCCGGCACAAAACCTTCAGTGTTCTGCGCGCCAAAACACCATACACCAAACCCAAACAACACCAAACAAACCCAAACAAACACCTTGACATTTGATGGCCGACAGCGGATATAATATCGCCAACCAACCCGAACAAACCCAAACAAAACACCAAACAAACACCTCAACATTTAATTACCGACAGCGGATATAATTGTCACTGCTCATACTGGGATCACCTAAATACAACTCGACTCGAAGGACCCTGTAGGGAAATGTCGCGTTTGTGCAAGCAAATTAAGGGCCCTCGGTAAAGAACTGAAAAAAAAACAATACTTCCGATTATTCGTATACCTTTTTCTGGTTTTCGGCACTTGTTCAACAACGCTATCATTGTTCACCCTTTCACTATCCTATGCGGATCAAATTTTCCCATGGAATTGCGATTTCAACGTCCAATATGTTCCGTGCGATTGGAGCGAAAAAAACGGGAGAAAAAGAGAGAAACGGACCAAAGGACCATAGACGGATCAAAAAAATCGAGAACGATATCAAATAAATTATAGAAGGCAAGCGTATTTGTGTGTCAAACGAAGCGCGTCCCCATCGTCGAAAAGCCAGAATGGTTAATATAGTATATATGTTTCGGGCGACAAAATCACCAAACGCGAGTGAGTATGCGGATATCGGGAGGAACACGAACAGAGAAAAGAGAGGTCCCATCGATCGGAGCATCCGGTTTTAAATAGTTGAAAAAATGTAGCGAAGCGAGACCCTGATAGGAATGCCATCGCTCCGAGAGGTATTCCGTGTGCAAAGAGGGAGAGGGGGAGAGAACGAGAGAGAGAGAGAGAGAAAGTAGAGTAGAGTAGAGTAGAGTAGAGTAGAGTAGAGTAGAGTAGAGTAGAGTAGAGTAGAGTAGAGTAGAGTAGAGTAGAGTAGAGTAGAGTAGAGTAGAGTAGAGTAGAGTAGAGTAGAGTAGAGTAGAGTAGAGTAGAGTAGAGTAGAGTAGAGTAGAGTAGAGTAGAGTAGAGTAGAGTAGAGTAGAGTAGAGCAGAGCAGAGCAGAGCAGAGCAGAGCAGAGCAGAGCAGAGTAGAGTAGAGTAGAGTAGAGTAGAGTAGAGTAGAGTAGAGCAGAGCAGAGCAGAGCAGAGCAGAGCAGAGCAGAGCAGAGCAGAGCAGAGCAGAGTAGAGTAGAGTAGAGTAGAGTAGAGTAGAGTAGAGTAGAGTAGAGTAGAGTAGAGTAGAGTAGAGTAGAGTAGAGTAGAGTAGAGTAGAGTAGAGAGAGAGGGAGAGACGCTCAAACACAAAGTGTGACCAAATCCCTGGGGAATGCGAAAGTTACGGTCTGTCTTTGCGAGCGGCCACGCGTGTGTGCGCCGAGCCTACGCAAATTTGTTCAATGCATCGATCGTCGCGGGCCATCAGTCGTGCATGCACACAATACACAAAGCCATCAAGTGCCATTGAAAGCGTTTGATTTTTGCATACTGGATTTCCAAGAAAAATATTTTTTTCGAATCGTACATGATAAAGAAATAGGAGCGAGGGGTATTTATATTAAAGGATTCGCATATTTAACCTAAAAAACGTTTTTTTGTCCAAGCATCGTGCATTACGCATTTTGCTGTATATCAAAGAAATCTCTAACAGCGTTAAAATTAATGGCAATGATAATTAAATTCGGCGACGATAGCATGCAATAAAAAAAAAATACAAACGCTTTGACAAAATGAATCAACATGTGGTTGTACTTGCCGATGTCAATATGTGTCAATATTTTCGCTAATTCGAGAATTAATTGCACAAACATAATATTAAGGTTCAGTTCTTACCTTTATTGGATGATTTTTGTCGGTTTTGCTTTTATAAATACTTTTAATATCGAAATATCACTCAACGATGCGTAACAGCGTAAACTGCGTAAACTATATGTAACTGACATATATGTAATACTCACATGTATAGTAACTGACAGCAATACGTCACTGTATGTATGTCACAAACACTGTTAAGCCGGTCCTCACGTACCTAACCTATCCGCCTATCCTGTCCACCGCCTATCCTATTCCGTACCAGGCGCTGGTATCGCTTGCGGATATTTTTCGCACTACAAGATCTTTCATCACTTTCACGATCCACTTTTCGACGATTCCGCCACATGCGTTTGGGCTCCTTTGCTTTAGTCTCCATGCCCACCACGTTCGCCATTTCGGGCCATCGAAATTTTGCGTTTCGATATATTCCTTTTCGCCATAGACGGTATTACGCATATCAGGCACTCGCTATTTTCTGTCTCGGACGTATGGGTGTTCTACATTCGTCGATCCCGTATTTTTATGTTCCGAATTGCAGACGATCGGAGTATTCGTTTTCGAATAAATCAACTCTCCAATAAATAATGGTTCGATTTATAGTCATTAGATTTTTTTATCAGTCGAAAGATAAAATTTCGATTAATTTAACCTTCGTTATTTTGAGATTTCATAATTCTGCCGTTTCGAAATCTTTGTCCTTCTATATTCGGTCATTCGACGTTTTCACCCGCACCCCTATTTTTCAAGATGCACGTCAGCAGATCCACAATCCAAGTAGTCAACCGAAAAACGTCGTGTCGACAGGAAAAAATCAGGAACGTATGAAAGTATCAACGAAAACTGTCCGTTGCACTTCAGTAAACTGCACGATGGAAGACGGATGGCCAAATGGTCCGAGAGAGACTTTGAGGAGGGCGATGAGATGCGGGCGGGAAATGGGCAAGATGAGGATAATCCTTGGTACGTGTCCCAAATGTGTTAGCTTCTAATATCCCGTGTATAAATTTCACGGTGGAGGGCGCTTTGCGAATTTACGGGCTAAGTTTCTAGACCCCCCCCCTTGCCGCCCTTTCTCGGCTATCGTCTCAGACCCACCCGTCGGACTGTTACTGGCGTTGAGTTAGCGTCAGGGAGCAGCAACGTTACGATCACCCCAGAGCCTCAGGGCGCGCTTGGATAATTAGTAGAGTATTGAGCACCCAGGTCGCGATGTGCGTGTGCATTGGAGGGTCGTTCGCCACCCTGGGCTGCGTTGATTCTCTCGCGGATCGGGGACATCGCTCTGGATTTACGACTATCGGAGCATCGACCATTGATTCCTCAAGAGGAAGAGGAGCTCGGGAAAGCATGACCACCAAAAACTTTCGTCTTGCCGAAAACTCGTGAAAAAGTTTTCGAATCCGGGAGAATCGAGCTTTCGAGTTCATCCAACTTCTCCGATCGTCCCCGGGTCTGCCGGGACCTGGAACAACGAGGGGGGATGCCGAGATTGCCGGAGGGATATCCAGAAGTGCAGGAGCCAAACGACATCGCCCAAGTCCTCTTGCCTCGATCTTCCATGATCGAAAAGTCTCTGCTATCGACCGGAAGCAGGCAGCAACGACTTCCGGTCGGACTAAGCCACGACCAGCTGCTGGAGGATCGCTGGAACTCGCTGATACCGGAACTCGAGCTGGAAGACGTTCGCGGACTAGCCGTTGCTCCCCAACTCTGTACAATTCTCGCTCCGATCGAAAGATCGCGAAGGCGATACCTGCCCGTGATCACAGTTGCGTCGGGCAGCGCATCAACGACCCAGTGTCCCAAAAGTGTACCGGAACATTGCGGAAGAGGAAGGCGCACTCTGAGCAAAGTTGCCTCGCAGTTATCGCCCAACCACCCTTGCGACTGGTCATCAGGGTTGGTCGTAGGGTGAAGAATGCCGTCGTTTCCCAATGGTGTACTTTGACGTCGTTTGCCGATAAGAAAAAGCCGGCCTCTCGTCATTGGGAGCTGTGGAATCTCGGATAGACTATAGCAAGATTCAGGACCTGACATATATATTCACCCCATTACGGGGAAATGGGGAGGCTTTCCCGTCCATACATTGGGTCTATGGACCATCTCCTACTTCAACCTATGATGTCCGAGCTCGTATCGTTGGAATGCAATGCAATCAATTTTCATTAAGGGGTTACCCCCACTTGCGATTTTGAAAAAATCGATTTTTTTTATTGCATTTTTTTGAAGTTTAAGTATCTGAGAATATGTCCTGAAAATTTCAAGTCGATCCGAACAAAATTGACTGAGATATGAGCGTTGAAAGAGAAGAATCCGTGAGTTGAAGAACTGAAATTGAAACTATAAACGCGTTTTTCTCAAAATGGCATTTCTGAAGTCGGTGACCAAGATTACTCGAACACTAATGAACCGATCTTCTTGAAATTTTGCAGGCTTATTTAATACATAAAAATGTAGTCTTTAATCGTTCGATTTTTTTTTTCGAAAAAAAATGGCCGTTTTATAGCCAAAAAACGGCCGTTTTTTTTCGTTAAAATCGAACCATTAACTTTGACTGTCCGCCGTTTTGTGAAAAATTAATATTTTTTAAAATCCTTCGATTAAAGACTAGTTTATACTTATATTTGACTAAATCCATCCGCATTTTTTTTTCGGATGATCCACTTCGCCGCAATGTTGGTCACCGCAAACCGTGTATATAAAAACGTTATTTCATTGACGGCCATTTGCCACTGAACAATGTAATATTTTTCAATAAAAAAATTACTGAAAGTTCTTCAAGATGTGTTCTTTAAGATGGTATATTGATCGATTGAAAAAGTTTTGTAGTGTTCTTTAAAAAAATTCATGAAAAAGGCCTTTTTTGCGCTACAAGTGGGGGTAACGCCTTAAGGATGTTGTGTCGAAAATTGAAAATGGCAATGAAATTTTCAACGTTCGATAGGTCATTGTGCAAAACATTTGAAAGGTTGTGTAAACATTTCACGACGATTAGGAAGCTGGCTACTTTGCTATTGGAATTCACAAATTACAGGCAGCCTTATGGAAACTGAAGTAACTTTGCAATTATTATTTTTCTTTGTTACAAAAAAAGATGCCGAAAATACAAAAAAAAAATGCACTCGAGGAAAAACATATAAGAATATAGCGGCAACGTTGCATAGACCGAAAGTAGCGGGAAATTTAAATACTCATTTTCGTTGACGGACGACGTCGTTGCTTGCACCATAAAACCACTTTTGTTTTTCATATATTTGAAATAAAAGAACGATCATTCATAAATATTTCTTGTATTTCTTGAAAACAAATAGCAAACTTTGCTATTTACTAATATAATTGCAAAGTTACTTCAGTTTCCATGAGTCCGAGTTCAATTTGTAAATTCTAATTTCTCAGCAGCCAGCTTCCTGTTCGTCGTGAAATTTTTACACAACCTTTCAAATGTTTTACATAGTGACCTATCAAATTTTTTTAATTTTATCACCATTTGCAATTTTGGACACAACATCCTTAAAACGTCCAAATCTTTAAGCATATTTAGGATGCGCAAAACACTCAAACTTCTCACAGTCTTCTTGTTAGAGCTCGGCAATTTAAATTGGCAAAAAGCGATTTTTTATAACACTGAAAATGGGCAAATATTAAGGAATATAAAAAAAATCCTTGCATTCCAATGATGCAAACATCAACGTAATTTTGATTTTGCGTAAACCGGAAGTTGCTCCAAGTCCGTTTGCTTGAATCACGATGTTGAAGTTTGCATCGTTCGAGCGCAACGAAACGTCCATTTTTCAATGTTTTTCATTTCTATCTTCGAATTGTCATCCAAAATCTTCTGCGCAACTTTACTTTTCGCAGATCTTTAATAAGAATCCTCAAAAAAATATTCGAATGATTTTCGTAGCTCGACTAAAATTAATTTAGACTACGTGTGAAAACGAAATTTCCTTGCATTCCAACGATTCAAACTTCGGCATTGCCAAAAATCACACGTACTCCGCAAAAATACACGAATACAATGTTACAATCCGCATCGTTGGAATGCAACGAAAATGAATTCTCTCTAATCATTAACTTCGCGTGATCCGATTTTTTTTCGACAGTTCCTACGTTTCTTTTTTCTTCCAATTATTGGCTGAGGTCCCTCAACAAGGGAGATCCCTGTAGCCGCGAATCGACTTTTTCTTTCTCTTTTTTCCGTTACCAATGCGAACACGAGCGCGAGAGATTCCATCGAAGGGGCGGGGAAAACAATTGTTATGAATTATTATTGAAATTCCACGGACGCGAGAGATTGGTTCGGGGTGGGGGGGGGGGGGGGGGGGCGGGTCGAGAGAAATCTCGTTCTCGGATGCATCGGAAAAGTCATTAAGGAAGTTGGGAGTCCGGGACGCGGTGGCTCCGGTGTCCCTACTACTCGCGTAATCGCCACGAAAATGGTATAAATTAACAGTAAACGTAAATCAGAGATGTTTTCATTGGACATTGCCCGTACGTCCTCCCACGGCTTATTTCGCGTCGAGCCGAATAAATTCAACCTCGCAAAAACCTCGTACCGTATACAAATGGAATCGAACCAGTTTGCCAGCTTGTTTACGCTGCGATAAAAAATCGCCGATAAAAGTTCCACTCGCAAATACGATCGAAAGTAGCCAGTGACCTGAAAAAAGAAAGAAAAAAAAACACGCACGCAAGCATGTCACGTCAGAATGGCTAGAACGAAACGAAATAAATATGAAGTTTGCATCGTTGGGATGCAACGAATGAGGCCGAAATTGTCATTTTTCAATGGGCCATATTTCAGCCGCTAATTAACGAATCAGGGTCGTAACCGGTATGCGAAAATTGATTTTGACAGACTTACTGGGAACATCACCTGAGTGTCCACCGTCGATTTTCATGAAACTCATGTATGAGATTGAAAACTGTAAGACACATATTTTTTCATCCGCGGTACATAAATACCGCGACGATGAAAAGACGCGCCCAAACGATTTTTCAATCATCTCGATTATTCCTTCGAGATGACTTTCTTATGACCCCGATCTTCGGGTCGACGAGGCAGCGTTAACTTAACCGCACCACGAAGGCCATATTTCACGAGATTTGAGCACACGTTTTGCATCCACGAATAAATATAATAAGTAGAATATAATAAGAAAGAATATAAGAAATAAGAATAAAGAATATAAGAAATATAATAAGAGAAGAAAAAATATAATATTACTCACCTGTAGACTCGGATGACAGCCCAACTCGAGAAGGGTTCGAACGACACCGGCGTGGCCTTTGTTGACAGCGATGTGAAGGGCGGTTTGCCGTCGTTTGTTTCGAGCGTTCAGATCGGCACCGGCACCCGCGACAAGAGCCATCACGCCAGGCTCATCGCCGAAGGCCGCGTGATGAACGGCTCGATCGCCGTCCTCGTCCTGGAAAAATACCCCGCCATTTAACACTCGATCGACCCTTTCGACAAATGTGTCATGCTTCGTTCCATTATTGTCCAAATCAATGATCCTTACATCATTGTACCACAACGACGCATTTTTTAATCTCTTTTTTTCAAACCCAAAAGATTTTTCGTGCAAATGTGAATTTCGGTGCTCGGCAAAAGCAAAAAATAAAAACGTTCGAGATTCTCGTAGCCTAAAAGTCCAAAAAAAATGTTGAACTCGAACAAGAGTTTACGAAAAAAAAAGAAACGATTTTTCGTTAAATTTCAACGGTGCAAACTTCAACATTATCAGAATTATGATTACTATTGCATTTGCCTGTAAACCCTGGTGCTAAAAATTACTTTTGTTCGTGAAAGTGTTATTACATTATTATTATTATTGCTTTGCCTAATGTTATTGTTAACATTCATTAGATTTATACGTGCAAGTATGACTAGATTTATCGTTGAATTATCTATCGCTATTGATGCTATCAATTACTTTCATTCGTAATAAGTGTTAGAAGATTTATTATGACCCTAAGTTACCGATACTATCATATTATTTTTGCTCGCAAAAGGATTTTTGGATTTATCATTAATCAACCTACAATAACAAATACCATTCATTACTTTTATTCCTGAACGGATTATTAGGTTTATCATGAATACGTCTATCGTTGCTTTTTATTATTTCCATGCGTGCAAGTATCATTAGATTTGTTATTGATTCGATATCGGTATCAATGCTATTTATAACTTTTATCTGTAATAAATATTGTAAGACTTATTATTACTTTAGGTATCGTTACTAATATTATGAATTATTTTTATTAGTGCTGGTATTATCAGACTTATCAATATTCTACCTACCGTTATTAATGCAATTCATTACTGTTAATCCGCATAAGCATTATTCGATTCGTTATTATTTTCGCGTATTGCTTCTTACAAGGAACATTACTCAACTGTCTGACTTCGGTTTTGTTGAAATTCGTATATGTGATAAAGTATTGAAAACTATTAGACGCGTATTTTTTTTATCCGCCGAAAACCCGTTCAAGGCGAGGGAGGGGAACTACACCCCAAAGGAAGCAGTGCACGAAGCTGATTGACTATTACCAACTGTTAGCTTTCAATTAATCGTTGCTTATTAAACGTTCGTTTTCGAACTATTTTTCTACGTCTATTTGTAAAAATATGCATTTTTGAACGTTCGTTGATTGCATTAAGTGTTTTCATTACTTTGTATAATTATTATCCAAAACTTTTTCTCGCTCAATTAACGCGAACCGAATTGGCAACGTCGTAAATCGTGGTTTATCATGATGCCCAGGTTGGCAGAAGTGTCGCGAAGTTAGAGACAAATGCGCCCCGTTCGTAACCTCAATATCGGCAAGGCCAAGGAGCTGTCAAAAATTTAATATCGGTCAGTAAAAAAAAGTTCCGCTGGAAAGAAAAAGTGTGTACTAAAGATGTCTATAATCTCGAAGAAATCAAAATCTTCAATGATTTGCCGATATTCTAAAAAAATGTATGTATGAAAAAAAAAATCTGCGTAGTTTTGTCTTTGCTTAGAAATGTCTAGAAATGTATAATTCCTGTGCATAGTTGTCAAATTAATATTGAGTAATTATTACTAATGAAGAGAATAAGTACCAATAATATTCGTTGTTAATTATCCTGACCGAGTAGTTTGAGGTTCCCGGGCATAATTACCGAGTATCGATAAGATAGGTAGCATTTGTGCCGTCTACGACGTTGCCATGATTGCACAGTCTAATATTGTGCGTGCTTGATTTTCGCACAAATTCGCTATCGAAAGCATCAATAATTTTATAACGGTACTGTGAATCCTCATTTTCACGGTACCAAGGGTCTGGTCCGATAATTAGTCAACCGTAGCTACTTTTTCAGCTCTGTGGTAACATTCACTTAGCTTAATAACGTACTGAAAAATGCTCGGGAGTTTTCCATAAGCGTGATGTGTTGGGTGTACAATTTAGTTCGGTCCGTTTTGTTGCTTAAAATACGCACTGATTTGAATGATAAAATGAATTAATACATTAATCAAAATATTGTCCATCGCTAGCCACTACTTTTCCCCATCTTTCCGGTAATTTATGAATTCCGTGGCGGAATAAGCGTTCGTCTTTCGAAGCCAAGAATGAATCGAGCCAATTTTTGATACCCTGTCGTGACGTTAAGCGGATTCCAGTCAAAGCGTTCTGCATCGATCGAAACAAATGGTAGTCGGAAGGGGCAAGCTCTGGGCTATAAGGCGGGTGAGCCAGAATTTCCCACACGCTATTTTCCGAATAGTTTTTAACCACAACAGCAACGCGAGGCCGAGCGTCGTCATGTTGAAAGATTATGGACTCGTGTCTGGTCGCATATTCTGGACGTTTTTCGGCTATAGCTCGCTTTAAACGGATCAATTGTTGCCTGTAGAAGTCTCCCGTGATGGTTTGACCAGGTTTTAGTATCTCATAGTGGATCACACCCTTCTGATCCCACCAAATACGGAGCATAACCTTGGCACCATTCGGCTTCGGCGTTGATGTTCCGGGTTGACCGGGCTCTACATACGATTTTTTCCGTTTCGGGTTGTCATAATGAATCCATTTTTCGTCTCCGGTAATGATTCGATGCAGAAAAAATCTGCTTCGCTGCACTTTTCTTCCAATTGAAACAGAAAATCAACACTTCCCGCAAATGGTGCTTACTTGGGACGAAATTCGACATTTTCACCGCAGTAAAAATTACACTTGATGCGCAAAACTCAAAGGCCTGTAAACGATATTTGGTTAAGAGATGTTGATACTTCGCGATAAAGCAAAAATCAGCTGTTGCCGTCAACCATTTATAGCAACTAGAGCCATCTTTTGAAAACGGACCGAACTAAGTTGTACACCTAATAATTAGCCCACAAAATACGTCGAGTTGCCGATTTTGTCTTCTCTAAAAAACGCCACTGTTGATTGTATTCAAAATGCACAGGATGATCAGCAAAGAGGTTCTAAAGATCCACAGAAAAAGATCCACTGATCATACATGAGACCTGTACAATTTATATCTTTAACATATGTAAAAAAAAATAATTTGTAATGCCTAAAATGTTTCATTCGTAAACTGTTTAATGAATGTCCACATTTAATAATAAAAATGAAAAAATAGCTATTCCAATGATTCGCGTAGTATTTCTAGGTTTGATATTTGGCAACATTGGGTCTCTCTCCGTCTCTTTGTACTAATTCACGCGAGGTTAACCTCCATGCTTTTCAACGTCGATCTGTCAAAACAATGTCAGGTGCGGGAAATGTAAAGCATTGTGTTCGGGCCATAACTGGTAAAAAAGCGTGGAAAATTTGTGTTGGAGAAACGTGTCGGTTACAAATGAAATATGTGTGGAAAGTCGAATGAGTGAGATGAGGTTACGACTACAGTCAGCAAAAAAAAAACCAACCGACCCGCACCAAACAAACCGACCCAAACACAACTAACCAACCAACCCAAACCCAAACAACACAAACCCACAAAGCCAAACAAAACCAACTACCCCAAACCAAACAAACCCAAACACAACTAACCAACCCAAACCCAAACAAAGTAATACAAATTTTTTCGTATGACTACGTGTAAAATATTCTTCCGAATAGTTTGTTTAACAATTTAACACATTCTGGCCGGACAAATATATATATATATTAGACTGAATAAAAAAAAAAACAAATTTTCCTTCTGGACTCTTGTGCTACTGTTGGGCACTAATAAAAGAAAATTTCTCGAAAAAAATGGGCGCGGTCACTCAATTTTTAGAGGTGGCTATCTCGACTTTTTGTTATTTTTTTCATGATTTTACTCAATAAATATGATCATGGTATTAGATTATACCGGAAATAGAATAAATAAAGGGAATAGTATGTTTCACAGCTGTTTTGCGACGAAGAAAAGTATATCGCACACAGATTGAATCCCTAGAAAACAAAATCGAAAATATTATTATGAATCGGCAAATAAATTGAGCCCAAACAATATTTTGGAACGCTGTTTAATAAAACATAATAACTTATTATTATGACGACTTGTTTTATCATCGATAATTTAACAAAAACCGATAATAATAATGAAGTAAATAATGAATGTATATGTAGTAGTACAGAATCTTTTATTTCATGTACACCCTTGCGGGCTTTTTACATTTGCTCCTTTCTTGCTTTCCTTCTTTTTTTACACGGCTTCGTGTTATTAATCATCAAACCTAAATCCTATTATCGTAGCGCTTCTTGCGTTCATACAAATTCCTTCCCCGCTTTCGTGCCTTCTTTCGCTTTCCTTATCTCGGCTCCCCTGATCCCTTTTTCCTCGCTATATTCTCAAAATGCCCCGCAACCTCACACATCTCTTCTACTAAATCCTTTCCCTCTAGTGCCTTTCTCCACCCTCTAATGAACTAAATAATAAAAATATTATTCAAGTGTAGCATTTTGAAAATGTACATACATGATTTACGAATAAAAGCTTATAATTTAATTTTTCGTAAAAAGTGCGAAATGTTAATGCGTATAAATAAACCTACATGAATTACGCGAGTAGTATAGACGCCATTATTGATCTACCTGGATTAGAGTTGTGAATATGTCAATCTTTTCAAATTGTTAGAGTTTATTTTTGTTACGAAATAGCTACTGGATGTGGTTTTTATCCGTAATCCGAAGCCATGACTATGCTTAAATGCAATAGGTTCATTAAAAAAAATTCAAATACAAAAAAGTCGAGATAGCCACCTCTAAAAATTGAATGACCGCGCCCATTTTTTTTAGAGAAATTTTCTTTCATTAGTGCTCAACAATAGCACGAGAATCCAGTAGGAAAAAGATTTTTTTTTTTTTAATCAGTCTAATATATATATATGTTATTCGTCCAGATACTAGCTTACACGAATCACAATAATACGTACGCCTACTGGAAATACGGCGTGAGGTGAGCCGCTATCCGGACGAATAACATACGCTTATTCGTTCGATAACCGGACGGGGGACACTCCGTTATTATTCTTAGTATCGTAAGATAATGAAGATTGGCGTAAGATTTTATATTGGTTGAAAAGTATACCTCGATTTCAACATCGGCCTTGAAGCGCAGCAATATTTTGATAACTTCGAGATGGCCCTTGTGACTGGCGGCTTGCAACGCGGTATGACCGGCAAACGAGCCGTTCACATTAGCGTCCGGACGCTTTAGGCATTCCTCGCACTTGGCGGCGTCCCCGGTCGCCGAATTCTTCACAAGTTCCTCGTTTATGTCGCTCGATACGTGAGTCTCGAACAATTTCTTCAGCATCGCTGACAAACGTTCTGAAACGGCAATGGAGTGATTATTGCGAGTTTTTGGTGAAATGAGAGAGGAGGGGCGTGGTAATGTATTTTTACCGCCACTGCTAATCCCCGGAGCGCTGCCATCGCTGCTTGCCACTTTGATCACAGCCTGGGGATTGTAAGTCCAGGAAGTGCTGCATACCTCGACCTTCAGATCACCGTCGTGATAAATTTGCTGAACGCGACCGACTTTGCCCAGGGTCTAAAATTAATAGAAGAATCAATCGAAGTGACTAAATAATAACACGTTTGAACTTGGACAAAAAAAAACGATTTTTTTGTTGCATTATGCGATAGTATAGACGGTTCTAAAAATGCTGTTCAATTTTTGGGGCGAAATACGATTTATTATCTACAGGCTTTCTCAGAAAAAGGGATTCGACCAGCTGCATGAAACCTGGCGCGGACGGACGCGTTTTTCCGGAAATGTTGATTTTCAGAACGGTGTACACTCTCAAAGAACGAGTTTTCCAGCTATCCGTCCGAAATTTTGACACAACATCCTTCACGCTATCTTGCTATGGAAGCTTTTTTTAACCATCTAATTTCATAACGGAAAACTGTCGAAAAATCGGCTAAATTTGATACTTTTTTTTCAAACCACCATCATTTTGTCAATTTTCATTAACACAATAAAAAAACCACAGCACGATAGGGGCTTCCATAGTAAATAATAATCTTTTCACAAATGTTGTTTCACATAATATCTACGGCCACAACCATGTACACCGCGAGGACTCCGTTTCTTCAGACATTTTCAACCGTTGAAAAAAAATCAAAATAAACGTATAAAAATATATTTCCTGTTCTTCGTGAGTGCATTGATTTGACGTAAAAAAATCAGACCAGCGTATTTTAGTCATCGAAAAAAAAACCACGAATATCAGCTATTTTTCGACCAGTTACACCGCGATGATGCCTTTACTTATCTTTGATAGTTTTCCTTAAGAACCTTGTACCTAGTTGAAAAATTTGAAAATCATCGTTTTTTTTTTTCGTTTTCGACGGATTCCCAAAATATAACCGTTCAAAAATGTTCTTTGAAAATGTCAAGTCGTTCTGTTCGAAATTGAGTAAGTTCTGGACTACGTAGGCGTTTATCTCAAAACGAAAAGATTGAGAATAATTTTCGTTGCTGTTCAAAGCCGCAAGCTTGGAGGTGAAAAATGGAGTGAGTTAAAAATGTACCGGTGCCATTGCGGCGGCCCACTCGCCGTGGCCTCTCTGCAGCAATTTGATTTTTTCCAGATCGTTGCATATCTGGACCAAATCGCCGACGGCGAATCGCTGATTTTCGGTACTGGAGTTGCCGACGGTCACGGGGACTTGGACTTTGGACAATACGGCGGGATTGAAGGTCCAACGATTGCCGCTCGGATAGGAGACCACGATGTCGTGATCCTCGTCAATACCGACAACTATCCCAGTCGTACCGAGACACTCGAACATACCGTCCGTCCAGCTGCCGTGGCCGTGCTGAAGCGACTGCACGATCTCGAGCTCGAGATCGACGTTTACCTGATCGCCAATCTGGAGACCGTGGGGACCCGTTCTTCCGGGTCCCTGCTCACCCAACAACGGCAAGTGATCGCGGTAAACCGTTTGGCCCTTTGCGTCGCTGACGACCTTCAAATCGGCCTGCAACACAACGTTCGTTTCATGTTACAGATCCCATTTTTTGCACATTATTCTCATAGAAATTCAATCCATCTGCGATGTAGACCATTTATTAAGGGGTTACCCCACTTGCGATTTTGAAAAGATCGATTTTTTATTGCATTTTTTTGAAGTATAAGTATCTGAGAATATGTCCTGAAAATTTCAAGTCGATCCGAACAAAATTGACTGAGATATTAGCGTTGAAAGAGAAGAATCCGTGAATTGAAGAACTGAAATTGAAACTTTAAACGCGTTTTTCTCAAAATGGCATTTCTGAAGTCGGTGACCAAGACTACTCGAACACTAATGAACCGATCTTCTTGAAATTTTGCAGGCTTATTTAATACGTAAGAATGTAGTCTTTAATCGTTCGATTTTTTTTTTCGAAAAAAAATGGCCGTTTTATAGCCAAAAAACGGCCGTTTTTTTTCGTTAAAATCGAACCATTAACTTTGACTGTCCGCCATTTTGTGAAAAATGAATATTTTTTAAAATCCTTCGATTAAAGACTAGTTTATACTTATATTTGACTAAATCCATCCGCATTTTTTTTTTCAGATGATCCACTTCGCCGCAATGTTGGTCACCGCAAACCGTGTATATAAAAACATTATTTCATTGACGGCCATTTGCCACTAAACAATGTAATATTTTTCAATAAAAAAATTACTGAAAGTTCTTCAAGATGTGTTCTTTAAGATGGTATATTGATCGATTAAAAAAGTTTTGTAGTTTTCTTTAAAAAAATTCATGAAAAAGGCCTTTTTTGCGCTACAAGTGGGGGTAACGCCTTAAGGCCTTAGGCCACAGTAAAAAATTAGTAAAATTAAAGGCACAGAAAATTTCTTCAATTCTTTTAATACTTTTTGAAGCGCTGTATTTATGTGAAAAATGATCATAAAGGGAAAAAAGCATTTTGACGCTTCAAGTCTCTAGTTTCGAGATCTTGTGGCCAGTTTTTTCTGAGCTACGGTTATCGCGCAATCTTTTTAAAAAATGCAAGTATTGGTACCCCAAAAGTTTGATAAACTAAAAAAAATTAAAAATTTCCTCAAATTTAACAAGCAACTAGTGCAATGTTGTGAAAAAAGTCGAAGAAAATTGGTCTTTTCATTTTGATGACGATTACGCGATGTTTAGGAACAATACACTTGTTTTTTAAATTGTTTTGCAAAATGTTGATCAACCGGTCCGGAAAAACGGTTCGATGGATCAATTTGAAAGTTCACAGGGCTATTTGGGGGTCCATCAATATTTGCCAAGTAGTAGTAGGTTTACTAAAAAACCATAGACAGTCAATTTTTTGTACTTTTTCCAAGTGAATGTTAGAGGTGAAAAAAGATTCTTAAAAATCAGCGATAGGGTCTTGTGAAAAACTTATTCAAGTTTTCAAAGCTGCCCTTTAATTTCTTGTGCGATCATCGGTTGCTGAGATATCGATGATCAAAGACAAAAGGATCTTTTTTCATTCGCAGTCGGATTTTTTTAGTAAAATGAACGTAAAGAGACCAAAAGACCCAAATTGAAGCTGAATAAACAAGCTAACTGACCTATACATTGATTTGACTGAAAAAAAAATCCTGACCTCTCGAACCCTTGAAAGAGAAACAAAAAAATTTGGACAAAATGTTTCTCCCGTTATTTCTGATCATTACGCAACAACCGCAGATCACAACATTTTTGTTGCCAAAAGATCTCGAAACTAGAGCTTTTAAGCTTCAAAATGCTTCTTCTATCATCTTGATACGACCATTGTTCACGCAGATACAGGGCTTGAAAAAAAAGCTTCAAAGAATTGAAGAAATTTTCTGGCCCTTTAATTTATTGGAGTAGTGTATTCAATTACGAAAATTCCTACATTAATTACGTAATTCCCTGCGTTTTTACTGATTTTATTTATTTTTCTGAATTTAAAATTAATTAATTAACTTTACCAATGTTCAGTTAATCAAATAGTTTACGAATCCAAACAAGGAACATCACCCAAGTGTGCGCCTTCGATTTTGTTGAAATTTATATATGTGATAAAGCATTGAAAACTATTAGACACGTAATTTTTATGTTTTATCCAAATGCCTATTTACTTTATTTACTGAATTTATCATCTAACTAAATTTAGCCTGCATTTCTCCTTCGACTAAATTCATAACGAAGTTATCATTCGACTCGAATTCTTATTAATGAACTTTTTCGAAACCTGTAATTGCCTACTACTGCTACTAGGAAGTAGAACTTTATGTTGAACTTCGATTACTGATATCCGTCAGTTTCCTCCGATGATATTGAGATTTGCATCGTTGAAAAAAAAAAGGGAAAAACATTTTTCCCAATTGCCCACGTTTTTTCCGAAAATGTTTGTTTATGAAAAACACTTGAAACTTGTTTAGCATCTTTATTGCACGTGTACAGCTTGAATTTTCAAGAAAATATTAGGGATAACAATGAAGTCGAAATAATGAAAAACAAGTTTTGTTGCACTTCAGCGATGAAGACTTCAACACCGTTCCCTCGGCATCTACTTAATTAATCTATTTCTTAAGTATAATTGATTCGTTTCCTAAATTTACACAATTGCCGCATTTTTAACTTATCTGTTGACGACAGTATTCATATTTCAATTTTCAGACAATTACGTAAATACGTAAATTTTAATTCAATTAATCAATTTCCCAAATTTACAACCAATCAATGAGCTTTGCAAAGTTTATTTAATTGATTATTTTTCAATTTAATAATCATTCGATCATTTTCCTCAATTCATGACTAACAATAAGCAATCAAACTCCTAAATGCCTTGTGCGTCAAAACTTTTTCGACATTGATATTTATTTAATTCTCAACAGTTTAGTATTTTTCTTTATTCGTGAGTTGTTTATCAATTTTTGAAACATCGTGCTTGAGTAGCGAATTTCCTAAATGCCCATGTAGTTTATTTGCTGAATTTATAAAAAATTCATCGCCAATCTAAATTCATACTAAAGTTATTATTTAACATTTTCTTATACTAGACTTTTTTTTTAATCTAGATTTATGGACCCTTGATACGAGAACTTCATATTGAACTTCGATTGTTTATATTAATAAGTTTCCTATCGGCCACATCTACTAAGTTAATCAATTTTCGAAGTATCTACTCAAGTAATTAATTTCTTAAATACCAAGTAATATCTGGTATTTAATAAATCAAGAATTTTCCAATAATAAATTGATTATCATCATCAATAACCAATGATTCAATTGTTTTTGCGGATTCGTAATTAATAAACCGATTTTCTACGTGTCGACATCATTGTCCTAAGTTTCTGGTCAATCACGCAAGCTCCTGCACTTTTGCTAAATTAATAAATTCCCTAAATGTATAAGTACTGAACCAATTTCCCATTAATTTCGCAAATTTTCTATTCATTAATTAGTTTCCAAATGCATAATCGTTCAAGTGATAACCTCAATTTTAATTAGACGGTAAAATTCCAAAATTCCTTGTTCGTCAGTACATTTCTCAAATTCATAATTATTTAATCCCCATGAATTTTGCAATTTAAAATGATCTAGTCAGTTGATCGATTCTCTTAATTCTGGCCGCTAATCGATCAATTGTCTCGAATATTTAAATAATCATTTTGTAATTAAAATATCAATTTTCCACGTATTGGAATGATTGATAATAATTACCTACTCTTCTATTGAATTGATCAATTTTCCAAACGTTCAATCAATTCCTGAAATCCGAAGATTGTTAATTATGTAATAAGCCTCGAAAGTAATAACCAAGTATTTAAATTCTCAAATTTCTCATTCTTCAATATATCACTGAAATTCACATCTACTCAATCATCACGAACGTAGTCATTGTCTAAATTCATAATTAATTTAACAATTTTCTAAATATGCACCCAACTAGTCAATTTCCTAAAAGCCTATGCGTTCCTAATTTTATCATTCAACTCATTACGTACAAAAATTATCGTTCACCGATATTTCTCATCGCCAAACCTTTTTCTAAATGTACAATTGTTGAAATTTAACAGCAGAACTTCGTAAGTTGGTTGAAAATGAAAAAAATTAAGTGCTGTGGAAATGTCCTTTCGAGGAAACGTACCATTCCCTCGAAACCGACACGGTAAAGATTTTTCGAGCCGTTATCCCAGATTATATAAGCGGCGGAGCGAGGGCTGGCGGCGGACCAGTCTTGGATCTCGTTAACTTTGCCTCTGCGTCCATTGCCGCCATCCTGATCCTCCCACTGCCAGTCGACGCCACGCACGACCCTGGCTCCGGGGAAGATGCCTCTAATGGCGATCTAGAACAGGAACGTTCATCGTGAAGCTGCCTAGATCCAGCGTTCCATCGTCGACGCGTCGCCATAACTACGCTCGAGCCCTCTACCTTTTTGCTTTTTCTCCGTGGCTCCAGCATGACCCTCTCGCTGCCCGGCGTCGCTATGCGATAGAATCTGTGCCGCAGATGATGCTTGTCGCCGTGATAACATATCGAGCAAAGATCGTAATTGATGCACTCGACGCATTTCCAACGAATGCCGAATATTGGCTGTTGACGGCAATTGTCGCACATAGTGCCGTCGTGCTTGACTCCCGTCGTGGCCGAGTCGAGAATGCGAAGATCGAAAGCTCCGGAGCATCGATAATTCGCGGCGGTTCCGTTGTCCCAAACGACCACGACTTCTTCGGGGGATTCGAAGTTTCGCACCGTGCCTACGTGGCCCTCTCCACCATCCTGGCAAACACAAACAAATGTCACCATTTCGTTTCGATGATAAAAACGATTATCTATAGAAAACACTGAGGAAAGTAAGAAAGAAAGTAAAACTAAGAAAGTACGAGCTGTCATGACGAAAAATATGGATTTAAAGTGAATTCGTTCGACAGTGCACTGCACGACTCGTGTGTTGCTGTTTGGGCCTATTTGGATTTGCCTAGGCAATTGGCGATTCGTCGTTTGGGTTTATTCGGTTGCTTGGGTTTAGGCTTGTTCGCGTTGGCTTAGGTTTGGGTTTGTTTTTTTATTGGGTTTGGGTTTGTTTGGTTCGTTTTTGAGCCGGAAATTCGCCAGACAGCGAGAAAACATCCGGCGAAAAAAGAAAACAATTCCCTTTTGCGCCACGTTCGGAGAAACCCCAAGCATATTACGATAATTTGTAACGAAGATCGCGCGATTAACGCGTTAACTTCGGTTGACGCTCCTAAAGGTGTTTTTTTTTCGTTAAATTGCGAGATAAGGGGGAAGCGTACGATGAAATTTTGACGCAAGGTGTATTTTCTAACCTGTTTGCCCCATTTCCATTCGGGCCCACGAATGACACGTGCGCCGACTCCCTCCATCATGAAACGCGAGGTGCGAGCACCGACACTTGCACCAACCTCCATTGTTCATAAACCTTCAACGGACATTATTCGCGAAAAGAAATACGAAAAAAACAATGTTTACGAAAAATCCGCGAGTACCCGTTACACGCACGTCCACTGAAAAATACCGCCATCTTGTACGAATGTCAACGCGTGGAAAGTGAAGAATAGAGGGGAGCGCGTGCGCAAGACGAGGAGTGGGAGCAGTGACACCTGTGGTGCCCGTCGCCACGCTGCGATCGCAGCGCCAGACGCGCGAAAATCAAAAGACAAAAGGCGCCAATGCAAAAACGCTCGGTTGCGGTAGTGTTTTTTTTTAACGAAATAAGAAACAAAAACGACTTTGTTGAGCTTTTGATGGCGTAGAAGATGCTTTTTCTTTTGCGATTCTGAGAGTCCTGAAAATTACTCTCGGAGACAATTTGCATATGGGATGAAAATTACGACATGAAAGAGGTGATCAATTTTTCACGTGGTAAATGATGAACACAGAAAATAAAGTCGTTTAATTGGCGAAGCCCAAAAATGTGGCGCATCCCGTGGCTTACGGCAGACGCTCAACTAGTATCGTACACATGGTCAATATACACAGTAAAGAATTTATCGAAAGGTCCATCAACACTACCATAAAGATCCAAACGGGTTTAATAAGGATGCATTCTAGCTAAATGAGTGATGCAAGGAGACTATAGGGAAGGAGTCCAATCTCCGTATTCTAGCGTGTCCGTAAAAGTGTCCTGAAACAAGGTTTCGCATAAATGGCGCTGCGGTCGCTCGCAACCATGTGCTATATATACACGTTTGTTTTACGTATCGGGATTATCAGTTGTCTGTGTTGCAGGCCCCTGACCACGCTCTAATATACAGGTCTGGGCAGTCCGTCCAAAAATTCGTGTCTATAAAGCTCGCTGCACACGACGCTTGTTTTGTTTGCTGTTGGATCGCTTGCAGCGACCTAAAATGGCTACTCTGCTGGTAGCGATGCGGGAGATTGACATCACTGCTGACTGCGAAGCGTGGTCGAGTGCTGTATTTCGGTGATAGAACGACTCCTATTTTTCATGGCGACTTGCTTGCGTGATTGCATTTTTTCTCGTGCTGGATTGAATTTTCAAATGACTCAAAAGTGTTCTTCCGAGCAAAGAGTTGTTTTGATTGACGCGTAAAAAGAAGAACCATGTTTGTATGTAACAAACACTCTGAACTGCCACAATAAACATCTTCGAACTGCGGCTCTTAATAGAGTGAGCAACGCAGTTTTGAGGCTAAGGCCAAAGGTGACAGCAAAAGAGTGTTCAAACAAATTTCACAATTTGCGGAATCCTCAGCATAGAGCATTCTACAGTGAAATCTTCTCTGAAAAGCGGGCCGGGCACCGATGACGTGAGTATCCTTAACTAAATAAACAATCTAAGCTAACCTAGCCTCAAAAACTTCATAAGCAATAAACATTTATCCAAACATTTCAAGTTTATGCACCGAGCCCGTGGTACTACGAGAAGCTCTCGTCCCTCGAATCATATGTAATACCACGTAAGAACGGAACTTCGTTCAGTAGTGAGATTTCGCTGTCAGATGTGCCGCTGAGTCAGGTAAAGGCAAAAATGATGAAACTCTTTGAAAAAACCTTGCAAATGCAAAACTTATGACTTTTTGTTCCTAGGGTGCAGCGACACACATAATTGAAAAGACCTCCGAAGACGTCAACTGTTACGAAAATATTGAGTACGTGGAGAATGCTTTTATGCCAGAGCTTGATACCAGTGCAGCCAGATCACGCATAAAAGTTGCCCCCTCTCCAGTCTCTCACGCGCCCATCACACAATCATAGTAGCGCGTGTTCATGAGCGAGGGACGCTCGGACATCTTCGGAAAGAGCCAAGCGCCGTCGAAGTTTCCCGACCGCGCCTTCGGTCGCTACACCAATACATGGACGCTGAGCACGCTCATGTGCGGTCAAGCCGAAACGAAGGCTTCGACGTGTCGTCGTTATTCGACTGGATTGTTTCGACAGTCTCGTATTTCGTGTTGTCTTCGTACCGATCGGAATAATTAAAAAATTTAAACGTACGTAATTTGTGATTTTCGTGATACGCGTTTCGGGATTTTTGTGAACCGCGATCCGGGATTTTTGTGCAACGCGATTTGGGATTTTTGTGCAACGCGATTCGGGATTTTTGTGAACCGCGATCCGGGATTTTTTTGCAACGCGATTCGGGATTTTTGTGAAACGCGATTTTTTTACTCTGTGCCTCGTAACATTGGTGTTTTTTAAATTATTTTTTTCCCATTTATTCGACATTTGGGTTGTGTTTGTTCAGAGCTTGATCTTTTCCTCATGGATGAGCCCGTGGTAAAAAAGCCGAGACCGGCTAAAAAGAAACATTTTCAACATCAATGGTACGATCAGCATCCAGAGTGGAAAAAATGGGTTCAGGCTGTTGCATCGCAACCTGATAAATTTTATTGCCTTGCGTGCGGAACAACGCTGTCATGTGGCCACTGTGAGATAGAGAGGCATTCCAAGTCAGAAGTCCATGTGAAAAACATGAGTGTATTAGGTCTGGGATCGCTCGATTCGGGGAACACTACGCCTTCTGCGTGTGTTCCGGAAGCAATTTGGACTCAACCGAGTTTTTCAGCTGCCTCTGGTGCTGAATTTGACTTCAATGAACGAGTACAAATTGCTGAAATTCGTTTTGCGACTTTTTTGGCTGAGCATAATATTGCGATGACGGTCGCACCGGATATGCTCAATCTATTTAAACTCATCGGTCAAGAGCCTGCTGTGTTGCAGGCTATGACAGTCGGTAAAACAAAAGCAACAAAGATAGTCGACAGGGTTGTTAGCGTAGTAGAAGCCGACCGAATGACGCGAGTACTACGCGAAAACAAATTTTCAATTCACGTGAACCAAACATCAGACTGTACAAACGATAAATGGGTGTCTTTAATGGTCCGTTACGTAGAGCCAAGTACGCTGACGGTAAGAACAGAATTGTTGACGATGCTTCATTTGAACGCGGCAAACTGTTCGGCCATTGAACTGTTCAAAGCGTTCAAAAATGAGCTTTCCCGGAAACAAATTCCCTTGCGCAGCATTCTCGGTCTCGCGTGCGATAACGAATCCGTAATGGTCGGCAAACATTCGTCGTTCCGTACATTTCTGTCAGAAAATAACCCCGATCTCATAACGCAGCCGTGTATTTGCCATTCTCTCGCGTTGATTGCTAGCGCCGCATTCTCCGCTATTCCAAAAGAAATTGATCGTTTTATCAGAGGTATGGCGACCTTTTTGAACAACAGTCCGAAACGAACAGCAGTTTTTCGCGATTTCCAAGATAGCTGCCGGGATCTTCCGACTAAAATCACGACATACGCAGAAACGAGATGGCTCTCACGCCATTCCACCATCGTCAAAATGATCGAAAATTGGCCGACGCTGATAGCATTTTTAGCTGATCAGTCATTGGAGAAGGCCAAACAAGCAGAAGAACTTCTCGAGGTTGCAAAAAATCCGTTAACTAAAGCTTATCTTCTTTTTTTGGGATTTGCACTCGAATCTTTCATCAAAATCAACGCTTACTTTCAAAGCGAAGAAACTTTAATTCATCGTCTGCAACCTTCTTCAAAGACGATGCTTGTAGAGATCCTCCAGAGGTTTCTCAATCCCGATCTGTTAGAGCCGGCAGTATTTGACGTTTACGCTCGCACTATCGACTTCGAAAATTGCGCGAATCAGCGCGCAATGATTGATATTGATATTGGGAACGATTGCAAAGAATATTTGGCGGATGTACAGAGCAGAGGGTCTCCACAAGCCGAAGTCGACACGTTCCGCCAAAACTGCCTTCGGTTTTACGTCACGGCTTCAAATCAAATTTGCGATAGACTCCCCTTCGACAACGAATTTTTGAAGAATTTAACGGTATTCGAAAAGGGCCCCGCGTTATTAGATGCGGATCGCGAGTCGACCGTTGCGCGCGTATTGTTCGTTTGTCGTCAACTTCGCGTTTCCGACGAAATAAAAATTCGCAACGAATGGCACTACTTGTACGAAGAGCACAGTCATCAGAAGGAAGAATGGTGTGAATTGTCATTCGACGAGATGTGGATGGCAATTTGCACTGTTACCAATTCTGACGGTATTCTCCGATACGAAACGTTGCGTTTGTTACTGGGTATGGTGAGGACATTGCCTCATTCGAATACTGCGGCTGAAAGAGCGTTCTCTCTTATCCCAGACACAAAAACAAAGAAAAGGAACTGCCTGAGTTCGAGTATGCGCAATCTTGATTCAATCTGCCTCGTAAAGTTGGCTTTGAGGGGTAGGGGGGACAGTGCGACCACAATGACTATAACTCGAGACCATCTTTCTCTAATGAACGCGGAAAATTTGTACAGTCAGGCAGGCAAGAAACCAAAAAAAAGTTCCAAGTCCGAGCATACGACCAGGTCGAAGACTGGGACGATTACAACTTTCCGGGGTAAATGAATTTTTTCTCACAGGAAAATAAAAAGTGATCTTGGACTCGGAGGATTCTTTAAAGTTTTTTTTTTCGTCGTGGATTATACCTCCTGGGGACACCACGTTAAAAAAATGCGTACCATTGTACTTTACCTCATGGGTGACGTGGAAAGAAGTACAAAACATGGCATTTTTGTATGTTTTTACATTTACAGGTAATTTTTATTGTAATGGGGTGAATTGTTTATTTGTGAACCCTCACCATTGACAGAACAAAAATTTTTAATCCAAAAAAAATCATGAACTGTTTTCCTATTTTCAGAATAATGTTCTTTCAATGAGCGTGTTACACGAATAAACAATGCGCCCCATACAAAAAGAAATTAATTTAAAAAAAAAAACAGAAAAGTACTGAGCGCGGGGAACGATCCCGCGCCCCTGCGGACCGAAGCCAGGAACGCTACCAACGGGACCATCTTATCGCTTATGTTAAAAATGCACTTTCTGGTACGTACGATTCGCGGCCGGATGGATGATTGGCTTGTTTTTGGGGATAAAGCTTTATCGCTTGATGAAAGTATATGAGAATGAATATAATAATACAAATATAAATATATTTCCGCTTACTTTTATGAATTACAATTTATTTGGCATAGAAACGGGTGTGAGTTAAGCGCAAACAATTTTTTAGAAGATAAATAAGTTGCAGTTTAGATTTATTTCGAGCTGGGCTCAAACATATGGCCACTTCGCTCAGGCCTACGGTTGGGCCAATTATTAGGGGTTGGCCGACCACCGTGCCGGACTACGGGACT
Source organism: Ophion costatus (assembly GCA_951751655.1). Classification (NCBI taxonomy): domain Eukaryota; kingdom Metazoa; phylum Arthropoda; class Insecta; order Hymenoptera; family Ichneumonidae; genus Ophion; species Ophion costatus. Next base: position 2,619,555 of record OX632365.1, on the reverse strand, counting down.
GTATTCAAGACTTTTATGTAAGACCGTGATCTTATATACAGGTCTTGAAACGACGGTCGTATTTGATAGGAGGCGAGTGAGCCGCTTAGTGTCCAAGCTTTTCTTTTCTTATCGTCGCCACCGTGTGTCGTTGTGGTCGGGGGGACAGGATGAGAATTTGTCTCATCCTGAGAGATTGTCCCAAAGAAGCAGACAATTGGTGTGAATGGCGCGTTGCTGATGCCACAGGTGGGGGCTTCGTTCTTCCCCCACCGCTGCATCCTGATGTTTATAAGCATTTGCTACCAATTTACAAAGACCTATCAAAACTAGCTTTGCTTCAAAAAAATTTGGGTGGACATACCCAGAATGCCAATGAAGCTTCAACACCACCGTTTGGCGCTTATCTCCCAAACATTTACTTGCGGGTTGCAAGTTATTGGGATTGCTGCGTTTTTAGCTGGGAGCATATTTAACGAAGGTTATTCTGCGCTCCTCCTAATAATGCAGAACTTAGAAATAACTATAAGGAATAGTTGTGTAAACTTCGCGGAGGAATACGGCAATAAGCGCTTGCAAAGGCAGAATCGCCGCAGCCTCGAGAGCACCAAAGAGGCTCGACAGGCTCGAACACAGCCGGCATTGGATGAAAACCATCTCTTTGAGTACGTGGAGGGACTGCATTATGGTCCCGGAATAGCCGAATAGCTTGAACCAGCTATTTTTCTAGCTATTCTCAGCTATCATTTTTTGCATAAAAACACGAAAATTTTCGGTGCAAATTCGATCTTTTTTTTCTGAGTGCCGCCGTTATTACAATATACAACTTTTTCAACTTTTTCTTCGTTCATCGACAGCGTACTTTCATGTAGAATGTAATAGTTTTTGAATTTTATTGTTTCCGATTTTAAAAGCTATAGCTGCCGCAGTTCGACATCGAGGGGAAAATTCGTTCAGCATTAATTGGCTGCAGGCTGCTGATGAACACTTATTGTCGATTAAAAAATGTTTTTCATGTTTTCTAAGTACAATAAAATATCCTAAAAATTTTTAAACGATTGGCCCAGTAGTTGCGTTGGAAAATTCCGAAATTTTTCGTCATTTTCGACCATTTATATGTATTTCCCCCCCTTGACTAATTTCCCCTTATAATCAAGTGAAAATATATCCCAGTATACTGGTATAACTTCAAGCCAAGTTACCGATGTTTTAGCGAAAAATTACGATCCTAAAAATCGTCTCACTTATACGGTGCCTTATGGAGATGACACGCTGGCCACATTTCTAACTAATAATTAATGCACTAAATATCTCTTGATTGAATACAAACGAGGCCACCAAATGTTTAAAGAAAATATTAATGGTAAAACTTAGAAAAATGTGACTAGCAGGAGATATTCCGTAGCCCCAATTTTCAGAGAAAATGTAAAATTGTCTATTTTTTATTCCATTTTATCATTATGTATAATAATCGATGGTGACTTATTTTTGTCGAGCGCCACTGTAATTTACCAACGATTCAAAAGGGTCCTCCGCAAAAGGAATACCTTAAGCTCTACATCAGTGAATTCTACGAAGCCTAATGTTTTCCTTTTCCCAAAAAAACTTAACCGTCTGTGAGAAAACTTTGTTCGAACATTTGTGAGATTACGTTGATCTTGTACATGCCTTTTTCGTGTTGCAATTGTCAAAATAAATTGCCAATTTGTTGTATTTACATTTTTTCAGAACATTTTCTTTGCCGTAGAAGAAAACAAAAAAATTCCCCCGAAAGTATTTATTTCACTCAATCTTCCACGGTACAACGACGTAACTCCGAAGATGTTGCTGCGAGAATAAAAATTTCAGGGACCTTGTGCTTACATAAGCGAGTACGAGAAAAACGGACACATATTGGATCCACGCCCACTTGAGTTCTTCCCACAGTCCCGGTTGGTAGTGTACCAACTCTTCGGTGTATAAAATTTCCCCACTGACAACAACGGGCTCGTCCCTGGCGAAGCCCGTTTCCCACGACACTCGGGTGTTCGTCAAGTGCGCGGAAACTGCAAATGATTTTCCATGAGATACATGAGTCATGAAAGAAAAATCAACAAACACACCTGTAACGACTCACGCTTCTTCCTCGCGTTCTCGGACAACGCGTCGACGATCGTTCGGTCGCCCATGTCTAGACTGTAATTGTAAACTTCAGGGAAGCTGTCGACGCGGAGAAGACTCTTCTGTTGCAGTCTCAGGTCGCCAATGAAGTGTACTTTTTGGACATCGTGATTGAGCGAGCAGTCGAAGACAATCAGCGTTTCTATCGTCGCTTGGACGAGTTCCTAGAACATTTTTATTCCATACTACTTCCATTTTATAGTTCATAAAACTTGTATAGTTAAGAATTAATGGGTTACACCTAGCTCGGGACTGCAAAAAGAGGATTGTTCGTGATTTTTTTCAAGACGAGTGCAGTTTTAATAGGTCAGAATATTTAATATAGCCCAATATTACCTATTTTTGGTCATTAACGATATTTACCATGTGATATCTAAGAATAGGTAATATTGGGCTATATTAAATATCCCAGACTATTAAAAAGTTGAATTTGATAAAGAAATGGATATATCGCCAATAAATAGATATACATTCGATAAGAATTTTTGATACCGTTTGAAGGTCCTTTTCTCAATTTTGTGGATGCCTTTTGGACATCTTTTAGATGCCTATGGCCTCTTGGCATTCTCATGCCTTTAAGAGAATATCTTTCGGACATATCGATTTGATAACTTAACGCTAACGTACCGACGAACGATAAAAGTTAACCTTTGTTTGTCAACTTGTCAACCATCAAAAGTTGCCGTATAGTTAACCTGTTGGATACAAATAAGTTATCCGCGACGCGATCGTAGGTGATACTATTTGTAATCCAAACTGGCATCTCTTTGGACAACCAAAAAGTTATCCATATCCGTTTTGACGGGTTTAAAGAGGGTCGGGAATTAAATGTTAGCCGGTTAATGAAAAATGAAATGTAATTTAATATAACTAAGCAATATATTTATTATTTGTCTTTTTGTTTGTGCTGCGTATGACATTTGAAAAAGAAAATGAACAAATATTATCAATAGAATTTGATTAAACCTGTCATGACGTCTTTACAGCAAACGACTACAAAATATTTACACGTGAAATATATACGTAACGATAGTGTGCTTACTCAAATTTCCGCGTCTCTTCGAAGTAAACTGTGCCTGCGACGTAAATAATTCTCTGTATAACCTAAAAACTAAACGTACACTTTTTTTTGAAAGTGTACGTTTAGTTTTTAGGTTATGTGTTTACAAGAAACGTAGATTAAGTATACATATATCTAATCACCGAGGCAAATATGAAAGTACATTGGAAGCATTTACACTCACGTGTATTTGTTTGAACGCTTTCTCGTTTTTATTTATTATTTTTCACACTTTGCCCCAGTACGCGAGCTGGTAAGAATATAACCGTCATCCGTTTAGTTTCATCTTTCGGACAACGTTTGGATGCCTTTTTGCTATCTCCCGCCGATTCCAAATACGTCAAAAAGACAGCATTTTTCCGATGTCCAAAATATATCATGAAAAAGACATCTTATGTGATAATTCATTAGGATTTCCTTTGAACAACGTTTAATGAGACACAATAGATAACAGCAGAGAGATAATTTTTAGATTTCTGAAAATAGTCATCAATTGGATAACAGCTTTTTGTTTGTGATACCTTAAGGACATCCGTTTTCACTGCCAAAAGATATCATAAAAACGATAACGTCACGACAACATTAAACGGGATGTCGTTTGAAAGATGTCGAATAGTTATCTTACGGTAATGTCTTAAAGATAACCTGAAAACGCTAACTTATTGGCGTCAATTGGACATCTATGCTACCTGGGCAGCTTCCTTCATTTTGAACACATAGACTTGGCATTTTTCAAGTGCTGTATTCGTCAAAATGAAAAATCGATGTTTTCCACGATTGCAACTGCAAAACGATTGTGTTATAGCTTTCAATCATACTTCAGGGTCGCGAAAGTGCAGTAAATTATCTCTAGCAAACCGAAAGTTTTACGCAACAATATCTCGACGTCATTTCTGGAAGAACTTTTTCCGAATTGGCTTGCATGAAACGAACAAGTTTTGTCGGAATAGCTGCAAATTTTCGAAGTATCTTTTTAATGTTCTACAGAAATACGTAGCGATTTCTAAATTCTTTGATCCTTCTCTGGTAAATAATTGATCGCGATTTTTGTTTTCTAGAAATGAAATATTCGAATAATTGCTACTTCTATGAAAAACAAAATTTCAAAACGCCTGCGTTTTTCTCTAGGTGTTATCCCGCGAGTTGTAAAAAATTTAGTTCAAGGTCCGTTAGGGATATTACAAGTTTTTAAATTGTCTTGTACACTTTAAGTCATGCGGAGGAGCAACAAAAATTGTTTCTCTTTTTGTTCCAATTTCATTATGACCAAAAATATATATTTGGCAAGTTTGCGTTCGAGAATTTAGAAAAAATGTCTTTCTCCTACTTTTTTCCCCCCATTTTCATTATGACCTCAAATATTTTTGGTAATTGTCGGTTCCAGACATAGAAGAAAATATTTTTAAAAAACGTTCATGAGATTCTCGTAGCCCAAAACAGCCAAAAAATTACGATCACAAATTCATTTAAAAAACGAATTTTTGTTACGTTCCAACAGTGCAGAACTGCATGATATAAATATCTTCGAAACAAAACAAAATACCCAAAAAATTTCATTCAAAAGAACTCACCCTCAATTCGATGTGAAAAAAGAGTAAAAGTCTGACCGTTCTCAACGGTTCCTCGCTGTAAAATCGTGCCTCGAATTTAAGAAGATCCGCTGTCCTGTCTTTGTTTGCGTCGATCTCTTGTACCTTCGATAAAGCAGAAACAATGATTTCAATAATAATCATTCGAGTCCCGTATTCGAAAAAGCAAGGTAAAAACATTCGGGCTTACTTTGACGATCGTACATTCATCGTCGATAGGATTGCCCTTGTATTTGTCGAAAGTCGAACAAGTTGTTGGTCTCCTGTGAAAATCTTTCTCACCGATCAGGAAATATTTATGCGCAAAGTTAACGAGAGGAGTTTCCACGTAAATTCGATTTCGCAGCCAAAAACCTGAGACACAATAATCGATGGAGCGTACAATAAAAATAGAGAAATGAAAAATTCGATAAAATTGTTCGTTGCTAACCAACGATGCAAACATCAACACCATCAAAACATCGAAGTATTTCCAATAGAATAATTATTACGTACCGCCTGCGTGATACACGATTATTAATGGGCTAATAATCGTGACGATAGTTAATACGAGTACGAAAAATACACTGAAAGAGAACAATCGCGTTTTGTACTTGTAAACCACTGGACAAGTGAAAATATCGAGCGTCGACATTTTTTTGTTTATCCTCGGTAAGTGAAGCATGTGTTTGGGTTAGTTGGTCGTCTTGACAACGAGTTCAGCCTATGAGGGAGCCCGTGGTATATATATGTAATTCGACAGCTCTTTCGTTTTTTACGCTTTTCGCGGAAACCCGCAACGAGCAAACATCAAGATATATTTTATTTGTCGATTCCTCCACAAACGGCCGTGAGCCTCTGAGCGCGCTCGACGCCTGACAATATTCCAATATATCCCCCTCCTCGGGCAATGAATATAAGCAACACGTTTGTCTTATCTTTAAATTCGATTTTTATTTGTGCCAATCGCTTCGATCGATTGTTTCCTCAATTCATGATATATTATTAACAAACATCACATCGGCACTTCTACCGAGTGACGTGTCCACCTCCAACAACAACAGCGATTTAAAAAAATAGTGTGGAGATGAGAAAAATATTTGCGCGCGCGGAGCAATTTGAATTTCGTCGAATCGAGAAAACCTCGTACCATCCTCATCGAGTTATCCAAGTGGGGTCGTTATCACGAAATATTATCGAGATCAACGTCGGCGAAATCGTCCTCGTCGAGGTCGAGCAAATGTTCGAAGTGCTCGGAAGTCGCGGCGACGCTTTGCTCTTCCCCGCCGGAAGCGTTTCGATCCTGCTCCGTTCCCGAAATGTTCAAACTTTTCTGCGATTTCGAGGGCGTCACAGACACGAACGAATCCATCGACGTTTGTCTGCTCTTCGTGGGCGAGGGCGTTTTCGCTTTCTGCTCCGACACGTTCGCCGTGTCGAGACAAAAGTCTTGATCAAGGCCGACCTTCGTGAGGACATCGATCTTACGTTGTATCAGGGGCCAGAGATGATCGTCGGCCGTGTTTCTCGCCACGAGATATCGAATCACAACGCTGCTAGCCTGACCTATCCGGTGAACCCTGTCCTCCGCCTGGCACAAAATCTGCAAAGGGAAAATCATTTTAACATGAAAAAAGCAAGCTCATCGTGTGAACGACGTCACTCCTCTCATCTCTTGGTATCGCGAGTGATCAAATTTTTCAACGAATCTTAAGGGGTAACGTCAGTTTGGACGGAAAGTGTAGAACTTCCGATTGGACAAACTACCGGCGGGCCACCATTTCGTTCAGGTTTGTTACACATACTCCGGGATTCCAAAAAAGTTCGGCAAAAACCACGAGCTGAGCGGCGGTCAAGGTGATCCCGGCGTTCGCCGCGGTTATCGACAGCACAGCGACCAGGCAACTGTCCGACTCTTGAAAGCGATCAACCTGAGTCTTCCGCTGCTCCGGTGGTGTCTTGCCGTCGATACGTATGAACCTGAAGAGTTGCAAGGTTGACGATTACTGAAATTCTGATTGTATACCCGTAGCAACGCATTCTCAGTCGTTTCTGATCGTCATACCGGATGTCCTTCGAAGCCAAGAGTTCGCAGATCGAGTCGAGCACGATCTGATGATGAGCGTAAATGAGAAACTTTTGTTCCGCCTCGAGCAGGTGGGTCACGTAACTGCTGCAATGACATTGGCGTTCGACCATTGGCTATTTTAGACCACGATCGAAAGTCCGTGAAAATACACTGACAACGGGAGGCCGTCAGCTGTCAAATTCAGATACGATTCGTACTGCGTGTGATAAAAGCTCATGGCCAAAGGTGATACGTGGCAAAGATGCGTTTCTTCGCCGTTGTCGAGAAAATCGGCATTAAAATGTTCCGTTGCGTTCAAATACTTTCTACGTAAAGAAAATTTCAAAGAGCGCGTGGCACAGCGCGCAAGCCCTCTGCTTCGAAAGCCCGTCGTCCACGGTACGAATCTCGCTGCTGCCAACTTCTTTTTTTTCATTCAAATGCGTATACAGATAATTTCCCGCAATCAGTTTCAACAGTTATGCATATAACACGTTTTTTAAATGCCGTTTGTCGTGAGAAAACCGACGCTTTCGAACTTAATTATGTTGTTCGTAAATAAATTACTAATACTACTTCAAAATTTCGGAAAAAACGCCTCGAGCTATCTTTATGTACCCGTTGAGTACTTGCACCTATGATGAGAGACGAAGGAACTTTTTTTATAGTTATACTGTTTTGACTTTCAATTTTAATGAACATATTCTTTTACGTTCTAGTACCGTACCTTTTAAACAAAAGCTTGTTTTCAAAAAGTTCTTTTCCGTTTGTTATATTCAATACCTTTTAGTATTAGAATTTGTTCATTTATTTGCCGTACGAGACAAATTTATTCCCACTAGCCCAAAGAATCAACGTTGCAATTATATCGTACATCGCCGAAAACAATGATCAACGTGAAAAACGTTTCGGACAAAAGTGAAGAGTTTTTCTTTACGTGGAATACCATACTGTCATAAATGAATAAGTTCCTTTGAAAAATACAAGACGATCTTGAAATGACCACGAGAACGTCCAACAAACGAATAAGACGATTTTGCTGAATCTTCGAATCCGTGGGATACGAGTTTTAGCGATTTTTGTGTTTTTTCTATCTCTGGTTTCAACTTGTTTCGATGTCCCAATACAAACGGGCCACTCTGCACAGTAAAAGATAGTTTACTACGAACCACACGGCAGTGAGCCTCTGGCTGCTCGACTCGTGGTAATACTGCAATATGGCGTTCTCTCTCTCGGAATACTTCAATCCCCTGTCCTTCAACTTCTCCGCGATCCGCATGGCCTCTTTCGATGCTTTCTTTATCAGAGCCGGATCCAAAATCACGACTTGTCTGTAATTGAATGATAAATAAATGAATAAACAAAAAGCCGTCAAACTGTAAACGTAGTTCGATGCAATTCTGACGAATTCGCAAAATTGACAGATTAAGGAGGGAGAAAAATGAATTATTTCACGAGCCTGATTTTCGGCGGTAACTGTTTGAGCACGTCGGACTTCAATCGTCTGATGAGGCAACAGGAGCGGAGCAGTAAATGCAACTCTTGCATGTTGGACGAGCCCGAATAATCCCAACCATAGGATTTCTTGGCCGCGGCGCAGTAGCGCACGCCGTAATCGTGATATCTGAAATTTCACATTGATCCAATTTTCAATATTACGTCAGCAATATTCGATACTCGACCACGTGTTTCGCATCTTCAACGAGACAAACTTTGGTATTTTCTTTCAGGTTTGATCCTAAAAGTTGGACAAATTTTAGAAATAAATCTTCGGCAAACATCCCTTAAACGTTTCGTTGGTTATTTCAGTTTCAGTTCAGACTGGTTCAGCGTCGTGGACAAAATTGGAATATAATAAAAATAGCGAAAGAAAACAAATCGTAGAGAATTTTCGTTGCAATCCAACGTTACAAATTTCAATATAATAAAACTTTGTGTATTCTTTTAGAATACCACTTGTATGTTTTCGATCAAATTTTTTCTCTTATACTCTCTGAAAGGGTTTGCATGAGCTTGCATTGCATGAGCTTGCTTTGCGTTATTACACTAAAAGTACATATATTCATTTTTCATTCAATAACAGCGCAATTTTGTATTTACCCCATGAAGGAGGGTACGACGAGACTGATTTGGGAATAAAGTTCGATGGGTCGAGACAGCGCGGGTGTTCCCGTCAGAAGAACGACGTGACGAGCCTGCGACGCTATACCCTGGACGGCCCTGGCCCTCGCCGACTTGCCACTCTTCACCGTATGAGATTCGTCCTGAAAGCCCAACAACAAAGAAACGAACATTCGTTACTTTTCATCTTCTTTTTTTCTCTTACAACCGAAATTCGTAGACTTTTGTCGCGACTGTAGCTCACCAATATGACGAATCCGTAAATGTGACGTTTGAATAAGTCGATCGCTCGTACTAGCAAATCGTACGAGACTATCGTTATCTTGCCATCGCCCACGTAGTCCTTGCCGGTGGTGAAATGATGAACGTAATGACTCGGCACCGAGGGTAGAAAATTGTAAATCGCCTCGGACCACTGGTACCTATTGTGCCAAAATATCGATTTCTGAATGGGACTTGAATTATACAGGGTGTCCCGATTGAATCGTCACAGGCTGCTATCTTCGTGAAATACGCGTAGCAATAAAGAATGCTGTCAAATAAAAGCTATTCGGTCACGTGGGGCGTAAAAGGTAGGGTCCTTTTGCCCAATTCGAGCTTGGGTGTGACGGCAGAGGTCAGGTGAAGGTCATCTTCAAAATTTCAAATATTCAAATTCATTATCGTATATTCTTGCAGCTCACCTCGTGGCGGTTTCAAAACACTGCAATTCGGTCTTTTTTCACCAGATTTGGGCGTAATTCTATTTACAAATACGAATACGAATTTATTTACATCGCGATTTTCATGTGAATATAAATACAAATTTATTCGTACTTCACTTATTTGTATTCACACGCATGCATACAAATACAATTGTATTCGCAAATATTCTGAACAAACAAATAAATTTGCAGGAAAAATTGTGAATATTTACAAAAGTTCTGTGAGTTGAAAAAAAAAATTCACATCAAAATCTGTGCATGCAAATGTACTCACAAAAAATTGTAAATACAATAAAAATTCACAAAATAAGTTGTGAATTTTTTCGTATTTAAGACAAATTCAAATCAAATTCACAATTAGATTAAAATTTACACCAAAATACGTGAGAGCTCACTTGTGGTGTAAATTTCAATACAATTGTCGTGAATTCGATTTTAACTTTCTTCAACTTGAGGAAATTCACAACTCATTTTGTGAATTTTTTCATGTTTATAATGTAACATTTGAAACTCACAACGTTTTTTGCAAAAATTTCGCTGCCTCAACGCAATGTTTTTTCTCAAAATACGTAAGAACTCACTTTTGGTGTAAATTTTGATCTAATCCTAGTGAATTTGATTTTAATACGTCTTAAATGCGAAAAAAATCTCAACTCATTTTGTGAATTTTTTTGTATTTACAATTTTTTGCGAATACATTTCCATTTACAGATTTTGATGTGATTTTTTTTTTAATTCACAAGATTTTTTGTAAATATTCACATTTTTTGTGTTATTCACAATATACACAATTTGTTTTGTCAATTTATTTGTATGTTCAGTATATTTGTGAATACAATAGTATTTGTATTCGTATTTACAATAAGTGAAGTACGAATAATTTGGTATTTATATTCACGTGAAAATCACGATGTGAATAAATTCGTATTTATAAATAGAATTACGCACAACTCTGTTCTTCAGCAAGTACTTTCTGCCCAACGAGACTCGAAAGTTGAAGCACATCGTAGGTAAAAGAGTACTCGGCGAAAAAATACTTATCCGTAGTGTTTCGAAATGCCCTCGAGATAAGGTTAAACGACAAAAAAAATCGGGTGCCTATTGACAATGTTGAAATTGACCTTGGCACGACCCTGGCGGCTGCTTTCAAGGTCAAGCTAAGAGTCCCGCTATTTAAAATAGCAGCTCGTAACACTTTAAACGGGACACCCTGTATATCGATTTCTGTGACGGTGACGCGTATCGTTCGAACTTCGCAAATATCATGGTTATCACATAACGATAAGTTTGCGAGTGCGGAAGGATTTTCATAATGACCTGATGGACGACGGTGTGACGATCAGGAGGGGCCAATTTTCGCGATAGTAATGAGCTATGCCCAAAGCTTGTATCGTCTTGCCAAGGCCCATGTCGTCGGCTATGAAACAACGACCTTTCTTCGATATACCGTAACTGCAAAATTAACATCCATTTTTACACTTTTCTTTGGCGATTTTCGAAATAGTATAGAATTTTCTTTTTTCTTTCGCGTAATCTCACCATATTCCCTCTCTCTGAAAGGGCATAAGGCTCTCGGTTAATTTGCTGTCGATCGACGACAAATCCATTAACTCTACGTCAGTCTTTTTATTGAGATTCCGCTTGAATATCTATGCTTGAAGGAGGAAAATTCATTTTATCAATACAAGTTGAATATTGAGCTTTTTGACTAGTTTGTGATGGGCGAAAGAACGTTATCTCACCGTCAGTACGTATTGCGGAATCCCCGTTATTATCACTTGGGGCCTCAGCAGATGACAGTTAACTATCAATTTTTCGTAGTCCGCTAGGAGGAAGCTCCACCGCCGGGTTTGGTGGTCTACCGATTCGGATTTTTGCGTTTTTGAACATTGTATGGAATCAGACGATGCGTCGTGTCAATTAGCAACGATCATTTGGGAATTACAGTGAATAGGCTTGATTATTGGACCGAAGCAGTTTAGGAACGGTACTTACGTAATTACTTAGGTAATTATTCGGTGTGTGTCATATCTCGAAATATATTCGTTCGATGCATTTCAAGTTGGAACAGAGTATAGTTTATCAAATTTGCTATGCTATTCATCGATATTTGCTATGCTATTCATCGATGTATCAATATAGTATGACTGGATGAGTTTGTATACGTTTAACAATATATAATGGTTTTTTATGTGTCTATCAATATATGATTATTTTTAAATATAGTTGTCGATGTATGATTTTTTAAATATCTGTATCAACGTCAGGTAATTTTTTGGATATATTCATCAATATACGATTTTTTAAAATGCTTATCAATATATAATGATTTTCCAATGTGTTTATCCATCTGTTAATAACAAATCATGAAATCAAAAAAGGATAGAATGTGTTAAGTTGTTAAACAAAGTATCCGGAAGAATAACTTATACGTAGTCATCCAAATAAAATCTTTATAATTTTGTATAAGTTTGTTTGGTTTGGGTTGGTTGGTTGTGTTTGGGTGTCTTTGGTTTGGGTTGGTTAGTTTTGTTGCGGTTTGGGGTTTTTTTGGGTTTGTGTTGTTTGGGTTTGTTTTCATTTGGTTTGTTGGCGTTTGTGTTGTTTGTTCGCGTTTGGTTTGTTTGGGTTCGTTTGCGTTTGTATATTTGGGTTTGTTTGGTTTGGGTCGGTTGGCTTTGTTTGGGTGTGTTTGTTTGCGTTTGTTATTTTGAGTTTTTTTTTGGGTGTATGTGTTTGGGGATTGTTTGGTTGTAACGATGTTTCGGAATTCAATTCCTGACAAATCACCTTAAAAGCGGGTGTTCACACTTCAGAATACGGCCTTAAGCCTTCGTGGACACACGTATATTTGGTCATTTGATAAATATCGAATTACTGAACATTTTCTATTTTCTGCGTCACAATGACCCCGAGTGTCAATGTCAGGTTAAAAACTTCCTCGTTAATGTAAAGAAAAAAAAAAGTTAACACACGCATATGTTTTCCCTGCAAAAAATCACTTAAATTCATTGCTTTTCCAGGTACATGCTAGTTGTAACGTGTTAAGAGCGTAAAGTAACACTCACCGTACAATTTACTAGGTACGTTTTTAAACATTTCGATGAGCTTCTGATTGTACTCCACGTCGACCACAAAGCGGTCCTCCGTGATCATGGTACAGGTGCCGCACAGAGTTGGCGTGGAACCAAAGAAATTTTTCGGTTTTATGGGGCTAGGTCTGTCGTCGTAAGACTTGGGCGTTCGCATAGCGCCGGGAGAACTTTTGTTGTTGTTACGCGACGAATTCCAATTATTTCTATCCCGCACACCAGGAGGCTCACGTCTCGGAGAGCCTGCATTGCCATGGTCAAATCTGTCTCTGCCCAGGGGGTTGAAATTGGCCTTGCTCGTGCTGGCGTCGCTCTTTGATTCCTTTTCAGCTTTTTTCCGAAGTGCCAGCAGCCTCTTTTGTTCTATCTGATCTTGGGAATAATTGGCAGCTGGAATTGGTCAACGGGAAAATCAAAAGAATGAGAATTTTCATGACAAAAGTGCCAAGCCCGTTCCACAATTCCTCGATGACGCGTGAGATGAGGAAAGTTGCTTCGTGCTAATAAATAAAAATGATTGTTCGTCTAACCCGACATCGTGCGACTGTTCATAGTCAAACATAATCGACGCTTTGTTTACTCGTTCATTTCTTGCTCCTCGCTCGCTCGACGATGCAGCCGTGTGTGCGTTATCAATTTTCATGTGCCTTGTTTACATCCTCACGCGGTGGTCCAGTGCGCGCATGCGTGAATGACCGCGACACGGCCGCGGGGCGTAGAGTGCGCGTAGTGCGAGCTTCGGCCGCCAGAGGCTTCGCAGTCGCAGCGGAACGGCACTCGGTCGTCTAGTTCATGGTCGTCTAGTTCACGGTCGTCTAGTTCCTCTAGTCTCCTCAGCCGGGACATTTAAACTGTCGCGTCTTCATAGTAAATAATACACCGCTCTTCAATATTTTGCGCAATTCGGGTCAGTGACAGTGTGCTCTTCGAGTATATTTTGTCTAAATACGAACCGAAAAATGAATCCGTTGATCAGGCGTGTGTGCAATTTTCCGATTGTCTCCAAAATTAACGTACGGTCGGTTCAGACGAATGCCGAGCTCGTGCAAAACTGCGAGGAATTGCAAAACAGGAACCCGAGGAGCCTCGAATTACTGAGAATCGCGAGAAAACCCACCGGCTATCACCTGGAAAAGCCTGGACGCGAATACTGGCACAAGTACGTCCCAGCGATCTCGGCTTGTTTCCTAACCTCTAATTTGCCTCTGTACCTAACCTCAATCGCCAGTCCTTTTGAAGATCGAATTTTATGAAACCGTCTGCTTAGTTCTTGCTTAAGTAAAAACTTGGTCGTAAATACTCATACCAGCACTATTCAGAACGACTCCGCGATCGCAGCTCCCGTCCTAACCTCCAATTTGTTTTTGCACCTAACCTCAATCGACGTTCGTGTATATCGACAATCGTTTTGTAAATCAAATTATATGATTGTCTCTGCTTGTTTTTTCATCAGATTGATCGTGAAGGAATCAGCGCGTCACGTGACTGCGGAAATCGTACACTTTGAAAACCGAACTGTCGTGACTGCGTCTTCCAGCGAGTGGGCGATAAAGAAACAACTTTACAAGTGAGTCGGAATTTTCTTCCATCTGTGGAGGTTGAGCAATTACGAGAATTTTAAAGTGTCAGTGTTGATCGAATTAGGAGCTAACGATGCCGTGTTTAGCTAAAAATCGATATATCTCTATATACGTATCTATATCTATACATTAGAGGATTTGCATGAACTTGGAGCCTGACAAACACACAGATTTTCAATAATCTTTTTCTGATGATGTTCCTGCAATGACATTGTTGAGATTTTGTACACAATTAATACATAGTCTTGCCAAAGAGTGGGACGTTTTACGGAGTGGAGGTATTGTTGTGGAAAAGGAGGGAGCACAGAGAAAAATCATAGGATAAATATGTTAGAGCGGCAATGAGCATAAATGACAATACCACTTGCTTCGTATGAAGAATGGAGACAGCAATGAGGGGCATAGGAATGGGAGCATGGATAAGAGTAGCAAACTACCTGTGGGATAATGAAAAAGTCCGAAGATAGGTGATGGATAAAGTGTTAGAAATCGTCCAAATGGGCAATGGAAATGGAGGGAGATATAGAGGTAGGAGTGAAAGCAATATGGGGAACTGTGTAAAAACCTGCAAGGCTATACATTGAAATAAAGAGCTTATAAGAGCTATACTATAAAGTCTTACCAAGTTTGAGTTTTTTTAAATGAGAAGTATTGATAAACCATGAAGATATTATTATTCTAAGAAAATGCCACGGTTACTGCATGGCCAATCAGTGTAAGCGGTTCTGACAACTAGGGTGAACAGAAATGAAGAGTTCGAAAACGTATTTTCCGAATAATAATAAAACTGTCGCATGTCTGAATACTTTTTTTTCACGATAACCCTAGCCAAATTACTATAACGGTTAGTTGTTGAGAAAAAAAAACGTTTGATTTTCAGCCAAAAAAAGCAAATATCAAACAATTTTTATTAACAAATAAACGTATCGAAAAATCATCCCGTCATATGATAGAAAATGTCAATAACTTACGGCGTTTCGTAAAACATAGTTCCGAGATAAACACGCAAAAAAAAGGGTAAATCCTTGAACCTAACCCCTTCAGAAATCGTCAGTCGGCCAATTTTTCAACCTTCCACAAATCCTTCGTTCCACCTTAAAGTTAGAACCCTACTCTAAAAGACTATGCAATGCAAAACGTAATTTTGAAATTTCAAGCTCATGTAGACCCCCTTAAAGGTGCGTTACATAAAAAGAACAAACTTCATTGAAAACGTGCAATTGATTCCACAAAAAATACACCAATTTTATGATCAAGTTCGTGTCAGGGTCATTTAACGACAATTCTTTTCGATTGGTCGTCGTTTTTTTTATTATCTTTCAATTTTCTTGCGGATTTACATTGTAGATAGCCGAAGAAAATACTAACAAAACGTTTCGGTGGATTATTGTAGCCCAAGTCCTCCCCCAAATTGAGCTGTTGACAAAAAAAAATGCGTTGCATTCGAACGACTCCGCCATAAAAATCATATAATTTTTAGGATCAAACTGGAAGCAAAATACCAAAGCCTGTCCCAATGTAGACACAAAACATTGGACAAGGATAAAATATTTTGACTCGCAATTAGTCATTGTTATCCAAACTTTTTATTATAAAAAAATGCAATACTAATAGACAAGCCTAACATCTACGAAATTCATCATTTTCTGCAATGCAATGTCTGCATTGAGAATCGCTTGGGTATTAGGCTCCAGGTACAATCCTAATATTTTTATAAATTTCGGCACGAAGGTTTTGGGTTTAAAAAGATGACGATTTATTTCCATGATTGTTCAGGCCCAAGGATGGCACTGCGTACCTCAACCTGGGTCGCGTAATGGCCCAGCGTTGTCTAGAGAGCGGAATAGTCGCAGTGCACTGCGATTTGCAGTCCTCCGAGTGCGAAAAGATCAAACTCTT
This sequence comes from Ophion costatus, assembly GCA_951751655.1. Taxonomy (NCBI): domain Eukaryota; kingdom Metazoa; phylum Arthropoda; class Insecta; order Hymenoptera; family Ichneumonidae; genus Ophion; species Ophion costatus. The sequence continues at coordinate 2,603,324 of OX632365.1, read as the reverse complement.
GTTGGCCGAAATGGAAAAGGGCGGCGTCGCGTTGCAAGAGCCTGTGAGATACATTCACGCTGCTCCTTGGGATTGGTTCCGTCACCAGAAGCCTTGGGAGGTCGAAGACTGACGTATCCGCCATTACGTATTTTGTACGCTTATCCTTGTAGAAAAAAACACCTCGTGATGAATAAACGACGTTTACTTAGTCGCAAATCGAATCGAACTCGGACCAACGCACTTCCTATGGTTACCTTTATTTTGTGATACAACTATTTTTACTTTTGTCGCACCCGTCGATCGATCAATGATTCTTGCCTCGACACAAACCCAAACTCAGACTCGTGCAAGAAAATCTGTCACAACATATACAATGTCTCTACAAACGAACTATATCTACGATATGCTGAATATTGTGGCGTTTCTTTCATCGTCTCTTTGTTCTTCCAAGTGCAAAAAGGTTAGCGTTGCAAAGTGTTGCGTACTAGTGAAACGGTTTTTCGAAAATGGAGATTCCTTAAAGGGTCTCTAAAGCGCCCGAGATTTCATTCGATTTATATGAAGCGGCTTGCATCGTTAGAGTGCGATGGCAATTCATTATTTTCAATAACTCGATTTTTCCGCCCACTTAGACTACAGGACTCATTCAGTCGGTTTTATGTATTCTTATCAGAGATTTTCGACCTCTGTTTGCGGAGAACACTGTTTGCCTATGGAAATGATGAGATTCTCCCTTGCATCTTTGGAACGCAATGCATTTCTTTTAGATTAACTTCGCTTGGCCAATTTCGCCTTTCGAATTTCTTGAACCGTGTTTTTAATTAAACATTTTTATTCAGAGATCTACAATCTCAGTAGTCAAGAAAGAATTATTGTTATGAAAAAATGAGATCTATAATCGAAATATGGAAAAAAGAACTTTTATTCAAAAATAAGATCTCCGATCTAAATGTGCAAGAAATAATTTTTGTTATAAAAAATGAGGGAATTCACATGGCGACTATGCATTGAAGTTTGCATCGTTGGACTGGGACCAAAATTCTTTTTTCATCCTCTATTTCTTTATTTCCATTAATGTAGAAAGTATTTTCCTGCCAATTTACGTCTTAGATTTTTAATAACGATCCTAAGAATCGTTCCACTGAATTTTGGAACTCAAATCCGTGAAAAACATATTTTGCCAATGTAAAGAAAAAGCTGTTCGTTGTGTCCCAATGATGCAAATTTCAACATAGTAAATATAGAAAGAAACTTTTGATGCTTTGGAACTATGGGAACTTCAACAGCGTTAAAAATGTTCTTTCCTGATTTTATCCCCAAGGTTCAGCTTCTCTCAGTAGGGCGCGTTTCTCACCAGTTTGCATTAAAATATTCACAGCGAAAAAGTTCAATGATTAAAGTATAAAAAAATCTGAAATGTCAGTTTTGCCACTTTCCAAACGGCGAAAGGTTTCTTCAACGTTCTAGCTGCAAGCGTACATTGTACGTCGACACACTAATAGGGCGTGATGTGCTACGAGTGTTGTTTATTTTGCTGCGCACGGCGACGCCGCTCCGGTCTCTCTAGCCGAGTGCATGAAACGTTCCGAGATTCTTTGGCCGTAGATGTGCCAAGCGGCGCATATGAGAATGCCGGTGCTCATCAGAACGAGGAGAAATATTTTCAGCAGTTGCATCTGAAAGCGATCGAAGGACAGAGCGCCGACGGTGCTTTGCAACAGGCATAACGTTTTCTCTACGAGAGTCTCGGTGGGCTCAGCGTGGCTCGTCGAAATGGAAGATTCGCCGAAGACGACAGAGAGGAGTTCGGCCGCAGCGGACAGCGAGCGCTCCATCCATTTCGTCATCCCGTCTATCCCGATAGACCACGTGTCCTCGCTCGTAGACGTTGCCGCCATAACCAACAAACTCGCGCGTCGTTCGACGACAACTCTACGAACGCTGAAGAATTGGCAATACGGAGATTCGAATCCGTTCGAATATCGATCACTCGACGCTTTTTCGCAACAAACAGTCGAGCGCAGTGCAGACAAAATTTGACAAACTCGGTGAGTCGGTATTTTTTCTTTTCTTCGAACTCGAATAACTGCGCACGAATTTCGGGACGAACGTTTTGATCGAACTACCGTAGGACTTTGGAATGTTAACCTCGGTTTTTCCGACAGTACTTTCTCACTGTTCAATTCGCGTAGAGCTCTTGCGTGTGTGCGTGCCTCAGCTGTCACGTTACATAACCTAAACTCAAAACAATGCGGCCTGTGCTCGTAGAAAAGATCGACTCATAATTGTTTTTTTATGACTGTAATCTGATGTGACAAAAAGTCAGGAATTTCCACGCCTGATGTCCTTAATCGTGAGTTTTTTCCTCGTCGCGGCTGAGGGAGTTGCATAACCTCAAAGCACGATCGCGTAACGTCGAAATGAAAGAAATGCAGCTGGGGGAGAATTTGTGGTTTCAGTGTTTAAAAATACTCACCTCACGATTGCTTTTACCACATCGTTATTGACGAAAAGTAAGGAATTATCACGACTTGGCGTACATAACCTCAAATCACAATACGAACAATGTTCCTTTCGGCAAATCCCCTATTGTCTCAACGATTTCATTCGCCGTGACCCGCAATCCACGCAATTGTACATCATCGAGTCGACTGATAACGATTCTGTGAATAATAATTATGAACTGTCCGTTTGGAAGGAACTTTCTAGCCGAACGATGGCCGATTTGATCGAGGCGCATTGGCTGTCCCTGCCGTCGCAGGGTAACATTTATTCTATGACGAAGCTCGTGTCTTCCAACAAAGCGAACAAAGTGTTGGTGGCGTCGCTGGAGAGAAAGATCTACTCGTGCGAGTATCACTGGTGTCCCATGTCGTATCTCAGGCCGCTGGTGAAGGAGCAACTCTTCACGTACATTCCGAGTCGGTAGCAGCTTTGGCAACGACTGACGCCGAAGCCCAGCAAATGCCACGGCTTTCCACTCGTCGCTAACTCGTAACTGCTTTGCTTCAGGCGGAGCGGAAATAATTTCCATCGACGCTTACAACAAGCAGGATTCGGGTAACGAGCTTGTGATCGGAGTGACTCTCGTGAAGCAGAGCAACGAGAGCTCGGTCGAGAGGTACCTCAACATCTACACGGAAGGCGTGGGCGACGGCGATGCGGAGGAGAGCAGCTCCATCGAATCGATAGCTCAGAACTGCTTGATGCTCGAATTAAGCTATACCCCCTATCACCTTTTTCACACGTTTTTACCATCCTCGGAAAACGGCAATGAGGTCATTGAGTCAAATACACGAGTAACTTTGACAGGTCTGACTAAGCTTGAGGCCCAAAAGACAAGTCGATCTTCGATACTTTTTTCTTACGAGATCCCTTTAGGCAGCCGAAAATAAGCGAATTTTCAAGATATTTCTCGTGTCGAAACTATTTATTCTACATGATCAATATTTTGTGTACCTATTGTTACATTTATTATTTTTTAAAGAATTTATTTTTAATTGATAATGTCGACTGTACGAGACTTGCTTGAGAGACGTCTCTGGAACAATTTTCTATTCGTGCAATTTTTATTGCAGTTGCGCTTGTTGAAAAAATAGTTTAAAAAATGAATTTCAAGGATCTTTAGATTCACATAGTCGGTAATTATGGTATGAAAGAAGGCAATGTAGCCAAATTATCGATCAAGTAGTTTTCGGAGTGTCTCCCCGTCCGGACGAATAACATATATATTTAATTGTCCGGATAGAATGTGTTAAATTGTTAAACAAACTATTCGGAAGAATAATTTACACGTAGTAAGCCGAAGAAAATCTTTATAATTTTGTTTGGCTTTGGATTTGTTTGGTTTGGGTTGGTTGATTTTGATTGGGTTTCGGTTTTTTTTGGGGTTTGTTTGCGTTTGGGTTGATTTGTTTGGATTTGTGTTGATGGTTTGGATTTGGGCTTGGGGTTTTTTGGGATGGCTTGTTTGCGTTTGTCATTTTGGGGTTGGGTTTGTCTTTTGAGTTGATTTGTTTGGGTTTGCGTGTTTGCGATTGTTTGTTTGGGGCGTTGGATAACCGAACGGCTAGCCTCAGCGAATAGTTTTTGAGTCATCTCGTACAAGGTCCACAAAAAAGTTGTTTTTCGGAAAACGCGTGTAACGTTCAAGACTCAGAACTGTTGTGGCTGAATGATCTACCTATTAATCTGTCGTTCATTTTCGACCATAAGTTTTTATTCTCTTATGAAGGCACCCCCCCCCCCCCCCCCCATACATAATCTTGACATGTTTGAGATTTTTTTAATTGAAAAATATTCATAAACAATGAAGTTATTATAATTGAAAGAAAGCAACTATGCTCATCTGAAAGAAAGAATTAAAAAAAATCTACTTTACGTATAATAATGAACTTTCGTATGACCGGAGATGCTTTGTTGAAATTTCGAAAACTACTAAAATGCCAAGCAATAGGAAAATTTGAATTTTTGAGAGAAAAAAAGCACTACTGGAGGCGCTTGTTATAACGAATGGAATTAAAAATCACTTTGTCCGCCTTGTAATTTACAGATCGTCTGGTTGATCTCCGGGGACGATCAGAATATTCACATGATCAGGGAAGACAAGCTGAGCCACGGATACACCGAATTGCCCGTAGGCAAGTACTTTCCGGAGTTGGCAGATCTGCGAGCTGTCGCTCTGAAAATTGATATACATTATTACGCGAGGAGCAAAAGGTGCGTAGGCTTAAAAGGTTGCTTATTAATCACGTGTATTGTTGCATTATTTGTGTGTGCGCGCGCGCCCGTTTGTGTTTGTTTGTTTGGGTTTGTAAACAGGACATCCCATTTATCTTTCGACCTCGAAATCACTCAAGAACATCGAAGTAAATCGCAAAATAGCGTGGCTCATTTCGAGTAGTTTCAAACGAGAAGAAAATGGCAACACATTTTTTTATCTATCGAACGTTTTCAACCTTATTTGAAGGTCAATTTTTTTTGCCTTTTTCCCTTTTAATGAAATCTATATTTTTTATAGCGGCAGCTTCTACGTAAAAAAAAGCGGTTACGTTTGTCCGTAATATTTTTTCACTTGGCCATTGATTCCGAACTTGTATCGAACTTTAATTAACAAACACGAAGCTATTTTGTGCATAACGATGTACGCCTATTTTTTGTCACGATTTGACGAGAAACGCGATGGGCACTTCCATTCGAAATACTTGTTTCAGTATCCGCAGAGAGACTCTCTTTTTAATTTGTCGATTATTGATTCGCGGTATTAATTTGTGTTTGGACGTGGGACGCCATTATATGAACATCATTTTTAATTTAAAAAATACGTAATGAAAACCCAGTCACGAATTTTTAGAAAAAGAGAAAATTTATTTCGTATCTGAAAACTGACAATATTTTAATGATAGTTATAAGATACACAATAAATAACGCGATAAACGAGGGAGGCTTAAGTGCCCCTCATTATCGCGCGGGGTTTGGGCGCGACGCAAAATAGGAAAAAAATGCGTCGTCCAAGTAATGGGCCGACCTAGCTCGCGAACGGCGGAATTTTCGTGAATCTTTTTGGGGGAAACGTCTGCAGGTGATTTTTTGTTCTTTGCGTTAAAGAGTATGGTGTTAAATATATTTAACAACTTTTTTATTCGCAAAATATTGATGAATTTTGAATGAACGAACAATTTATGAATTTTGAATGAACAAACAATTTTTTTTCGCATCATTCGAAGTATTTTTGTTCTCCCTGCTCCCCTTGAAGACGATTGACGGCTGTTGGCTGCAAGTGCGGACTCGTCAAGGTATCCTTGATAGATGTCGACAATTTGGCGGTCATGAAGTGCTGGACGCTGCGATACGACAGCCCGATTTCCTCGGTGAACATATTTCCCGATGGCAACCGAATTCCGGTGCCCGAACTTTGGAAACAACTCGGTAAGCAAAGATGGCTGCGGGGTGCATTTCGAGAGCAGCTATATGGAGGGCTGCACTCTCCGCACGACTCTCGAAAAGTAATAAAACGGAACATCGGCGAAAATCAAATAAAAGTCGTGCAGCGTTAAAGTGAGACCGATCGCATAATTGTTTTGTGGAATTTTCATTACAGCCCCTGCGAACAACGACGAAACGGATGAGGATCCGTTTCTGAACGTTCTTGTCGTCAATGCTCTCAATGGGACTGTTGTTTTCACGTGAGATTTGACGAATTATCATTCTGGCACGAGTACAGTTCGAATGGAGAAATTTATTTTTCCCCACAAGAATATTTACCTTTGAAAATTCATGTACCATTCAGAACGATTGATCCCGCACAAAAATGAATTCAGTCCTTTTGCATGTCTGTTTTGTAGCGACGTGCTCAGGTGTGGCATGAAATCCGACGTGACACTGATCGGAACGGAGTCAACGGACTGCGTCCTGAGCTCCTGCATCGCTGACATAAATATGGATGGTGCAAACGAAATATTGCTCGGCACGTACGATCAGGAATTAATGATTTTCGCCCGGCGCGACGACGTCTGGCGATTGACGGACACGAAACAATTCGACGCTCCGATATACTCGATAGCTTACGTAGATTTGACCGGTGACGGAGTGAAGGAGTTGGTCGTCATGACGCAACAAGGCGTACACATTATGCAGGTAAAGGAAAATTCGAAAATATTCATTGAGGATGTACGGGAGCACAAGGTATTGCAAATCGTTCAATGCAAGTGGCAGGTGCAAAGTAAAATCGGTTGTAGGCGCCATTATGTGTGTACCGAGTCCTCAAGGAGGTACGATCACTTCCACGGGGTCACGCAAAGAGTCTACATTCATTTTACCCACAGCTGCTCTGATCGACGTTTACTTATGTTCATTGTTCGTATTATCGATTATAGTGTGCCAAATGTTGCGGTAAATGATGAATTTATTGCACGTGAACAAATAAAAACTGAAAAATTAGATTGTTAACGACGCTCGTGGATTAGCACCAGGAACAAAAAACAATCGCCATTTGCATTAGTTTTACTATGCAAATCACGTAAACATTTTTCAGGATTCTTATTCAGCAATTTACAACAAATCTTCAAAATATTATTTTGTACAATAATGAAAAGAAGAAATTAATCGTAATTTTCGTTGCATTCCAACGATGCAAACTTCAGCCCCATATCATTCTTGTGATTTTTATACGCCATTCAAGCCGATAAGAAAACGGTCGTAATTTTGAAGTTTTGAAAGTTGAAACGTAGCGACAAATCTTCACAGTTTTTTCCATTTCTTCATTTTCTATCATTATCCGAAATCTTTTTTCTGCTGGCTTCGGTTATATATTATATAAATATACTTCTTGTCGTATAAGAAAAAAAGTAGGCTCGCAACAAACGAAGTAACGATCGATCGATTTTCATCACCATCGTAGCATTACTCTACGTCTCCCATACATCCTCATGAAAAAAAAGAATCAACATATTATTGCATTTCAACATGTAAGGTTTATTCTCGCGTCCAGCACGATCCTCAAGAAGTCAAACGCAAGTGGAAGAAACGATTGAGTGATTTGCTATCACGAAATTTATTATCAACGCCAGGATACGTGAACTGACCATTTTCAGACGCGATATACATATATGTGTATATATATATATATATATATATATATATATTTATATAATAGCCCGCTCTGCGAGGGAGCAAATAAACAATTTCTTAGTCTTTTCTTTGCCTTCTTTTTGTCAACAATCCAATAGGAGAACATGTATTTTATATCTCAAACAAGTTTATAATAAAAATTCTATCGAGATCGAACGTTCAAACGTTAATATTGAATAAGAGATGCTGACCGGTTCCTATTATCATCGAATTCACGTGATCCGCGTGCATAATTTGACTACAAATGTCGCCGTAACGCTGAAGAATACTGGTACTCTCGTTGGACAGCAGACGGTGGAGCCCCTTCAGTGACATCGTTCGTGCTAAGTGAATCAGAGTGTCTGGAACAAATGCGCGATGGTTTAATTTTTTACATCAGTGAGCCCCTTCCTCCCCGAGTGGAAAAATCGGTTGAGCTCGGAACTCGGAAGCTCGGAAGATTTTGTTGAGAACAATTTTTAAAAGAAATGAAAAAAAAATTATCAATAAACTTCGTTTTGTTTCCGTTGCTTTCAGTATATTCTAGATATTACAAAAAATTCACGAAAATGACGTTTTTTCCGACCGGGAAGTAGGTGTAACCCCCAAGGGCTCATAAAAATCGATTTTTCTTCTTCGCATTTTCATTTGAGGAAACCTCAAAGTTCCTTACTTTCAACTCAAAATTCCAAACTCTACAGATTTTACAAGCACGTGATGCCTGTAGCGACGCCAATACGCGAACGATAGTTTTGAGCACTTTTTTTTCAAAACGGCTGACGCAATAAACGCTGCAATTACGAACTGATTTTTCAAATTCTTTCTTCTCTTGCCAATTGCAATCGTGCTCGCGTGTACGACAATTATCAATTTACATTCACCCGTAGTTTAAAAAAAATCAAGAACCTACGAAAAAGGCCCTTTTTCAAAACATTACGTTCAAACTCGCGGAGAAAATTACCAAATTGATTTTGCGACTCGCGTTTTGTACACGCGATCACCACACTCATATATTTTGATAAACCTCTCAGGTTTTCCACATCGGACAATACTGCGCGAAGTTACGATGTCCAAAGCCCGGAAGAGTTTTAGTTCCAATACGCAGAAGAGGGATTTTTCCCAAGTACAACGAGTCTTGTGCAATTTGCGTACCTTCCAAAGCTTGCTCGAGCACCGAGCAAGCATCGGTGTTATTCTCTTCGCCGGATACTTTCTCGTACAACAATTGAACGAGATACTTCCACTCGGATTCCTCGTGGTACCTCTCCTGAAGGAACAAACGACAGAGTCAGTTTTTACGAAGGGAAAAGCGTATCGGCGCTTGATCGAAGTGGCAAATTACCTTGGCGTATTGGAAGAGAGCTTGCGGGCAACGGTCCATGAGCATGTGTGTGCCCTCGTTGTTGGCGACGCAGAGCAGTCGGAACGAGAAGTCCCCGTCTATGCTGTGGGCCTGGAGGAATTGTTGCACCTCCTGGTAGCACTCGTCCGGAAGATATCCGCTGGTCAAGAGTGCCTGTAACTTGAGGATCTCCTTTCTCGCGCCATCTTCGCGAGACTTGCCCGTCGATGAGTTTTTCTCGTCTCGGCAGCAGTTGTCGATGATCTTGTCGAGGTAAGGAGGCCGCAAACGTTCGAAGAGATACTCCCGTTGCTCGTCCGCGTCGCGATCGTTTTTGTTGTCCTCCAGGGCGTAGACGTTGGTCTGGGTCAGTTTACCCAAGTAGGAACGCACCAATATCTTGAAGGCCTCGATTATCGAGTAGTCGTGACGCACCTCCGCTCTCTTGGTCTCCCCCGAGCTCTCGCGCTTGGCCTCGAAGTACTTGCGAAGATAAGCCTCGACGAATGTCTGAAGAACGGCAGCAGCGACGTGTCCGTCCCTGCCGACTCGCGAGGGCAAATGAGCGAGAAATATTTGCAACACTTGGTGCAACGATACCGCCCGCGCGTCCACAATTTTAACAAGCACGTCGGCAAAGATGGCGCTCTTTTGGCGCATGAGAACGACCGAGAGATCGGAGAAGCTCGCCACCTCGTGGCCGTTGTGCCGTTCCTGGGTCACGTCGAACAAGCAATGCCAGTACTTGAGGGACATGGTCGTCACGCAATTGTCGGCGATCGGCTTTATCGTTTTTTCCGCTTGGTCCTGACGATCGGCTTGAACGTAGAGCAGCACGAGGGCAAACTTGGTCAGGTCGTCCTGTTCGAAGCCGAGAAGAATACCGATGAGCTTTTCGGTCGCGTATTCCCGTAGCACGGGGCTGCCGAAGATGAGCCTGAGCAGGTTTTTCTTGCCGGTCGAGCTCATCATCTCGACGATGTTGAAGCATTGGAAGAGCGCGTCAGCCTCGGGCCCGCTGCTCAAACGCAGCAGCGTTTCCGTAAGGTACGTGCCCATACCCGGAGCCGAGCTCATCGTCTTCTGCGACAGAACATCGGCCACCCTCGTGCCCGCCATCGCGAAGTACGCCACGCACAGATTCCACTCGGCAGGCGATTCCGAATTGACGTAGTACTCGGCCAGCAGGGCGCAGGACTTCCTGTACAAGTTTTCCAGCTGATCGGGATCTCGGTCGGGTCGCATGCTCGTAGAAGGCTCGATGTCTTTGGCCAGCTTGGCGATCGTGTAGCCCTCGCGCAACAAATGTCTGTAGGTGCCTGGACTCGAGGTCCTGTGGTTCGTCGCTGCGCTGAGCACGTCGTCGAAGAGCTCCTCCGGAGCGGGCAACGACAGCGCGTAAAGAGTCCAGTGGTTGTCCGCTTGGCTCAGCAGGACCAAGTAGCGATCGGCGTGCAACAGCCTCTGGACTCCCATGAAGGGACGCAGCCCGATCAGCGAAACGGGCTCCCCGTCGCTCGTCGAAGTCTCCAACGTGTCCTCGCTGGAATTGGCCGCGTAAGACAAGCGCAACGTGTAGGATTCCAGACCGGCCTCGGTGAGGGCGTGAAGCACGGTGTCCTCGAGTACGACGTGATTGACGGGTGCAGTGAACGGATAAGACGTGCAGACCGGTCTAAGCTCTCTGCCACTCAGCGCGGCAAAGTAAAACAAATAGCCCTCCTGACTGGTGCACAAAACGCAAGCGACGCCGTCTAAATTCTTGTATCTCTCCGATCGCAGGATACACTTCTTGCCTGCGGAGGAGCTCTCCCTCTTAAGGTAGACAGGCTTGAGGAGCGAACACGCGAAGAGCTCCGAGTTCTCTCTCCGCTGGTTACCTCCTCCGACGCCCTCGTCGCGTATCTTCAACTGCAGCAATCGCTGGACCACGTAGTTCTCCGACCAACCGTCCACGGGCGAGCTCGTCTTTATCGCGACGTCGAGATCCGGCGCACTCGTCACGAAAGGATTGCTTATCGGACCTGGCCTGTGCCTGTCCGACTTCAGCGCTGGTAGTTGGACGCACGTTCGCCCAGCGTCGTTCGTTGTCTCGCGTGATTGCGGCCGTTGCTCCTCCGTGCCGAAGCGATCCCAGTCGAGGCAGCTCGACGGATTCGTGATGTCGTACACCTGGACGGATGGGTCCCACGTCCCGCTCGAATGTCTCGCCTCCGAGCTTCGACGAGTGTCGTTGTCTCCGGAGTTTGGCGTCTCCAGCCGGGGATTCCCGCTCTCCCTGGAACGTTGGTCTCCGGCGTCGGGCGAGCCCGACGATCCACGGATCGCCGATTCCGTTGAATTGGGCGAGCTCAACAGGTCCAGCTCCTCGTACAGTCGATTGGTCAGCCTGAATACCATCAAGTTGCGCTCGTCGCTTATCAGAAAGAAATCCTCCGCGATCTCCAGTCCAGTGGGAGAGAAGGCAAAGCCCAGCGACCACGGTCGCGCCTCGAAGTCGATGAACTTGCGCTTGGAATGAGCCTGCCGCTCAACCTTCAATTCGTGAAGGATCGCCGTATCGCCCGTCGCCACTAACAAATTGCCCGTCACTTGACAACAAGCTATCCTCGTCGGGCGTCCCGTCAACGGCAGCTCTATCATCTCCAGGCTGTTGGATAGTCTGTTGGAACTGGGCGTTACTCTCCCGGCTATCCGCGCCCTCATGGCTTGATTTTGACTCCCGCCCAGCGCCCAATTGACATAAATTCGCACGAAGTTGTTGACGCTGGTGCCGTCCCGTGAACATTTGGACTCCAAGGTCGCTATGTAGTTCTCCCTGTTGCAGTGCAACATCTGATGGACCAGATCCACGGTGGGGAAAACCGCCGTCAGTTGCGGCTCGGGCGTCAGCTCGTGGACCTCGACGCAGTGGCTGGACAACGCCAACAGCAACATCTCCTGATTCATATAGTTGGCCGGACAGGACGCAGTCGGCTCCTCTATCGCCGCCACGCCCTGACCCGAAAAATTGTGCACCGGAATTACCCGAACCATTTTGATTTTTTTTAACTTTGTGCTCGGATGCGACGATACATTGTCACAAATGTGGGGAAAAAAAATCGATGACTCGCGAGGGCGTTAACATACCGCGCCTTCGTTCAAATATCGATTGTCTCGTTCCATAGAATTGCTCGCCCGTGGCTCGCTGGTCCAGTGGCATTTGAAAGAGGCGGTGGAACACGCGCTGACAAGTATTCGCTTCATTGTTCCGGCGAACGATCGAACTGTCAAGCGCAGACACTTTTAGGTTAGGTACTTGGTTAGCGATGTAAACAATGCGCGATCGTGTCCTCTTTTCGCGCTAGCGCCCATGAAGGTATCTAGCCTCAATGCTAGTGCCGTATGTCGCTTTTCTTATGCTGCGTTAATGCCCTGCGCGCCGAAAAAGAAAAACCTTCCGGTGCTCCTCAAACTGTATTCCCAGTTGGCATATTAACGGTAGCTAGGAGAGACCCGTAGCAATTAACAAAAAGGTGTCCACACCAACATGTTCTTACATGCAGCCAACGAAGTCAAACGTACATAGAACAGTTCTTAGGGATTATATGTGCCGATTCTGTTGGGGGCTGCCCCCATTAGTAGTTCTCGAGTAGTGGCGCTGACGGCGGTTTTCATTCTCGCACTCGCCAAACTCCCTATGGGTATGTACGGAGTTCTTCTTCTTTCTTTATTTCCTTTGGGCTGGCTCCGGTCTACGCTCTAGAGCGATTTGACCATACGGCCATGTCATTGGCGGGTAGATGGTGGCTGTATGCAAGAAGACTAGAGGCAAGAAGACTAGAGGTAAGGAGTACGAACGCAGTGTTGAAGAAACGTCCATGGAAATCCAGATTGGAAGGGTGGCGCTGCTCTTCACCGAACCGAATTGAAATCAGGAACGAACCAGTGCCGTACAATATGCAGAAAGCACCCTTTGCTACTTCATATGCAGCGATAATTTGATCAAATTAATGGTAAAAACAGTGCCGTACGATATGCAAAAAGCACCCTTTGCTTCTTCATATGGAACGGTAATTTGATCAAATTACTTGTGAAACCAGTTAGTGATGGAAATTCCTATATAGATAAAATTCTTATATAGATAATATAGATTGTTTTGGAGAATAATTACAAAATACGGAAAATTAGTCAATATGTTTTTTTTTCGTTGCGGAAGCAGCAACAAACAATTTATTTATCGACACAAGAAAATTCAAAAGAATTTTGAATCGAAACAAAACTTTTACAAATGAACACACAGCATGATGCGCTGTACAGATAACGAATAATAATGAAATACAGAAATTAAGCCAATGTATATATTAAATATATGATATAACGAGACACAATTATTTTTTATAAAGGTATTACCTTCACGGAGGAACGTATTTTGTAGGGGCATAAGGAGGGCCCTTCTGAATCATTGGTGAATTACAGTAGCGCTTAATAAAAATAAGTCACAATAAATTATTATACTCAACGATAAACTGGAAAAAAACTTCGCGCACATTTAGTAGATTCAGACATTTTTACATTTTTTCTGAAAAGTCGCGAATAAGAAAATTCTGCTGGTCACATTTTTTGCATTGTTTTTAGTGTTGTTACGGAATCTAGATTTTTTCTACGCCTGAGCCGTTTGTATCAGGCATCTAGAGTTATTTAGTGTATAAATTGTTGGATAGAAATGTGGCCAGGGTGTCGTCTCCATAAAGCGCTGTACAAATGAGACGATTTTTAGAGTCGTAATTTTTTCGGTAACTTGGCTTGAAATTTTACGAGTATACTGGGATGTATTTTTACTTGATTATAGACGACAATCAGTGGTTAAATATTCGGGTTCGTGAAAGAAATACCTTGAATCTAACACAATTCGCAAAATTTGTTAGTCGCAGAACACGTGGTCCGCACGCACTTTATTCCAAAATGGACGACAAACGGGAATCATCGATGGCGGACAGCGTCGGCTGCGTTCTTTTTGCTCAGTTCATTTCGGTTCGGTGATGAGCAGCGACACACGCGGTGAAACCACCAAACACTAATAACTGGATTTCCGTGGACGCTTTTGGATCGTGATCGCCGTAAGCGTTCGTACTCCTTAGCTCTAGTCTTCTTGACAAAAACCATGGACCATGGTCGAGCGACTGCATAAGGCCGCACCCTAGTGGCCTCTGCACACTGCGCGCGATGAGCGACGAGCGATGAGCGATATCCAATAGGAGCTTCAGTCTCCTAGGGGTTTTCCGAAATACCTGAGCTCCCATTGGATATCGCTCATCGCTCGTCGCTCATCGCGCGCAGTGTGCAGAGGCCACCAAAGTGCGACCTCAGTCGCTCGTCGCTCATTTGCAGCGACAAATCTGGTCACGTGATATGGACCGACAAATGAGCTACTTATTTGAGTCGCGGGAAATTCAAAATAGGGTCACGTGACCAGATTTATCGTTGCAAACGAGCGTCGAGCGACTGCATGAGGCCGCACTCTACACTCTTTTTCGTCGCATTTTCTGAATCCGTGCTCTGGAAGCAATCTGTTGACACTGATCAACCCACTTTTGATACTTGTAAACAAACGACATCTCGTTAATTTCCGAAAAAACACTATTATATTTTTATTTTTATCCACTCTGATTTCTTTCACTTGTATCACTACCACGACTGCCACTAAAGGAGGTTAGGAAATCAGCTTTCGAGATGATCATTCCTGCAAGCAGCCATGTTGACGCTGCTATTCGACGCGACGCCTTGTCGCTACTTTTTTCAGTAGCGGGAAATGCAAAATAGAGTCACGTGCCTAGATTTATCGCTGCAAACGAGCGACGAGCGACTGCACGAGGCCGCACCCTTAAGGTAGACCTAGCGCGGTCGTCGGAAACAACAATATTACGCGCTACATACAGTAGAGCATATACATAAATCTATAGTTTCTATAGTAATAAAACTTTTCCTTCTGACTGTACTCTACAGTGTGAGAAATGCTATACCAAGCTAGTAACCCGACTATAGATTTCGGCGGATTAACGATCGTGGCAACACGGTAAAGAGCTGTCAGCTCAATGTGGATCAAGCTAGTTGGTTATATTATCGCAAAAAAATACAAATGCCAAACAGAATTCGTTTCAAAGGAAAGTGGCGAAAGAAAAAAGTCGTGGAGAGTGAAATAAAAGCTCTGACATCAATGGCCGAAGCCAAAGAGAAAAAATGTGTTGCAGGTGTTGGAGTTGGTTATATTATCGGAAAAAAATACAAATGCCAAACAAAATTCGTTTCAAAGGAAAGTGGCGAAAGAAAAAAGTCGTGGAGAGTGAAATAAAAGCTCTGGCATCAATGGCCGAAGCCAAAGAGAAAAAATGTGTTGCAGGTGTTGGAGTCGTTGAAAAAGGACACTCGACAAGCACGCTATGTGATGGGAGACGTATCATTGAAAAAAAATATATTCGCATTATAAATATTTATATTTTATATTGGTTGTGTTATCTTCAATAACAAATAAAAGTGTTGGTTAACTGATAACTAATTAAAAACTTTGTTCGATTAAAATTAACTTCCAAATAAAACTTTGTGTTGTAGTATTATTTTAAATATGCCGCTCAAACTTACGTCTTTGATATACGTGGAACGATTCGGTGTTGCCATATCTCTTCTTATTATAGAGGACAAATATTTTTTACATGACATCATTCTGTCTCCACTGAACGTTTTTAGCAAAACCGAAAAGTAAAGGCAGTCCAAACTTTTTTTACTCTTTCATTAACTAGTTTGCTATGTAAAGATAATTTTTCTTCAAAATTTATAGACACAATAGAATGGTACGACGAATTATGTGACCTGGCTTCCGGTCAATGCAGACCTTGCAGTGTTAAAAGTTGCAATTTTAAAACCTATTATCTCCCAATCTAAATAGCCGACTATTCTGAAATTTCACGAAAACATGCATGAATGATATGAATAATGTCTGGTTAAAATTTGAACAAAATCTATAGAAATCAAGAGCGCGCTCGTTCTACCTTAAGGCCTGGTTCCCCAACTCTCGGTTAACCGGCCAAGCGTGGTTTTGAATGGTCCAGTCGTCCTTAAACTTCGGTTAACTCAGTTTACCGAGAGTGGTGGAACCGGGCCTAAATAATCGATTGGCGGTTAATGACGAAAAAGACATCAGGGGAAGTCCCGTCAGCTGAGCGCGATCCTCACTCTCCATAGGCTCATCTCCAAACACGGCCGATCGATCGTCCAATGAGAGTGCCTTGCGTATTCCGCATTTTGGAGCTGCGCGCGACAATCCTCCAGTTGGCTACAGTGTGAACAGTACCTAAAACGATTCGGCTCATTATTGCGGGAATCGAATGGACGGGAAGGTTCTATTATTCATTCCAATGTTGATTCAACATTCAACTGGGATCCTTCGTTATCTTATCGGCATGGCTATATCTAATCTCCAATAAAACTTCGGACATTCGCGACGACAACGAACAATCAATCATGTATTTCGAGAAAGAAAACTTCCAGGATCATCCGATCACGAGCATGTAAGTGACCGTCTCGCGTGTTAACCTCGTAGAGATCGTTCGACTTGTCACTCGCGTATACGCGCGTTTATTGATTACTCGCTGCTTGACAGCTATCAAGTGTCGACGATCGTGAGCTCCTTCTCGTGCGCCTATCCAACATTTTGAACGACCTGTTCGAATATCACGCGACGCGATGCGACGAATTCAACGTAAACTCGACCTCTCGCTGATGCATCCATTGTATTATCGTGCAGGAACAAATCGGTGGAGAATCTCTTGATCTCGAGCCACGAAGTTCTCAGCTCCATCAATTCGTCGTCCCTGGGGGGCCTCAGTCCCGGCAAATCCACCAATGAAGCCGCAATGGAAACTTCGCACGAAAATTCTCAAGCCGAGACTCAGGAACAATCCAGTCCTCTGCCCACGCCCAACTTGTCGCCGCATCCTAGTCCCAAAGCACAGAACAAACGCGATCACTCCAAAGCCGATAGTACCGCCAATTTGTCCTCCAGAGAGGCCTCCCTGTCGTCCAAAGCTGACGAACACACCCAGGTACGTCGGTGTTCGCTCTTTTGTCTCGCAACGAATGTATCGACGAGTTCTCACAACCCGAGAGCGTCAAAGCGTTTTCCCGTAATTGCCTAGTGAACGGGTGTTTGCCTTTACGTAAAGGACATTCCATTGGCTGTGTACCTGCTACTTTGTTAGGCTTTGAGAAGCGGGGAGTGTTGTTCCATTTTACGTTACGTCCATTTTCAACTGACCGTGTACACGCCGCTCGCCGAGCCTTCGAGGACGGTTAGACATCACGGTGCATTTTTAATGTGCAGAATTAACGAACGTCGTGTCGATGACTCGCGCGCATCAGACTTAGGTATTAATGCCCGTATCGATGAGTGTTCGCGCAACGGCACCATTGCTACGTACAGAACGATTATAATTCGAGACAACGCGCGCTCTTTCCGATTCCTGATCCGTCCGCACGTCTAACCTTGCCCAACGTTTCGTCTTTGTCGTTATCGTAATTCGTAAAGAAGCCAGTCGATGATCCTCTTTTCTTTTTTCACCTTATCCGAATAACAGTCATCCAAGGTCTGGAATTTGTGCACTTGTACGTATCCACGCGTTTACTTGTAATATTGCAAGAACGACAATAGCGTCAGCGTTCGGTACAGTCGGCGTAGGAGACCCGTGCAAAAGTTGCCGACATTGACATTGAGTAGCTCAAGCTAGAAACGTTGAATCTCGTTGAAATTTTATGCTCTGGTTCTACGCTTCTCGCCAGTCGCTATAAGTGTCGATAAATCGAGACTAGCGTTCGCGCGAGGGCTACCTTAAGAAAAACGACGTTCGGATACACTTTATGCAAACGGCGTGTCGAATTACAGGAAAGTATTAATCGCTCGTCCGACTCGGCAGAACCGAGCAAGAATTCCGCTTCGGAGAGTAAAAAAAGTAGCAGGGCAGACAGAGTGAAGAAAAAGTCGTCCTGGTACAACGTTCTCTATCCCACTTACAAGTCGCGCTCCGAAGATTTCAAAAGAATCTTCAAAGACGTGCCGGACGACGAGCGACTCGTAGTAGGTGAGTTTTTTTTCCTCGCCTCTTTGCAATATGTGGATAAAAAAACACTCTGTTTCTCGATAATCGCAACGAAAGATACCCGCCCTCCTCCTGCCCCTTGCGCTCCTTTTGTCCGATATGCAGATTACTCTTGTGCGCTACAACGAGAGATTTTGGTTCACGGACGTCTGTACGTGTCGCAAAATCACGTTTGCTTTTACGCAAACATATTCATGTGGGAGACTCTGGTGTCACTTCGCTGGACAGACGTCGCCTCCATCACCAAAGAAAAAACGGCTCTTGTTATACCAAACGCTATACTGATATGCACCGAGACTGACAAGTTCTTCTTAACTACATTCGGAGCAAGGGATAAAACTTATCTAATGCTTTTCCGGGTTTGGCAGAACGCTCTCATCGGACAGGTAATATCGTTTGCTTTGCTTAATATCACTATTCTCGAAAAATTACCAAAACCCAGGCCAACCGATTCCATTCGTCGATTCCCCAACACGCTCCCGAAGTGTTGACATTGCACTACGGGACACCCTGTATACCCTCCTTGCTTTGAGAATCCTCACGAACAATTCTTCAAACGCTGGCAGAAACAAATCTCGTGGAATGTCTTTCATCCTTGTGTTATCGCCTCTCCTACTACGTCTTCGTGTGCTTTTGTTTCCCGCGCGTACGTTTCGCACAACACGCGAGCGAACGAGAGCGCGAAACAATTGAGACCCGCGTTCAGCAAAGAGCGCAAAACGTCCGGATATTCGGCCAGAGCGTAGAAAACTACGATAGCTTCGAAACGCTGCTTTCAACACGGACGTTTCAATTTCGCAGCCGATGAGCATGGCCGAGATGTGGCAACTGGTGCACGCGTGTTACGGCGAAGAACTCGGCCTCACCTCCGACGATGAAGATTACGTGCCACCGTTACCCCCACCCGACGACGAGAAACTACCCACGAGATTGTCCGTGGAATCGTTTTCCGAGGTATTCTTTTTTTTTTACACGATCAGTCGATTAATCGCGCGGGAGAAAGAACGACGAAAAGATCGGATCGCACGTGCCGATCACGAGAAACTCGAATGGCGTATATATATTTATACACACATACATACACAGGGTGAGGCAATAACTATCAGCAGTAGAAATATTTTATAACCTATCAGACTTTGGAGAAAACTTTCTCTAGGAAAGTTGCATAGGTCGAAAGTGGTGGCTGCCAACTTTGTCCAGGTGGACGCGCTTTGGGAAATTCAAGGTCACCGCCGTTTTTTTTTCAGCACTCCATCAAGGAACTAAACTAAATTTACACACCGAATTGCAAGATAATTGATAAAAATTTAGAATTAAAAAATCGACGAAAAAAGGAAATTCAATGTTTTTAGCCTGGACTAGATTTTATGAAGACGGTGCAAGCACTTGTTTACACAGTTTATCGTTCACATTGGTAAATGTGTAACGCAAAGGCGAATGGCGAGCCGGATAACGCTCAGTACACACAATTGCAGCTGGCGTTTCATTTTTCTGACATTCTCCGCACATTAGGATCCTATCAATTTGCTCATGATAAGGAAACATTTTGCGGGAAATTTAAATTCTTTACTGATAGAAGGAAATACTGTCGTGGTACTTTTCGTTGAAGAGAATATATTATGGAAAGCACAAACTTCTCACTGCTCTCTAAAACAATTTCATGAGATTCTTAGTTGCGAACGATGATTTCGCTCAATATTGAACTATTGACACCTCAATAAGAGCCTGTTTGTTGATGCAGACCGACGCGATTAAAGGACTGTAGGCTAGAGTAACGACCCGAAAATCACGGTTATTTTGAACAAAGATTAATTTTGAAGAAATTAGAAACATCATTGAAAAATCGTTTGAACATTGTATGTATATTACCTGATTTTGGCCACCTGGTTGATTTAAAACAAACAAAAAACGAGTTTTTTCCCCTTAAAATACAAAATATGGGCTACCGACTTGACCGAGCTTTTTTGGTATCGTGTTTCAACCATCAATTAAAAATTTTAATTTTGTTTTCTCGATATTCGATGAAAAATGACGCAATTATCGTTGATAATTCATGGAAAAAGATGTTGAGGAAAACGTCGGCCAAGCCTAACCTACTATTACCCCGAATGAGTGTACCAAATTTCAGGTTAAAGCGTTCATCAGATATCGAGATATCGTGTACACCGTTTCGAAAAACATAGTTACGAGAACAAAAGAGTTCAAAGCCTTGTCCAGAAGTTCTACCATTGTCATCATAAGTTTACTTTCAATCTGCAATTCCTGCACGGAGCGAGGAATGAGTGTTCGTAATTTTCACAGTTGCCTAACCCCTTAATAAGACAATACAGTCAATGCGAACCAGATCGCAAGCGTGCATTGAAAGTGGTGACCATCGCTTTGAGCTTCTTTTGTAGAAGCAAGTAAGCACCGTCTTTCCAATCGATTCCAGGCTAAAAAAACGGTAATTTCTTGTTTATCGATTTTGTACACTACATCTCGATCGATCGTCTTGAAATTTGGGCGAGTTATCTTATTTTTAGTTGCTTGACGAAATTCTGAAAAAAGTAGTGGTCCCAGAAAAACGAATGGAGGCGAACTCGGAATCTGCGGATGAACCTCGCAGCCACCAGTCGATGAGCCCCTTCAAACTATGCAACTTTGGTAGGAAAAGTTTTCTCCCAAGTCTAGCAGGTTAGAAAATATTTCTGCGGGCATTAGTTGTTGCCTCACCCGGTATATACACGCGTATACATATCTATATAGAAATCATTTAACGGCGCGCGTCTAATCGCAGTGCGCGAAACGAAAAGAAGGCGTTATGCAATCCAATATGGCTGTTCGAGACATACGAACTCCTCTCATTCAACTTCTTTATTTAAAGGTCGAAGGAGCGAGCATGGAAACTTCGCAGTCTCCCGTTATTCCCCTGAACGAGGAACCGCCGCCTCGACTTTCGGTACCTGCGCGCCCCGACGTGCCCTTGGATCCGACGGATTTGAGCGACACGACGGAAAGTGAGGCCGAAAAGCACGCAAGTACGTTATCGTACCCTCTCCCACCACTTTTTCCCTCGACACCCCTCGCGTCGCTGGCTTGCATTTTTCTTCGTGACCGACGGTGGCGGACGCGATTTCGGCGCGCGGCGATATTACCCGTCGGGCGGTGTCGGCCTGAGCCGATACTCGGATCGGTGACCGTCTAGTCCGTGAAAATTATCGACGCCGGGTTTTACGAAGTTTCCATGCACCCCCGCGAGGTAGAGAAGCGGGAAACGACGGCCGGGGGGACTACACTTCGAGACTGGGGCTGACGGAAATTGAAGTTGACGGGGTAGCTATTGGGGGATGAAATCGTAAACGACCGCGAGGCCTTACGCGCGAAATTACATATGCGGGCACATATGTAGATAATTGACCATTTTTTCTTTATTTGCCATCTTTTATTGCCTTTTTTTTATCGTCTTCGTACTTTTCGTACCTCGGGGTAATTTTATTTTGCATCCCGCATTTCGCGAGTTCCAGCGCGTACCAAAATTTGCGCTACTTTTGAAAAAGTTGAATAACATTGCGGGAAAGAATCAGGAATGTCAGGAGGAAAAAGCAGAATGATCGTGAGAAACAACAATTCTCGAGGTTTTCTCGAGAAATTATGGAGATCGCATCGTTGGAATGCAACGAAAGTTTGTTTCTTTCTATCATTAACTTGTTATTATTCTCATTTTTTTTTCGCACTCTGAGACTACGAGAATCGTCGAACAGTTTGTTTTTTATTCCCAAGTCCTGCAACATTTATTTCTTCAGAATATTTACAGTGAACTTTTTTAAATTTCGATAATTATATTGATAATTCATTCGAAATAATTTCACGAATTAAATATATTTGTTCGTTTTCATATTTTTAGCAATTTAATAATTGTATTAATTCAATAATTGGATGAAATTGATAATTGTATTAATTTAATCGTTATTATTAATTGTATTTTTCGTAGTAAGAATGGGGGGCCGAGTACCTACCACGTGTACCGCTTCCCACGACGGAAGGCAACTCATGAAAATCACGCTACCGATTCACATTGATCAACTATTCACGCTGCTCTTCACCAACTCCAAGTTCTTCTTGGACTTTCACACTGCTCGAAAAACCACGGGTAACTCGACTTTTGTCACGATAATACTGCAATCTTTCGAATGTTTTTTTTTTTTCGTCTCTAATTTTCTCCGTGGTTGTTTTCTCCATTAAGACGTCATACAGTCGGCCTGGACGCAGGACAGTAGAACGGGCCAAAAGATGAGGAGCGTGTCTCTCACCATTTCCCTTACGCAACCGCTCGCCCCGAGATCATCCCAGGTTACGGAGACGCAGGTATTGGAACGCTTTCCAGCTCATTTATTGATCCGCCGTGTTTTTTTTCCCCCTCGAGCATCAGCGGGTCTGCACAAGCTTTAGACCCCAAAAAAACAAGTCGATTTTCAAGATTCTTTTCTCACGAGAGGCACTGGGATGACGCGGTCGGAATTCTACACACAATACATATTTCGCCGAATCTGAGTTTGTTTTAATTGAAAAATATCGACAAATAATGTAGTTATTGTTATTTAAACAAAGTGCCGCCGTTGCTGTATGGTCATTTCGAGTAGGCGGTTCCGGCAGCTGGGCTCATCGGAAATGAAAAATAGAAAGTGCACTTTTACTACAATGATACGATATTCGTATGGCCGGATAGTTTTTTGAAGCTTTGGAAAATACAAAAATGCTAAGTTGGAGCGGAAAAATGTCGATTTATGACAACAAAAAACTTTAACGGGTTACACCTGACTGGTGACCGGAAAAAAGAGAAATTTTCGTGTACTTTTGCTGGGAAGACGTTTGCAGGTTTTGAAAAATGTTCACACATAAAAAGTATGTTTTTAAGTATCTTTTACAATGTTTGTATGGAAAAATATTTATAAAAGTGGTAGATACAATGGCTTGTGCAGAGCGCTGCTTAACCGAGTCATCACATGTGACAGCTACTTTTTGTCGCTTTTTTGCGATTTTTAAAAATGAAACATTAAAACCCAATATTCTTGAATTTTCATGTTCTTCATAAAATCTTTTTTGTGCATTAAGCCGGGATATACATTTAAACGGGAAAAATTTCAATAATTCGGAGGATTTTTACAATCTACGAAATAATTATTCTACATTCAGTAGGTATACTTTAATAGTATATTTAAGTATACAAAACAATCTTTTTAAATTAATTTATCATCAAAATGGCGAAGCTGTGGGTAGCGTCCCGTAGGTTTTGAGTTGCAAACTTTGTTTTTTTTTTAAATGTCAGCTGGAACATCTATAGTTTCTATTTGACAGTAATTAAAATCAGGAAAATGCAAATTTAAAAGAATGACTTTGCAAATGAATGAAGAATGAAAATGAATGAAGAATGAAAGAATGAAAATGAATGAAGAATGAAGAATGAAAATGCAAATTTAAAAGAATGACTGGCATTTACAAAAAAATCACTATCTGATGCAAAATTTATTCAAAATTTGGATTAAAAAGGTAGTTTTTAATCCAAGAGAAGAAGAGAGTAAGAAGAAAACAAAATTTTTGCAATTTTCAGGTGATGCGGCCATGTAGCAGACCCGGTCATCATTACAGCATAGACATAGAGAGCAACAACGCCGGCATACCGTACGCCGACTCGTTCACGGTCTTCACACACTATTGCATGTCCAGCGTTTCCGAGGGTGGGAGCACTTTGACCGTTTGGTCGGAGGTCAAATTCAAAAAACACGTTTGGGCTATGATGAAAGGTGCGTTACGCAAGTTTGCTTCAGCATAGAGGATACAGAAGATCCACCTCCTGGAAAAAGTGATATAGTGTGTTGAGAATTTTCGGAGATGCTAAAAACGGACATTTGCAAGAGTAAAAAAGAATGTACAGGGTGTCAAATAGGAAGTTGCTGAAACTAATCGACTGTCATTTTAAAACACGTGCACAGACTCAGAAAAGCCAAATTGCTTTACATAGAGGAAACTCTGCAGTTTTAAACACACATAAATAAAACCCAGTCAAATATTTTTTATGTCAATTTATATTACATCTTATAAAAATAACGAAAAAGTACAGTGATTAATGATAGATATTTTCGAAGTGCGAACCGTTAGATTGTGCACAAAAATCAATTCTCTTTTGAAGACTGTGGAAAACTGTGTCCAACATATCGTTCGTAATGCCGCGAACCACTTCCTGGATAGCCGCGATCAGTTCTTCTACTGTGCTGGGGTTTTTAGCGTAACAATGATCTTTAATGTAACCCCACAAGAAAAAATCACAAGGGTTCAGGTCCGGTGAGTACGGAGGCCATTCTGGTCCGCCTCGAGCAAATTTAGGGTACCCCAGATCGATTACTCGAGTCCCATATACGCGATGAATAGCTTCAAACACCTCATGAGTCCGGTGCGGCGTCGCTCCATCTTGCATGAAGTAAACATTTTTAACCAGTCCCCTCTTTTTTGCATAAGGGAAGAATTTCGTTTCCAAAAGCGGTTTGTAACTGTCTCCTGTTACCGTAGATTCCAAGAATTGGAAATACATTCCTTTTAGTGAAATCGCTGCCCATGCCGTTACTTTCTGTGGATGAAGGGACTTCGCTAGCGATATGTTGGAATTTTCCGTTCCCCAAAACCGGTAATTTTGCTTGTTTACGTACCCATTCATCCAAAAATGTGCTTCATCGGAATAAATAATCAATTTCTCATTAAGTTCTTCGGCTTCAAACATTCCCGTAATAGTGTTACAAAATTCGATGCGTTTCGTCATGACATGTTCAGTTAACAATTGATGAGTGCTTATTTCATACGGATGAAACTTTAAAAAATATTTCAAAATGTTGTGTAATGATGATTTAGTTATTTTTAATGCTTGAGCAGCTTTCCGAATCGAATCATTTGGATTTTGTTTGAAATAATTCTCAACTTCGTTGATCTTCTCTGGTGTAGTCACCGTAACAGATGGACCTGGCAACTCGTGTCTACGGTCCTGGAGTGTACCATACTTCACGAAGTTATCGATTATCCTACAAAAATTAACGTAACATTACTTCAATGCAGTTTAATTGAATTGAAACACAAGTTGTGCGATAGATGAATATGAATAAATATTAAATTCTTACCTTTTCAGAGTGTTTTCGCTGGCAACTCCGTGAGTTCCAAACTTAGTACGAAACCCTCTATACGCATTACTATAAATTTTTCCCCTCGAGAAGAAGCACTCAATAAGCTATACTTTTTCTCCCGTGGTGAGCTCACTCATTTTGACGCGCGCGTACTTGCTTCAACCACGGCTGGAACAAAACTGCGGGGCCTCAGGTATGCGCCGTAAAAAAAGGGACCCCTAACGAATTCATGGAGGGAAGAGACACTTATTTAGTTTTAGCAACTTCCTATCGGACACCCTGTATATATCCGTGTGTGTGTTAATTTTGTCGAAATTCGCCTCGTTGGAATCCAACGGAAATGAATTTTCTTTCGATCTTCCGTCGGCACAGGTCTCATCGAGAAGAATTGTTGGGCAGGAATGGAAGAGTATTTTTGCAGTTTGGCTAAAGCGCTGAGTGTCGAGTGCGAGGAGTCTGGCGGCGGCGTCGGGCTGAAGAGGAAGACGAGGAGGAGACGTCGCGTGGTCGGTCCGAGCGTCAACCTGCAGTCCCACTCCCCCGACCATTTACCCGTCAAACTACAGTCCGCTGTCATCGATCAACCGCGCACCCACAATATCAATGGTTGTTAAGTCCAACCTACACCCTAGTCTGTTTAAAAAAAAAAAACGTTCTTACTCTTGGCCCTTCGAACGAAAAGGGCCGAGAGTGGAAAACATTTTTTTTCGACGCGCGCTCGTACACAGATCGGCGTTGAAAAAAATTGGATAGCAAATCGATCAACGCGTGCGTTTTCTCGTGAATTCCACAGGTGCAGGAATTCGAAGGGACTCGGGAAGCGTCGTCAGTTGGGTACTCTTGCTCGTCGTATTGTGTTTAGCTCTGATCAACGGTTTACTCTACTATAAATTGTGGGGATTGGAGGACGCGGCAGCTTACACGATAATGGATTTGCACGTTCTCAGGTTCGTACGCGCGATACAAATTAACGAGATTGTTTGGATCGAGGCGCTCCATTTCCGGCTTTTGTTATCTTTGGGCGGTTTTGAAGAGCCAGGTGTGAAGATGCTTTCTTTCCGTACAATGTATGTTGAGAGATACTACCGGTCTAGAGCCCAGAAAAAAAGGTGAATTTCGACAATTTTTTTGTGAATATCCAATTGATGGAATGAAAATTCGGTGCGGGTTAGATTAATTAATGACACACCGGTTTGGGTCAGAAAAACACCCCCCAACTTCCGTTTTGGTCAGAATCACACGCCCAACTTCCGTTCGGGTCGGAGCTACTCTCCTAACTTCCATTTGGGTGAGAATCACACCTCCCAGCTTCCGTTTGGGTCAGAATCACACCCCCAACTGCCATTTGGATTTGATATTGAGCGCAGCCAGTCTACTATCGGAATCCTCGATCCAAACAATTCACATTGTCATTTTCCATAACCTGGCTGACTTATTCGTCGCCTCACGATCTTCTCACTATCCACGTCCTCGCGTTTTCTCTGTTCTTTTTTCCGTTCAGAAACACTCCGAAGAACGACGAAGACTGGATAACACTGTTGCAACAACAGGAGAGTCTTCATAACGTGGAAATGCGAAAATGGCAGAGGGTATTGCACACCGCGGCTCAGCTACTGCGACAGGTTCGTAGGATATCCGTCATCCTTTTTTAAAAATGTATTTCCCGCTGTTTCGAATTGTGCGGTGAGTGGAAAAGATTTGCTCCGATCTCGTTACAGACGGAGGAGTCGTTGACGGAGTTGCAGATGAGCATGCATCCGACAGCGACGGACAAATTGTTTTCAGTGTTGAAGCCAACCACGAAGGAATTCAACGCCCCAAGAAAGGAATCTAGTGATGAAATGTGAGTTGTAAATGTCTATAATTGCTGAT
The DNA here is from genome assembly GCA_951751655.1 of Ophion costatus. Classification (NCBI taxonomy): domain Eukaryota; kingdom Metazoa; phylum Arthropoda; class Insecta; order Hymenoptera; family Ichneumonidae; genus Ophion; species Ophion costatus. The sequence goes on along the minus strand of OX632365.1, from coordinate 2,576,247 downwards.
AAATAATAAAAACCCTGTTACATCGATATCGCGTAAATGGATGGTCGACGATGCCCCAGATATTCACGACGGGTATGAAGCGAAAATCGCAATGGAACACGCAATTTCCCACCGTACTCTACCCACCATCCAAAAACCCTCCATCCAGACGGTTCTTTCACGCGCAACGGCCTATCGTATACAAATCCAACAAAAAGTTCAAGGCACGTAAATTCTCTTATATTTTGCTCCGTGTATTACGAGAATAACTTTTTCACGCTATTACGAGAACTACATTAACAGGCTTTGAAAGCGCGTTTATTGATTCGCGATAGTACACAGAATACCATCGTTTATGCAGGCGGTAAAAATGTTATCTCATACATTGTGATGAAAAAAAAACGTCTCTCTCTCGAATCTAAGTACTAGGTAAAATCTCTATACCACCAGTAAATTAAGTACCGAAGGAATGTTTCTTGTCGCGAGCATATCGCCGTTACAGTTGAGTCGTTATCATCGTTTTTCGCTGTATTACGGACGGTTTGGCCGGGGATGTTTCCACGGTAGGTGAAGCCGGCGATGGATCAGCGACGAACCATGGACTGATATCTGACGCGGTGCTGCGCTCATCCTAAAAGAAAACAAGCCATCACGATTCTCGCACGATATATCAGAACCTGTAATGATCGTTTGCTCGAATCTCAAGGAGGTTGGCGCGCTGGCGAGGCAAACTAAACCTTTGTAAACATTTAGAAGAGAAAGGTCCGTCTTGCCCATCGTGAACCATACATGATCAATATTTAATCATCAAGGTTTCATGTAAAATTACAAATCTTGGCTGGCACGTGACGAACATTGCTGCGACCTCAGTGTCCGCGAAGTTGCCGCATGTCGGCAACACTCAATATTAATTAATGGTAATAATAAATAATCTCGTGACACAAATATATATGCATAATTGTAAATTGCTCCAAATTTCATTGCGAATTGTATAAAACATTCGCTGACGCAGTTTTTTTTCATAATAATCATCGATAATGTTATACTTTATCAAGTTGATAGTAACGTCCAAGTTTTTCTTATTTACGTAATAAAAATATGAAAATGCATAATTTTGCCGGGCGCGGTTGTTCGTTTAGGCTTGTTTCGGGATTGTTCGGGCCTGGTCGTGTTTATTTGGGTTTCGTAGGGGTTTTGGGCTCGGTTGTGTTTGTTTGGGTTTTGTAGATTTCGCTTGCGCTTGATTGTGTTTGTTTGCGCTCGGTTCGGTTTTATTGAGTTTGTTTTGAGTTGTTTGAGCTTGGTTATGTTTTTGGGCTGCATATGGTTTGGTTGTGTTCGTTTGGATTTCAGTATCAATTGTGAAAAGTGGATATTCCGAAAGCTATCGCGATGCGCCAAAAATCCATTTAGGAAAAGACTCGTAATGTCGAAAAGAAGGCCTGTGCAGAACTCCAGCCAAATCGGAGGTAAGACCTGTTCGGAAGTTTATCACATTTCCGTGGTGGAAAAAACTCCACTACCTTGATTGCGACCGTTGGGGTGTTGCTTCTCGCGTCTTCGCTCTTCGCAGCTTCAGCCTCGGCTTCTCGTCTCGTTTCCTCGTCCTCTTTCGTCTCCAGCTCGTATTGCGGCTCGGCGAACGGATTGAGCGAGCCCAAAAAAGGATTCGAATCGATAAACGGGTTTGTACTTTTCTTCGTTGGCTCTTCGGGCCAAACTTTCGCCCCGTTTGCAGTCTCGCCACTCGCTTCTGTACAATTGTCGCTGACGTCGCTTTCACGTATAAATGGATTAAATGGATTTTGAAGATGACTCGCGGTGGTACTCGTTAAGGCGGGTGTCGTCGTCTGCTCGACCTGTCCCCAATCGTCCACGGAAAAGTGTGTCACCGTCACTAACTCCTCAATGGCATTTGTCGTTGTACTTCCACCACTGACCGGAAGCGTGAGCTTGTCGCCTCCCTGAATCGCCCCCCGACAGACAAAAAGAAACAATTCAGTTCGTACGTAATTTTGCGCCAAGCAAAAATCCCTTCGCCAATAGGACGTACGGAAATTAACATAGGCAAGGCTTGTCTGGGCTTTTTTCTCCCGCTATTGATTGCCAAAAGGGGACGAGTGAATTGGGACTTTGGAGAAAGAGCGCTGCAGCTTAGCGACGAACATTCTGGCGATGTAATAATCATAATAATATTCTAAAAGACGCGAAAAATACGCCAAACTTCCGTTCTACGCTCGTAAGCCAAAGCACCGGATCAACGTCTTCCATACGGAAAGCGACAATTACGTTGGAATCTATGTCTGGCCAGAAGTAATTATCAAACGACGCTCTCTAAACTCCACGTACGGAAGGTCTCCGGCGGCTCGACCGGAGTATCAGGTCGACGGACGTGGGGAAGCTTTCAAGACTACTATCGGATTCAAAAGTCCTGGTCAGTGAATTCGGTATTGAATGATGCAGCCTAGAAAAACGACAGTCATATGAAACACGAATCGTGGTAATTCAACCTCGCTGCTATAAAACGGGGGGAAGAATCCTTCGGGGCTGAGGCTAATGGCTTTTTCCTCGTTTCTTCAATTCGTTACGGTAGATCCCGTTTGCAGGAGCCCGCTAACGGAATTTGTGCGATTACTTCCGTAATTACTGACGTACAGGCTGTCACGTTTATTTTACGATCTCGAAATAAGTCAAGAATAGCCGAGTAAATCGAAAAATTCCAATACACATATCTAGCAGATTCCTACGAGTGAAATAGCTAGATAACTTTTTTTATTGGTCATTATTAACTTTGGTCACTTTTCCGGAATATGAAGCTAAATTATTATTTTTTTGTCATTTTATCATTGATTGGATTAAAAATGATGATATTCAGTCGGCGGAAGCCGAATTCCACATTCTCATAAAAAGTTATGTGTGTCGTACTTGTGTTTACAAGTTTACAAGTACACGAGAAATGTTTGTTTTTATTTTCTTGTATTGTATACATGTATAATAATGTACGTACGAAGTATACGAAAATCGAATGTGCGGAGTGTAGAAAAATCGCTATTCCTATTTTATTATTACTTTTATGGCGTGAAAAAAGTAAATTTCATCTTCCTCCGACGAAACATCATCATTTACAACCCAATTAACAAGAAAATAGCTGGAAAACATTTTCGCGTCATTTTTCAGAAAATTCACGCCGCATTTTATCACATATTTCCACGAACTTCAAAACCCCATAACTTTTTATGGGAAGGTGGAATTCAGCTTCCCCCGACTGAATGTCGTAATTTATAACCCAATCAATGAGAAAATAGCAACAAAAAAATGCTACGCTCATACTTCGGAAAAGTGACTAAAGTAAATAATTACCAAAAACTTTTTAAAAAATCAGTTTTTGTGCATTTTGAACTTGAAAATAAAACTTGCGGGTATTTTCACTATCATATTCGTGATCAGCGAGTCAAAATACACGGGTACACGAAATTCCAAATTAATTGGCGTTATGAGCTTTTCTGCGCTGACTGCGCTGTTTTTGAGTCATTTCGATTTCTCAAGATAAACGGAACACACTGTATATAATACATGATATCCAAGTTCAGACCCAAGCGCGCTTTCTCGCCAAATACGTCATCGTTATCTTCGACATTATGGCGCGAGTCATTTACTGTACCATTCCTATGAGAGAAAGTCTACAAGAGTGACGAGCCGCGAGAAGTGTACCTAAATATACGCGAGAAGTATCGATATCATCGCTACGAGAAAAAAAAACAAACACCAACTTACGCGACGTTCTGTTACACGATCGAGTAATAATGGTTCAGACATGATCAACAGCACAAAGAAAACAGAGTATCACAAGCAAATATACGTGACATCTCCCCCATTTTGTACTTACACGTTTCCAGTTAAAAGGGCATGCTCAAGAAATTTGCCCAACGAAGCGGTGGGTTGTTTTGGACGTGCGAGAGTCGACACGTTTCTCGCTTGCAAAATGTTGACTCTAACACCCCGTAAAAAACTCTTAAGGTAGTCCTATCGTTTCACACTAGTCATACCACTGATCATACTTGAGACCTGTACAATTTCTATTCCTAACATAGGCAAAAAAAATAGTTAGTAATAACTAAATTTTCCATTTGTGAAGTGTTTAACCCTTTCAGTCATGCATTTTTCATCTGCACCGATTTTGATGAAAATTGGTACTCGGGGGTTTTCGGGGTCGCTGATTACGAATGTGGCATTAGATTTTCAAAATTCAAAATGGCGGATCCAATATGGCGGACGTGAAATTCCAAATACTTATCAATTCTTCTAAAACTTTGTACTCAGGGGTTTTCGGGGTCGCTGATTACGAATCCGGCATTAGATTTTCAAAATTTAAAATGGCGGACGTGAAATTCCAAATACTTGTCAATTCTTCTAAAACTTTGTACTCAAGGGTTTTCGGGGCCGCTGATTACGAATCCGGCATTAGATTTTCAAAATTCAAAATGGCGGACGTGAAATTCCAAATACTTATCAATTCTTCTAAAACCTTGTACCCAGGGGTTTTCGGGGTCGCTGATTACGAATCCGGCATTAGATTTTTAGAATTCAAAATGGCGGATCCAATATGGCGGACGTGAAATTCCAAATACTTATAAATTCTTCTAAAACTTTGTACTCAGGGGTTTTCGGGGTCGCTGATCACGAATCCGGCACTAGATTGTCAAAATTCTTTCGAATCTAAAACACGGATTTTAATTTTGCCGTCATACATTATTTTGGTTGCAGAATGATCTCGAATTAACTGAAATATTTATTTCTAATGTATATTCGCAGGAATGTTCCTGATAAAATAGGATTTTATATGAGTGAAATTTTTATTGTTACATTGCCCAGTTAGATCGACTATATCGGAGCCACCATTTTGAATTTTCAGAATCTCACCTCATATTCGTGATCAGCGTCTCAAAAAAACCCTAGATCGGTATTTTCAGAGGCATTGGTTCAATATTAGAGCTATGAGGTGATTTTTTGAAGGGTGGGACCGTAGCGGTGTGACTGAAAGGGTTAAACTAGAAACGTGTAAGCATTTTCGAAAAAACTCCCGACATTTCCTCTTAAAGTGAAAAAAATGGCGATTTCGGCCTCTAGACGATTGGACGACAATCCAATGAAGCCGGAAGAACATTTACAGTCTATGACGACCATTATCCGTGGGCGAAGATCGATCGACGTTGATCGAGCGTGTTCGGCCCAAAATCGATGATAAAAAAAAGTAGACTTACGACGGAGACGATGGTCGCCGCTTCGGTACAGTGATTTTTCTTCAAGGCATTCGGTGAATCCTCCACGCTCGTAAGTGTCAGTAAATTCGAGCTCTTTTGCATGTCCAAAGTTTTAGCTTTGAGTATGTTGCACTTCAAGGCCTCGGGCGGTATCGGCGACCGCGGATTGGTCAGTGACGTCGCACCGATTTGATTATTTGGCACTGGCGTTGAGGCCGAGTTGTTGTTTATGATATTCGCCGTCGTAGCTACGGCAAAACTCGGCTTCGAGAGATCCGAATCTTTCTGGCTGTTTGTCCCGCTCGACTCGTTGTTCGTTTCCTGCGGCTGTTGATCCTTTGCGAGGGACTTCAACAGCGAGTCCATCAATGGCGACGAAGCGATGTTGGTGGCCGCTTCTTGCTCCTGCGCCGCGGATGATTTAGTGCTGGATTTGCTCGGAAATCGCTGCAGGGGCTCCTCTTCACCTGCGAAGAAATAATTCTTGCATTCGCGTATTTCCTCCTTCGTCGAAGATTTACGGAGTTTTATCATTTATCGCGTATCAATATTATGTATAATTATATTCTGCTTATCGTGTTAATTACGCTGAGCTAATTCAAGCCTATTTTAATAAGTTTCCGGCTGATTTTTTTTGTCTTTCTGGTCCATTTTTACGGTGGATATGTTAATATTATTATAACGAAGATTACTACCGAGTCATTGACAATCTAATTATTCAGTTTTTATTCACGTGCGATTAATTCATCATTTACCACAACATTTGGCACACTGTAATCGATAATACGAATAATCAACATAAGTAAACATCAATCAGAGCAGCTGTGGGTAAAATTAATTTAGACTCTTTTTTGACCCCGTTTGATCGTACCTCCTTAAACGTGAACAAAAAAACATTTGACAACCTACACACGTTTCTCCCGATGAAATCACGAAAAATTTCTCTTTTTTCCAATCCAGCAAGGTATAATCCGTTAGAACGCACTTGCGAGGGAAAAACATCGGGCAAATTGGAACGTTGGGCGTCATTTTATTTGGCCCACAAAATTTTCTCCAAGTCATCTTTGAAAAGCTGACCTGAACGAAGCGACGCAATGTGCCAGTTGGCAATTTGCAAGTTTGGGTGGGGGTAGAAATGTCGAACGATCGATATGCAAATGGGCCAAAATGTCGAATTCGAAAATGACGAATATTCGAATATAGATGGATCAATGTTACGAGAGGCTGTGAAGTCGAAAATAACAATTACGAATATGAACATCTCGGAAGTTGATATACAGCGAAAAACAAAAATCAGATTTGATAAAATATCGAAAAACACAATATCGATGGGCCTGTATGCATAACACCAAATAATTCGAGGCAATTGTGCGAATTAAAAAAAATGGCGATGGTTCGCAACGCGGAAAATCATTAAAGCGAACGGCCAAAAAGTCGAGTGGTTGAAATCGCGGAGGGTCAAAATGTAGAACGGCCCGGATGGCGAATCGAGCAACACGTTACTTGCGCCTCAGAGTGAAGCTGCGAGATGGCGCTGTCGGTCAGTCGGCTAAAATATCGTAAGGCAGCCGTCCCACGTGACGGGCCCCACCACGTTCGCCATTTTGGCCGTTCGACATTTCGGGCCATCGACATTTTGCGCTTCGATATATTGCTTTTCGCCATAGACGGTATTACGCATATTAGGCACTCGCTATTTTGCGTTTCGGAGATATGGGTGTTCTACATTTTTCGATTCTCTATTTATATGTTCCGAATTGCAGACGATCTGAATATTCGTTTTCGAATGAATTAGCTCTCCAATAAATAATGGGTCGATTTATAGTCGTTCGATTTTTTCGTCAGTCGAAAGATAAAACTTCGAATAATTAAACCTTCGTTATTTAGCGCGTTCATAATTCTGGCGTTTCGAAATCTTCGTCGTTCGACATTTTTACCCCCATTCGCAAGTTTTTCCGTCACCTTGCCTGAGATGCTCACCGGTCGGAGGCGGGGGCGCTTGATCCGTTCTTTGTCTCTGGCGTTCTCGCAGAACGTGGCTCTGGCGTCGAGCGTAACGTTGGCTCGGCCGTCGCTCGAATTGGACCGTGCGCCGGGCCCGATTGAGCTGAGTCGTTTGAAACTCGGTTTTGCCGCTGTAACGAAATCGCGAGCCCATACGGAAGAAATTCTGACGTCCGCTCGCGCCTTTGACCGGCGCTCGAAGACGGAAAAACGCGTGATGCTCGACGGCGCATTTCCAGAGGTGCTTGCACGCCTTCTCGTTGACGAGGCGAAATACGAAAGTGTGCTCCTGTTCGCCGCGTCCTTCGTCGTCCTCCTCCACGACCACGAGGGTGAGCTTCTTCTTCTTGAAGTCGAGACGGCCGATCTTCGGCCAGAAGAAGAGGCCGATCTTCTGGTTGCCCTCGAACACGAGGATCCCCGTTGGCGTCAAGCCCAGGGAATATTCGCACGCGTCCTTGCCCATTACCATGTGCATGTCGACACCGTACATGTCCAACCACTTGGCTTTGCTCAGATACGACGATTCCGCCTGTGCCGGACTCAGACCCGAACAGTTCGCGTATTCCTCGAGTATCTGAAGCTCCATTTGTTCCGTTTGGCCGGGGATGAAACGAAACTCGGAGATCGTCGCCGCTGTGTGCACCGACGCATCGTAGTCACCCAGCTCGGCTGTAATTCGTATACGTAAGCGCACTCGGAAGACTTCACGGGCCACTCGATTAACGAGTGATATGCAGTCGGAGGCGTAAAAAAACGAGCATTTTAAATTAATTTTTTTTATAGTAATTACGTTTCTTTAACATAATTGTTTACACAGACTTTTTATGTTATATTTCATCTTGACTTGTACAAATTTTCGAAGAAAAATATTGATTATTTATAACAATGTCGCCATCTTTGTCGGACCACCTTTGGCATGTTGCGGTGACCACTATAATTCAAAACCAATCGATGGATTTTGGTGTGCTTATCGATAGCATTAAAAACTAGTCCTTGAACGGAGCTTTTTTTTTTTATTAACCAAATGGCGGCTTCCGACAGACAACTTTCGATTTTCGACCAAAAAAATCGCTCGTTTATTGTTTGAAAAAAATAGAAATTTTTGACAATCATGAAAATCCTCCGATTAAGGACTAGTTTTTGATGCTGATTGATAAGCACACCAAATTTCATCAAAATCCATCGAGTGGTTTTTTTAAGGGGAGATTTTTTCGAGGAAAACTATTTGAAATTTCGGATTGGGGTTTTAATTATGTAAAAGTATATACATTCAAAAATATGTTTAATTTTCTTTATTTAAAAATATCAAAAATATACAAGGATATCGTATGATCCTTGGAGCATCGTAAAAAAATCGGTACCCAAAATTTCGCGAAAACCAACGAACCGATTGCCTTGAGGTTTTTTGTGGTTATTCTATGCATCATTATCCTAGCACTTGTCATAGCCGATTTTGAAAATATCGATTTATGACGAAATGGCGGATGTTTGAACATAAATAGTGATTTTTCGGCCAAAAATCAGTTATTATTTTGCCTATAAAACAAAAACTAAGTAACGGAAAAAAAATCCTATGACAAGTACTGGATAATGGTGTATAGAATAACCACAAAAAATCCTTGCATATTTTTGATATTTTTAAATAACGAAAATTAAACATATTTTTCAATGTATATACTTTTTGATAATTAAAACTCCAATCCGAAATTTCAAATAGTTTTCCTTGAAAAAAATTCACAAAAATGACGTTTTTCTGATATTTTTTTTTATAAATAATCAATATTTATCGTTGAAAATTTGTCCAAGTCAAGTTGAAATATAACATAAAAAGTCTGCGTAACAACTTTTGTAAAACAAACTTAATAACGATTGAAAAAAAAAATTATTGTAAATGCTCGTTTTTTTCGCGCCTCTGACTGCATCTCACTCGTTAAAGCAGGCCCGAAATGTTTTTTTCCCCGTGTCAAGCAGACTTGGTGAAAAAGATGATGGGAAAATCGATGTGTCTCGAGGTAAACGGGAAGAAAAAAAAATGATATTGAAGTTTGCATCGTTGGAACGCAACGGAAGTCATTTATCGGAAATGATTTTGGAGAGCATTAGGCGGAGAAAAAGGGAAAGAATTTTCGTTGCATTTCGACGATCAAAACTCGAGGACAAAAAACGCCTTCCATTGCCATTACATTGAAGTGCGAGGGCCGCGAGCTGAACGGCAGTCTGATGAGGGCAGTTGAGTCTTCCTTCCAAGATGTCCTGCTTCAATTGCAGAAAGAACTGATAGCGCGTCAACTCCTCGCGCAACGTGTTCGGCTCCGAGGAATAAAATTTCACCTTCAGCCGCAGCGTGTACGGCGGTCCGACTGTGCCGAATGCATCAAACGTTAGAATGGCAAGAACGTCTCCAATGGAAAATGAATGATGCGAATGCACATCGAAAAGACCAATGGGCCGAGCGTTGATGAGAAAACAAAATGTTTTTTTTTTTGCAAGCAGACTCTTTCGTCGAATGTGGGTGTCAAGAGTGATGGTGTGAGCCAACAAAAAAAAATCCCAAAGCAATATCTAGAATGAAATTGCGAAATATCTAGCCTCTAGAGGGTAATGTAAGAACTACCTTGGATTGTTAGTGATCTGGGTGTGTATCTCAAGTAATATAGTTAGCGGTAGTTGCTGTCGCGCCCTGACCAAATTCTGTGGCAAGTCCAAAAAGGTATCAAATGTTTATTTATTCTTCTTTTCGTCTCTCCCCCTCTCTCGTCACGAAGCATTCGTAAAATGTACCGAGCGCTACAATCGGGAGCGATTTAGCACATTCGAAGCACCCGATGGCCGTAGTTGGAATGAAAATTGTCCACTAAAGCTTCTTTTTTTCCGTTTAGCGGAGAATTTGTCCCAACGAAAAGTTGCCCATTGTACGTGGCGCACGAAGGTGGACGAAGAATTCTTTTCATTCGAACGACGACCATCTCTGCGCGCGAAAGCTTCAGAGCTATCTCTCCAGCGATCCAATTGTCCCCGAGAACGAATTATCCGGCAGGATCAAGCAACGTGAGTACTTTTGATGCTCCCTTTTCGGCTGCTCGGAGCGGAGCTGTGAAACTTTCGAACTCGGGCGCGTGCTCCTCGACGCATCGAACATTGTCATTCGCAGGACTCACTTTTGATCTGCTTTTTGATCGGCTTGGTGGGATCCAGCCAGTGCTGCACATTGTTACTGTCCGTGTACTGAAGCCCGAAATAATCTTTCTCTATCAGATCCAGACTGTAGAAGACCTGCTCGTATAGATCGCTCGCCAGCGCCTTTTTCTGAAAAACAGATACTCGATTGAAGCGACTGCAAGCTACTGCGAACATTTGATCAAATCAATACTCGCTTGAGGCAACTCAAATTGATGGGAAAGTTCTAACATACGGTGCAAGAATCGGAGATTGAATGCGAACCTATGATTACAACGATATAACTGCTGGTAAAACATCAAACGCGTTTTTCTTAATCCTTTGATGCATAGTGACATACTGGTACCTACTTCCACTCGGTTTTTCTTGAACAAACATTTTTTTTAGCGCATAACGACGAATGTAAATGTATATTTAGGATGTTAGGAGATCAATTGTTACTACAATATCACTATTAAGGGCTTATGTTGCAGTTAGTGGATGTTGATCATCACTACAGTACAAAAAAACACGTTTTTTAGACGTTTTTTAGATTACAATGAATGTAATTGTGCCTAATCTAGCTGGTAAACCATACACAAAAAATGAATTCAGAGACGTTTTTTCGGTCACTGATTACGAATTCGAGCTCAAAATCCAGAAATTCAAAATGGCGAATCCAATATGGCGGACCAAAACCGGAGATTTTACTGGAATTACTAAAACATCGGAGTTGCTCAATATGTTGATTCTGTTATACTGAATTTCTAATAGAATTACGCTTTTAGCATTACCCGGAGCTAACGGCGAAGACGTAGCGAATTTCTAGCGCCATATTTTCTTTTTACTTTTTTACTTTTATTTTTTTTTTGCTTTTTTATTTTTTATTTTATTTTTTCACTTTTTCATATCTATTTGTACCTAAAGACTAAAATCGTTTTAGGTGTGGTAGGCCGCAAAACAATTGCGATTTACGTTTAAATTATAAGCTCAGATTAGTATCAGTGACCAAGACAGATTTGTGTTTCATTATCCTATATTGGAGCTGCTATTTTTATTGTTCAATTTCGAACTGAGATTCGAATTCAACGACTCAAAAAACGCCTGTATATGGAGTTTCATCTTTATCAAGGTACTTTGAGCATTTTGGTCCGTCGTATTGGATCCGCCATCTTGAGTTTCCAAATTTTGAGTGCAGTTTTGTAATCAGCGACCCCGAAAACCCCCGAGTACCAACTTTTGCTTTCATCAAACAATTTTTGCATTTGTGGTCCGCCATCTTGAATTTCCAAATTTTGAGTGCAGATTTGTAATCAGCGACCCCGAAAACCCCCGAGTACAAAGTTTTGAGCTGATTGCACGTAAGGAAAAATGTATGCTTCAAAGGGTTAATCGTAGACGAGGCACCTCATTTCTGGTGCCTTTTACGGAGCATGTGGGGTCCGTGTGACCCCCACGCGTATTCTTGGTTTAGATCGCTTCCTATAAACATAAATTGGATTTATGTAGGAAGAATCTCTTCGTTTTTTTAATAAGGAAGAGAATGGTGTGTATTGATGCCAATTTTCAAAAACCAAAGGCGTGATAATAGTACTTTAAACGAAGAAAAAAATGTGAAAAATATGCAAAAATGACTTCGTTCAAACGAAAAATCTCATTTTTTTTTCTCATCAACCGAATGAAAAAAATCAAACACGTTTTTGAAATAGACACAATATACTATCGGAAAAAAAATATTACCTATTTCTGGAGATTCGGAAATGTGTGAAGTTAAGAATAATTCAGTAAAAGAATTCTTTTTGCAACTAATATCGATAAAGATTTATTCGTATTCGTTCGAACCCGAAAAAGTCGTTTGCTACACTCATTACAGAAATTAAGGGAGCAGTAAAATTTCAAAAAAAAGTTCTTTGTTTTTTTAATAGCTGTAACTTCGTGAAAAATGGTCGTATCGTAAAAAAAATGGTCTTTTGAAGCTTGAATTCTCTAGTTTACGTATCTCACCGGTAAATTTCTTTTAAAGCAACACGCTTGGCGTGAATCTAAGAAAGAGCGCGAGGCAAAAATTTTCGAATTTTTTTTAATCGTCCACGGGCTAAAAAAAATTCAAAATTCTGAAATTTTTATTTCAAAATTTTTATTTTGTTCTTTTTCCAAGATTTGTAGAAAAGTTATTGCAAAACTGTGAGAAAATGTAATGGAATCTTTTTTTTTCATTTTAATCATCATTAATTGACATTTAAGGAACAATAAACGTGTTCCTTTAAAATTCGAACAAAATCCATAGAAATCAAGAGCGCGCTCGTTGTACGGTAAACGGTGCAACCCGTTCGCGCGACTACCGGGTCCAAACATTACCACCGCGTTTCCGTGGAAACGCAACCTCAACGCATTGTAAACGTAACCTTTATCGGCACGGTATTTCCGCAGTTTCCCTGTGCCCTTATGGAGAAAATGCAATGCAGCGGGTATCGAAGATAGCGGTGACACGAATGTGGGCTAAAAGTGAAAGGGACCGGATCGTGAAGCCCCCAAGGGCGTGCGAGACAACGTTAGGAGTGGAATGGAAATATTATGAATATTGAAGAGGTCGCGTAATGTTTATATGTTGAGTTATCCGGAAAGTTCGTGTCGGCTTTTTTAATGTGGAACCTACCGAAAATCGCCACAAACTTTCCGGACGACACAATAATATCGGACGAGACAACGACTATTAGCAGTAGAAATATTTTCTAACTTATCAAGCTTAAATTTTTAAGTTCATCTCCCTTTTTTAAATTCGGAGGCACTATTTGCTTTTCCGAATTATATCAAGGAACTAAAAATAAGTTCACACACCAAATTTCAAGATGATCGATCAAGATTTAGTATAAAAGATCGATAGAAAATAAGTTTTTCGGAAAATTGAATTATTTACTCAGAGAAGGAAATTCTGTGGTGGTACTGTTCATAGAAGTTCATTGAAGACATAATGAAAATCACAAACTTCTCACCGCTTTCCTTTGCCTCACTGTTACACTGTTGAAACGTCAATTAAAGCTTGTTCGTTAATACAGACTTACGTGATTAATAAGACAATACGATCCATGCGAATAACATTGCAAACGTGCATTAATTGCCGTAGCCACCACTCTGAGCACCTTTTATGGAAGTGTTTGTACCGTTTTTAAAATTCTTTATGGTTTAAAAAAGGGAGTTTCTTTTTTATCGATTTTTCATAGCAAATCTCGATCGATCATTTACAAATTTCGTATACGAACATCTTTTTATTTTCTTGATAAAGTTATGCCAAAAAAGGGTGCATCTTTTTTTTATCCATTTTTCATTGAAAATCGTGATCGATTATCTTCAAATTTGGCGTGCAAATTTGGATGAACCTTGTAGCCAACACTCGATGACCTCCTTTGAACAATGCAACTTTTGTACGAACTAATCAGTCAGCCTAATTGAAAATTTTAGAAAAATTAGGTTAGGAAATATTTAGAAATATATTTAGAATAAATATAGAATTTATAAATAACTGTAGAATATATAAAACGGAATTTCTAAATAAATAGATATAGAATGGAATATAATGTACAATTTCTAAATATATTTAAAAAAATATATTTATAAAAAAGGGTTAGAAAATATTTTGTTATATTTAGTAATATTTAATTAGTAACATTTAGTAATATTTAGTAATATTATATTAGTAATATTTAGTAATATTTAAAAAATATTTAGATAATATTTAAAAAAGGGTTAGAAAATGAACGCGGTAGTTTATATGCATATGTTATAATTAAAACCCGTTTTCTCTAGTAAAAACTAGTTTCTACTCGGAAGAATAGTAATTTCTAGAATGATAAGTTCTCAGACCTTACTGATAACGAATGCCTTCGTTACAACTACTTTTTTACTATGAAAAACTAGAATTTACTGGTAGATCAATTGTATGACGTTGATGTTTGCAACGTTGGAATCCAACGATATTTTTTCGTCCTTTATTTATCCATTTTTATCATTGCCCGAAGGCTTTTTTTGGCGAATAGTTTGCAAAATGTTTCTACTGCCGATAGTGGTTGCCACGTCCGGTATATATGTATTTCATACAGTTAAAACCCGTTTTCCCTAGTACGACTAGTTTTTACTAGTACGAGTAGCAAGTTATAAAGTAAGTTCTCTGAATCTACTGATAATGAATGCCTTTGTCACGAGTTTCCACTAATAGACTAGTTACTGGAATTTACCGATAGATTACTCTTATGACGTTAAAGTTTGCATCATTGGAATGCAATGCTATTTTTTTCATTTTTATCATTACTCGAAGACTTTTTTTGCAAATCGAGGTCGTCAACTTGTAATAAGAATACGTAGCGATGTTTGAGCTACTTTCGCCGGCTAAATCAGCCGAAAAATAATTCCGTAATCACGAAGAATTAACTTTTGTTGCATTCCGACGATGCGACCTTCAATGTCATTACGTTTGAACGTTAGTTAGACCTCGTCTCAACCAGGAAATACTAGTCCTAACGAAATGAGTGGGTTGAAACTGTTTACGAATGACGTATGTTTGGGTTTCTAAACATAAATGTCACAGGGCGTTAACGCTGCCGCAGCAGCGTTGCGCATGGCCGATACTGAGAGCGGTGACCGGTTGGCGCATCGATCGTTCAGCGGAAGGCCAATACTTCTGAGACATTGGTGTAGGTGCTCGAGCAAAAAGGAGCCGCCTCTAATGCGGTTAGGTATAGCGTAGCTCAAGACGACTGTGGATGCAACGAGTGTTAGGTTAGATTAGCAAAGTGTGGGTAGGAAGTGATATCCGAATGTTCAATTGGCGAGGGTAATACGTAAAAGCGCGCAAGAGGGTACGTTGAAACTCAGGAATCAAATATAGATGTATATATATATATATATATGTAAGCTTCTTACCGACAGCTCGATAGTCAAATCCGTTCCGTCTAACAGTATTACTCTGCACTGTACGATATTGCGATTGCTGAGCAATCGCTGGTTCCGTATTTGCGACGATGCATTCTGTCCACTAACACTGCGGACACGTCGCCGCGACAGGAATCTCAGCATCGTTGACCATCAGAAGACTGAAGAAGAATATATATTTCGTGTATAGGCTGTGTCGAGAGATTGTCCGCATCTCATTTTGTCCCACATAAATCTCGGCGGCGACACGGGCGTCGAAGTAAAGCGGCGTCCAACGTCATAACAATGATCGGCTTGTAAACACAACGAGCGACGTCGAGGCACACGTCAATGCAACTTTGTAGGTTTCACACGATAATCCGCCCTGGCGGGCCGCGAACGACGTTGCAACGCGGCTAGGACGCGCGGTAGGCGTGTTTAGCGCGAAAAAAAACAACGGTTAAAACTCGTGCGCCGGGAACGGTCGTGGGACAGGGGAGAAGAGCAAACGAAATACAGTGGGAGCGTAAATAAATATAATTTTGGGAAAGGAGCACACGCGAATGGAGAGGGACTCGAGGTTTACGAACGCAATGGATGGCAAACGCGGAAGAACTCGAGCGCCAAAGTCGCGAACTTCAATAACGAATCTACAGCGCCTCTGGACAATATCCAGGAGAATTGTCCAATGGTGTACACTCGTCGAGAGTTCTTTCGGCTGACGAGACAACAGCATGCGAGAGAGCGCTTGCAGTTTCCGAACTGTCGGTAAGACAGCGACCGCTGTGATCTGCAGTAGTAACAACTTATCGGCCGTTGGTAAGGTAGGTCGTTACTTGCGCTTACGCTGCCGTCGTCTGCTCCACCGAAACACACAGCAATCGGAGGTTAGAAACCGAAGAATACTTCGTAAGTTTATTTACTTGACTCTTCAACATTAACGTTACTAAAGATTCACGATTTTTTTTGTTCATATTTTAGGCCTCCGTCAGGGCCAGTCCGGAGCTTCAACGATAAATGGCATTGCGTGTACCAAACATCGTGGGAAGAGCCTCGCACCACGGCGGACAAACGACCCTGCTGAAACTCCTGTTGGCTGCCTCGAGGAAAACTACCTACAGACCTATCATGACGTCCCTACCGAGGATGGAAAAAGCCCTGGAACAGCTCAAAACTAATCCGTACTTTGAAAAGTACGCCAAAAACATAGCGAAGCTACAGCAGACCGATCCGGATGAGTTCCTCGCGCGAGTCGAGGCGAGAGAAACGAAATCGGACGAAACGAAAGGTGAGGTTGACCGCTGATCGGTTTTCATCTTATTTCGATCGAGGAATAAAACCAATGGGTCAGACCAAAAATTAATGATTTAAGCATTCTGAAAATGATTCTTTTATTTATCATTTTTTGTGGAAAATTCATAATCAACTGTGCAAAATATGCACATAAAAGATAAGGTATTCGTCGAGATATTTTTTTGTACGAAATAACCGCATACTCGCGGTTCGTCCAAAAATATTTTTTTCGCCGAACTTCCTGCGGTAAAATGTTTCCAATTAGGTTCAATCCGAAGAAAATTGCAGTTGTCAATATAGATATAGAATACTGAAACAGTAGAGAGGGCTGTGAAAAATATTTACAACAATATTATAAAAAGGAATTTTTCAAGAATATTAATTACTCAAGAGGCCGGTCTATTTTCTAAACATCGATTTTTCGAAGCAATCAAACACACTTGCACTTTTCGAATTAAAGTCCTTTACAGGCGTGTTCATTGCGGTAAGATTTTTGCGACATGCTACTTAGGTCTTTGGTCTCTCTAAAGTATGATATCTTCACTGGAGACTGAAGACTATTATTATTATCTTCATCAAAGACTGAAGACTGATATCTTTATTGAAGACTGAAGACTGATATCTTTATTGAAGACTGAAGACTCGATTGAAGACTGATATCTTCATTGAAGACTAAAGCCTGAAGAGTGATATCTTCATCAAAGACCGAACACTGAAGACCTTCGTCAGGAAATTGTGATTACGAAAAGAATGCTCTATTGGTATTTCGGTAATCTCGACCCTGAAAACTGGGAAAATTCCTCTCTGAGGTAATCCGTGAAAAGGCAGCTGCAGACTGCGAGCATTCTATGCTCGAGCACTCTTCGGTCCTTACGACGAGCAACCTATTGTAGATTTTCGATAAAGTTAGTCGATTAGAAGAAAATCAGCCTTGAAAAGTCTCCGTTTTTTCTACCCCGTCTGTTCTCAACGAGTTGCACGTTCTTGCCGGAATTCCCAGAAAAGCCACGCCACCAACACAGACACTGCATCGTAAATCCATTTTTATTGTTGCAGCGAAACGCGAGCAGGAACGCAAGTTCCAGGCGCAGTGCAGCGCCAAACCCAGCGCGGCTGCGCCAGCGAGTGGAAAAAAATCATCCCTGGACGACGTGATGAAGTTGGACCTGATTCGGGACAAAGGCAAGGAAGAGATTGTTGAAATATGGCTAAACTATCACAAGTCGAAAGACTGCATTTCCGGTGTTATGAAGCCCGAGCAATTCGACAAAATGTTCGAGAGGGCGCGAAAATATTCGACATTTTTGTTGCCTCTGCCGAGGGAGAACGGCTACGAATTCATAGTTTCGCAGTTTAGCGGCACCGAGGTGCACATGACGCCGCTCGTATGGTATCAGACGCACCGGGAGAACGCACCCGAGTGCCTCGCCCTGACGCACTATCTCGAGCTCAAGGAGAGCAAGGGCATCGTACTGATGCGCGGCGAGTTCGATTCGAAATCCATGAACGCCCGGGAAGCCCAGTGTCTGGCGAACGAGCTTCAATTGTACTACGCCACTGACGATCCGGCGCGAATGAAATTGTTGAAAATATTTACCGAGAGACCCGACGAATTCAAGCACATGGATCTCGTCGCTCAGCTGGAAAATATATCGCTGACCGGATCGGGCATTGGCAAGACCGAAACGTGAACGAACGACGATCTTTCTTGGAGCATCGACTTTCAATACTCTGTTACAATGTGTCTCCGCACGAAAACTCGTGTATCCGTAGTCACAATAAACGTGAAAAAACTGTACCAACTGCATTTTATATATCGCGTTTCACATGACTACTGTTCTGGAAAAAACCTTTGTACATAGATTTTTCAATAATTCGCAAAAATATTTCGTTCTTGTCCAGTATTTTGTATCTACAATGAAAACCGCTTAGGTGTCTTGCTCCAACGTTATTCCCCTAGAATGGAAACAACTTCGCCGCGAAATATATGGTTCCGGACATTCGGAAGTTCCTGAAAAAATTGTTTCCACTCTACGTGCATATTTTGCGGAAATAATTGCAAATTCGCATAAACAATTACAAATAGTGTAAATAATTGTTAGATGTAAGCAAATTTCATCTTCTTCCGAAAAATCAAAGTCAAAATTCCCTATCAGTTATCGACCGAAAATGAAGGCGTTTAGCGGTTCGATGAAACATTCACGCTCGTTCTTTTTTTCTTGCAGTCGTCTCGGAGCGTTCCGGATGGTGCGCGTCCCTTACGGGCGGTCCTCACTTCCGAGGTTTGAGCTGGAGTCGTGCTCGGACGAAGAGATACGAGGCAATCAATCGTCAATCGTTGACAAGATCTTACGGGCTTTATGCCGACAAAAAGAAGATCTTTTACGTCTCAACTCCGATTTTCTACGTCAATGCTGGTACACGCGACGAGTAACAAATACATTAATATCCGAGCCAAAGTTTTGATCAAGATTTCAGAACTTCGCGGTACGACGAAAAAACCGAAACAATCAGACGTATTGGAGTTGTTGTAAACATTAATTTCCGATAATTATGAAATCCGAAAGTTATTACTTAGTGGCTTAAAGAAATAATTGCTCGGCAAATGATCTGAGCATCAACTCCACCCAAAAATGGGATAAATTGATGAGACGTACTTGTACGATCCTCACGAAACGCGGAAAGTATCATGCACTATTGACGACTGAGAAAAGTTTTCTAGCGCACAGCCGAGTAAAAAATGTCTTCATATGTCATAACATCCCCGATTTTTCTCAATACTCGTGCAAGTTTTCGGAATTTTGTCTCGATGTGTTTTTTCCCTTGAAAAATAGACCCGCAGTCGTGAATTTTTAGTATATATACATATACATACATACATACATACATACTTATATATATACATACTGTGTATATATAATAATAATAATAACAATAATAAAATAAAATAAAATAAAATAAAATAAAAACAAAAATTAAAATAAAATAAAAATAAAATAAAAATAAAAATATAAAAATACAATAATAATAAAATAAAAATACAACAATAATAATCATAATAAAATAATAATAATGTGTGTGTATTTGAATGGTCTACATCATTCTTGATACGTTTGCGAGTAATTGAATAAACAGTTACAAGCATGCAATCCAAAAAAAATCGACGGACAAATTTCAAATAAAAAATAAAATTCTGACAAATGCATCTAGAAAAATCAACTATTCTACTAGATACAAAAGACAATTGTAAAAACTGATTCATTATTGAAAAATCGTCCGTTTCAGCAATTTGTTAATAATTGTTCGTCCTTATTTAATCTTTCCAGCATTTCGAACGTGCGAATTTTGTCAGTTTTTCGTCGAGCCGCAAGTTGCTGAAAATCTAATCCAAAACTTTTGAAATGTCCTCGCAACGACTCGGTCCGTACCGTTTGTCGTTAAAAACAACATTGTGCCGTTACAGGACCTCACATCGGGCATCTGTACAGCGCGCTATTGGCGGATGCGATGACCCGTTACAACGCGATGCTCGGGCACGAAACGATTTTGTCAACCGGCACAGACGAGCACGGGAACAAGGTGGAAAATGCCGCGAGATCGGCTGGACTTCCGGTCGAAGAATATTGTCGCAATGTATCCTCGCAATTCCGTGACATGTGCGATCAGTTCGACGTCGGGTACAGTCGTTTTGTCAGAACGACGGATCAAAGCCATCGCGAGGCCGTGAAGCAATTCTGGGTTCGTCCATATCCGCTCCACAATGACAGCACGCATCAGCGCTCGTCGCGTAATCGTGGCCTCATTTAGATCGCCTTTTTCCTTTGCAGACCACACTGCGAGATCGCGACCACATATATCTCGGCAAGTACAGCGGATGGTATTGCGTGCCCGACGAGAACTTCGTGACTGCCGCCGAATTGGCCGAGGTCAAGAACGCCGCCGGCGAGACGATCAAAGTTTCCGCCGAATCCGGACATCCGGTCGAATGGACCGAGGAGGAAAATTACAAGTTCCGTTTGAGCGCCTTCCAAAATGATCTCAAGTACTGGCTGAAAGACGGTAAATTTTTTATGGTGCGCTCAGTATATCGTGGAAAGTAACGGTCCGATGGCAAAATTCTTCAAACAAAAGCGATTTGGTCTTTAACGTGGAATCAGACGTTATTAATTAACCCTTTGAAGCATACATTTTTCCTTACGTGCAATCAGCTCAAAACTTTGTACTTGGGGGTTTTCGGAGTCGGGTGATTACAAATCTGCACTCAAAATTTGAAAATTCAAGATGGCGGATCCAATATGGCGGACCACAAATGCAAAAATTGTTTGATGAAAGCAAAAGTTGGTATTCGGGGGTTTTCGGGGTCGCTGATTACAAATCTGCACTCAAAATTTGAAAATTCAAGATGGCGGATCCAATATGGTGGACCACAAATGCAAAAATTGTTTGGTGAAAGCAAAAGTTGGTACTCGGGGGTTTTCGGGGTCGCTGATTACAAATCTGCACTCAAAATTCGAAAATTCAAGATGGCGGATCCAATATGGCCGACCACAAATGCAAAAATTGTTCGATGAAAGCAAAAGTTGGTACTCGGGGGTTTTCGGGGTCGCTGATTACAAATCTGCGCTCAAAATTTGGAAACTCAAGATGGCGGATCCAATATGACGGACCAAAATGCTCAAAGTACCTTGATAAAGATGAAACTCCATATGCAGGCGTTTTTTGAGTCGTTGAATTCGAATCTCAGTTCAAAATTGAACAATAAAAATGGCAGTTCCAATATAGGATAATGAAGCACAAATCTGGCTTGGTCACTGATACTAATCTGAGCTTATAATTTAAACGTAAATCGCAATTGTTTTGCGGCCTACCACACCTAAAACGATTTTAGTCTTTAGGTGTAAAATAAATATGAAAAAGTGAAAAAAAATATAAAAAATAAAAAAGCAAAAAAAATATATAAAATAAAAAAGCAAAAAAGAAATAAAAGTAAAAAGAAAATATGGAGCTAGAAATTCGCTACGTCTTCGCCGTTAGCTCCGGGTAATGCTAAAAGCGTAATTCTATTAGAAATTCAGTATAACAGAATCAACATATTGAGCAACTCCGACGTTTTAGTAATTCCAGTAAAATCTCCGGTTTTGGTCCGCCATATTGTATTCTCCATTTTGAATTTCTGGATTTTGAGCTCGAATTCGTAATCAGCGACCCAAAAAACGTCTCTGAATTCATTTTTTGTGTATGGTTTACCTGCTAGATTAAGCACAATTACATTCATTGTCTAAAAAACGTGTTTTTTTGTACTGTAGTGATGATCAACATCCACTAACTGCAACATAAGCCCTTAATAGTGATATTGTAGTAACAATTGATCTCCTAACATCCTAGATATACATTTACATTCGTCGTTATGCGCTAAAAAAAATGTTTATTCAAGAAAAACCGAGTGGAAGTAGGTGACATACCAGTATGTCACCATGCTTCAAACGGTTAAGCGAGACATAAGTCTCCATTGGAAAAATGAGGTTGACCTTCGAATGACCTTGAAAAACGCCATCCGAATGTCGCTCAAGGGCACCGCGTCCCGAGAGCCTCGTAACCCTAAAACTTTTGTCCAAAACTTCATCTCGTACGTTCCATATTTTTCGAGATATTTGCCTCGACGAGATGGAACGCGCCACCCGGTATATGAGAGTTTACTGAAAAGTGCAGTGCCATTCGGAATTTTCTTTTGATACAATTTTCGCGGTTATTCCATGCTAGAGGAGTCCGTAATTAATCGTATATGCAGAGAACACCGTGCGACCATCGAAGTACCACAAAATATTGCGCGATTGGATCGAGGAAGGAAGTTGCTTGGAGGACCTGAGTGTCTCGAGGCCGGTGAGAAGGGCACCCTGGGGCATTCACGTGCCGAACGACCATACCCACACCGTTTACGTCTGGCTCGACGCACTTGTCAATTACCTAACTTCGATGGGCTATCCGAGCGAGCAGGAGTTTACCAACGAACGGTGGCCACCTTCCGTTCAAGTAAGCGACGCGGCCGTCGTCCCGTACCGACGCGTTCGAAACTTTGCTCTAGCGCTCGAGCAATGCAATCAGGCGCAAGACGTATACAGCGCCTTACATTTATCGCGTCACATCGATATTACTCGAGAACAGCGAAGCAAATGGAAAAATAACGAGACAAGCGCCGAATATGTTCGAATGTCGTGTAAAAATGCATCTCGGTATGCTGGTAAAATTTCGAGCCAAGTTACCGAACTTTTGACGAAAAATTGCGAGTCTAAATATCGTCTCGTTTGCACGGTACTTTATGGAGACGATACGCTGGTTACGTTTCTGCCTAATAATTTATACACCGAATAAGCCTGATGTAAACTGCTCCGGTGTGTTGAAAATCTGAAGATTCCGCAACGACGATTAAAACGGAGGTCACCGAAAGCTTGAAGAAAATGTTAATGATAAAACATGGAAAAAAGTGAACAGAAGACGAATTTTCGTGGCCGTGACGTATAAGAGAAAATGTAAAAATATCTAAATCTACTTAATTGGCGCGAAATTTTCAATTCCACTTTATAGTCGGGATGAATAAATCATTGTGACTTATTTCTCATTAAGCGCCACTGTAATTTGTCGCCAGGCTTCAATTCATAGAATTTTCATAATTTTTCTTTGAGCTTCACTTAATATATTAATAATGGTCGCTGTCAAATTTCAGGGTCGGTTATCGACCTTATTACAGAGAAAAAAAATTGCGCACTTTAGTGAAGGAATCCCGAGACGACATAAAAAAACCTAACTTCCGGTTGATACAAAAGTGTACACAATAGTGAGAATCCGTCAAATTCTTAAAAATAATCAGATTTACGTACTTAACACTTGTAGTAATCCAATGCTTTCAGAAAAAAAAATACGCTTATTGACCTTATTATCATGTAATATCGAGTTTAATTTGAACTTCCGGTATTGGATTTATTACCACTTGCTACGATAAAGAGACGTGACAGCAAAGCAACGGCTGACTGTAGTCGTAACCTCGTCTTCTGTTTTTCTAATTAAACGTGAGCATTCATTAAACAGTTTACAAATGGAACATTTCAGTTATTACAAATGATTTTTTTTGCATATGTCAAAAATATCAATTGTCAAGGTCAACGTTTTTTACAATGGGCATCTATAACGCTTGTGCGGCACCTTTCACGTAAAATAAAACGGTTACTTTTGTCGGAGACATTTTTCTATTTGGCCATTATTTTCACGTTTTGCAGGCGAAGGCCATCGTTTTCCGTCTTTTGTAATTACAAAAACAAAACGGCCACAAACAAAACGCTTCGAACAAAACTCTCCTTTTTACGCAGAATAAAATAGCATAAAAAATGTAGTTTTCCACCTAGAAGAAAATGTTGACCTGGAAATAATTTTTAAGTCGTCCGCTAAATCGAAAAGTTATCGTGCCGTTTTACTCTTCATTTGAACCTACTCGACACGTGCCGCGGAATTTTTCGACTTGCTTCGCCGTTCTTGCGTTACTTCGACGTCTCGCGATAAATGGAACACCCGAACAACCGGACGTACCGGGTAGGCCGTAGATTTTTTCCGCAAAGGATATCTGCTTTTATTTCGATTATTGATCCGAGACTCGAAATTGCACGCTCTTTTGACATCGGAAGAAAATGGGCTGTCTCGTTTTCAACAGTTGACCTTCGAATGACCTTAACGCCTGCACTTAGGGGCAAACTAAATGGCGGTATCTTCCGTTCCTTCGGAAAGCCTACAACCCCTTGCGGAAGTGTTTTTTGACGTCTCGTTTTTTAAGAAAAATCGTCCTCGTCACTATAAACGCCCCACCCTGTATACAGCCAGTCTCCTCGAAACTTAAGCACTTTCGCCATTACCCAGGTTATCGGCAAGGATATACTGAAGTTTCACGGAGTTTATTGGCCGGCTTTCCTGATGGCCGCGGGCATGGAGCCACCCAAAACCATACTCTGCCATTCGCACTGGACCGTGAACGACGAGAAAATGTCGAAGTCGAAGGGAAACGTCGTGTCGCCGTTCGAAGTGGCACGGGAGTTAACGAGCGACGGCTTGAGATACTTTCTTCTCAGAGAAGCCGTCCCTCACACGGACGGAAGTGAGTATTTATTTGCTCGCGATTAATCGTGCGTCACAGAAAGCGGGAAAGAGAGAGAGGGGGGGGGGGTAGCGATCTTTGAATTCCGAACGCTCGAACTTCCGTTCCCTTTGCGGCTTTGCCTTTCTCGAACATTCCGCGAACTTGCTCGTTCTCACCGAGTTTCCCTCAAAGTTCTCGTCTTCGTATCCCCCCCCCCCAATCTTCGAAACGTTCGTGTTCTCGATTCCGATGGAATGCTTGCTTTTACCTTCGAAATGAAATATCTGTTCGCCAAATGGCGCGGGAAGTGTCGCGAAAATGTGCAATACGTTATCTCGACGTCGTAGAAGGAGTGTGATGAGAAAATTCTTGACGAGTGCGCATAAGCTTAGAGCCTAGGGGACAGGTTGGTTTTTCCATTTTTTTTGCTCACGAGAGTATTGGGAAGACGAGGTCGGAACTTTACACACGGTACATTGTCTTGCCACGTTTGGTTTTTTTTTCGTATTTAAAAGTATTGATAAACGCTGAAGCTGCCAACGTTGCCGTATGGCCAAAGGGTGTGGGTGATTCTGGCAATTAGCTCGTCTGAAATTAATGGAAAATGTACTTTCCGGATAATAATAGAACTTTCGCATCACCGAAGGCTTCTTCGAAATCGTGGAAATTAGGAGAGTGACAAATTGCAGAGTAAAAAGTCCGATTTTCGACAAAAAAAAATACTTCTAATAATTTGTTACCGATAAATGGATAAACATATCCGAAATATCCGAATTTTAAGCGAATCGAACGAATACATTTTTGATAAAATCGAATCTTGAGAAAAACGCAAAAGAAAAAGGGTAAATCGGAGTGAAACGGTTCGCCGTTAATTTTTGGGACTTTTGCGAAATCTCAGTTGCACGTTGAAGTTAAAACCCTACGTTGTTAAACTACGCAATAAAAAAAAGTATATCTAAAAAATGTTAAGCCCATGCAGATCCCTTAAGAGCTGAGCTACGATACAGTCGGTATTGAGTACCATTCCAGCGTTACGTTGTAACGTCAGACCTCGATGCTTATTTCAAGATTCAAGTTCATTTTTCAGAACCAAAGTTGGTGCAAAAATGCTTTGGGCGAGAAAAAAAAGGCAAGCACATGAAAAAAATCGTTTTTTTCTTCCAACATAGACGATGATTATTTTTCTTTACAATTAAGCTATTGAAAAAATATAGAACGACCTGTTAAAGACGATAGAATATACTGTAGGTCGAAAATATATTATCATTGCATTCTCGTGAAAATTATATTTATGGGAAAGAAACGAGAATCTTATCGTTCGAAAAAAGAAACTCGAAACGCAACGACGTAATCAATGTGTCCACCAGATTACAGCGAGCTGAAGATACGTCGGGTCTTGAATGCCGAATTGGCGGACACCTTTGGCAATTTGGTGAGTCGTTGTATGGGCAAAGTGATAAATCCGAGCGGTGAGATCGTCGATCCGGCGTTGCACGTTGAAACCCTCGAGTCGGAAGTCTCGCGTGAGCTGATCGAGTGCCTGAGGGGCATGCGGAAGGAGGCGGAAGCTTGTTACGAAGATTTCAACCTGCATCACGTGGTCGACGTGGCGATGCGAGCTCTTCACACGGCCAACAGGATGGTGGAGGCGCACAAGCCTTGGCAATTGAGGAAGGAATGCAACGCTGCCGGCGGTAACGAGGAGTCGAAAATTCACCTTGAGGCTGTGGTATCTCTGGCGCTGGAAACATGCAGAATGAGCGCCCTCGTGTTGAGCCCGATAGTTCCGAAGTTGTCCTCGAACTTGCTCGATTACATGAGAATACAAAATGGCCGGAGAAATTGGTCCGACGTTGAATTCTCGCGCGTTCCAGGCTCTCGGCAAACTCGCGAGAACGATCACTCGCGCGCCCCTCTGTTTCGCAGGCTCAAGATATGAGGCGGGAAGGTAATATATTAAAACAAAAACAAACACACAATTCTTCCGTCACGTTTGTTCTACAAGAAATGTTCTTCTTCCATCTTTCTTATATATAGTCGCTTGTCTCACACAAGTCTTACAATCTAATAAACCTAGATATTTATTTACAGAGAGTGATGAAGAGATACTTGGAATATGACGTCGTTTTCGATGAGAGCGTGGGAGAGAGAGAGGGGGAGGAGAGCGATGTACAGAATGAGCAATGGAGGAGGAGGCTTGAGAGAGATGCACAGCCGCTGTATACGTCACGACGTTCATTTCCCGTATCCTTTTTTTTTTAACCAGCTGGATAATATTGCCCGGAGACTGCGAGCCACGAAACTCGGCGCGCCCGGTCTCGTTGCCCCGCATTTGCTGTTTTTTTTACCTCCTTTCTTTTTCTTATTCGAATAGAAAAATAAATAAATGATCATTTACAATGTGAGAGAAATGATTGTAACGCCATCGCGCCCGCCGCGTTTTTTCGCGTTTGCACATCCTGCGTACATACGCGAAATTAAACGTCAACACTTCGGGAGCGCGTCGGGGAATCGAAGAATAAAGTACGTCATTGAGGACTGTCCGGTTCGGCTTTGTTTTCGAGAAAAACGCAAAAAATTCAAAAGTACAATAGAATTGACGCTTCCTGCTTGCTCAGTGGAGGAATCGACTCGGAATGTTGGAGCGCGTGGTGTGGCGAACATTCCATCTCGTCCGCGTAGCTTTCGTCGCGGACGCACACGATGCTTGAACGATCTCGCGCACTTCAGCAACGATCTCAATTTACACTTGATGAATCTTTTTTTTCAGTGTCTCCTTGTTTTTTTTTTAAGTATTTTCTTTTAATTACAAAATGTAGCCATTTTTTTCCTTTTACGGGGCCATTATTAAAAATCAATGAGAAAAAAAACACCATGTAACAGCCAAAAGTGGTAACAAGACATGCGCGAGTCTGAAAATTTGTGAAGAAGTCTTTTGTCAAAAAATATCGTGAAAATCAGCAGTATTTTTCCTCGCCTAAAGGTATCGCTCCCGTTAAGAGCCTTGGAATTTTTCGCCGAATAGATGATATCGGTCAAGTACGGTGTCTGGCTGCAAGCTGTCGGCCGACATTTTTCGCCATTCCTTCTTTCGACAAGTAAGAAAGCTTCTGGCGTTGGCCTTTTGTTTTTTGCGATTTTCTCGGCAACAGACAAAACGAGTAAGCCCCGATATGCCTCGTTTAATTCGCTACCGAAGTATTGACATTCCATTTCGGAACGCCCTGTGTCGATATATGTATGTGTGTGTATATATATATATATTAGACTGGCCCAAAAAATCTCCAAGATTCGGGCTCTCGACCCTTGAAATATTGCTCGATAATGAAAGAAAGAAGC
Source organism: Ophion costatus (assembly GCA_951751655.1). Classification (NCBI taxonomy): domain Eukaryota; kingdom Metazoa; phylum Arthropoda; class Insecta; order Hymenoptera; family Ichneumonidae; genus Ophion; species Ophion costatus. The sequence continues at coordinate 2,548,188 of OX632365.1, read as the reverse complement.
TCGTGAAAGAAGCCTGTAGGTTAACTCTAACAGGTGGCCTATGAGGTTTGTTTCATTCCATTTGATTTACACGTGATAAATCAACGTTTTCCAGTGCAAACCATTTTCGATAGATACAATCAATGAGTGGTCTGGAACAATCAGTGTGATTATCGTATATAAACAAGGGATTTATAACTCCAGATTAAAGCCTTTGTAATCGTGCATCCTTTCTTTTCAGTCTTGATCAACAAGTTTCGAAGACTGAAAAGAAAGGATGCACGATTACAAATGCATTGGTGGATATGAATCTGTTTGATATAAATAATAGTCCCACTGATTGGTCCAGACCACTCACTGATAGTATCTATCGAAAATGGTTTGCACTGGAAAATAAAACACTTATTTATCACGCGGAAATCAAATGGAGAATAGAAAAATATCATGAGTCGACTGTTAGAATTAACCTACAGGCTGCTCCTTCGTTTCATTATCGAGTAATATTTCAAGGAGAACCCGAATCGGGAATAAAACTTTTCGAAACACGATCAATGATGGACGTCGTTTCTTTTATATTTCTTGCTGTACTTGATTCTTTTTCGTATCAGAGAAATATTTTGCGAACGATTCCATGCAAATCGTATGTTAGAGCAGAACATTCTCTAAACAGAACCCGAAAAGTTTCATCGTAAAGCGAAAAATTCGATTTTTACAGCCTTTTGAATTACTTTTTTTTTCTATCAATTCAATTTCAGACCAGCGACTCCACTTGGACGGTTGTTCCGAGCTAATTTTTCGCAAAAACTTTTTTGTAGGAAATTCGATTCTCCATGAGAATATGTCAATGGCATCTGTGTGTAATTTTTTTCTGACGCGTTGCACTGCCACATTCAGAAATCCCAATATTCATTTGGAAAATATTCAAATGCAATGCGCCATTCGAAATAATTTTGTTTTTGAGCTCTCCTTCGAGGATTCTTCATTTTTTACCTCAATTCACCTTTTCTGGTGGATGCAACCGAAAAAAACGATTTTTTTACGCACACCCCAATATATATATATATATAAACATACATCGTCGTGAACGCTCGCAATCGATATTGACAATCGTCGCTTCTTTTTGTGCGCGCCTATATACCTACTCTCCTTAATTTACGTGCTTTTTATGGCGATGCTAATCTTCCTTGGACGAGATAGGCGATCGATATACGCGGAAGCCACCCGCTCGTACGATATATTTCATATATTCTACGGTAGAATAAATGTACAAATGGAGCGGTACATGAGAGGGAGACAGAAAGAGAGAGAGAGAGAGAGAGAGGGAGAGAGAGAGGCCCCATTCTTAGTAGATATGATTTTTCTTTTTTTTTCAGCTATTCTCTTTTTTGCACTATTGTAGTTTGGTTGATGATTGTCGTTGGCGTGTGGTCCCGCAGCCAGACAAGACTCGTACACGATTTCACCTGCTCGATCGACATGTGAACGAGGTCGTTCCATGACAAATTGACCTGACCGTTACCCATCGCTTCTTTTTTTTTCCCCGCTTTTTTTCAGCACGTGCCAGACGAAAGATATCTTTGTGTCGTGGACAATCACTGATTTGCTTTTTTTTTTGCGCGCATTCGAAAAATAACGATCGATGGGAGCATTGACGCGCGAATTCGGACAGTTTCGTATGTCCTCGTGGATTAGGGTCGGCTCGATTTGACCTGGAACACACTTCGCGTCACTTGTGCGAGTTTTTATGGATGTATCAGTATACAGGCTTTCCAGCAAAAGGATTCCTTTCGGCGTTGATAAACTTGTGAAAAAAGAAATTATATCGAAGGTGCGTTGACTCGTCGGTTTGAAAAATACGAAACGATGGGCAACGAACTATCCAAAGGAAAGATAATTCGACGAATAATATGAAAAGTTGTAAACAATTTGAATGACATGAATTTGTTGATTTTTTTTTAACATTTGAGATTTTTGACAGAATTTCCACGTCTTGGGAATTCGTGCTTTGGAATTTTCGGTTTTTCGTCTTTGAGATTTTCTTTGATATTGAGTATTTGAAATTACGAACTTCGGATATAAAAAATTTCGAACATACGATATTTAACTTTTCCAATATTGGATGTTTCAATATTTGAACCATCGCACATTCCCTTTCAATATGCGAATATCCGAATTTTCAATTTTTTAATTGCCAGGTTTTCGAAGGTAAAAAAAAATCCGGAATTGCAATAAAACCGAAAATATTGTTTAAAAAAAGTACCGAGCATTCAAAAAGCAACACAAAAATATTCCATTTCTTAATGTTCATGTTTGCAGCTTTTCGACCGAAAAAAAGGGAACTGCTGATAGCCGTTGCATATTTACAAAGCGACGTCGTAGGAATTCCGAAAAATCCACAAAATAAAAGAACTTTCATCATTATTCGTCCAACGATGTCCTAAACAACAAAGTTAATTTCGTTTTCCATGGTTATTTTTGCAAATCAACGTTCAACGCGTCTTCGGCACGGATAATTTTTGTTCCAGACTTCTATCAAATCGCGCAATGCCGAATTCCGCAGGGGTACATTTTTTTCGCTCGAATCTTTCCCGCAATATATATATATATATATATATATATATATATATATATATATATATATATATATATGTAAGTATGTATGCATATATATCTATCGATGGCTAGACGAGTGTACGATCGCGTACGCAGGATTGAATTTCTTTTTTCGTCGTACCAGTTCATAATGTTTGTGTGTGATTTTTTTTGTACACGCAGATTGCAGACGATACGGTTGGAGGAAGAGAGCGATAGATAGAGCGGACGAGAGAGAGAGAAAGAAAGATAGAGGTGGAAGAGGGAGGCGAGTATCGGAAAATATACACGCAGCTTTTTCGAAGCTCATATCGCACTGACTATCGTGTCTCGATGCCTCTGACCCAAGGCCGAGCCAACTTGACAACTGTCCGCGCTCGACCTCGGGCTTATGTTGCACTCGATGATCGAGCCGTTGCGCTTTTGGACGATTACCGAGCGAAACTCGCCGCACTCGCTCGTCGACGGTTGGTTGCCCCGTGCTCTCGCTCCTTTCGTCAATATTCGCTTGAACGCCTCGCGGAATTCCGTGTTGAAGATACTGTAGATTATCGGATTGAAGGCCGAATTGCTGTAACCGAGCCAGGTCAGTACCTGCCGACACGAGACCATTAGCGTTTCGCCCAATGACGAGTTTGTTTGGGCCTGGGTTCGCCCTTTCGCACAAGGAATCGTGCTTCTTTTTTTCATCTTAAGGCTATTTAGCACCAAGGTAAACCTTTTCTAACAACGGATTGTAAACATTCAGAGAAGATACCTCGTATTTCCTGTCCAAACTGTCAGCATTGTGTAAAAAAAACGGCTACGCACAACGATAGCTACATTTGTATAGATACCGATAAACAGTTGACTTTTTATTGACAGACAACCTTTCATAAAGATATCGATGGGACAATGAAGAGGATTTTTTTTCGTCGCCAAATCGGGTTTAATTTTTTTTTAATGATAAAATTTGGCATGAAACTAGATGATTATATACTTCATAAAATGAGTATAAACCCGCTCCTTTCATAATTAGTTATTTCTTCGAGAAAAATGGATTTATTGATGACAAAGCACCCGTTACGTAATGGAATTGGGGGGGGTTCAAAAATTGGGAAATTTTTCATTACGTAATTTATGTACGCCCCCTCATGGGAAGTGGGTTAGGAGTGGAAATCACAACCGTTGTTGCTTTCTCTCGTTTTGTCACGCGAAAGCATCCGAACGAAAAAAAAAAATATGTCCTTCAGAATTTGTATTTTTGCCCACTGATTGCTTGCGTCCCGTTATTATAAGAATTCGATACGATTAGGACGAGGAATAAAGGAGGCGTGGAAGATAAATGGACAATTAGGATACACAGCCGAGGGCGGAATAAGAATGCGACGAAACGACAGCAGCCCCCTTGATGCGAAAGTGTTTCTGAGTTGCCGAGACGAATGAGATATTTAATACTCTCTAGGGGCGGCACGAGTGTTGCCGATCTCGTTTTGACTTACCTACCAAACTTCGCATCTTCCAGGAGACCTCAATAAAAGAGGAAGTGTACTCACGAGAGCACCTAAATGGTGTGTATGTGTGCGAGTGTGTGTGTGTATGTGTTAATTTATATAACTGTATTTCCAACGTTTCTTCGTATGCCCTTGCGGGCTCTTGCGATCCCATCCCTCTCACGTTTTACCCCATACACTCGTCACTTGGCTATTTCGAGTTCCTCCGGGACCACCCAGCCTGATGCCAAAGGCCACTCGTTCCTAACGTTCCGTCGTGTTTGCACGGGGGCACAGGGCAACTCTGGAAAATCTGCGCCGATACTGGCGACTATATTTTTACCGGGTCTCACGACCAAGCGTTCATCCGTCCGAATATTTGCTCAGGTCAACGCTGCTTGACAGTCGAGAACGCTGAAGCAGTAGTCCAATCGACACACACACGTGCGCGCGCTTATACAGCGTACAAAAATAAATGGACTGTCAGTGGCGGGCCAGCACATTCGGCACGTTATTTCTCCCCCTCGCGCGATTTCCCTCCTCCCCCGTGGGCCGTAAAAACCAAATGTACTACAATTCGGAATATTTTCTCCCCGCGAAAATATTCGCTCGCCTTGGTACACCCCGAAAAGGGAAGACGAAAAAAAATCCTTCGGATATGGAAGCCTGCGGGACGTCGCTCGAAATCGGTAAATTATTCACGTGAGACGAGCTTTGGAGAAAAAGGCATTAAGGTGGGGCGAAGGGGGGGGGGAAGATGTGGGAGAAAAGGGTTGAAAGGATGCTGAAGTGTGGATCGTTGAAAAGCAACGAATTTTTTTTTCTCAATCTGTCTTCTTTTCGTATGTTCAATATTGTTCCATTTTTTTTGCAGCATGGTGCACCTCCGATACTCAAAAGGCCGTTTAATTTTTGGCAGCCTGAATCCTAAGAATGAGAGGGTAACGGAGCAAGACAAATTTCGTTACATTCGAACGATACATACTTCACCGTCATCGAGTGACAATTATTTACCTGAAATGCTCGATCGGCTATGCACGTTTTGCAGAAGGCAGCGACGATGTTGACGCAGAAGAAGGGCACCCAGCATATGAGAAAGACTCCCATTATGACACCGACCGTGATTGCGGCTTTGTGATCGGAGACGTGGTAAGGGCTCGTGGGTTTCGTCTTGGTCGGTGGTTTCGGTTTGGCCGTTGCGAGCTTGCATCTCGTGCTCTTCGCCCGAAAGCTCTTGCCGATCGACGCAGGATCGGGCAACTTCGTCACTGCCCTTATACTCTTAACGTGCTTCTGGGCGTAACAGTAGAGTCTACAGTAGATGCCGACCATCACGATGCACGGCACGTAGAACGATATGCACGAGGACACAATGGCGTAGGTCGGTGTCAGATCGAGGGCGCAGGTCGGATACTCCTGGAAATAAAGTTCTGCGTATAGCGCGTTACCTTTGTCCGTCCTGCTTCCTTACGACTTTTGCTTTCTTTTACTTTTGTCTTTTTACAACGCACCATCCGTACAAAGCGCGTTACGTAAGTTTCTCATGGCGCCCGACTGTATGCGCGTGGCAACATTTTACAGCAGGACTCGCTATTCCTTACGGGGACGAGTTTACCCAAGCGTTTCCGTGGGGAATGGCGAAAAGCGTGTTACGTGCGTTAGCATGGCACAAACTTGGGCTGTATTTATTTTTGCTTTTGCTCGCCATCTAGTTATCTACTTTCAGGGGGAAAAAATGTACGCTTCATAATTTTTTAAGGGGTTACCCCCACTTGCGATTTTGAAAAAATCGATTTTTTTTTATTGCATTTTTTTGAAGTATAAGTATCTGAGAATATGTCCTGAAAATGTCAAGTCGATCCGAACAAAATTGACTGAGATATGAGCGTTGAAAGAGAAGAATCCGTGAATTGAAGAACTGAAATTGAAACTTTAAACGCGTTTTTCTCAAAATGGCATTTCCGAAGTCGGTGACCAAGATTACTCGAACACTAATGAACCGATCTTCGTGAAATTTTGCAGGCTTATTTAAGGGAGCTTTCCAGCGTGAAATTTTCAAAAAATCGATTTTTTTTTGCTTTATCGAATAGTATACACTCTTCCGAATATTCCCTGAAATTTTCATGCCGAAATTCAGATTATTTCGGTTACTGTACAGCATTTCTTGGAAGAAGGCAACGGAGCGCTACAGCTACAGCGAAACTTTGAACGCGTTTTTCACGAAACAGCATTTTTCAAAACGGTGTCCAACTTGGAGGGCAGAGTTTTAAAGCTATCGAGTTGAATTTTTTACACAATATTCTTAACGTCATTGTTTATCGTGCTATGGAAGCTTTTTTTTTTTTTGACATCTTCCTATTTTTTTGTAAAAAAAACTGCCAAAAAAAATGCTAAAATCGATACTTTTTGTTCAAACCGGCGCCATTTTTGCAAAAAAAAAAAAAAAGCCTCCATAGCACGAAAGCCAATTATATACCGATCAATAATCTTTTTGTGTTTTTTGTTTCAGATCAAAATTGTGACCCCCAACGTGGACACCACATCCAAGTGCATTTTCTGCAACAATTGTTTCATCATTTTTATAGATATTAATTAATAAATAAATCGATCTTTAAAAAATTGTTTTGTATTCTTCAATACCCAATTAATATACAACAAAAAAAACCAGACCGATTAGATTAGTTTTTCTTTAAAAAAAAAATCGCGAACAACAGCGATTTTTCGGGCTGTCACACTGGAAAGCTTCCTTAATACATAAAAATGTAGTCTTTAATCGTTCGATTTTTTTTTTTTCGAAAATACATGCCCGTTTTATAGCCAAAAAACGGCCGACAATCTTCCGATCGGATTGTTTTTTCGAACTTGCTATCTTTTTTCAGTCACTGTACGACCATTTTTGATTCAGTTATCCGTAGTTGGGGCAACAACAAAATTATTTTTAATACATTCAAACTCACACGCCGAAAAATAGTAAACAAATGATCGTACAAAAAATTCAGGAGCACTTTTCGGAAAAATCAGTCTCCCATTTAACATTGTCGAGTAATTGATTCTACTTTTAAAAAACTCATCCTGTTAAGTGCTCTTTTGCAAAATTACGTGAAAAATTGCGTATTTCGCATTACAAAAAAAAAACATGCAGCTCCAAGGCCAACCATGGAATCCTTAAATTGTCGACGTTAATTTTTTTAGTCAATAGGACCCTAAAACATGACTTTACGAATGGTTGATGACAAATTCGAAAAATCTTCGTAGTCCGTGAATTTTTTCGATTACACATATCTATATATCCAAATACATGTTCGCGTGTCGTATGATCGTACCTGCTCCCCTTCGGTGTAGACAACGGGCTCGTCGGGTCTGTGAAGGCCCAGGCTGATTGGTACGAAGGAGATGAGGCCAGCCAATAGCCAAACCGTCGCGATGCTGCCGACGGCCACCCGTCGGGTCACCCAACGACCGTATCTGATATAAAACATATTGCGAATAACGCCTGAGATCAAGGGCTCTCGATCTATTATTCGTGGCTCATGAATAATGTATTGGTCGAACGTTGCTGAGCAGGGTAAGGTGTACTGTGCGCGAAAATTCGTATGGTCGAATAAATACTAGAATATAAACAGAAAGGAACGCGCAAAAAGTTGAAGACCAACAAATAGAGAATACAAAGGGCGTACATGTAATGTATACAGGAAAGGGCAAAACCCTCCAGGGATTGCGAAAATCGGTGAGGGTAAGCTTTTCAAGATTAGGTCCAAAAAGTAATTACGAATCTAACGTGCATTGTCCCAGCACTGATGTTTAATAGCAATAATGTAAATTATAATGACAAAAACAAATAATGACAATTATAATAAGAGCAGCCGTAATAACAACAGCAAGAGTGAAAATAATATTCATAATAATCATAATAAAAACAAGAAGAACACTAATAATGATAAAAGTAGCAATGATAGGACTAATGCTGATATTCATGATGATGATGGTGATGACGATGATAATGATGGTGATAACAATAATGATAACAACAATGATAATAGTTATTATTATTATTACTATCACCCTCAGTATCCCCGCATAATAGTAAAATAATAGGAATGATAATCAACCCGGTGCGATGGTCTAGTGGTTAGCGTGCTTGCCACTGAACCTGAGGTCCCGAGTTCGAATCCCAGTCGCGTACATTTCGTCGTGAAATGTTTTTCTTCAGCATTTCGCGGCGAAATATAACTAGTTCCACGACTGGGGGACGAACTTGATGACCGGCTGCATCGGTATAGGTTTTCCGCAGTTTCCCTATGCCCACGACAGAAATGTCATGATGAATATGATGGAGAGGGGGAAGTCGGCTGCGACCGGGGAAGGGGGGGGGAAGAATAAAGGAGTGTAGACAAAAGAAACAGTGGAGGAACGTAACAGTCACAGTGTAGGTAACAAACGCGAACAGCGTTGTACCTTAGAAAAAAACAAATTAAAACAGTCACAGTGTAGGTAACAAACGCGAACAGCGTGTACCTTAGAAAAAAACAAATTAAATAATAATGATAATCAATAAAATAATAGTAGATAGTAGCTAATAGTAAAATAATCATAAGAAGAATAGTAAATTACTGCTGTTCCTGCTGTTTATCATTGTCATTATTATTATTGGTGGGACGTTGAATAAGTTCTCGCTGTTTTCCCGCAGAGAGGTTACCAGAACTGCGTGCGTGCAACAGCGGGGTAAAAAGTAAGTATTAACAGTATTCCAAATCTTTAAGTAACTCTCTTTAAGTAACCTCTACTAGTAGCAAGCTTGAAATTAGTGTACGTCATTTCGTCGAAGTGTAAACAACTTTTTTTTTCATGTCAATTGTGGAAGTTGTGAGTGGTTTCAAAAGTTTAAGAACGGTGAGTTTGACGTCGAAGACAAAGAACGTAGCGGAAGGCCGGAAGTGTACGAAGACGCGGGATTGGAAGCATTATTGGGCGAAGATTCGTGCCAAACGCAAGAAGAACTTGCACTTACATTAGGAGTGAGTCGACAAGCAATCTCAATTTGAATAAAACATAAAGTACCGTACTTTCACAGTAAATGCCCTATTTTTGCAAAAAAAAAATGGCGGAAACTTATTTGTACCCCTAACACTATTATTAATAGTAGTATACTATTAATAATAGTGGTACTACTATTAATAATAGTACTACTAATAATAGTACTACTATTAATAATAGTACTACTAATAATAGTACTACTAATAATAGTACTACTATTAATAATAGTACTACTAATAATAGTACTACTATTAATAATAGTACTACTATTAATAATAGTACTACTATTAATAATGAAAGTACTATTATTAGTAGTACCACTACTATTAATAGTTTTGGTACTACTAATAATAGTACTATCATTATTAATAGTAGTACTATTATTAATAGTAGTACTATTAATAATAGTAGTACTACTGTTAATAGTACTATTAATAGTACTATTAATAATAGTACTACTATTAATGATAGTACTCTTATTAGTAGTACCACTACCATTAATAGCATACTACTATTATTAATAGTAGCGGTACTACTATTAATAATAGTACTACTAATAATAGTACTATTAACAGTAAACTACTATTATTAATAGTAGTACTATTATTAATAGTAGTATACTATTAATAGTACTACTATTAATAATAGTACTATTATTTTTTATTATTATTAATTATGTATATAATAATAATAATAATAATAATAATAATAATAATAATAATAATAATAATAATAATATAATTAATTTAATTATAATAATAAAATTATTAATAAAAATTAATAATAATAAAAATAATAGTACTACTATTAATAATAGTACTACTATTAATAATGATAGTACTATTATTAGTAGTACTACTATTGATAATAGTAGTAGTACTTCTATTAATAATGGTAGTGGTAATAATAGTAATAATAATAATAATAATGATGATGGTGATGATGATGATGATGATTATTATTATTATTGCAAATTTACCTGAGAGGATCCTTGATGTGAATATAGCGATCGAGGGAGATGGCGCATAGATTGAGAATCGAGGCAGTGCTGCACATTACATCGAACGCCACCCATGTGTCGCAAAAGCGAGGGCCGAATACCCAATAGCCGAGTAGATCGTTTACCCCGGCGAAAGTCATGACGAGACAGCCGACGAAGAGATCGGCTATCGCGAGGGAGGCCAGGAAGAGGTTGCCGATACGCCGCAGACCACGATCCGTGTAAATTGCGACGCATACCAGCACGTTTCCCGCCACTGACAGGAATATCAGAACGAACAGCAAGAATCCTGCGTAGAGAGCAAGAGGACGAAACGAAAAGTTCAAGATAAAATTTCACGAAACGGTTATCGGAAGAACAAAGAAGTACAAAGGGCGCATTCACGCGTCAACGAACGTCGGATCGTTCCTTCGCTCGCTATTGATCCCTACGTGCCTGTATCGACGTACAAATATGGCGGCAAACTCTGATAAAGACTTTTTATACATTTTCCTCGTTTTTGGGCCGATTTTGTAATTCTTTCTCATCTCTCCGCCGATTTTTTCGTTTGTAGGCGCATTTTTTCGGTTTCAGGGTATTTGAGCTCCTACGTAAGAGAAGAAGAGAAAGATTAGGAAGTCGAGGATTAAGGAAACGGAGGGTCTCCCGTCTGGTTGTCGGACGAATAAGCGTATGTTATTCGTCCGGATAGAATGTGTTGAATTGTTAAACGAACTATCCGGAACGACAATTTACACGTAGTGATCCGAAGAAAATCTTTATAATTTTGTTGGGGGTTTGGGATTGGTTGGTTGTGTTTGGGTTTAGGTTGGTTAGTTTTGTTTGGATTGGGTTGGTTAGTTTTTTTTTTGGGTTTGGGTTTGTTTATTTGGGTTTGTTTGTGCGTTTGTCATTTTGGGTTTGGGTTTGTTTTTGGGTTGATTTGTTTGGGTTTGGGTTGGTCGGTTGTGTTTGGGTTTGGATTGGTTAGTTGTGTTGGGGTTTCTTTGGTTTGGGTTGGTTGGGTTTGTTTGTTTGGTTTGGGTTCGTTGGTTTTGTTTGGCTTTGTTTTTTGGGGTGGTTTGTTTCGGTTTGTGCGTTTGGGATTGTTTGTTTTGGGCGTTGTACAGCGTGAGCCACGTGAATTTGGCCGCTCTCCGGACGGCTAACGTAGGCTTATTCGTCCGATAACCGGACGGCTAGCCTCAGCGTTAAGAAAAACGTAAAGCAGCGAGTATCCCGTGCGGAAAATGGCAAGGACGGCCTCAACAAAACACGGGACCTTTAAGGCGGGCAACGACTTTAGAGGCTTCAAAAAATCAATTTTTTTTATTCCATAAGTCGTTAGCAAAATATCTTAAGAATACATCCTGAAAATTTCAAAATGATATTCGGATTCCTTTCAACCACTGTGACGGGACAAAATATTCGATTCTGTTTTAATTTTTCTCAGAGTGTACACATTCGAGAATATGTGAAAAAAAATTCAAGTTAAAATATTGACAAGCGCCTAAGTGACAGACGATTTAGTGAGAACAGGTAGCGCAACGATTTACATATACGAAAACTTTCAATCGCGTTTTCCTCGAAACGACTTTTTTTTAATTTGCGGGAATCATAACTCAAAAACTGATTGATGGATCATCTTCAAATTTGGAACACGTTTACATAATACAATTTATTGAAACATGAACCTAAAGTTGGAAAGATAAGGTTGTTTGAAACATATTTATTATTGCAAAACGCCGGGGGAAAATGCTAAAAATCGATCATTTTTTTCAAGCACGTTTCAACATTCAATTCTCGATTTTTATTCAAAATTTAGGTTCAGGCGTTTAAAAAATATCCCAAACATGTATAAAAATTTGTTGGACTTTTTTAGATGGGAATTGCGAGCTGCACAATTCCCACAAATCGACAACGATGATGAGAACGCGCCAAGGGACGCAGCGGATAGCACCTTAATTAATGCATGAAATAACTTGAAAAAATTACCAGAGATGTATGAAAATATGAATAAATTGTTGTCAGAGTTGCGCAAATTTCCGTTTTTTTTCCACTATTAAAAAAAATCCAAAAAGTCATGTAATTTTCGGCCTCCTAAAGTGGTTGCCCGCCAGGGCTCGAGCGTGGGTGCCCTGATAGACATCGCCACAATGCGGCCCAATTAGGTTCCGGTACAGGGATATCACATTTGGGTAGCTAAATTAAAGCCGACACGAGGCAAACCTTGAATGTGAACCGAGTCAGACTGAAAAAAAACTTTTAGTCAATATTTGTCGTTTTCAAACCGTCGCAGTACGAACACTTCCTGTGTAATTGGGTCGAAAGAAATTCTGGATCATACATTTTACACTCAAGAACATGGAAATCTCGCATCAACGTGGGGCGTCTTATAATTAAATTGTCGAAACAAGTGTTAGCGTGAAAATTCGGACAAAAGTGAACTTTTTCACAAAAAAAAACCATTATTTCCTCGCTATTGAATACTTTTTGGCAAAATCTACAGTCGATGCTCTTGACACGCGATACTTTTGGTTAAAAAATGGTCCCACAGTGGGCGTGCCAAAAAGGTATTTATTCTGAGACGTGAAACGGCCCCGATCTCGAAAAATGAATTGGTATAATCAATTTGGATTACACTAAACCAATTTTAAGGGGTTACCCCCACTTGCGATTTTGAAAAAATCGATTTTTTTATTGCATTTTTTTGAAGTATAAGTATCTGAGAATATGTCGTGAAAATTTCAAGTCGATCCGAACAAAATTGACTGAGATATGAGCGTTGAAAGAGAAGAATCCGTGAATTGAAGAACTGAAATTGAAACTTTAAACGCGTTTTTCTCAAAATGGCTTTTCTGAAGTCGGTGACCAAGATTATTCGAACACTAATGAACCGATCTTCTTGAAATTTTGCAGGCTTATTTAATACATAAAAATGTAGTCTTTAATCGTTCGATTTTTTTTTTTCGAAAAAAAATGGCCGTTTTATAGCCAAAAAACGTTCGTTTTTTTTCGTTAAAATCGAACCATTAACTTTGACTGTCCGCCATTTTGTGAAAAATGAATATTTTTTAAAATCCTTCGATTAAAGACTAGTTTATACTTATATTTGACTAAATCCATCCGCATTTTTTTTTCAGATCATCCACTTCGCCGCAATGTTGGTCACCGCAAACCGTGTATATAAAAACATTATTTCATTGACGGCCATTTGCCACTAAACAATGTAATATTTTTCAATAAAAAAATTACTGAAAGTTCTTCAAGATGTGTTCTTTAAGATGGTATATTGATCGATTAAAAAAGTTTTGTAGTTTTCTTTAAAAAAATTCATCCAAAAGGCCTTTTTTTGGGCTCCAAGTGGGAGTAACGCCTTAAACTCAAACGAACTATAGTTTAATAACTTAGTCTTTGAAGGCTCTGAAGGGTGCGCCCTTTGAGGGCCCAATCGACGCTGTCAAGATGCCCTAACAGAGTGAGCAAAAATGGATGTAGGTCCAACTCAAAGTCCTAGCTGAATTTGCGCACGGTATTTTTTGCACTGGGGTAAGAAAAGAAAAAAAGGCGCCGCTTGTGCACAAACACATCGAGGATTTGGCCTTTGATCGCGAGTATCAGATAACTGTAATAATATAAATGCGTTAAGCCCACCAACGAGAAGCAGCGAAAGCAGCGAGAAGGCGCCCTCCGGAAGATCCTCTTCTCCCTCTGTCAGATTGCTCTGCAAACAGACGTATAAAAAAAGCGTGAAGCGAGCTATACTCACCTTGTGAATGGTTTCTGGAGGAAAAAAGCCTCCGACAAACGTTCTCTACGTCGTATGTATGCTTGAACGGCGCAATAAATTCCGCATCGATTGATAACGCGAAATTTATTTTTGGGGCGAGGAAATGTTCTCCATGTGTGGATATAGGGGCACAAGTTTCCAAATTTAATCGACACGGAATTCCGCATCGATCGACAGAGGAAAAACTGCCAGGGCGGCTCCAATGATATTTAGGGCTTTTAAGGGCTCAAAGGTCGCTTGATAGAGATCGCCACAATCCAGCTCCACTGGGTCCCGACAGGGTGGATATTGCGTTTGACTGGCTGAATGGAAAAAGGCTCGAGTAAGGCGACACATTAACGGGAGATATAAATCTGGCAGCCGGAAAGCAGGTCATTTTTGTGATTTTTTTCAAGGAAAACTATTCGAAATTTCGGATTGAGGTTTTAATTATCTAAAAGTATATACATTTAAAAATATGTTTAATTTTCTTTATTTAAAAATATCAAAAATATACAAGGATATTGTACGATCCTTGGAGCGTCGCAAAAAAATCGGTACCCAAAATTTCTCGAAAACCAATGAACCGATTGCCTTGAGGTTTTTTTTGGTTATTCTATACACCATTATCTAGTACTTGTCATAGGATTTTTGTTTCCCGTTACTTAGCTTTTGTTTTATAGGCAAAATAATAACTCATTTTTGGCCCACAAATCACTATTTATGTTCAAACATCCGCCATTTTGTCATAAATGGATATTTTCAAAATCGGCTATGACAAGTACTAGATAATGGTGTATAGAATAACCACAAAAAAACTCCAGGCAATCGGTTCATTGGTTTTCGAGAAATTTTGGGTACCGATTTTTTTACGACGCTCCAAGGATCGTACAATATCCTTGTATCTTTTTGATATTTATAAATAAAGAAAATTAAACATATTTTTGAATGTATATACTTTTAGCTAATTAAAACTTCAATCCGAAGTTTCAAATAGTTTTCCTTGAAAAAATTCACAAATATGACCCTTTTCCGGCTCCTAGGTGTATATCTGCCCTTAAGACACATATCTCTACACAAGGAAAAAATTAGCTGATTTTCATGATTTTTTTTTTCATAGGAAACATGTCTTTACAATTTTTGAGACTTGGGGTATGCTTTATTTCTACTTTTGGCTGTTACATGGTATTTTTTTTTATTAATCTTTGAAAATGGCGGAGGTTTGGCACGGTTTTCTAAACTGCATTTTGCAAATTGCCATGACGTATAGCTGAACAACTAATAGACTGATACTGATTAATTTCGTATAAATCTTTCTAACCTGTGCCTATAACGTGACCCTAAATGTTATAGAAAACGAAAAAAAAGTATTTTTTATTGCAAAATGTAGCCTCAAGCCTTTCATCAGTTTTCAATATTTCTACCTTTTTCTTGGTTCATATTCTGCGTATAAGTGTTAACGAAAGAAAAATCTTTGTTGGGTTTTTTTTTCAGATCGATCCCGCCGATGCTACGTGTCACGCCGTCTGACAATATCCGCCGCAACCCGTTTAGAAGACCGTGTCGTATCATCGTCGTTTTGAAAGGTTTTTTTTTTTTAATACAATGCAACAGCCAAAAATGGTAATAAAACATACCCTGAGGCTGAAAAATAGTGAAGAAATCTTTCCTTTAAAAGAAATCATAAATATCAGCAACTGTTTGCTCGCCTAAAGGCATCTCACCCCGCCTAAGCCCTCCGTTCTAAGTCCTCGCACGGGCTCAAAATATCCCCAGTCTTTTTCAAACAGTTGCTGAGGGAGCACCGTTCGTCGAATTGGGTCACAAAAATTCCAGTTCGTACATTTTACATTCTAGGATATGAAAAATCTGCGTCTACACACGAGATATCGAAAAATAATATTATTTGAAAAATGTTACACATGACAATTCTGAAGAAAATGAACTTTTCACTTCGTATCGTAATTAACTCATTTTTCGATTTTTTTTGATACAATATATGGGTGATACTCTTGAGATCACGGTACTTTTGGATAAAAGATAGTCTCATGGTGGGCTTGCCAAAGAGGTATTTATTCCGAGATCTGAAAAGGCCCAGGTGACGAAAAATATTTTTCGCACGGTTTGGTGTTCGACCCCGAAGTTGAGCGTGGGGTCAATTTGACTGCCAGTGACCCCGGAGGGCATTAATTTGTGTTTTTGGACGCATATATATCCTTTATAAGTTCAACTACAACATTTTCCCAAGCTCGACTGCATAGTCTTCGCGAAAGGAAAATAAAATAAAATCTCGACCATTACCGGTAATTTTTTATGAAGAATCACAAACCCAATTCAACAATTCGCCATCAATGATTCAACAAGTGCAAAACTTTATTAGCCCTTTAAGGATCCTTCGAGACTTCAAAATCAGGGTCCTAATGAGGTTTAACGAAATTAAAAATCATCCCCGCAGCCTCCTCTTTCTCCATCGTGCAAACGTCGAGCAATTGCTGTGGAAACAACGACAACAGCAAAAATAAAACCGCCTGATAAATGTGTCCCTCTTGGGTTCGGCCGCGTCAACCCCCTGATACGTGTCTATTTCTAATATAGACTCCCTGATATATCTTGAGCGTATCGCTCTGCCCTATAAGAACGGGACAGGCTGATTGCGAAACAGATCATGAAAGATTGCACGTATATTCGATATAGATCGGTATTTCTCTATCCGGCCGCGCACCCTCCCCTGGCAGCCACCGCCAAAAAGCAGCTTGAGAATTCATCCCTCACTATCGTCCCCTCACGTACTTCCAATTTATTCCCGGCCGAGACATACACTCGAATTGGCGAATAAAGCCGTTCTGAAATCGAAGCAGCTTCCTCGTGAGAAGATCCAGTTAGCCGAGTATATATTTTTTCACACACAAACACGTGTATGTGTGTGTGTGTATATATGTATGTATGTATATTATATTATATATTATATCCCGTGAAAGAAATTAGGAGGGCAGCTATAAAAAAAATCGGGCCCCGTGAGGGTTTGAATATGGATTCCCTACTAGGGCTTTTCCCAATACAATCGGACTAGGCCCCACAGGAAAATAACAGGGTTGGGTAATTTATTTAAAAAAGGCCTCAGCGAGTAAAATGATAAAGGGCCCAGACGGGATTCATCAGGGGAGTGGTTGTTACAGGGCATACAATATAAACTGTAAAACTGAACTTGTTTTTTATTTTCTAATTTCGAGGTGAATAATAAATAATCCTTTATTTGAAGAAAATAGTTTTTATTATTGCTAAACACCTCGCTTGCTATATATCCACTAATGAAGTTGATCATTATAGGGCACCCGTGAAAGAAATTAGAAGGGCAGCCATAAAAAAAATCAGGCTCCGTGAGGGTTTGAATATGGATTCCCTACCAGGGCTTTCCACAACACAATCGGACTAGGCCCCGACAGGAAAATAACAGGGTTGGGTAATTTATTTAAAAAAGGTCGTAGCGAGTAAAATGATAAAGGGCCCAGACGGGATTCATCAGGTGAGTGGTTGTTACAGGGCATACAATATAAACTGTAAAACTGAACTGGTTTTTTATTTTCTAGTTTCGAGGTGAATAATAAATAATCCTTTATTTGAAGAAAATAGTTTTCATTATTGCTAAACACCTCGCTTGCTATGTATCCGCTAATAAAGTTGATCATTATAGGGCAGTAATAGGGTTGCTTCATGGCTTCGATTGGGTTCTGTTGAGGCAACCAGTCGGGCCCTGATTTATAAGCCTCTTTAGGCCCTCGTCGACAAAGTGTGACCAGCCTCGAAGGGACCTGGTCGGGTGCCATTTTAGGACCCTTTCAGAGTAAGGGAAAAATAATCGGGGCCTAGTCAAAGCCCTGGCTGAATTCTTTCACGGGATTAAAAGCTTACGATATACACAGGCTCAATTGGCACCACGAAATAGCTCGGGAGGGTTACATCTTAGAAAGATTTGTTACAAACAAAAGTTTCATTTTTAAGGAACAAAAATAATGGCGTTGACTTTTTTTCTATCTGCATGCATCTTTCAGAATCAACATTTTATGTTTGAGAATCATTTTTTGCATAGGAAAATAAGCCACTTTCGTCTCAAATTTTCTTTGTTCAATTTCAATTTTGTAATCAATTTTACATAATTTGTACTAATTTTTCGGCCATGTATTTGGTTGAGTATTCAAAATATGGGGAAAAAAATGGAAGTCAAACTGGAAAAAGTTTTAGACAAAAGTTATTCATTTGGCAACGCGAAAATTTATGCTGCAATCAAAAATGTTAGTTCACGTAAAAAAAAATGACGTTGACTTTGAAATAACGTCGAAAATTGCGATAAAAAAAAATAAGCAACACCTTAATTTTTGTTCCTCGAAACCATGAAACATGCGAAAAATTTTTTCCTATAATTCGTCTCTCTCGGCATATTTCGTTGTGCCAACTCGAATGGCACAACGTGTGGATGTGCCTGTGTGGATGTATGGATCTACATGTATACGTATATATCGCTCGGTTGAGATGCGTTCTAGCACGGTGTCGCTTACTTCTCGACCGAGCTTTGTTCTCCTCCCTGACTGGCTCACACGCGATCGATCATAATTTGCTTCTTCGATAGTACCCGCTGTCGTATATACCTCCGATTAATTTATACGCTCTGACGATTCAATGAATCGCCGAGCTTTGCCGGCGCCTCATCCACACGCGGTCTACATATTTGCTATTTTATGATGATGACGATGATGGCGTCGACAGGTTGAATATATCGATTTCATTTATGCGGACGGCCGATCGTATTTTTCTTTTTTCTTGTTCGCCCCGTTTTTATCATTACTTTTTTTTTTTTTTTTTAATATCGCGAACTTAATAGTCCCGAGCCGTCAACGTTCTTCGATATGTAGCGTTGCACACTGTGTATATATGTATATTTATTTATTCATTTATTTATTTATTTAATTCATTTATTCGTCTGTTTATTTATTCATTAATTTATTTACGCCTAATAATATTCCAAGGAACAAAGATGAAATGTTCGCCACGCCCTTTTGTATATTTAAGGGTGTGTCGAAAATTTTCTTTCGTATTTTTTCGAATATTTTCATGATTGGAAACGTTAAAAAAAGTTTAAAAATAAATAACCAAGCCAATTTTATAAAAAGTAATGGATAATTTTTTCTCCATATGATTTACACGCAAAATTCATCCTCCACGTTCAATCTCGAATAATTCAACAGCTAATCGATACTTCTCAAGTCGGCTTGAAGATTCTTAAAGCTGCCTTTGGCGCTTTGAAAATTGTTTTTTCAATCACGAACTATTTTTCTTTAATAAAAATTTATTCGAGTCACGATTTATAGATGACAATGGTAGTTAAAAAACTACCATTGTCATCTATAAATCGTGACTCGAATAAATTTTTTTCAAAATGTACCCCGAAAGTGTATTTATTAAGCGTAACAACTTTTATATCTCTATCTATAATATAAGCCGATCAAAAAAATTCATGAAAATAGCCGTTTCTTAGCGTCTAATGTAAGAAGACCCCTTAAACAACAATAACTTCATTGTTTACCAATATTCTCCACAAAAAACGTCAAGCTCGGCAAGCTAAGTAAAAATGGTCTGTAAAATTTTGATTTCGTCATGCCAATACTCACAAGGAACATCCCTCAGGTAACACCCTTCGATTTTGTTGAAATTTGGATATGCTATAAAGCACCGAAAAGTAAGCGACACGTATTTTTTTTATCGGCGGAAAAACGGTTTCAACGGGTGAAACCACCCCCCAAAAAAGACATCTCTAGGGGTAGTAAAGCAGTTTCACACACAAGGAGTCCACCGATTTTAATGAAGCAAAAACGAAAATTCTTCTAATCCGAAGCAATGAAAAAACCACTATAGTGACATAGCAAAAAAAAATAAGGGGTGGACCACCCTAGAGATGCCTTTTTTCGAGGAGTGGTTTCACCCCTTAAAACCGTTTTTCCGCCGATAAAAAAAAATACGTATCGCATACTTTTCTGTGCTTTACAACATATCCAAATTTCAACAAAATCGAAGGGTGTCACCTGAGGGATGTTCCTTGTCAGACGAAAATCTCGAAAATCGACTTAAATTTTGGGCCCCAAGCTCATACGGACAAATAGACAAATTTCGAGCTGAACGTAATTTGATAACACGTGAAATGGCTCGTTTCCGGGTATGCAGGAGAGCGATCCACGAGATTTTACGATACTCGAGCCCTGCATCGTTTTTCCCGAGACTTTTTCTCCCTTGAGCGAGATTTTCCTCGGATTTCGTAGGTTGGCGCTATATCGTCACCTATAAATACATCGGGGCAAACTTTACGGGAACGGAAGTCATCCAGCGAGGATACGGAAGCGGGAGAAAGAGAAACGAGTTCCTCCCCCCTCCCCCGCTCCTTTCCATCTGGATGTGTAACTTGGTGAATTGGAGTCCGTGCTTCACGAGAGGGTATTCAGGAGAGACGCTGTTTGCAATGGTATATCTGCCGGAGACGGAGAATGAATATCCTAATTATACCGTAGGTGGGGAGGAGGAGCGGGCGGGGGTTAATGATAAGGGCGTTATTTCTGAATTTCAGGAGCCGGGTGTGGGTGGCTGCGGAGATAACGAAATGAATTAATGGAACAATCGGGACAATTCCGAGAGCAGAGGTGAATTAACCTCTCCGAAGAGCACGAGCGCCACGCTCGCGCAGTCTGAACGGCTAAGAGAATTACGGTTAATTTATTCGCCCACACACGTAGATACAGTAATGTGGAAGTTGGTCGGAGAGATCCGGAAGAAATCGTCGGAGGATGCCGCGGAAAAAGGGCACGGAAATTATCAAGTGGACGACGTAAAAAAGACGAAAAAAACAAAAAAGGTACAAAAATGGGCGCGTGCGCGAGAGAAAAGTGAGAATAACGAGAAAGCAACCACACAGGTGCACTTTGTACACGTGGGTGTACGTTCACGCGATGCAGGATTGTTTCGGAAAACTTTTGCGTTATCTGCAACAATTCGGTTCGTAAACGTTCTGTTACGTTACGATGCACGTAATGCATCTTACCCTTGGGTGTAGAAGCTCGGACTTCTCTGAATATTAAACGGAGAAGGAGAAGGAAGATGGAAGAAATAACTCGGGAGCAACGAAGTATCGGTAAAAAAATTATCCTAATCATCTAACTGCGTTTATTTGGAATCACGAAAACTCTCGGAATATCATTTATTTTAAGGGGTCCCCCCACATGCGGTTTTGAAAAAATCGTTTTTTTTTATTGCATTTTTTTGAAGCATAAGTATCTGAGAATATGTCCTGAAAATTTCAAGTCGATCCGAACAAAATTGACTGAGATATGAGCGTTGAAAGAGAAGAATCCGTTCTTCGTGTAAACTGAACTTGAAACTTTAATTAATGCAATTGAAGGTGAGCGAAATTATGGTGCGCAAAGGCCGAGTAGTGTAACGAAGGAGTCAGTATTTTTTCCTGAAATGTTTTACACATTAAAGGGAAAAAAACAAATTATGTTTTAAAAAAATATGTTTAGATTTTTTTTCTTATATGTACCAAGCAACTAGTGCAAAGATGTGAAAAAAGGCGAATGAATTGGTTTATTCATTTTGATGACGATTACACGATGCTTAGGAACAATACACTTGTTACTTTAACTGTTTTGGGAAACTTTGATTAATCGCTCCGGAAAAACTGTTCGATGGATCAATTAAAAAATGTACAGGGCTATTGGGGGTACATTGAGGTGAAGAAAATCCGGCAACATTGGTCTTTCTATCAATATTTGTAAAGTACTGATTGATTTACTGAAGCATCATGAAAATTCATTTTTTTGTACTTTTTCCAAGTTTATGGTGAGGGTGAAATATTTTTATTTTTTCAAAAATCAACGAAAGGATCTTGTAGAAAATTGATTCAACTTTTTAAAGCTGCCCTTTAATCCCCTTCGCGGCATTGGTTGCTAAGATATAATGATGAAAAACAAAAGCATCTTTTTTCATTCAAAGTCGGATATATTAGCAAAAAATTGACGTAGAGAGACAAAAAAAAACAAATTGATTTAACTTAAAAAAAACTTCCCAAGCCCGTGGACCCCTGAAAAAAAACAAAAAATTGATAACATTTTTTCTCCCGTTATTTCTTATGACAGCGCGATGCCCGTAGCTCATAAAAATTTGTTGCCGAAGATCTCGAGACTAGAAATTTGAAGCTACAAAATGCTTTTTTATCTCGATACGACCACTTGTCTCACAGATACAGCACTTAAAAAAACACTAAAAAATAGAAGAAATGTTCCGTTCCTTTAATTTGTTCGAGTGGTGTATTTCTTTTGTACGTTTAATTAAAAAAATGTATTCTGATCAAATGCGTATTTATTGAATAGTCCACGAAGAATGTTTGAAACAAATTTAAAAAATATATTTTTAAGGAATAAGATTTTCGTAGGGGCTGAGGCGACGAAAAAAAACATCGACTCAAGTAAACCCTGCTCAAAACGAATAATTCTACCGAACAGTGCATCAGGGCACCTGCGAGCTCTCGAAGGTCCCGAGTTTTATTTCCTCTAGCCTGTCAGCTCCTCGTGGGTAATAGCTTTTTCATTGACCCTCGCGTACCGCCTGTCGGGACGGCTGTATATTTTTGCCCGATTTCGGGACATGGTCGACGCGTGCCACCCAAAATTAATGTATCCGCGTCGGGTCGGGCTTGCGAATGGTACCGCATGGAAACGCTTCGGCTGGTACATCTCGGGAGGAATACCGAAGAGGACGAAAGAAAAAAAAAAGAAAGCGAACAAACAAGAAACAAAAAGCTACAGCGTTTATCCACAGCCGTCCGGGTCACAAAAAAATACGAAAACGAAGAGAAAAAGGAAAACAAAGGATTCGGCGGAAGGTGAAGTGGGATGACAGTATGAGGGGATCGTTTTTTGAGAGCCCGGGGAAGCGAAATCGAGACTCTCGCCTCGCATGATATATACAGGGTGGACCATTTAAAGGTACCACCCCAAATATCTCCGGTGCTTTCAGAGTGACGAAAAAATGTCAGGAGGTCATTTGATTAATCCCGAAGGGCTGATACAGTGGTGAAAATTTAATTTTTGTCAAGGTCATAGTTTTTGCGTTCTCAAGGTCATCAATGGTTTTTTCAGATGGGAACTTGTTTTCTTTTTATTAAGAAATTCTAGCTGATACACAGACGAATCCAACGACCTATTTTATCATTTCAAGATCATGATAGCCAAGGTAATTTCAAGGTCATGATAGCCAAGGTCATTTCAAGGTCATAATAGCCAAGGTCATTTCAAGGTCATGATAGCCAATGCCATGACATCCAAGGTCATTTCAAGGTCACGATAGCATAGGTCGTTGGATTTGTCTGAATAGAGAGGTCTTAACAAAAGAGGGCATTTGACCTTGACAAAAATGAACTTTTCACCAGTGTATTGGCCCTTTGAAATTAATCAGATTACCGCCTGACATTTTTTTCGTCACTCTAAAGGCAACGGAGATATTTGGGCGATCACGTTAAATGGTCCACCCTATACGCGTGCTCCTCTTTGATCTCACCTCGTATTATACTTTGCTTGCGTCACCCTTTGCGAGACTGTCTATATGCATCGAAAACTGGCCTGAATATTAGTTGGTGTGCAAAGGCCAGACGAGAAGGTTTGAGCTCGAAGGGTTTTGAGAATCCCTCCATACTCTCCACTCCCATTCGTCTCCCATTCCTGTCTCAACCCTAGCCTGATCGATGCTCGTCTATACGTCTAGTTTGTTATCTTGCCGTTGGTATTTGGCGATGTATCACGCATATATCTGGTCCAGTAAGTATTGACAGTAAGTATTGGCATTGGTAAGAATATGGGGCCGTCTATACCCATACGGGTTTTCCATAGTTTCCTACTACCCTGGGCAAATGCGGTATAGTGTAGCTGGAGACGGCTATGGACGGAACGAAAGTTAGGTTACATTAGCGAAGTGCAGGTAGGGAGTAATAGGATAGGATTCAATTGGGAAGGGTAACACGTAGAAAGCCTCAAGGGTATACGTCGGAACTCGGGAAATAATATACCGGGTTCGGCAACAACTAGTAGCAGTACAATTTTTTGCCAAGCTATTAGACGAGGAAAAAAACTTTTCCTGCAAAAGTTGCATAGTTCGAAGAGGGTCTCGGAGTAGTGGCAGGGAGGTTTATCCAGGCGGAAGCGCTTCGAAGATTTCAAGGTCATCTCTAATTTTTTAATGGGGTAACTATTATTCTCTTATAATTTGATCAAGAAAGTGAACATATGTTCACACGCCGAATTTCGAGATAATCGATTGATATTTAGTACAAAAAATCGATAAAAAAAGAATTCTCAATGTGCTCAGCCTAGTAAGGATTAGAAAGACGATGTAAGATACTCCTGTAAAAGGTAATGGCTCATGCGCAAGATATGCAAGGAAGAATAATTCGCGCATGTTCGTCAACCCCCTCTGACGTGATTAATAACACAATACAATGAATGCGAATCAGCTTGCAAGCGTGAATTGAGCGCGGTGGCCGTCACTTTGTGCACCCTATGTAAGAGTAAGTGTGTGCACCATTTTTTAAAAGGTTTCTAACCTAAAAAGTTTGAAATTTCTTTTTTTTTATCGATTTTTTACACTCAATCTCCACTTTCGGTGAGGTGAGCTCAAAATCTCTGAAGCGCATACACCCGGATGAGCCTCGTAGCCGCAACTCGATGACCCTCTTCGAGCCATGCAACTTTTCTAGGAAACGTTTTCTCCTACGTCACATGGGCTAGAAAATATTTATACCGCTAATAGTTATAACCTCACCCACTATATCTAATATATGTCACCATTAGTTGAGAATATGACAACGGTGCAACCGCCACACCCTCGCAAGCAGTCGTAGGAAATGCACACGAGCGATGGCGGTGTGAGCAAAAGCTCAAAAGGGATAAGACGTATACGTATAGGACGCGCGTACACGCCTGAGGGAAGGCAAATGCGATAGCTGCGAAGGCCGCATATACACGGGTGTTTCCCCTTATCCTCAGGTGCAATGTTCAGTACAGTACCTGTACAATCGCCTTGTGGGTGGTTAAGATCTTTGCTTCTCCGATAATAGAAAGGCACACAGCAGGAACGTTTCCGCAGCGACAACGAGAAAACAATATTGCCGTGCTTGAGTCAAGCGCGGTTTAAGCGATGTGGGAGGTCGCAAGAGAGTACCCGGAGAAACGAGAGTAAACTTAAAAGAGCATTGGGGGGGAGAGAGAGAGAGAGAGATTGATTGATTGATTGATTGTTTATTTACGCCTTGGTCAAAACCTTGAGGCGATACAAAATTTTTTGAGTGATATACTATTTACAACAAAATACAAATAAAAATAAAAAGAAGTTTACAATATGAAGTAACACCGATTGGCGCTATATAAAGCAAACAATAGCCTAATGATAATTCGATTAAGTAAGATCGAGGTAGCAAAATTAACATAATAAGTCATATATAACAACGTGCCCACAGTAGTGAATAATTTCACCATAGACATCACGCAGAAGCTTAGCTACTATTAACATCGTGTTCGAACAGATAGGAAAAAAGCCTGGATTTGAGTATTGCAAGGCTGGGCGACGATCTGACAGCAGTCGGAAGTGAGTGCCAGAAATATTTAGCGGTTAGCCCAAATGAATTTCTGTAAGCGGCGGTGCGATGTAGTGGTATGTGAAAAAAAAGAGAGAGAGAGAGAGAGAGAGAGAGAGAGAGAGAGAGAGAGAGAGAGAGAGAGAGAGAGAGAGAGAGGATGGATACGACATCGCATCACACAATCTCGTAGCCTAACTGCAACGATCGGTCGTTTGCAATACCGTACCCTGCACCCCTTGCACGTGTACATGACACTCCTGGCGAACAATATCCTTCGTGAAGGGTGAATAATAGAAAGGAAAAGAGCGAGAGAGAGAGAGAGATGGGGGAAGAGAAAGAAAGAGGGAACAAGAGACAAAACAAAGAGAACGAGAGAGAGAGACACTGGCGAGCAGCGACCAAGCGTCGCAGCTATAAGAGAGCGACAGAGAAGGCCAGAAAGCACGAGGTTGTCCGGAGGACGTCGGCCTCGCCGCTATACCCATCGAGGTCGGACACTGACCTTACCCTCGGCTAGGCGGCTCTCGCGAAACAAGTTGGGTCTCCCATTGCACGCGGCCATTCTCCTCGAGGGCGTGCGAGCGTAACGCCACGAGAAAAAAAAACAACAACAACAAAAAGCTCGCCCCACGAGCCCCGCGAGCGAGATCGAGGGAAACTCTCCTTTACGTGGAAAGCTCTGCACGCTTTCTGTTCATACACCTGCAGGAGAAGGAAACCGTGCCGTTTATCAGCTACGAGAAACTTCGTACACCTGCGATATGTCTGATAGCAGATGTGGAGCAGACTCCTGAGCGAGCCCGCTCGCAAGGAGCGTGCAAGGGAAACGTGGGGGTGGGAGGTCGAAAGGGGTTAGCAAAGTCGCCCGTAAGAGCCGTTGAATACGGGCCCGCAACTGTATATTATAGATCAACTGTGCTTTTGGAGAGAAAGCTTCGGCACATGACGTCGTGTATGTTAGCGATAACAAGATTTAGGTGTGTTTATATCATCGGTGTACAAGCTTGTATCCCTGGCTACGGCACATAAACGCGCTTGCGAGCTTTTCCGGGCTCAATACAAAAGCTCTCCCAAAGTTCCACGGATAACAGTCGCGCGGTTACGATGTGTTGCGGAGCAGCCTCTTATTCGCGTCGATCTATACAGGGTGGCCCGTTTATCTTGACATCGAGACAACTTAAGAACTGCGGAGGAAATTGAAAAATCCCGAGATGGGCATCCGGTAGATTTAAGCGAGGAGTAAAATCGAAAGATCACGGTTTAGTGAACGTTTCGCAGTGATTTCAAGGTTCATTTTGTTTGACATCGAAGCTTATATTTTTCACACATTTTTAAAATCTTTGTTGTTTAACAAACACGAAGCAATTTTGTACTTAACGATGTAGGCTAGTTTTGGCGCGACTTGGCGAGTAAGACGGTGGTCACTGTAATTCGAAATGATTCTCCCAAATTCCGCATAGAAACTCCCATTTTAGATGATCAATTATCTTCACACCGTATTCATTTATGCCTGAAGGGCAGGGCCGTCATTTTAAACATCTTTGGTGAGAAAAATAGGAGCGACTAACTGAACAAAATATTGCGGACAAAGGTTATCCGCTTTCTTTACGTACAATAAGATACCGCTGTGAAAAAGTAAGTTACGATAATTTTTTTATACCGACCATGAAATCACCTTGAAAACGTCCACTAAATAAAAAAAAGGTCATCTCGCCAATTACCTCTCGTTCGAATATGCTCGTTACGTGTCTCGAGATTTTTCGTTTTACTTCGCTGTTCTCGAGTTATTCTGATGGCTCAAAATAAATGAGGCACCCTGTACATATATTCACACATGTACAGGACTGTACAGATCCTACGTATGGGGTTACTTTCCCATCTCCAATATCTCTCGTATGTTCTAGTGGGCGGAACAGAATTGCGCTGGGATTAACGAAGATAATGCGAGGAACGAGCGATTCTCGATATACCGGATAATCCTGCACGAAATGCCCAGTCTTCCAGTTACTCGTGCCACGGTCTTACATACAGCCTCGAAACATAACCTAATTTAAGAGATAGCAGGAAATGTATGCGTTTCCAGCCCACGGTTATGGCTACCGGAAGTCCCTGTAATAGGTAAGTGTTGGTTTTTAGATAGCAGCCAACACCTACGAAAACGAAACTGGCCAATGGTAGTGGTAAAACGCTTTGCACATTTTTATCGGACGCTCTAAATTGATTGGTAATTGGTGGTTATCAATCATCAATGGGTTAGTGGATTGATCCGAAATTTTAGGGACAGAGACGAAAGCAGAAACGAAGTGATGGTGCATCCAGTTTTCTTAGCGATGGTAATATTCCTCTCGAAACCTTAGACATCCTCGAACAACTCCACTGAACCAATATAGGGTGCTAATTTGTAAAGCCTTCAAGAGCCCTCGCCAAAAGAGGATGACCGGCCTTCCAAGGCCCATATAAGCCAGCCAAATAGTGGTCCTAATAGCGTTAGGGGCAACATTGGGCAATATTAAGCAACATTAGGCCACATAGGGCAACATCAGGCCATATTAGGCAACGTTAGGGAATATTCGACAACATTTGGCACCATTAGGCTACATTAGGCAACATTGCGCCCCGAATTGGAAAATATTGGGTTTTAGGAAGCATCATGGGCCACACAAGGCAGCATAAGCCCACATAAGGCAACATTAGGCAACATTAAGCCACGTTAGGCAACATTGGGCCACGTCTTCCACATTCCAACGGCGTCATACATAGGAATATCTGTTAAAATGTAACTGTTTGAATAAATATTCTAAACGGACAGCTGCAAAGTACTTTGTGAAAGATTTAGTACCATTCCGTGCGTCATCGGCTGGGTACACATTGGGCAACATTAGGCCACCTTCGGTCACGTTATTCCACATCAAGGCAATTGAATAACTTTGGCTGAGCAAACATCGTCATGCTTTTACACATGAGAAAATTGAGTCAAGAGCAACTTCTTGAATAAATATTCGAAACGGACAGCGGCAAATGACATTGTGTATGATTTAGTACCATTCCTGGCGCCATCGGGCATTGGTACCATTTTCTTGTTCTATCGTCCATCGGAACATTGCGATGCTGCACACGATCGCCCCCCGGCATTACCGGTATCCCTGGTGACTCACACGAACACGAATATAAATTGCGATGTAGGGATTGCGTTGATTTTGATTTTTTTTTTATTTCGTTACGAGCTACGAAGCATCACACGTGTGGACGAACGTGGGCACTTTCTAGTTTCACTGGGACCGTATGCAAATATCCACGTTGAGAGGTAAAGGCTTTGCGAATGCATATAAAGTATGTGCAGGCACAAAGAGAGGAAAATACGAGGCAAGGAAGAGAGAATTCACCATCTCTCTCTATCTCTCGCTTTCTATGTCTCTGTCTCTCTCCCTCTCTGTCACTCTCTACGGCGAAAATGGCATATAAAATCAAATAAACATCGAGCGCAGGTGCCACGCCACCGGATGTTGGCTTTAATAAAATAGTCAGAGCGGTTGGGGTATTCATATATGCGTTCGACCAACTAGACCTCGTTAGCTGAGAACATTCTCAACTAATATGTAGCAAAATCTTGAAACCATTTTTTTGGCGTTTTTCCACTTTATATAAAATGGGGGAATTTCTTGTGAGCACTCCATCGAGTTGAGGATCATTGTACAGGTCTTGCGAAATGCAATTGAGATTTCATTCACAAATTTTCCATTTCTAAACCCCGTTTGCTCAACATCAAGCTTTGTAGTGATGTGCAACGAATCGATCTTAAATCAAACCGTTGACTACCTCGTCGACGGTTGATTTGAAAAATCTTTAAGAAATCTAGGTACTAACGTTTGGTAGGAACTTTCGATTCGAATTATTTCGGTTGAGTTACAACAACAAATTTGTGAGATATGGACAACCGAGTTAACGCTAACACTGCAAAAACAAGTGTGTTTTTTTAAGCACTTTACGTGTGTAAGTAGCTGTAGACACGTTTTACACGTTTTAAGTATTACCAAATGCATAAGTGTGTAGAATCAATATGGCAACGCGTATCTCGCCTTTATGTTCTGTTACTTTTACATACTTCGAACACACGTCAAACACGCCTAGTTTTTGCAGTGAAGTTGACCTGATGGAAACTATAATAGAACTGCACAAATAACTTTATAGCCCCTTCTTTAGGTTGAATGTCATTGCTACATCGCTAGGCTTATCGAAGTCCTACCATTGATAAAATTCACCACCAATAACCACAATTCCATCTTTTTGTGTATCCCCCCACGACATTAGGTTCAGACAGTCCTTGACCCTAGAGTTTCCACAGGACGAGCAACCGTTCCAATATCGTCCATCACTTTTCCCCGAGCACCCTCGTCCCGTTTCTTTCAGACGAAAATGCACCGAGCCCCTTTGGATCCCGGGATCAAGCCTGCGGAGCCCGCACGATACACCGGGGGTTGAACCTCTTAAATTTCACCGTTCGGATCATGTTGGATGTTGTAACGCAGCGACGAGGCTAATCGAGAGTTGGCCCTCGGATAAGGCCTTTATGGCTCGATACGTATATACATGAAGAGAGAGAAAGGGCGAAGAGAGGATGAATAGATGTAGCATGTCCACGAGGTCAGGGGTCTCGAGAGGATATTCTATGTATAGCCAAGGCTCCGGAGCAATACGCGTCTTCATATACGTGCAAGAGTAGATGGAGAACGCGAGAGAGCAATGGAGGAAAAGTGACTCGGACCCTGGTAACAGGTCTTACGGATAATGGATATGCTGAGCCAACTAACGAGCAGCTCCGCATATCCTTCGAAGCTCCGGCGGTTCTCGACTTAAGAGTGAATGGGCGCGATCTCATCCTCTTCATACATCTCTCTCTCTCTCTCTCTCTCTCTCTCTCTCTCTCTCTCTCTCTCTCTCTCTCTCTCTCTCTTCATCTCTTTATCATAAACGAAAGAAGACATCCAACTGTTGCTCAACCAGGAGATCCGCTCGTTCTCCTTTGGCTTTCAATTCTCCAAGGTCCTATATATTACTGTCAGTCGCCTTACATCCTTCTCATTCCTAGGCCATCCCTAGGCCCACACGTACTGACATAACGCTGCTCACGGAACATTTGTTTTCTTCGGCATTCAGCAGCAACTCCAACTAGCATTGCACTAG
Source organism: Ophion costatus (assembly GCA_951751655.1). NCBI lineage: Eukaryota > Metazoa > Arthropoda > Insecta > Hymenoptera > Ichneumonidae > Ophion > Ophion costatus. Next base: position 2,517,517 of record OX632365.1, on the reverse strand, counting down.
CAAAAACGGACACCCACCCATGGTCAATATTCTGAAGCTCGCGCGTGTGGCACAAATGGCGTTACCCGTGAAAAATTTGCCGGCGCTTAAGATGCGGCCGACGCTTGGTACGATATTAAGCACCAACCACTAATACCCAGCGTTGGTCCTTTATACGGGCCAATGATTTGGCCATGATTCTGCCAGTGCTCATTTGAAGCATGGCAAACCAACGAACGCCCAACCTTGGGCCAAATATCGATTGCCAACTGTCAGCCAACTATCGGGTCCCAGTGTTGGCCCTGAACGTGGGCCAATCGGTTGATCATGGGTTTGCCAGTCTCGAATTGAAGCTCGGCACACCATCGAAGAGCCAACGCTGGGCGAGTACTAATTAATGACCGTCGGCCAATTGTTGGGGCGAGCGCAGGCCTTGAGTCTGAGCCAATCGTTTGACCGTGGTTTTGCCAATGCTTAGTTTTAGTATGGCAAACTGACGAATTGCCAATCTTGGCCCAACACTGGCTTTGAACGGTATAGTCCATACATATATATATGCAACGCCAGCGATATGGCATTTTGGCGGGCCAACGTTTTTCTCCCGCGTGCTCATGACTCGTGCGGTTCATCGGTGCCTCGTGGATTTTCATACGCGCATTTTTTATACGTGAAAATAATTTTGTTGTGCTTTTTTTTATTCAACGGCGCAAGTGATATCCTGGAGTGAAGTCGTGAGTTATTTTTTCCACAAAATATAAAATGCATATTATTTATTTAGTTATTCTCACGTAACCTTGCTGTTTGCTCTTATAGGTAAATTAATCTTGTAAAATTAAGGTAGTATGTGCACGAATCTCCTCATTAGAAAGAAAATTGATTCTTTTTATGCCGTAGTATGGACATACGGAATGACGTCCGCGAAAAACTCTTCATGCCTTACCGGCTAAATACAATAGTGAGTAATTCACGAAATCAATGCATTCAACCTGCACCTTGTAGAGAATTCATGCGCATCGAACTTTGGAACGGAAATAATAATAGTTCGCGATTAGATCGGAGTTATGTGAAAAGTGATAAATAAAAAGAAAACTGTCGTGGACACGTATGTTTCGTGAAAAATATAGGTTAAGGGAACTTTTCGAGCAGATATTATCGATTGAATCGACTAATTGTTGCACCCGCTAGCCACGTCTGCCGTCTCTCCCTTTACAATATGCACATTTCACACACACTACAAACACACGCTTACACGTACGGTAAACATAGATACACTTGACATTTATCGAAAGCACCTGAGTACAGCGTTGCCACGGATATTGCCAGAATTATGAAATGGCGGCCTGTGACAACTCAAGTCAAATCTGATTGCTATTTTAATACTTTAGTTTATAATATGATACACAGTTATCAGATACACTTCTGTAATAATTATTTTCCTTATCATGTTTATTATTATACCCAAATACATTATATTTTATCCTTTTCAGATTCGATCATTTATAGATTTTCTTTTCATTAGTCAATCCGCTAGTACTACCTCAAGTAAATTAATACCCGAAAATTTCAAAAATCATTCCAACCAAATCGTGTATTCGGCAGCCATTTTGGTTATTATTTCCCAGTGGGGCTCCAGCCTCAATCGGCTCCAAATTTTTTTTTCACGCCTTCGGGGCTATTCTGCAGTATGAAAATATGTTTTTACAATGGGGGAGGGTTCGTTTGTCACCGTTTGGTGACACTTGGTGTCACCAAACCCGTTTCCTCCATACCTTTAAAAAAGTTTTTAAAAAACCGTCTGGGGGTTGAAATAAGGGTTGAAATTGTCTACCGCCGACTGGAATATTGTAAACAAAGTGCCCTGAAATACGTCGACTCGGTACAAAATTTCTGAAACCCTTTTCTAGCTGGAGCCCCACTTGCAAATATTTACGTTTGATCAATAAATTAGAACGTCCGCCACTTTAAGACACTCTATATATACTGCACGAGATACAATAAAGAACGAACTTTTTCATTTAGGTTACATTTTCCTTTGCGTACTTTGGTCTGTCCAGTGCTGTCGATGTGTTCATATGTACATTATATATACGTGTATGTGCGTTTTAGTTAGCGCTCTTGTATTTGTCGAATGTCAAACTGTACATAGGTAGTTTGGAGTAGAGCATGGAGGACGGCCGACACACTCGGGGACGGCTTTTCCTGAGTGTGAGAACCGAAGCGAGTAATTAAATCCAGCAAGGTAACACACGTACGTGTATCGCTCGCGCCTTACTAATTGGGTAGTTAATTTTGGATCGTGTATGTATATGCATTTACCACACTTACGCAATCGCACACACGTGTATATATATATATATATATATATATATATATATATATATATATATATATATTTATATGTATGTATGTATGTATGTATGTATGTATGTATGTATGTATGTATGTATGTATGTGTGTATGTATGTGTGTATGTATGTATGTATATATATATATATTCTCGCGCCCACTTGTGCCCACCCTCATACCCATTTGTTCTAATTATCCCGTATTCGTCCTGGCCCGTAGCCGCGCGCTCCTCTCGTTTCTTTCTGGCTGGCGGACTCATCCATATGCACATTAAGCAGACGTACGACAAAAGGGTTCTTTGTAATTGTAGATTTTGTCCGGGAATATCTCGTTGCGCTTCAACGAGATTCGCTTGTTTCAAAAGTACCGATTTATTCACGCGGTTGTCCCGAGGTATGTCCTTGAAGGGGTCAAACGGGAGAAAAAGGGCCGAGTGGCTTCCCTGCTATCCGCTCGCGGCACAACTCGGTCTCGACAGGATGACACGAGGGTTGGGTATCCACGTTAAAAAAGGCTCGAGTGGAGGGACCAATTAAGGACGCGGTCTTCAATTGGTGTATAACGTTGGTCGTATAACGATAGAATATATTGAGTTTTTTCTTATACTTCGTAGAGTTTCAAGTTGACGTGTCGAATTCAAATGGGCGAATGGAAATTGGAAAGTTGAATGTTTGGTTGAAATTTGTCGCGATCTTTTGCTTTTACGAAATGTAGCAGCGTGGATTTGATGGCGGTGATAATTCTTGATTTGGGGTATCTCGGTGTTGAACTGCGCATTTTTTCGAGATCCAACGATTTGCCGAATTTGAGGGGTTACGTGGGTTTGAAAATTTTTTTAAATCTATTTTTTGAGTCCACTTTTCGTAATCGTGTATGCGCAAGAATCAAATTTTATTTTTGAATAATTTTTTAACCATTTCAGACATTTGCTTAATATTTTCGAGTTAAAATAAAATATTAATATTTGAACGAATCGTGGACTAGAATATCGATATCGGATATCGCGAAGACAATAAAGTGATATATTTACTCAATAGAAATTTTATCTGAATCAAACGAGCGAAATTCAATTTTTATTGTGTACTCGAATCAACGATATTCATGTTATGAGTTGAAATGCTTTTTTTGTTCGTTGCAGAAAATGCATTCAAAACTATATAATTTTTTAGATAGATTCAATAATATATTGTTCTCGGCTAACAATGTGTCTGTTGAATGAAAAAAAAACTTTCAATTTTATCATGTTATTAAAGTCACTAGCGTTTTGTTTGGACTAACACGTCCGATTATTTACACCAACAATTTTACAATTGAATCAACGAAATTTCATTTACCAACACCAATCATATCGGATCAATGATTTTTTTTCTCAGTGCATTTTTAAAAATTAATCATCGTTCAGATTCGGATAATAAATAAAACGGAAATTCTGTGTTCAGTTGGTTATTTATTTATAGCTTGATATTGCATGGAAAAAAGATCACTCGAGTGTAAAATATCGCGGGGAACGTACACATACAAAAGATAAAAATGCCTTTTCCTTAAAAACTAAAAAGATGGTGGAACATACATGGGGTGATTCGGTTGGGTATCGATACGGGGCATCCAGATATTCTTTTCGGACCACCTTGCATTCATAAAGCTTTCTCGTTATTGACAGCTGATGCTTCTGAACCCCATTCATTTATTTCTGAGAAAGATACTCGCAAAATATTTATTGATTACAGCGTTCGAGTGACATTACGAAAAATAAATAATGCCACTGTGCATTAAGAAACTAAAACCTGTTTTTTCTTCGAATTTCGAAAAAAATATCCACATAGTTTCCTTCGTCAACAAATTACCCACACAAAAAACCTAACCCCACGGTACCATTTTTCCTCCATTTTCTCATCATATCTGACGAGCCAAACAACGTCCTCTGAGAACGCAAGCAAAACTCCAGCAAGTCAAAAGTGTTATTCCTAAATTTATATAATTTATTATTTATTACTTTATGTTTAATATTTATTGACGCAATCAAATATTTATCCACACGATTATCGCGGTTTAGAAATATTTTTTACTTGATATATGTCGTTATTTGTTAATTTACTAGCTTTTACGTGAAGTGCACGTTTTTTTTCATTTCCGTTATCGAGTGTTTACGCCGAGTTTCAACTTAAGAGGACCAAAAAAATATTTTTTTCTACACAAACTTTTCCACCTACTTGCAACCCCTTAAGGGTTTTTTTGACAATGCTGAAATATGTGTTTCGTTAATTTTATTGTAGAGTGTTCATACAGAATTTCAAGTAAATGCGATTAAAAAAATATTCTTTCCCATACAGACTTTTACACCTCATTTCACCCCCTTAAGGGTCGAATATCAAAAAAGTTTTCTTAGTGCACCTCTAAACCGTCTAAGGAACATATGTACCGAATTTCAGTTTTCTATCTTCAGTAATTTAGGCTGTGCGTTGTCTGTTACTCAGTCAGTCAGTCAGTCACGGAACACTTTATATATATATACATATAGATGTAATTCGTATAGATTCTTCGACAGGTCGATTATTTGATTTCTACGATTCTCCAATATTCCCACATCGACCGGTACCGCGACATACCAAGCCCATTTCCCCTTACTTTGACTTAATTTGCAATAATCTTTCGCAAACCGTTTCACTTTGCTTCAGTTTGCAATAATGTTTCGCAACTGCAACAAAACAAAAGAGTAATAAGCATCGAGATTGAAAGTCGTAGGCGAGACGGAAGACCTGATGTTTTCCGTTTCGCGTCGGGAATCCGGTCGTAACGACCCTAGCGGCCACTTAGGTGAATCAATGATTGCCTCAACAAGCTTGATCCCGCTACAATCTCCCGACCACATCAGACATCGCGATTTATCGCAGGAAAATGGCTTCACGCGAATTCTCCAATTTTCCTCGATCGCGCGGTCCAATCTGTACAGCCAATCGAAGCAAAATTGCAGGGGCCGTGGGTGTGACCTGGAGATGTAAAATTAATGCGAAGGAATCACGCGGAAATATGCAAATTCTTCCGGAGATCGCGCGGATTTGCATCGTGGTTATTTACGGGGCGAGAAATTTCCCGAGAATATATGTGATCACTGATTCGTCGCCAGGGAGCGCGCGGGGGCTTTCGGAATACACATTCCGATTCTGCAGATGGCTGTGCAGGGATGCGGAATATTTTCCATTTGGTTGTTCGAGCGTTAGCAAGCGTATGGAGGAGCTTTCTGTATCTTTTGTTTTTGCTCGGTCGCAAAGGTGTCCGATCATTCGAAAATTACGAATCCCCATGTCCCTGAGGTAATTTAGCGAAGCTTTGGTGCGCGATGTGCTCGTGAGACCGCTCAAAGTTCGAGTTCGCGAGTTCTCGAAGCTGACACTTCGAAAACTGAGAACGCGAGATGGACAGGTGCATATATGTATATGTGTGTGTCTGTGTGTACAGAGTCCCAGCCAAAAGTTTTCGATCACTTTTCATAAACGCAAAATTGTTTTAGAGTAATACTTACAATTCATTTCATTTCTCATTTTACAAACATACTATATAGCTCTATAAAATTTGTTATATTATTCTGACATAATTTGACACTTATCGCATGTGATCAAAACTTTTAACCAGTACTGTGTTGTATGTGTGTGTGCATATATATGTGTATGCATTTATGTATGCGCGCGCACGTACATATAAATATATATATATATATACATCGTGGCGCCACAAAAATAGTCGATACTGCCTGCGTGACCACGCTCGGGCTCGAGCTCCGTCACGGTGCCTTTCGCGATTCAAACGATTGTTAGCAACCTAAGATTAATTAAGTACTATAAGAACTATAAGGACCTTAGATTAACCTCCAGGTGGTCGGCATTTATGAATGTGCCCAAGTCATACTTTGAACATTTTTTCCCTGGAAAAATTTCCAAATGGACTAGTAATATGGCTCGACCGTGAGGTGATGCCGATCGGCATCATCCCGGCCGCCCAGAGGTTGATTCTTTCCACGGCGCAGTCCCTTACCTCCGTCTATTTATTCCCCCAATGCTCCGAAAAACCCGACGACGAGCACCGCAGGCTGTGACCGCGCGGGCACGAACAACCGGTGTTACGCCTTACCGCATGGCACCTCGTCTTCATGCCGTCGAACCGCACTGTCTCAAGCAACGATGCTCGCCACCTACTGGAATATTAATAAGGCCGTGCAACACCCGGGCAGTGTGGCCGGTCAGCGCTCTTACCGGCCGGGGCCCCCCATCGACCCGGGATTTAATCACACTCGGTCGCCGGAAGAGCGAGAAGCGTCGTGCCCGGAAATATCGATGGGAGGACTGTCTATACAAAGAATACCGAAGAGCGAGAAACCGGCCGGCGTGGTCGGCCATTAGGTCTTCGAGCGTAGTCGGCGACGCAGCGAATAGAGATAAAAGAAAAATTTTTAGAACGTTACAGGGCATCCACAGACTTGGAGAGTGAGCCTCGAGGAAAAGGTAAAATACATTAGTACTGTGAGTTTTCCTTTTCTTTTCTATATGAGGGGATTATAACACGCATGTTCGAAAGGAATTCTCGACGTTTTTTTTCTCCCTTCGTTATGTCGCCCTTTCCCTGTTCCCCGCTGTCGCCCCTAGGCGTCGCGGAAATAAAGAAAATTGTGATCTCGCAATCAAGTGCTTCGGCTCGCGCGAAATATCTTTTTGAGGGCGTTAATTAGAATTTTGTGCGATTGATAATTTTGGTCTTTGTGAAAAGCTGCGTGGCGGGTTCTCGCTGTCCCGCAAATATTTTCCCCCCGTGCGTGTGTAGCCACGATCGCGCCATCTGAGGCCCGGCTGCTGGCAAAATAAAACGTTTTCAGATCTCGCGATCCCCGCGACCAATGATAGTGTGAATTCAGTGTGGTCTGAAAATCAAGAGGCCGTTGAGTTCGGAGAACCCCATACCCGATACTCTGAGATATCGCCAAATCGTTCAGTATCAGTCTCGAAAATGTTCGTTGTTCGTGTACGCGGTAGGCCGCGTTGCCCGAGAAAGGCTGGCGCGCACAACACACACGACATTGTAAACACGGCTCAAGCCATAAAGATCGAGGTCGCATGTCAATAAACCTATGCCTAATATTGTAGAGAGTCTTGCGTAACCTTTTTTTTCTTTTGGCTGTTAAGATTAAATTTCTAGTCCCAGTATTAAATGATTATTATTCAATTATATTCGTTTTTTCCCCTCCCGCCGTCCGGAAAAAGCCGCGACGCTCGTCACAAATTTTGGCGCCTAACGTGGGGCTCGAAAAACTTTCGTGTTTTTTCCAATTGCGCACCACGACTGAATATTTTTGTTGTGTTTTGAATCTTTTTCTCGCAGGATTGTCTTCGTATTGTTATTTTTATCGAAGTAGCCTCGATTTCCCCCAGCATTAAAGTGTATAGGCTGTCAGGCCACAGCACCGAGTGCTTGGGATATTTTTCGGAGTCCGAGAAAATTTAATCGAATAAATTAATAAAATCATCGGTAATTCTTTAGATATGAGACTTTTTCGAAAAACATCCGATCTCCGTTAAAATGTCATGTATTTAGTTATAAATGATAATATTCAGTCGGGGGAAGTTGACATTTTTCATCAATGAGTTTTTTACGAGCACAAAGTCAAAAAAATTATTTTTAATTAAAAAAAACCCGAGCAAACCCTATATTGGCATCGAAATGTTCAAAAATGCCCTATTTCATCACGTGTTTCCACGAACTTCAAAACCCCCATAACCTTTTATGGTGGGGGGGGGGGGGGGTGAATTTCAGCTTCGCCCGACTGGATATCATCATTTACAACCCAATAACTGAGAAAATAGCAAAAAAATAATTTTGGGCTCATTTTTCGAAAAAGTTACTTATCCAAAGAATTACCAAATCATAATTCTCATAATCGACATTTTTAATACTTCGTTTATTTATTGCTCTGATTTTTTTTGAATTTGGTATTGAGAGTTCGGATTTTTTTTTGGTTTTTGCGTGTTCGCATAAGGCCGTTACTAGCTATTTATATTCTTTTGTTACAATTAATTTTCTTCCGATTGACAATATGAATTTTCGTGTTCTTATTGAAAGGAGTGAGAATAGCGATGTTTTTCTCTTGTTCTTTTTAGTTGTATGGCGAAAATTTCCTCCACAAATTTTCTGCCCAGTTCCCCTTTCCCGAGCAGCGTCTACCCTTACCCGGTACGCCCCGTAAAGGCGATGGCAGCCCGCGTCACCTTCATCCTCTTTCCTGCCACCCCTGTTGCCTCGCAAGTCCAACCCCCCCAAGTGGTTCCTGAGAAAACCAAGGCCGCTGAGCTCCCAGCGCGCCCGTCTTTCCCATCCCGTGCCACCCGCCGACGGCGTCAGCAGCGAGCTAAGAAGCACCGCGCCGCTGTCGCGGCTCCCCCTAGCCGCCTGAAATCGTTCCCAACGGTAAAAGTGTACCCTGAAGCTTCAGTGCCCCCTTCGCCGCGTACTCCCTTTCGCCGCCCGTCCTCAGTCCCGGCCCCTTCCGTTATACCCTCACTGATGTCTCTCAAGATTCCCCGACCGTGCCAACCCCTCGAGTCCCAGGCCAGCCCTCGTCCACCCGAGACGCCACCTGCCCCCCAAGCAAGGGCATCACGATGCTGGTCGTGTGGCCAAATTGGTCACCTGGCCAGCCGTTGCCCCCGGGCCATCAACAAGAGACCTCACCCTCCTCCCTGAAGCCGCCTGCCCGATGTCCCAACCCTGAAGTCCACTATCCCGAGCCCCAACTTCCCATGTGACCGAAAACCACTACCCCTCTTCAAGCACGGTTAAACGACGCACGGGGCCACGGCCGCGAAGAATAGGACCTTGGAAGATTGCGATCGCAACCTGCAAGCATGGCAATCTCCAGAGGGGATACGCAAACCGGAACCGAACAACGCAATGAATATGCAACGTCAGAGAGATCAGCCAATCGACTCAAGTCGTCCTGAAGATACGGCTGCGGCGTATGGCCGTGGAGCCACGCAAGAAGTTCGAAAGATCCTCGCTTCAACAGTATTATTACGACGCAAAAAGATCGACTACTGTACCTGCGTATACTACTTATAGAGTCAAATTCATCGCGGAATAGCGATGACGTATAGAGTACATCTTAAGGTAATGAAATCTGTGATTTAGTATTACGAATATTCCCAATTACCAATTCGAGTCGAATTCCCTCTACCCCGTTTTCCTTAGAAGTCCCCTTCCCAGCCTCGTAGCTTGAAAACCACATTGCAGTAACTGTAGGAACCGCAGACTTCTTACCGTCCCACTCTACAACATCCGAAGGATCTTACAAGGAACATCCCTCAGACGCCCTTCGATTTTGTTGAAATTTGGATATGGTATAAAGCACCGAAAAGTAAGCGATACGTATTTTTTTCTATCGGCGGAAAAACGTTTTTAAGGGGTGAAACGCGCCCCCAAAAATGGGAATGTTTTTCGTTTTTCGTCGATAACGTTTTAACGGTACGAGATATAAAAAAAATTCAAATCGCAACAATGTTTGTTTTTTCGTGTACTATACATTGGATGTAAGAACGATAACGTTATCGAGGAAAAACGAAGGACACCCCTATTTTCGAGGGGTGGTTTCATCCCTTAAAATCGTTTTTCCGCCGATAAAAGAAATACGTATCGCTTACTTTTCGGTGCTTTATAACATATCCGAATTTCAACAAAATCGAAGGGTGTCACCTGAGGGATGTTCCTTGTCAGTAGGGACCATAGGTTAAGTAAGGGGGAGTTGTGACGTGGCGGCACAAGAATAGTCGCTACTGCTGGTGTCATCGTACTCACGCTTGATAGCCGTCGTGGTGCGTTCCGCGGTTTAAACAGTTGTTGAAGATAAGAACCTTAAAGTAAGTTTTTTTTTTATATCGAGTCCGCGGCGAATTCCATCCCGTGCGTGCGTTGCCGAGGCCGCGTTTTAGGAAGCAATGGCCGCTGACCCCCCCCCCCCCCCCCCCTCATTGCCTAAGTTATCGCGTAATCGTTGAGCTTCAACCTCTAAATTTTCGTTGTCGCGTACGTAGTAGGTGGGAGACACCAGCCTTTCTTACCTGAGAAAAGCTGGTGAATACACTACATTGGAAACACGGGTTGAAATATAGAGATCGAGGTCGTAGGCTATCTTTTTGTACCTGAAATTGAAATTTCAGTCCGAGTATGAGATTATTATTATCATTATTGAATCAGCACAACTGTAAGGGGGCTATGTGTTTTTAAGGGACTGACACGAGGGAATATCGTGATATTTAATGATTCGATTTTTCAAGTCCTATAAAAAAATACAGCGTATTTTTGTGATGAGTAATATTTGCCAGAAATAATTGAGCATTCTGGGAAAAATTGAAATTTTATTTTGACTTCAGCAGAATAACTAAATTCCAAATACGTAAAACTCCTAAAGAAACTTAATCAAATTAAATTCCATTCGTCCATTTAAAAGTGCATCTTTGGTCATCTTTTTTTCTATGACGGGCTGCTCAAAAAAGTTTTTCCAGAGTGTTTCGTATTTGGAATTTAGTTATCTTTATTCTGCAGTATCCGAAACAGAATTCTGATTTGTTCCAGAATGTTCAATTTTTTCTGGCCGATACGATTAATCGCAAAAACGTGCCATATTATGTTTCAAAAAAAAAAAACTTGAAAACCCATTAAAAACGATATTTTTCACTGTGGAAAAATTTCCAGCCAAGAACCATGAAAAAAAGTCGCCACTTCCCGCGCATTTTCTAAAAACCGCATATGAATTACAGCGCGTTTCTAAAAAACGCATAACTTTCCGAAAAGCCGATTGAACTTGAGGGAAACAAAAATAAAAATTGAAAGATCCGATGCAAAATGGAATTAAATCACAGTCCTCTCGAGTCTCCCCCCCCCCCGCCCCCCCGTCGCGTATCAAAATATCACGAACGAACGAAAAATGGCAAAAAAGAGTCACCTTCGAAATCACCCAGTGAGTAAAAAAAAAGTAGCAGACAAGAAGAACAAACGCAACTGGTTTTCTTTCAACGTATCGATTCCACAAAAAATTGCTGAAAAAGCGTAAAAATTACTAAATAATTGATAAAAAAAGTAAACTACAAGTAAAAACATGAGTAAATAAAACGATCGTACTCCAAATTACCTAGCGAATAAAAAAAGTAGCGGGGAACAAAAAAAACCCAACTTGCTTTCTTTTGCCCTCCAGCGAATACTGCGAACAATTACTTCGCGCCTTTTTTGGCCGAGAACCAATCGAGACGGAGGATAAGGGGGATAATCGAAGAGGCGAAAGTTTCCATCGGTTTAAAATTACTTTTTCGGTTCCGCGGGCACCACGCGAAGGCCGATAATTTATCGAAGGTCAAGTCGCAGGTACACGCGCGATAAGGAAAAATTGTTCGATATATTTCTCTTCTCGGTGTGTATACCGCGCCATATGTTCGAGGGATAATTTACGATCACGAGGGGCTGTCTGCCACGACCAGGCTCCCGGTTTCATGCGCTCCAGTCGTCGTGCAACGGACCAACGACTGTTTCATTTTTATTTTCCATTTTTTTCCTCTCTTTTTTGCGTGTAATTTTCGCAATCGTTGCGCACGGGGCTGTGAGTATATATGCCTAGATATATGCTCTATGTGTGTAAATATACAAAGGGTGTCACCCTTAAAGTGTCACAAGCCTATATCTTAGAAAATACGGATTGTAATAAATAATGTTTTATATAAAAGTGGTTTCGTTTGAAGATAAACAGAAGCTGGCAATGCCGATTTGACTTTGGCTGTACCCGTCAAGGTCATGTAAAGGTCAACTCCGCAATTTGAATTGGAACCCTTATTTTTCATTGTACATTCTCATAGCTTGTCTCGAGAGTTTTTCAAAACCTTAAAGGGTTTTTCTTAAATCGAGTTTTTGAAATTAAACGAGTTTAATTTTTTTATTTAAACGAGTCTCGCGTCTCGTTATTTGAAAAATCCATAGGTTTTTGGGAAACTCTCGAGGTAAATTATAAGATTGTAGAATAAAAAAGGGGTTGTCATCGAAAATTTCGATGACCGATAACGTTTTAACGGTACGAGATATAGAAAAATTTCCAATTGCAACCTTTATTCTTTCGTGTACTATACATTGGATATGAGAACGATAACGTAATCGAGGAAAAACGAAAAACACCCCTATTTTCTAGGGGTGGTTTCACCCCTTAAAACCGTTTTTCCGCCGATAAAAAAAATACGTATCGCTTACTTTTCGGTGCTTCATAACATATCCAAATTTCAACAAAATCGAAGGATGTCACCTGAGGGATGTTCCTTGCAAGTGGGGGACACAACGAGTGCAAAATTGTGCAGTCGAGAAAGTACGCAGGGAGAGAGAGGACCTGGTAACTTTTATACCACAACTAAGTAAACCTCCCAGTCCAAAAATATGCATAATTATGGGGTCTGCATAAGCGCAAAATTAATAAGTTTTTTTAAATTGCGGAGCAATTTTTTTCAAAACGATTTTTTGCTACTGCAAAGCCATTTTTCAAGTAATGCTTTGTCAAGTTGCATTGCGATTTTTAAAAATGCATTGATTGCTAAAATTTATAGTCTAGGGGTGCAAATTTAAGTAGCATAAAAAATGTAAAAATTTAAAAACTTGACCGTATTGTGACGTTTTTTTTGTAAAGGGTCAAATCACCCATGGCGATTTACCTTATCTTCGTTATCAATTTTTTCGAAACTTTTAGGGTAATTCCGGGGGAGTTGGCCATAAGGGAGAGATGCCCAATAGAAATATTCCATAGAACCGCGCACTAGATTTCACCTGTTACGGCTTAAGGCCTCAGGCCACAGTAACAGGTATGAAATGATGTGCGAATTTAACAATTTTTTTTGTATGAAAAACAAGTATGAATATCAAGCTGTTAGAAAATATATATATTTTTCCGATATACAAAATGGCCGCATACTTGAAACTTCTCGAAACAGCTTTTTTCCAATTGGCGTGACAAATAACTTCAGCAATTTTCACTCGATTTACTTCAAATTTAAAAGTTATGTTCCTAATTGCATTTCGCAGAGAAGTACGTACGGAATTTTTGATTAATCAAAAACTTTTCATTTTATGAGCAGTTATAACGAAATGTTTCACTGAAAATTCATTTCTTAAGTTCAAATACCTACAACTTTTGAATAAAACATCATTTTCTTAATTCCGTACGTACTTCTCTACACATTCTAATGTAGATTGACGAGAATATTTGTTTTTTGTTCTAGGTAAAAAATTGGGGATGCTAAATGTCACGCCACGCAACGCCTAAAAAAAAGATAAAGGAAAATATTAGTAGTCGGCCATTTTGTATTTACACTAAAAGAATGTGTAATTAATTTTATGAGTGAATCACTTTTTCATACGAAAAAAATTGTTAAATTCGCACATGATTTTATACCCGTTACTGTGGCCTAAGGCCTTCATTCGCTTCGCATCGTGCGCAGGTTTAAGGGTACAAGCAAAAGTTTGGCAAATACAATGTTAAGTAAGTAAAATCTTTTCCAATTATTCTGTCTATTGCTAATGTTTTTGAAGCTTTCATGTTTTACATTGTGGTGATGTTATTTTATAAAAATAATTGTTATTTTTGTATTTCTTGAATTGTTCACGAACAGTGCTTTGTTATAGCCTCAAGAACTCGCATGTATTGTTTCTACTCGTTTGTATTTTAGATATAGCCATCTCTCCCGGGAGATCAGGAGAGATGGCCACGTACAGTCGGTGTATGATGCCCATGGTATTAGTTGTATTGTGTTCAAGTAATTCATTGTTTCTACATTTGTTTTGGATGCCTAATAAGTACAAGAGAAAAGCAATTGCTCTACGAGGGAACTGGATTCAAGAATCATTAAACGCAGCTATTAGTGCTGTAAAAAATAATAAATTGTTGGTTCGTGCGGCCGCTAGGACCTACGAAATATCTAGGAAGACCTTAGAAAGACGACATAAGAACAATGACAAAAAATGTTGCCGAGAAAATTATTATGAAACTCGTCTCATCGAAGACTGGCTTCAGTGTGCCAACTTTGGGTACACAAAAATTATACTGATGTTGATTATGCAGCAACGACAGTACTTTGTTTGAATAATAATAACTTCATTATTTATCAGAGTTTTTCAAGTGCAAAAATATCACGATGTTGTCAAGACTGTGTATTAATTGTACGTAAAATCTCGAATTCGCCATACCAATACGCTCATCAGAAAATATTGAAAGTCCACCCGTTTTTGGGCCCAAGCTTAAATCTTATTCGGACCCGTTAAACAAGTTTGCCGAAAAAATGTCACGACAAAAACCTTCCCATGTGCAGAGCCTCCTTATTATGTTAACTTTTCTCCTCTGCGTATAAAAGTTGAGCGAAAAGCAAAACCGGAACGATGTTGAGCAGAAGCCGCTTAACGATGTATACCCGCTATTCGGATATAATAGATACATGCTGCTCTGATATAACGATATACAGATGCTACTCAGACACAAGAGAGGATCATAACGGCGGGAGGGAAAGGAGCAATTCGTAATGCTCCGCCAGGTTAAGTGCTCCTTTGGTGGCTCGAGAGCTACGCGAATGGGAAAAAAGACTTATCAAAAGTCTCCTGTAGTTACCGTGTATTGATAAGATGTACTGTTTTATTATTATTGCGAGTATCGTTGTGATTCTCGACGTCATTGTTGACATAAATATGGTTATTGTCGTTGTCGTTGCTCTCGGTAGTCCAATTGTCATTGTGATTGTTGATAACATTATTATTATCATTGCTCACGAAGGCTAATAAAGCCATTCATCAATCAGACGGTTCCCTTGCGAGTTGTTCCGTTTGGACCTACGTTATTATTTGGCTAGTCCAAGCCCTCCCTTTTTAGGGTTCCATAGTCAAGCAACGATTACTTCCCGTGTAGAAATTCGATGCGGGAAAAAGTCCTGCCCCTGATCCGCCTTCCCTAAAAAAATATCAGGCCATGGTCAGGCAGCCCAGCGTGGATCAGGTTAAAAACGGGACAGGACAACGACCAAGTACTGAAAAGACTTTTGGCGATCTACCCGAGTAAAATAGATAGTATTGGACGGCGTACTGATACTTATTGTCCCTTTACACTCGAGAGGTTACTCTCGCTCATCATTCACTATCCGAGTAAAAAAGGCCTCGAGTGCAAAGGGTTATTTCACAAATATCGCAAAATCATAAGCGTAAGTGCACGCTGTAAGCAGCGCACTTCTGTACGTGGTACAATGCACAAGATGAACTTTAATCCTCGCATGGTGGTACCTTGCTTACGCGAAGCGCTTCGCGTGTAGCCACCTGGCGGATTGTTGGCGAAATACATTCAGGGAATGTCTTCCCAAACAGAACATTGTCATTTACCAACATGGCGACAAGGCGACCAATGAGCACGATTTATGAAGTATTGATTTATCATTTTATTATTTATTAGTGGTGGTTTTTTTGTTCATACATTATTAAAATTATTATTATTATGTAATTACGTATCAGTAGTGTTATTTCGAATTATTCATTATGTTTACAATTAGTATTATTGGTATCATCGATATTGCTTTTGCACTTTTATGGCGTTGATTATTATCGTTGATTTACTATTACTACCACCACTAGTAGTATTATTATTGTTTTTCTTATTTTTAATATTAACGCCATGTATATTTTATTCTGTTTGTCACGCGCTAAATGACCGGGGCCTAATAAATTTATTAACCTATCAATTTCGCTTGTGCCAACGATATTAATAAAACCACAGGCTATTTTTCACGTATCTACATAAGTCCGACGAAGGCAAAGATTCTATAAAATGGAAATTGTTCTAACACTTAACGAATCAGTGATGAAGATAATTGAGGTAATTGGAGGCGAGCAACAATTAAACGCGTCCGCATGGCGAGTTCGAAGCTTCGGTATTTGACTGCATATATACAGGGCTACTGGTTATTGGTCACAATCCCGTGGAAGGGTTGTAGGACATATTTGTCGCTACCAAATAACCCAATAATGCTTTATGAAAAATGAACCATTTTTTAGGTTTTTTCAGTTAGAGGTAGGCAACTTTAAACATTCTTTTTTATTTTTTATTAATTAAACACTGTTGTATATAATGAAACTTTTTTATTATTTGTAATTTACGGACACAGAAACAAAGAATTTTCAACAATAAAACCAAAATAATCATTAGACCTGCAGGGTTTTGGAACCCTATTTCAATTATTTTGATCTTGATAGTTTGTTACTGTGTCCTCAAACTACAAATAATAAAAAAGTTTGATTCCATACAATTTTCGAAAATTTCATTTTTAGAGTCGCCTACCCCTCACTCTTCACACTTCACAATAAGAAGTAGCCCTGTATATACCGGATGCCCCATTCTAATCTTACACTCGATTTATCTCGTAAAATACTGCTTCTATCAAGTACCGAGTACAATAAAACTTGTAGCGTTTAAGGGGGGACGTTAAAATCAATCTTTTTGGTCCAAAATTCAAAATGGCGACGTTAAGATGGCTGACATGACTTTTTCAAATGGGTTCATCCATTTTTTGCAACAAAACATTTATCAGGTCATAACTCACAAGATTTGTAGGAAAAGTGTTTTGATAACGTTCATCATTTTTTGGTTAGAATACAATTTTTTACTATTTTAGCGCTATTCAGAAGGTACCACGAGGAGGTAAAGTCTTCAACATCCGTACGGTAAGTGTGTGAGGGTGTGAGTCTGTTCGAAAACCCAAACAAACCCAAACAAGGATTAGATCTCTATGGCTCGTCACTTCGGATAAAATATGGCATTCCAACCTGAAAATTATGCACGTTATCAAAAAAACTTTGCCCATAAAAGTTTTCAGTTTTGGCCTGATAAATGTTTCGATGGAAAAAAAACATGTCGGCCATCTTAGAGTTGCCATTTTGAATTTTAGGCCGAAACAGATTGTTTTTACCATCCCACTTTGAAACCTAAAAGTTTTAATGTACTCATCGTCAATACTTGATCGGAGCAGCTTTTTTCGGGACAAATAAGGTGTAAGATTAAAATGGGACATTCTGTATATATGAGTGGGTGTGTGATGTATGATTTTGAAGACGTTTGACTTTCAGGCCCGTCCTCGTAAAAGCCTATTTTCCTCCGACCCAATATTACGTAATCCCGATGCCTTTATAATAACCATTGGATGTTTTAGGCATATTTATATAAAGTATATTTCGGAGACTAAAACACGCATAGTAGGATAAAATCGTAAAACGTACGCGTCAACGTCCCGTGTGAAATCCGATAGATTTAATCTCGCGCCTCGATTAACACACATAACGTGTATTGCCGAGGGCTTTTCGCGCTGCATTTTGTAATAATATAGTTTTCGGGGGAGTATTATCGCCATCGTGTCGCGTTGTTTCAACATTTGTGCTTGTTTCCGAGCCGCTTTGTGTACAGCAAAGGAGGAAGGGGGGGACAGAAGGAAATGATTAACGAGTACGCGTACCATTAAATTAGAGTCCTTGTCGTGCATCCACGCAGACATAGACAAGGACAACGCGAATTCATCCCGAACTCGGGCGGCTATTTTGGTATACAGGGTGGACCATTTGACGTGACCACGCGAAATATCTCTGTTGCTTTTAGAGTGACGAAAAAAATGTCCGGAGGTAATTTGATTGATTTCGAAGGGCTGATACAGTGGTGAAAAAATCATTTTCGTCAAGGTCATAGGGTTTCCGTTCTCAAGGTCATCAATGGTTTCAAGGTCATAAAGTGGGAACATGTTTTTTTGGCCCTAAGGAGGTACGACCATTACTACGAATCCAACTTTCGGATTTCAAATTTTTATATGATTTTGACGAATACTTTATGCGCCTATTGCCAAATTTTGAGCTATTTTGACCGTTTAGTTGTTTCGAAATAAAACTGCAAAGTCGAGCACTTTGAGTTACCGAAGCACGTCGTCTTATGGAGACGGTCAACCGAAAGTGCGGTGATGGTGGTTTTTCACCGTGTAGTTAAAGCACTACGTTACAAGGTTCAATTTCCGGTTGAAAATTGTCAGAACGACGAAACAGCACCTACAAACTTAGCAACGTCGCGAGTAACAGCTGATGCGTTTGGCGAACATAACCCAGCTTTGTTTTGAAATTGATTTTAATAGAAGCCGTCGCAAAATATGCAAACAACAATTTATGGAGTTTTATTATTTATCACGTATCAATAATATGTGTAATTATATTCTGCCTATCCGTTGATTCCGCTGAGGTAATCCAAGCCTATTTTTAATAGGTTTCCGGCTGATTTTTTTTTTGTCTTTTTAGTCCGTTTTTATGGTGGATATGTTAACATTATTATTACGAAAATTACTACCGCGTCGTTGACAATCTAATTTTGCAGCTTTTATTTGTTCAAGCGCAATAAATTCATTTACCACAACATTTGGACCACTATAATCGATAATACGAATAATCAACATAAGTAAACATCAATCAGAGTAGCTGTGGGTAAACTAAATTTAGACTCTTTTTTGACCCCGTGGAAGTGATCGTACCTCCTTAAGACGTTGTAGCTGATATTCGGACGGATCCAACGACCTATGACGACACGACCTTGAAATGATATTCCGGCAAAATATTTTGGTGAAACATCTAAACCCTCTAAAGGTGACGGAGATCTTTGGGGTGGTCACGTTAAATGGTCGACTCTGTATACAGGGTATCCCCATTGAATTGCACATCATCGAATAAATCGCGAATATGAAGTTGGATCGAAAAACGTTTCTATAAAAGATTCACGGTTTCGAGGTGCACGAGCGATCGCGATACTGACGATTTTTTTCGTCAACGCGTTTGCGAGATATCCCGGTGTCCTTTGGTATATCGATTTTTCAGATTTTTTCTTTCGTATCTCCATTGAACGCTCGCCTCGAGACTGCGCATCGTTTGTAGGGAAGGTTTTTTCATCCGAGGCTGATTTTGAGATTTTTTTTGGGGTGTGCGACATAATCGGGACACCCGGTGTGTAATATGGAGAGGCGACGTTCTTATGGCTGGACTAGGGGGTAGTGGGACAGAGAGAACTGTTCAATTAGCGCGTACAGGCGACACGATCGTTGCGGCTTGTCAGAAGCAGCGATGCGCGCGGGGAACAAAAAATGCCACTGTACGCCGCAACCGCGCGCCATCAATTCGAAACTCTCGAAAAACGAGAAAAATTGCTATTTCACTATACACTTGGCGGGATGCCTCATTATTTTCACTTGCTCGCTACACTTCCGCTGGGTTGAAAAGTTTTTCCTCGGTTCTCTTCTCTCTCTCTCTCTCTTCCGCCTATTACTCCCCCCTCTTCGCATCGCCGATATGATTCACGAGCAAACATGAAAATCGTGAGCAAGTCATGCGAACGTCTTTAATTTGCGGTATTCTCGTTTTCATTTTCGCTCATCTTCGATTATTCAATTACTTTCGCCACTGATTCGTAAAGTATTGGAACGATTTCTATTTTTTCCAATCTTTGCATTCGTCGATCTTGCGTGTAAATACGTGAAAAATGACCTACGCTGCTACGAATATCGTTGGTACGGGAGATATTGATAGATCGATAAATTTATCATGTCTAGGTTGTTGGGCGCGAGGCCAATGGAATAAAATAGACATCGCATTAGCGTGCAAAATAATGACGCTCATAATGAAAATAGTAGTAGTAATAATAGTATAACATCAACAGTAATCATCGTCGTTGAAGCGTATAAACAATACCGATGATAACAACAATACTAAGCATAGATAAATAAATAAATTATAACAACGCTACTAATAAATAACAAGAATAATGTGAATAATAAATAAACAAAAATAAAATAACGCTACTAATAAATAATTAAACGAAAATACTGGTAATAAATAAATAAATCACAATAACACTACCAACGAACGAAAAAAATATTGATAATAAATAACGAAAGCAAAATAACGATAATAATAAATCAAATAACAATAATAATACTGACAGTGAATAAATTTTGTTAACTTATAATAATAAAGAGTACCATCGATACTAAGGATTCTAACGAAATAATGATTTCCACATTATAATAACACAAGTTATTCTGATCGTAGTCATCGCAGCAACAATGAAGCCCGCAACGGCGTTAATAATTGTCATGCACTATGTAAAAAAAAAGTATTTGCACATCTCGCTTTTTCCTATTCGTTTTATCGCGAATGTTTTTAACATACGTTATTGCTAATATTAATATAATTGATGATTAATATTAACAGTACTGATATTTGTAATGATCTATCGAATAATATAATCCACGAAATTATTCTTCTTCTCTTGGAGTCGTTATTTAAAAGCGATGTGAGCGTATACTTTTTCAGCCATTGTGACTGTGTTGACAGGGAGGCATCGGTAGCATTGCTGCAACAAGCACATTGCCAAAAGTAGCTACAGGAAGTTAGGCAAATTGTACTTGTTCGGATGTGTTTGAGTAAAACTTTCAGGATACAAATTCAGAGTTGAGAGAGAGAGAGAGAGAGAGAGAGAGAGAGAGAGAGAGAGAGAGAGAGAGAGAGAGAGAGAGAAGCTACCACGTTTCCACTTCATGATCCCTCACAATAAGAAGGATGAAAATCGTTCCACATAGTCGCTTCCCCTTTTCGCGTTGCGGAAGGAAATCATTCGATCAAAAAGTTTGTTTCTTCATGGAGAAGCGGAAGAGCGTGGATCGAGCCGCGTGAGGGATGGCGGGGAGGGGGGGTTAACCGGAAAAGTTTTGAAAACGTTATCGATTCAATAAAAACCGAAGGGTCGGAATCTCCGCCCAAGGGTAGCATTCGCCATCTTCGTACAAATAAAAGAAAAAGCAACAATCCATTGTATATCATTACCAAGCTCCCAATCCGACCCTACAGTTCGCGTATATAAAAGCGAGCGGAATTCATTTTTCGATAGCGTCCCAAAAAAAAAAGAAAATCACTCGAGGGCCACAACTTTTACTCCACTTTCGAATTTATTCGGCAATAAAAACAAAAACGAGGAAGAAGAAATAAAAACAATTGCCCCATCTAGTTCCGCGTTTTTTCTTTCCGCCTGCACCCTCCTTCGGCACGGACCGTTAAGGAGTTCGCGCTAATGCAACAATTTGGGGTAAAAATTATAAACAAAAAAACTAAGCTGAAGAGAACGGCGCAGCTATGTGACCGGGTGACCCCCCCCCCCCCCTCGGTAATAATCGCGATAAGTGCGTCATCGCGTCCATCATCGTCCACGAATTTGTTTACGAATTCATTCACGAAACTCTTAATCCAATTCCTAACGCCAACTAGCCCTTTTTAATCCCATCACCGTATGCCTCTCTCTCTCTTCCATACTATATTCATCCTCTGTTACGTTGCACCGGATCACTTTGATGGGAATGAATTTTCCCGTCTGCGGTACTGCCGGTGTACTTCCCAAAGACGAAAGGAGCACAAGCTGAAGACACGTGCCCATGGACTTACTAAGAGTATATATATATATATATATATATATATATATATATATATATATATATATATATATATATGGAAAAGATTATTTT
Organism: Ophion costatus; assembly: GCA_951751655.1. Classification (NCBI taxonomy): domain Eukaryota; kingdom Metazoa; phylum Arthropoda; class Insecta; order Hymenoptera; family Ichneumonidae; genus Ophion; species Ophion costatus. The sequence goes on along the minus strand of OX632365.1, from coordinate 2,495,570 downwards.
GAAGGCGTTTGGCTTAAAGGTCCGTCCTCAAAACAGCAAAGGGTGCCGATGATCAACATTCGATAGACATAACGAGTTCAAAATTTCCTTTTGCCATGTGTGCATGTATACGTGTGAATATATATATACACGGGATATCTGCCGACGTATGAAAGAGGGTTTGAACGAAGCCTGCACCCTCGCCAGTATATGTGCTTATCTCTGTAATCCACGGTCTCGATGAAATCAAATCCAAGTCAAATCTGGCTTTTTTGCTCAGTCTCTGCCTTTCACTCTCTCTGTCTCTCTGTCTTTCTCTCTCTCTCTCTCTCTCTCTCTCTCTCTCTCTCTCTCTCTCTCTCTCTCTCTCTCTCTCTCTCTCTCTGCATGCCACTATCTTTATTCTTCGCAGCACCCTCCGAATTCTGGGACTACATATCGCGAGAAGTAAATCGCATTATCCATTCGGCTGATCCTCCGGAAGTCTTTTTTTCTCTACGACGTCCTCACGTCGCCCTACTAAATAAAGAGGATCACTAAGGTACTACTTTTGTTTGGAAGATTTTGCGCCGTTTCGAGTTATTCAGTGGGGATCAAACGTTGATGTTTCGAAAAAGTTTAGGTAGCCGACGGATTGCAGCGCGATTTTCGACTTCATCAGAATCATCTTTTTGACTTAGAGGCTCTTACGTAGACTTATTTTGCGCGGAATCGATTTTGCTTTCGATTGGATTTTGACGCATCGGGCTGCGATCGGTCGCCCCAAAGTCGCCAAATTCGCCGGATTTCGCCAAATTTTCCAAGTCTATCCAGACTAGAAATTTTGCTACGGGGCAAATTAGGGAAAGATCAGGCAGGCCGTATTCCGTGCTATGGCGGAATTTTTTTTACCTTAATTTTACCTTGATTCAATTCCATTTTAAACTTTCGAACGAGCTCTCAAGCGAGAACAGAATATTTCTTTTAGAAATCTTGAAAAAAACGTTCAAAAGATCGACGAATTAAAATCTTTGAAAAAAAATATTTATCGACATTGTTTTTGTTGATGCGCTGCCATAATAATATTAAATACGATATTTTTTTACTGTAAGAAACCACACAAAAAAAATCAGGTCGATTCTGACAGGAGTGACACTTCCGAATATCTACCGAATATTTCCGAAAAAGCTTTTTGGGAAAAATGGATGCACTTTACGCATTTTCGATGGGGACGAAATGGTACGAATCTCAGCCAATAAGGGGCGCAAAGTGATGTTCAAGGCACTCTTTGGTGCACTATTACATCTTTCCTTATTCCCTACCAATTCTCTCACTTTCTAAGTTGCCTCGAACATGGTTGTTCTTTGACATTACTGCAATTCGCCTACTCTCATAAACTCGTCGGTCATTTTTTTGGAAAACGACTGTAAACATTTTCTTCGGAACTTCGATGAGGCCGAGGTTCACCTTCAATCGGTCACAAAAAATATTTTGGTCCAATCTTTTGCCACAAGTTTATTTGGTTTTCTGCAGAGTAGTGCAGCTTTCGAAAATGGGCTGTAGCTTGCAAGCTGTTAAAATTAATTTTCTGGAGGAAACAAATTCCTTTGAAAACGATTGCGCAGATAACTGGAACACGAGAAATTCTAAATTTTGTTTTCGTAGTAACTTCCATTGGGAAATCGTGGAAAGTGTGTCCATACTATCCAAATACAGGCAAAAGTTACGGGGTCGTCACCCCCCAGTTCGTTTATCGCTCCCCCAGGAATCGGTGAGTTTCCACGTGTGCAGAACGCGCTACGAAAAGTATTGTTTACGATCGGGAAGCTGCTTCTGCTGTACGAAGCAGCAACGAGGAAGTCGAAAAGTCCCCCAACGTTGTTGATAGAGATGAATAGAAGGAAAAATGATCGTGGAGCGATGGGCTCGCCTATAAGGTCGAGGCAAAAAGTTATGTACAATCGTCGTGATGAGTCAGTCAGTTGAGTGTCAAAGTGACAGAGTGAGAGAGAAAGCAAGAGGAAGAGATAGAGAAGCAAACACATCCAAAAAAGGAAAACCGATCCCTTATCATCAGAGAAAACACGCAAGTGCGGCAGAAGGAAAAGACAGATCAAGTCGTACGTGATCGGAAATACCAATACCCATTGCAGATGATATAACATTGAGGTACGTAACAATAATAATCATGATATTAATAATAAATCAATAAATGAATCGTAAGAATAAATAAACTTCAAAAATCGTAATAACAGCCCCCAAAACAAGAAACGGAAAAAGATATAAGAAAATAAAAGTCCAGCACGCTCTGGTGTGTACCCGATGATTCCGGTTATTGCGCGTAATTAACGTCGATCCTACCTATGTTCACGTGTTGCGTGCGCAAAACGTTATCGGCAGCGGGGTACAGTTTATGGAGGGTAACTTTTGATTGGTGCAGTTATGACCGGTACAGTATATACATATATATATATATATATATATATATATATATATATATATGCAGGGTTTCCCTTAAGTACCACGTCATACCAAGTGCTGGATTCAAAAAGGACCTACCGCAATATCAAAATTCGCCCCAAATAAAAACCCCATTTCTTAAAAGATCTTCGGAGTTTTAAGAGGTTTCGTAAAAGCCACTGCATGAACTTTTTTGTATTTTCGACGAATTAACTTGTTCGTAATCCTTTTGGGTATTAAAATTGTCTCGAATAGTTGCTATTCCTATTGCACACAAAATAGTTCTACAAAATGTTGGAGGCATCCAAAAAAGGGATCATATTTTCATCGAATAAAAGACAGTAAAGAAACTTTTTTTTGGGTACCTCTAACACTTTTTTTACCTTTTAAGTGGTAAATAAGAAACTTTATTTAAATTAAGTAAAATACTGTAAACAAACATCGTGGGATCTTTGTACCATTTTTTAAATTGTTTTGTATAGAACAGAGAAAGCAACTATCCGACTATCTTGGTACCAAACAGTATTACCACGCTGCTAATTTGTCGAAAACACAGCAAAAAGATTATGGAAGGTAAGGGATTTTACGAAATTTAAAAACGTCGAAAACCTAAAAAGACTGGAATTTTGCCTCGGAGCAAATTTGGTATTCAAGTAAGTAATGATTCATTTCAGAATCCCCTTAAGTATGCCGTGGTATTTACAAGACACCCAAGATTTAATGGCTTCAAAATGACATTTCCCCATATATATATATATATATGGGGAAATGTCATTTTGAAGCCATTAAATCTTTGCAATTGCGGGCTATTAGCATATCCGGCTGTTCTGAGAACGGTCTTTAAATTTTGTTATTACACCTTTCGATGATTTATCTAATAAAACGGTCTCCGAAATAGCCTTTACATGAATATGCCTACATTTATCCAAAGGTTGTTTCAAAGACATTGGGTTTACATAACATTAAGTCCGCGGAAAATAGGCTTTTACGATGATGAGCCCGAAATGCCTTTCAAAGCACCCCCCCCCCCCCCCGCCCCCACACATAAACGCATGCATGTTTCTATCACTACATTGTAACGTAGATCGATCCAAGTAAACATATATACGGATGTAATAACACGCTTGGCCGGTATATATCGTACAAAACACGCGGATGAATTTGCTTGATTAAAAAACAGAAAGAAAAGAAATAAAATTGACACAGAAAAAAATCCTTGCTGTGTACGATTCTCCTACACACACACACACACACCTACACACACACACTTTTATATGTGTGTGTGTGTGTGGGTGTATATATATATATATATATATCTTTTCGTGTATGTACGACCGGATCCGGCAGTCACGCGTCCGCTGTAGGGGTTGTATATGGTTATTTTCAAAATGGCGACCGGCACTAGCGTGCATCGATTCCCCAAAGAGCTAGGGAGAACAAGGAGAAACAAAAAGACCGCCAGCACTATCCTCCGGTCATGGATCCCGCACGACGAACGGACATACATGGGGACGCACGTACGTATGCCATTTCTCATGGGGTTCCGTCGCTTGATTGGTCCTGAGTACGTGTGCTCTAGGACCGAGAAAAATTCTACCAACGCACCTCAGTGTCGAAAATGGTTTCTCGACATTGAGGTGCGACGATAGATTAAAAAAAAATATATGCGTGTGTGTTTTGTTGGTGCGGTCGATTTCGGCATTTCAATATGACTTTTTGCTACTTGGTTCTCGAGCTCGGATTATTAATCGTCCACAGTGACGATTGATTGGTTTTTTTTTAAATCATTTTTTAGATGCAATTTAGCAAAGGGCGGTCATATATTTTTCAGGAAGAGTGCTTAAGGGTTCTTTTGGGTAGTCAGGGAATTATTTAACGAGAATCGTTTTACTCCTTGTTGTTACATATCGTTGCGCTTGTCACTCGGGGCTAAATTCAAAGGGCCAGTTTCACTGCAATGGAAAGTGAAATCTGTCACTCCGATTGCAAGGAAAAAATCTACGAATGTGCAGTGAATATTGTAGAATACTTGACAAAAGTCATTGTACGAGTAATTCAATGGCAATAGTTTTTAACAAAACGTAAAGATGTGAATTGAAAAAAATAGCACTGTTTTGCCATTTGGACACCGGGCCATTTTGACCGCGTGTCACAAGGAAAGGCTCGGGAAAAGGTTGAACTTCGCGACGAAGTCCATTGTGTGAATAATCAAATAGTAATTGTTATTTAAAAAAACACAAAACTGTGGATTGGCCAAAATGGCACCGTTGGGCCATTTAAACGCTGCGCCTCTTTGAGCGCGTGTGAAAATGAAGGATACGTGAAAACGTTGAACTTCGAGACAAAATTTATTATGTGAATAAGCAAATGCCGATTGTTGAAAAAAAATCGTTAAAACATGAATCGGCAAAAATTGCACTGTGTTACAATTTTTTACACTGGGCCATTTTGAGCGTGTGTGACAATGAAGAGTACGGGACAACGTTCAATTTCTAGGTGATTAAGCATCCACTGCAGCAGTAATAGAAATCTTGTATTTTTCGGTTATTGAGCCTCAATTCGATGTTACACAGTGAAATTTTAAAATAGCGACTCGAAATTCAAGCGGATGTTTGAATTTTCGAGTTTCTATCCGTCATTCAGAGTTTGGGACGGTATCAGACTCTCGGGTACGAAGAAAGCTCAGCATATGTCTCGTCATGCAGACACAGTTAAAGTCCACTTTAAAAAATATTCAATTCTCCAAAACTTTTCGACACTTCCTCGGGGTGCTCTGCTGGTAACACTCGATCGGTCACGCTCCTTAAGTATGTTTTTATTCGGCCACCCCAAATCGACTTCGTCCCCATTTGGATCTATCGAAGCCGTATTGTGACGATCCTTGCTAAAGCAACCGTGTCTAAGCTCTTAAAGACCCTGAACCTTATTGGGGAGCCGGTAGATCCGATAATTTGTGCACCGTATTTTTTCTCCCCTTATTTTTCCGTAAACGCTGCACTGGGAAAGATCGACGGAATTGCCAATATCACTGGGGGAAAAATCACCCGCACGAAATCGTCGAGCTCAGCATGAGCACGGGGCTTTTGGCTGGGGGTATATCGGATCAAAGGAGCCAAGAATCTCAAACTAAGTTACGTATACACGAACATGTAAATCGAAGTCAGCAACTGAGGATGGAAAGGTGCGAGAGAGAGAGGGGGGGGGGGAGGTGTCAAAGGACGAAAGCTCGAGAGGTGAAAGCCCGAAATAACGTGGCACGGAGGAACGTTTCGCGTCTTCCGCCGTCGGAACCTGTTGCGAGTTCTCTCACTCGCTCGCGGTCCCCCAGCGTGTTTTCCACTTCTACTACTGCGCGATGGAACAAACTTCCTTCTCTCCCTCATCCTTCCTCTCCCCGCTCTTCTCCCGAAATCATTGCGTATATCTTCTTTCTTATAATCGCTTCGTCTCCCAATTAAGCGTCGTGGAACGTAATTGCCTCTGGAGAATTCGTCCCGAGACACTCAGCTGGGCTGACTTGTGAAAAATCTCGGATTACGCTGAACGTCGCATCAGCCCATCCTGTCCAACCTTTTCACAAATTCACGAACGGAAAACTACGCGCACGAAATGAGACACCGGAAACTCAGAAAATCGGAACGACGCGTCACAATTCTTTTTAAACTGTAGGGATTGTGGATTTCAGAGATTATTCGTGATGCCTGATAGCGTTGGGAAAAAAGCACTGATCATGGAAGCATAATTTGTGTTTGTATGCGAAGACGATATTTGAAAAATCCAAAACGTTTTTGTCCAGTCTTCCCTTCTTCAATGCTGCGTTTCTCTTTCTTTTCGTCTCTTTCATTCCGTATCGCTCTCTTCCTCTTATTCGTGCGAGCGTTATTCACTTTTCACTTTCATCCACAATTTTTTCGCCAATGGAAAGAAAACAATAGATAATACCCGCCAAGCAATTTCGGAAGTTAGGGAGCGGAAAATAGGAATTGCTTGAGCCCGTCGCGGACCGTGCGCGTTATGGTGGCGATACATTATTGGCAATCATCGTTAATCGCGAGTTATCGAAGCTAAATCCGCGTCGAGTCGATGGGGATTATTGAGCGATATTGAGCAAAGTGGATGATCGCGCTGTGTTTACTGATCAATTTAAGGACGAGAGGAACCTAGAGGGTTATACTACCATGGGATTTTCAATTTTATCGTCGGTGACGAGGACGAGGCTGAAGATAGTGATGATACCGATGGTAATAGTGAAAGTTTTGACATCGATGATGACAACGAAGGTGATAATAACGCGGTGACGGTAAGTGATGGTCACGATGTCGAAGGATGATGATGATGATGATGATGATGATGATGATGATGATGATGGTGATGATGATGATGATAGTGATGACGATGATGATGATGATAATGATGATGACGATGACGATGACGATGACGACGACGACGATGATGATGATGATGATGATGATGATGATGATGATGATGATGATGATGATGATGATGATGATGAAGATGATGATGATGATGATGATGATGATGATGATGATGATGACGATGATGATGATGATGATGATGATGATGATGATGATGATGATGACGATGATGATGATGATGATGATGATGATGATGATGATGATGATGATGATGATGATGATGATGATGATGATGATGATGATGATGATGATGATGATGATGATGATGATGATGATGGTGGAGATTACAGAGAGAAAGGTGATGTTGACAGTAATGATAAGGATGACGAAGGTGATGATACTGATGATGATATCGATCACAAATGTGATGATAATGATAATGAAGCCGATGATAATGATATTGATGAAGCTGATGATGAAGGTAACTTCAGATAATAATCTGATAAATCTGATGATAATGATAATGGAGGTGATGATAATGATATTGACGAAGGTAACGTTCATTGTGATGATAATGATGATGCCACAGTTGATTATGACGAAGGTAACGATGATATAGATGGTGATAACGATGATGATAATGGACATATACAGTTACAACGACTAATACGTAATCACGTCTCCGAGGGACACATTAACCGGATGATCTCAATTACGCAAATCATAATGTATCGTGACCCGACGTTCAGGGATTCGACTAACGAGCGAGGGTTGCTCCGAGTAGTTTACCCGTTGCCATTTGAATTTCGACGGACCAAAAACAAACAGAAAGAGTCAGAGAAAGTCAGCGAGGACAAAATTAAAATCGCAAAGAATCGCAGATCAGCGTTAAAGGATTTCAGCAGGTCACGTACTGTCCGATGGAGAATAGAGGAGCCCAGAATTTAGGGATCGAAATATAACGAGTAGTATGACTTTTACAAAGCAAAAGGGCGGAGTAAGGTAAAGGGTACAAGAGGTACGTGTCAGTTTCGAATGACAAGATGTGCGCTGGAAGCTTTCGTTGGTTAATTTTATTTTTGGTTGTATATATAGGTGTTGACCATCACAGTGCTTGCTCACCTGGGGTAGAATCATGACGTGCGGCAGCTGGCGCGCCTCGCCGCGCACTGACTGCTTGGGGGCTCCGCACCCCGAACGACCCGAGCCCACTCCTTTTCAACCCCCATGAGCGCGCGACGAGAGCGCCAAATGCCCCGCCGCGATTCCACCACCTTGTTCACTTTTGCTACTCTTCCCTTGGCTGCTACCAGTGCTACCCTTTCGCTCTCTCTCCGTCTCTCTCTCTCCCCCTCCCCCTCTGTGGGTCTCTCCACCCCTAATTCTGCAATAAAAGCAGCAAAATTCGTCCTACTTTACATTTTTTTTCCTCTACGAATCTCAAGTTATCTTTTTGTCGTGCGATAGTGGCGCAATAGTCGATCTTATCCCTCGTCTAGCGTCCATCTCTCTGAAGCGCACTGACGTAGAAAAAAAACAGCGGGCGACAGAACGCCGGAAACTGATTTCCCCGAGCCCACGGATAAACCAAGTGAACAGACGCGAAAATGAAAGCAAAATAAGAGAACGAAGAGGAAACAAACAAAAAAGAAAACCAATTAACTCGGACCGCAGCCGCGCTTTTCCTAGGACAAATTGCATGCCGCAGGAGACCGAAATCCTGCACCGAGGCGTGGATTTGAGGGGTGAGAGTTCCCGGTATAGTTGCAATACGGCTCGGTGTTAAAAAAAAATTGCATTTCTCGTCGGGCGCTACTGTTGGCTCGAACGATGAATATCGATGAGGAAAGTTGACGCCATTGAGTTCCGAGCAGCCGCGAAATAGAACGACCCACATAGTGGGAACGGAACAAGCGTTGCACACGCCCTATGAAACATTTTCATGATCAGCGTTTGGGCATATTGGAACATTGGGTACACGGTAGTCGTCGCGCGGTTGGCACGGCAATAGCGGTTTCCGGTGTCAAGAAACGTTGGCCTGAGCCAATACTCGGATGGGTGACCACTTGGCTGCGCACTGAATCAATCACGCCGCCCACCGAGCAGAAGGCAGGTTCATTGGGTTCTCGATGGTGAGAGCAACCAAAACTCAGTACAAATATAGCCGACTATATCGGCAGAGGTGCCCTACAGTTTGCCAGCGCCCTTGTGCAAACGCGATACAGTATGGCATACGGTGGCTATGAGACAGAGGCAATCTCCAAGGAAATGGACGTGGTGAAGTGACGAGTGTAGGACAGAAGTGAAAGGTATGGTCGTGGAAGACTGCAAAGTGCTACGAAGGAACACGAGGAAAGGAAGTCTTGTTGCAGTGGAAAGACCACTGGATAGCATTGGTTGTTTCAAAAAAGAGAGAGAGAGAGAGAGAGTGTGTGTATATGTGTGTGTGCGTGTATGTGTGTGTGTGAATGCATTTTCTCAAATTTAAAATCCATTTGTCGGTGCTTCAAAACGCAGGCTGCCTTTAAATGCCGATATCCATCGGTGAGCCGAAGTAACCAAAGAGTACTTATGGTACAGCCGTTGTGCCGGCTAACCGCCACTGGTATACGTATAATTTCATCCGAACGATCATTAATCCATTGAAGCTGCAAATGTGACGTGGAGCGGCGGATGCTTGGCCGGTGTGCGTCAATCGCTGAGACTCCCACCGTTCCGCCTTGCTCTTCAGTCGTTTAATTCAACGTCCACTTGTAGCCGCTTTCCTGACGTTTCCGGACTTCCAACACTGGACGATTGTACTCATTCACTTACAACCTACATTTGTTCTGGTCACCCCAACCCTCGTCTTCCTCTCTCACTCTTTGCCTCTGTTATGTCGCTTGCAGTAAAACAATCAGGCAAAGCTGATCCGTCAACCCGGGACTCGCTTGAACGGTCGGCGCTATTTGCTGACCACACTGTTCGTTGGTTGCAATTAACTCTGGAAGTCATCGAGTATGATTACTCAAAAGGTGTGTTTCAATCAATCGGATGTTGGAGAGATGCCTTTGACAACATAAATTCATCCTTAGGGTGCACCACGTTCTCACTAATCGCAATAGCGAGGGAGCCATGTATTTATTTATTGGTGGAATGTACTTGGATAGTTAGTTGTACCAACTATCCAAGTAGGAGGGGGATATTTGGCTGTAACAACTGCCCAGGGGGATAGTTGATTGCAACAACTGTCCAGAGAGGATATTTTATTGAAATAACTGTCCAGAGACAATAGTTGATTACACCAACTGTCCAGAGATGACAGTTGGTTGTAACAACGATCCAGAAAGGATAATTGGATCTAACAACTAGCCAGAAAGAATAGTTGGATCCAACAATTATCCAGGAAGGACAGTTGAATCTAACAACTATCCAGAGAGAGAAGTAACTGTGACATTAGTTGCTTGACGTTACGAGCTGCTTCAGTCCACTGAGTAATCTATGGAAAACTATACTGAAAGTGAGGGCACCCAAGCATTCAGTGGTGTCGACAAAAGGCATTTTATTTTCGAGTGCTTTGAAGGCTCGTGCCACGAAAGTGTGCGTTACCTTGCGACTGAAGCGGCATCTTCCGTGGGCTTTTAACTATTTTACGGAACCAGATTCCATCACCTGTTCTACAATATCCCCACAACAGAACCTCTATTTCGTATTGTTGAAGATGCAACAAAGAAAAACGCGGCACGCGTGCGAAAGCAACGCGGCACGCGTGCGAAAGCAACGCGGCGCTGACGAATGAGGGAGAATTCCGGATGGATTCAACCCTCGACGCATTTCCAACGTGTGGACGATTTCTTAGATAGGAGGGTTTACGGTTCCACCTAGAGTGGAAGAATATTGCAACGCTAGGCAGGAGGGGCTGGCAAGGCACGAGGGGCTGTGATAATTTTTCTCTCGCATTTACTGTACGACGATAATGGCGCCGGACGAAAAGATGGAAGGATTTGTGCAATAATAAAGAGGCAAGAAAGAGATGGAGATGGTGTGGTGGCAGCCAAGACTAAAATGAGATATAATCGAATACACGGAGAGAGCCGTTAGGTAAAACGAGGATAAACGGCGGCTTGATGAACGGTGCTCTTTGCCGCTGTATCCAAAAGCGTAGGCTCAATAAATAACGCCTGCCTTCGCCGATTTTACCTGCCTGTCCGACTCACTCCGTTCTGTCTATCGCCTCGTGGACACTACGTTAATGGAATAATCGCGTCATTTCCTATGTTTCTCTATATAGACAGGAGAAGCGCACGCTCTCTGTGCATGCGCCGATCTCGCCTCTGCCTATCGTTCCCCATCGAAATCCAGGCGTTCGTAGCAGCTACGCGCGAAATTGACGTCTCTATACATATACGTATATCGACCGGCTTCGCAGGTCTATATTTATAGGGCGTCTATGCAAATGTAAATGTACAATTATCGAAGCATATAACCCGAGGCGCTCGCGTTACTTGCCCCGCTCACATACGAAGAAGAGAAGGGGCGAGATAGAGAGAGAGAGAGAGACCCGCGAATGATGCGCCACGGTGCGGTGGCGTCCACCAACTATTCGCATGACATAATGCGCTTACTGAAACGCAAACCACGAAAACAGGGTAACTAGAGTACAGCACTTCAAACTCTTTTGTAAAGATGCTGGAAAAAGTGTTCCTGAAAGCGTCCAGATTGCATTATGTTAAACGTCACCATAGCGTTGTTCCGACGCAAGTTATTTTATCATGTTGTCATGGAGGCGGGTCATCATGACTTATTGTATCCACTATTTCCAGCTTCTAATACTCTGCAAAACCTTGAAAACGTAATTCTCATCGAGATAGTGGAAAAGTGAAAAGACTTTTCAGTTCCCGAATTCGCGGCAGGGCGTTGCTGCCCTTTCACCATTTTTTGATATGACATAACGACGAAGTGTGCCACTATAATCTACAATGGAAAAGATGTTCTGCTAGCTATCTTCTACCTAACGATAATAACTAGAAGTTCGTAACATCTGCAAGGACATTTATCCCAGTATTTACCAAACGGAATACGATATGTATATTATGTAGACTGTTTCTCACAACTTAATGGATGGATCAGGATGTCAAGTTCGGACTGCTGTACTCTAGTCCGCCTCTACCAAACGAACGTCACAACTGGCGATGGGTGTGCAGACTTTTGCGCTCGGAAAAACGAGCACACGGAGAGTTTGCAATCACGTCGACGTTGATTAAGCCATCAATACGGAAATTGATGGATTGTATGTCAGTGCGAAAAAATTTTGTCCCGACGTAGCTCCAACGTCGCTTCCCGTTTGTAGATACCTCATTGCGACGAATGAACTTTCCTCTAACCGTGGAAAACTTGGGCTATAACTCCACGCTGCTTTCTTACTGCAATATTCGCGTGTATGCGTGTCGAGGAAAAAAGCGGATTCACGCTGTACGACTCCGTCATCTGGCTGCATACAAATATATGACTGATGAGGAAAATGTGACATTAAAAGGAAAAGGGTTGGAAATTGAATGGAAAAGGCAACGCGAGGATAATTTATTCGCGGAACTTTTCACCACAAGACGAAATACGCGGGCCTTCCTCCCACAAATCAAACATAAGAATTTCTATAACTCAAACAGGCTGACCTATTTTTGGTTTTTTTTTTGTCGGCCGAGAATCGAATAAGTTAGGATAGTTTGGAGATTCGAAAGTTAAATGGATTTCGTGAGAAGCGTTGACCAAGTCGTAAAGTAAGGCGGCCCACTCGTGAAACAGCATCAACTTCCAGGACTCAACTTGGACGGAGGACACCGCGAACGTAATTGATTTATGATTCCGGGCTGGCGAAGAGGTAGGCATGTTTTACCAAGATACGTGGTCGGGGCGAACAGTCATTGTCCCCAAGTACATTTGCGAGGGATGGTGGAGAGTGACTTGTCGCACCGATAATAGTGTGTCCAAGTTTCCCTAGTGGAGCTACGCCGAACTACACAGACAGAGGGCAAGTCACGAGTCCGTTAGTGCCCCTCAGTACGTGTCGTCGGTTCAACTCACCCGGTGCTAGAGACGGATAATCGTATTTGTCAAGGACTACGAATGCCTCCCCATTCTGTCTGGCTTGCTCTTGTCCTTCCATTTATTCCTACGTCTCTATTGGACGCTTTTCATGTTTGGGCTTAAGCAGGCGGAAGAACGGCGGAATTAGCTCATTTTCACTCTCTGCTCTGGCCCATTTTCTGAGTGTGATTACAAAATGATGCTCGTTAACGCGGTCGCGTAATGCGACCTTTCTAGGATGCTGGCAGGACATTCGCAACAAATATACTGAGAATAGCGTTGACTCTGGGCTTTTAATTCTCTATTATGTATTCCTACAGAAATGGTTCTTCTGAATCTCGGTCCACGAGACTTTTGCTTGAGATTCCCACTGCAAAGGTGGCCACTGTTCAGAAATTTTTAACTGCCTTGAAGACACTGCAACTATCATAGACGAATTTATTACATGAAAAACGTGTCTTCCACGTCGTATTATCAAGCATCACGAGGAAACAAGTAATCTTGGAGCATCTCCTGAGCAGAGGCACAATGCAAAGGCAAAGAAGTGCGACGGGGCCAGTCTGAGAGCCACCAAGGTACAACAATCTTGTCCCTAGATAATGGCTTCTTCGCCTCGTCATACTTATAACGATTTTACTGTAGAGCGTAATGACGTTGAGGGCTTCAGCCTATCCTGGAGACTTTCCGTCTGCGACACTTCCTCTGAGGCGCAAGCCCGTGCTCCCTACAGGGAAGCTCTTTTGTATTGGAGGTCTCTCGTATATAGAACAGCGCATGGGTTTAACCCCTTCCTTTACCAGCTCCTTATCTTCATTGGGCGATAATTCTTATATTCCCGTGTAAGAGCGGTTTCGCGAGAAACGCCGAGTGAAACTCGGGGACTGTGACAACCCACTTTCTCGAACCCTCCCTGGGCGTTGTATGACCTGATGGAACAGAGAATAAGACGATTCCGGCCCTTCGCGTTGCTCCCGCACCACCAACCGTACCTTTTAACGAGAAAACTCGTCGGTCGGCAATTTCAAACTTTTCCCAACGGCCATGACAACTTTACGCACTTTTTTTTTCATTTCTTTGTCAAAGCTTTGGTCCTCCGTGCTCATCCCCCGGTAGTCAACCCTTTTTTTCTCTCCGCGAGCTATGGCTTCCTTTTCCCCCGGTAATTCGATTCTTCCCCGACAAGCTTTTCCCCGCCGTTTTTCCTGGGTCTAAATCTATATCCGAAGTATTTTAGAGGGGAATAACTTTATCCTGTCGAAATGGATTGAGGAAACAGCAAGGTAGGAAAATACATTTTGAGATTTTCACATTTTCTTAAAATTTAGTATGTTCAGTATTTATGAAGGATACGTTCGATATTGATGAAGTATACGTTCGATATACGGTATTGCCAGCACATGCGGTTTGGTTTCATTCGATTTTTGGTGAAGGTAAATCTGGTACCATTTTAGAAGGTTTTTCAAAAATGTCCTCATCATAACGTCATTCGTCATTCTTTTTAATGAGAAAAAGGCATACAAGCTCTTCTAAGTCTATATTTTGAACTACAGAAGACCCTGACCCGACAACTCCAATAGTTTTCGCAGGAAAGTCCCAAAACACCCTTTTTACTTCACTCAGTGTATAACACACCCTGGGGTCTAACCTGTTTTTTAAGTGAATACTTCTTATGCGACAGCGGATAGGCGCGCGTAAGTTAAACCGGACAAGAGAATGGAGGAATCAAAGAAGATAGTGGGAGACTGATGTGTGTGTGTGTGAGAGAGAGAGAGGAGAGAGAGAGAGAGAGAGAGAGAGAGAGAGAGAGAGAGAGAGAGAGAGAGAGAGAGAATCGCGCGTCAGCTGACGAAAGCGTGGCGTCACCATGCGTTAGTCGCAACCGGTACGTACGCGAGAAAGCCGAACGCGAAAGTATCGAGTGTTTGAAACAAAAATAAAGCTATATTTTTACTTGTTTTTGTGTGTAAAAAAGCCCTGTGCGAGCGCTTGTGTTTGATAAATAATCAATATTGTGGATATTAAATTGTGTAAGAATAAAATAGTGTAAAAAAATAGTGTACAACAAAAAGCTACGTGAAGTGAGGTTAAACATGGCCGATGGTCATGAAACGGATGGACCCTTGAAAGGACGTACAGGTATGTTTTATTCATATTTCTTTGTTTAGTTGCATTCAATTGTGTTACGTAAGAGAAAAATCATAGTACTAAATAGTTTAAAAATATATTAACAAAATTTTCACTGCATTGTTGAAGTTAATACTTCTTATTCCTTCTCGGTTATATAGTTTTAATTTTATTACAAAGCGAAGTGGCTTCCCGATGGAGGCCGCATTGTATTTCAGTGTTATGCTAACGTTTCCTAAACGTTACCATCTGCATCAGGGCTGAGCGCTGTGATACCAAAGCCTGAGACACGAGAGCTTCGGTATCAGAGCGCTGAGCTCTGATGATGCAGGCTGTAACGTTTGCGATACGTCGGCATAATGCTGAAATACAACACGGGCTCTGTCTGGAAGCCACTTCGCTGTGTAATAATATAAACAGTCATGAAAGCCTAAAAAATAACAATATCAATATTAATTGATTCCATACTCTTTTCAGGTTCACCCGATACTCCAACGGACATGGAATGTAAAAAACAAAGCGATGAGCAACGGGCTAACCCATGTGCCGACATTGCATCTGCGACGTCCGGAATTCCAAAAAAAAGAAAAACTAGTGCGGAGTATTAGCGGGAGTAGAGCCTTCGTCGGGCTTCTGTTCGGTCCGAGCAAGAACTTAAGGAAAAAGCTGCGGAATATCAATGTAATTATCGAGCTAAAAAAGAGTTGGAAAAAGCTCAAGAGTGGGAGAACGGGGCGATGAGCAAATAACACGTGCTGACCCATGTGTCGATGCCGTGTGTTCGACTTAAGGAATTATTTTAAAAAAAGGAAAACAAGTGCGGAGTATCAGCCGGAGTATAGACTTCGTCAAGCTTCTGTTCATTCAGAGCAACAGCTGCAAGAAGCTGCGGAATATCAACGTAATTAGCGAGCTCGAAAAAGATTGGAAACCGAGAAAAATCAGGCTGAAAAAGAGGAGCTGCTGAATCAGAATGCTAATCGTCAACGACGGCTTACAGCTCGTCAAAACTCGGTACGTGAAAGGGACGAGCTTGTGAGTATTAATGGGAGACCATATTTACCCTTCGCCGATGCACAGCCATTACCGTCTTCATCTTTTAATGCTTCGCAGGAAGCTGATAACGGTGAACAATGCGCGATCGAGATTACCGCTGAAAGTATTCAAGAGGAGCTCCGACTGCCATATAGTCAGTTCAATCGCCATAAACGTGCCCACGACTATTTCAAAACGAAATTTATTAACAATCAATTTGGATTTTCGTGTTCAATGTGCGATAGATTATGGTTTCAATATGATTTGAAGTGTTTGCCTCCTGGTGTTGATTAAGATTTACTCGATAGACTTTTACCTGTGATCGGAGCAGAAATTAAAATGCTCTGCTCAGCATGTTCTTGCAGCCTACGAGCCAACAGAATACCGACTTTCGCCGTTTACAACGGGGTCAGATATCCACCGCTGCCGGACCATCTACCTACTCTCCATAAAATCACTGAACGTTTGATCTCGCCAAGGATTCCGTTCATGGAGATAAAACGGTTGAGACACATCAATGGGCAACAATTCAAATATTGCATTGTTTTTACAGCGGACAGCTATTGTTGTATGCCTATTGTAATGTATTGTAAATAATTGTAAAAAATGAAACATTGAGAATAAATTATAATTTGTGTATCATCCATTGCGACTTGTCCATTATCTAATGAATTACAAAGAATAATATAACAAAATGAGAGTGGTCAATAAAAGACAAGAGAAGTATTCACTTCCTACGCGTGTAAAGTGGACACATACACTTTGTTTTTTTTTGTTTTGTTTTGTTTTAATAGGTGAAGAGAAATAATAAACATAATTTAATCGCCGAAAAAAATTAAACATACGAGTAAAATAATAACGACACACTAAAGTTAGCTAAAGTGTCTCCAAAGACGGAGCAATTAAAAACTTCCTTCTGCAATTATAAGTTTCCTACCTTGCGCCTGGTTCGCAATTACGGCTGAGTTCTTTTCTTCAGTGTTTTAATTTTTTGCGAGAACGCGGGTGACGTTAGACAAAAAATGGTATGTCTAAAAATCCTCTGAAGAAAGTGCAGGAGAGCCCTCGATATTACGTCTGCGGTTTCAGTGCTGCAGAGGATCGCGCTGACAAGTAGAATAATGTTGGTGGCGACGTGGTGGCGGGTCAGACAATCGCTCAAGTCTCATCGTGTTGAATGAAAAATGAGATAATTCTGGACCTCTGAAGTATTTTTCTTGAGAGAGAGAGAGAGAGAGGGGGGGGGAGAAAGAGAGTGAGAGAGAGAGAGACTGCAGCACGGGGTGCGAATTCCAGAGTGGTTCGTTCATAAAAGTACCTGACATAAGTGGCGCTGCTTTTCTATGTGCGAAGGTTTAATGTACGGATGTGTACACTTTTCGGTAAATCTACAGCGACAAATCCAAAAGCTATTGTCCCCTACCTTCATTTATTTAATTTTAAACCTAATTATAGTTTTACTTAATGATTTTATTAAAGATTATGGTGAAATTCCTCTATTCGTACAAATAAAATAAGGATGCTAACACATCAAATATCGCTGACCCAAACGCTCGAAAGATAAAAGGAATAGTAAGGCTGTAAAGCCGCACGTACCCACGTTGTTGGAAACGGTGAATACGATTAATTATGTTGACTCATCTTTACGACACCATGATGGAAACTGTTGGGGTGTGGACTAATTTATTACTATATTCATAGAGCTAGTTACGTTGGAGAGATGGTAACAGTGAAGCTTAAAGTTATTGAATATCAGAGTTTTGGGCGCCCTGTTCTAGCATCCTTCACTAAAGAAGTTCGTACTCCTGTATCCTGGTTTACCTGCTACAGTTTATCGATCCAACAATAAAGTATAAAGGACAAATACGAGAAATTATATTCAAGCCAATGCATAAAGAAACGTTGTATAAGAATTTGGTTTTTGGTCAGCTTTCGCGATACCCAACTTCGTAAAGTTCCCGAATGACTTCGAGAGACTGTAGGAGTTTAAGGGGGGATTGTCTTTTTTTCGCAAAGTTTACCGCTTTTTGGGAATTTTTTTGGGAAGAAAGTATACAACGGAAAACTTGTGAAACTTGGCATATAGTTTTATTGATCTGTTTACGACATACAAAAAAATTTTTAAACAATTTCATCAAAAAATCCGCCTCCCACCCCCCTCGACGCGCGATGGTCCTTTTTTGATGGTGTGCACGATTACAGCCTTCACGTTCATCCTGCAACAAAAACCCAAAAAGCATTTTACTTTAGACACATATAGCTATCGTTCGATGAAGGGGAAAAAAATTGACGATTTGGTGACGTTTTGAATTTGAAGTATCGATTTTTCGAAAAAAATTGATCGATTTTTTGTTATAAATAAAAAACTATTGAACGTATTGCTTTTTTGCTTCATCAAACGATGAAAGGATATCAGCTGAGCATTCTGTCCAAATCTGAAGGCAATCGCTTGAATAGTTTTTGAAAAATCGTGCACACCATCAAGCAAGGACCATCGCGCGTCGAGGGGGGTGGGAGGCGGATTTTTTGATGAAATTGTTTAAAAAAATTTTTGTATGTAGTAAACAGATCAATAAAACTATATGCCAAGTTTCACAAGTTTTCCGTTGTATACTTTCTTCACAAAAAAATTCCCAAAAAGCGGTAAATTTTGCGAAAAAAAGACAATCCCCCCTTAAACGATTCATTTTTACGAGTTGAAGCATATGTTGCAAGCCCAAGAATATTCTCTATGGTCGCAAGCTGCCTTGGATCATCACGTAAATCTATTATCCGTGTTATCCTTCCATGCTGTCCTGCTAGGAACCACCCAATTCTCGTATACGTAGCGTGTTATAGGGGTAGGTCGTAACAACACAACGGCAGTGATAAAGCCAGCCGACTGGATATACTGGTCAAGTATGGGTGCAACACGAGATGGGAGAGGGAGACGTAGAGTTACTGTTCACCAACAGCTTTCTGACGGCTAATAGCGCTACCGGAGAATATACACATGTGGCTCACACTGTTTTGAATATGAACACGCGTATACCCGCCGCGTCAATCCCCAACAACGATGTCTCTTGAGCTTTGTCCCTTGGACAGTAACGCAACTGAATTGGTGGTGACATGTGGAGCCCAATTGTTGCTCCCAATTACAGACCGCCTCTTTGGCACCACAGTCTAACATGCAGACCTTGAAACTATCCTGCATTCGGTAATGAGAAAAGTCTGCTTATTGAGGACTGTTTTGGGCTCGGCCTTCTTTTGGGTTCCGCCCTTCTAAAAAATCGTCCGGTTGCAGAAATGTTGCATACTGCTTTTTCATCAGCTAGCTGCAGTTCCAAGGTTTCCAGGCGCAAGTTTATAGACAGGGATAACCTCGTAATAGATACGCTTTCTCCAAGTACAGTAATGGAAAACAGACCACCAAAACATTATTTTTAAAAGTTGTATTGGTAGGATAAGGAATGTATGTATAGTATGCGGCTCTAGATCCAAATTCAGCAGGCTACCTGTATATAAAGCGGTCCCTTCGACCCTCAAGATGTATAAATCATTGGAATTTCCCTCCCCCATTGTACAACCACCAAAAAATGAGCTAAACTAATTAAGCACCTTTCGAGTAATGAATCATGCTGTAGATTTTACAACATCTGGATCCGTGGGAGCGTCATGTACCTTCCATTGAGGGATTAACGCTTCCTCTGCGTGTTTCACAGATTTATCAATCATAAAAGTTTTCAGCAATGTTATATAGCAACAGTATATACATAAATCCATGTATACTAGGGGATAAACGGAGCGATAAAAGTTTTTGACGAACACTTTAAAAGTTTATGATGAAACGTCACTGTATATCTTGGATACCCGTGCACAGATAATAAATCATTGGAACAGTCAAGACCGTCAAAGTAGAAGCAACTCCCGATGGCTCAATGGCGTGGTACGTACATCAATTGCTTAAATATTTTCCTCAATGGCACGATGGTTAGAAATTGTGACAATCCGCGTAGAATCAATGGAACGTCTGTATGCAGAGCCGAAAGGTGAGTGGAGAGATATGGACGCAGAATCCAAACAGACCGCAGGGAAAGATAAAAAAAATTGATGTTTGCCGTTAAGAAACGTGACGAACGGTGAAGGTCAACTGGATAGAATAGGCGCACTCGAGACTAGGGGGTGTGCTAAGTGGATATATCTCGGATGTGAGGACGCAGCTGAGTGTCGGTGGTGTTCAAGGAGATTTCTTGTGGCTCACGTTCCACGGCCTCAAATGGAGGTCGGGAAACTGAGGCTGATTTCGGTAGCGGGATTTGTCTTCAACACCTTGGCAATATGTTTTGACGGTATTACTACTCCGGGCGACACTAGGAGAAGTTCATTTTTGTTTAGGTATAAATAGTACGATGACTTGCCACCGGAGGGTGATCGACTACCTCGTCTTGATATACGCAACCACCCAATACCCATCAATCGGCTGCAATAACGGCAATGGAGAAATTGGCTATCGATTGCATGTTAGCAAAGAGAGCAGCTTAGTTACACGGGGCCCCATCCCAGTGCGGCGACCAGGGTATGTTGCCCCAGGAGTGGTACCCACTGCAAACTTGGGAAACCTCGGCATGACATCTCTCCGTGTCCCATCTGGACATACGCGAGATCAGGATGGATTTAGGATGAATTGCGGCGGAGGTGCTATATTTCAGATAGAGTTCCTATGTGTGTCGGTGTCAGTGTTGTATGAAGAAATAGTTGCATTAGTTTGTTTATCTTGTTGCATTACTCCATTGATACCATCATCGTTAGTACATATCAAAATGCTGGAATGATGGACTTCGTACTGAGCTTACGTGTACCATCTGTCTATTTCGAATGTTGATACGTATGCTTCACACAGTAACCGACTGCGCCGTCGCTTATGACGACAAAGTGAATGATTTGGCTTTCGAAGAAGGCCTTGCCTCATCAGTGGAGTTTCCAGGCCTGCGAGTTTAAAATCGTAGCACTTCCCTCTCTAATACACTTCTTGCTCACTCTCGTTTGCCAATATACACATACCTACTGGTTAGCTGCTATAGATACCGCTCGTGAACTTGTTTCCACAGGTAGCTCGTTGCGGTTGCTACGGTCTCTCAATTATCGCGGTCTGGAGGCCTTCCTCATCTGTACCTCTCTTTCGGTATTTCACTCTCGGCTGGCCACCCACGATAACTCGTCGCAGGATAGGATCCGCAGCCAGAGAGACGCAGAGGGTTGCGAGATGGATGGCCAACCGGGGGATAGAAGAAGTGAGAGAAGACAAAAAGATGAGTCTCTTGGCAAAGAAACTGGGAGAAAGAGGAGGACGAGGCGGATATTGGGGTAGAGAGGGAAAACCCGAGGAAAGAGGGTCGTGATAAACCAAGGGTACTTTCGAATCGTTCTGCCAATCTCTGCCCAGCCCTTCGAAATTGCTCGCCCATCCTACGAATGTAGGATTATCCTTTGGTAATCGGTTCTGCACGATTACGGAAATTCCATTCGTCGGATTATCTCCCGTAGCCCGCCGTGTACACAAGATACAATGTACATCGTAACAGAGAGCGAGAGAGGGAGAGAGAGAGAGAGAGAGAGAGACAGAGATACGTTTCAGGATCTATGGAACCCCAGGATGGAAAATGAAGAGGTGACGATGGAGGTGGGGAGGGATCGGTGAAAGTTTAATCGAAAGTCGTTCAGAGTGAATCGAGAATGTCTCGTACAGCTGTGACTATAATATGGTCACTACGAGAACAATTCTCGATTTGTAGAGAGATGGAGGCAGAGGGAGGAAAGCTCCGAATCTACGAGCTGCCATGTTTCGCGCATAACTCTACCCCGATCAAACGAATCACTATTTCATTTTCCACAAACTGAAGCCCTTGTAAGGTCGATTGTGGGAAGAATTTCAGCTATGTCGTTGTGCTGTCGGATGTAAACCTCTCTGTGCTACATCTCTCTCTCCTCTCCCGCACACACGCGCGCGCGCACACACGCACACACACACACACACACAAACACTTCGCCTTCGGCTCTTCTGATTCTATCGCCAATGTCTGTCGAACGTAATGGGCAATAGGATTGAACAGCGCCCCTGCATGCGTATCCCAACTACAGAATTATCAGTAATACATATGCGTTTACACGATCGAGCACACGGATTATCGATACCCATACAGCGGTATGCATAGACCGCGAATTGTAGAACGGTACGCGGTATACACAAATACTTGGTATGTGGGGTAGGGATACTCGTGCATACACAACGGGCTAATATCCACGTACAGGTAAAGGAGACTCGTCGAGGTGCGGGGAAAGCTGCTGCCGCGATGTTCACCCTGACGAGGGACGTAATGCCCGTGCTCCCGTATATGTACCAGCTGATGTGGTCTGTGCTGTGAAAACTAGAGTGCAGGAGTCCGAACTCCCTGATGAAGACATGCTAGAACAAAGCCTCGTGATGTTCAATTCGATTATCAGGGTTGGTCTGACGCCAGTAAGCAACCGATCAATCCACACAACAGTGACCATCACCTTGTTACGGAGACGAGTTGCCATGAATCGTGGTGTACAGTGTTTACACGTGGCAACGAATGGGTTCAGAACCCGACCATGTCTTTGGCGTCTCAAGCGTTTTGAGTCGGGACCGTTTGATGTGCTTTTATTATACCTGTGAAAACTTGGAAGACCGGTTCTTCGTAAAATAGTAATAATAAAGTTTGTACTATTCCGATTTGCAACGGGACGTCTTTTTCCGTTGGCAATTGTTCGGTATGGCACTTATTTCTCACAATGTTACTGACGGATAAGACGACGGAGTTCGGACTCCTGTACTGTAGTCTTCATAGTCTGCGCTATGACGAGGACGGCGAGTAGATGTGGAAAGCGAGGGGGACAGAGAGAGAGAGGGGGAGAGAGAGAAAGAGACCGGTAGTGAGAGCAAGCATACCTGGTGCTTCGGGTATATGTGTATGTATACATACACCGATAGGGTGTCTCTGCCCTCTCACCTCACAGCCGACTAGTTTTTCGTTAGCTCGACGTCCCGTGAAATCTGTCACACCCTTGCTCTGGCTATCGCATATACGTTGGCTGGCTGCCTGTATGCCTAGAAACCAGGCGATGAATCTCTTCTATATAATACCAGCCCGTTTCTAACTTCGTCTCTCGACGTTGTTCGCTTTTCTCTCTCTCTCTCTCACCTACATTTTGCCTCTCTCCCTCTTTGCCTCCTGGTACACGTATCGTCCACACGCGAATGTGTGTCGTGTATCAACCACACGACACAACGGCAACCTATCCAGGACGTCGGAAAAGCCCGATAAGGCTCCCCTCATCGAGAGAGAGGGAGAGAGATAGAGAGAGAGAGAGAGAGAGAGAGAGAGAGAGGGTGAGAAAGGGGAGGAAGAGAGATCGAGTTGAGTGTTCAGCATGAGCAAAACGAATGTATAACTATAGCTGACATACCAATCTATAGGCCGGCTTGTTATACAAGGAGGAGGAAGAACCCTCTTCCAACGACACCATCATCCAGCTCGCTTTGATCGAACGACATAAAATTCCCGGGAGAGGGAGCAGCAATGCAGGGAGTGACGGAAAGTAAGGGAGAGCAAGAGGGAGCGGTAGGGGTGTTTCATGAATGTGGAAGAGATTGACATTATTGTAAGTGAATGAAATGCGGGCGATGGGTGCGAGGTCGGTAGAGAGAGGCTTTGAGGGTAAAGACACAACAGAATTACATCCATCCGAAACGGTCACAGCCATAAGAATCACGGTATCTGCATAACGAATGTCTGAATACAAAGGCTACCCACAGCCAAATTCGGACTGCTCTGCTGTCCCAAGCTTTTCCACTATATGATGAATGTACCAGGTTTCATAGCTATTGGCCAAAGCAAACTCTTTCGGATCTAATTAGCTATCTATACACATGACCCACATGAGGCTGCATGGCTTTCACGACGACTAGAGTACAGCCGAACCTGTATTTTGATCAATCCGCAAAATCCTGACGAATTAGTGGCATTGTGTGAGCCGATACATGAGTATATGGGTACACTGATGAATCTACATAGATAAATTTGACAGCTGATATTCCTAGCGGCGATTTATTGAGGTTAGGTAATGGGAATTTGCGGGACGCCGTTTAATTATAGGTTCTAACGGAATACCTTTGACTTATGTCATGGTAGACAACTAGGAAGGAATTATATGTCCCCGCTGCGATTTAGGAAACTCAAAAGAAATGTAATTTCCATTATTTTGCAAAGAATGGCGCTTCCAAGTCGACAAGATCAAATAACAGTGTTAACACACCAAACAGCGCTGACTCAAAGCATGGAAGAAATAATCGGCTTATAAAATGACGTGTACTCAAGAGGTTCAAAATAGTGCGTACAATAAACCATGGCAACTCTACACGTGAGGACATGTTGGCCACTTCTACCCTGTGGACTAATTTATTACTATATTCATAGGGTTATTTGCACCGAAGCAACACCTATGGTAAAATCTGACACAATGCAATCCCAGTTTCAGCAACGGCTTTTCTAGCATATGTTCATTAAAAAGTTCGAGTCTAGTTCTTCTGACAGCTTTGTATTCCTCGCCTCGATTGGATATTGGACGCACCGTTCGATTACCGCATAACAATTAATCGTAGATTGATCCTGATATTAGGGAAGCCTGACCACCTCAAGGGTACCAGAAAATAGTGGGTATATTCTTATGTAGGTCAGTAGCCCTTGCGATGTACAAATAACTGATGGCGGTAGAGCGCGATGTATCGCTGTAATATTATATGCGTGGAACAACATCCCATTTTGCTGGGTCAGTGTTTTCAGATATTATGCTTGGCGAGTGGATGGACAGGCTGTTGACGAGGCGAGAATAGAGCAAGAGATGGAAAGAGAGAGATAGAGAGCAAGAGAGAGAGGGAGAGAGAGAGAGAGAAAGAGAGAGAGAGAGAGACGTTTGGCTATGCAGCGACGAATATCCCACAGTATCGGTGGGCATTGGTCCGATAGAGCAGGACAGAGTCCAGAGTGTCGGTTATACCCTATCGATCAACGATGCTTTGTATCTCTATCAGGCTTGGTTGATGCTCGGAACAGAATAATCACCTCTCTCTGTCATCCTCACATCCCTCTACCCCTGTCTCTTCTCTCACTCGCGCTCTCTCTGTCTCTCCTTCTCCCACATGCTCGGCATCTTCCCTTTACCGCGGCATCTATCTTTCTCTCTCTCCCCCTCTGCCCCTCTCTCTCTCTCTCTCTCTCTCTCTCTCCCTCCCTCTCTCTCTTGTATTTAATCCAGCGTAACCGTAACCGTAACAATAACCGCAGACCATTTACCACGTAGCTCGAGTAACAGCCATATACGAGCAGTATGGGCATACGACATTGCTCTTTTTCCCTGTTGCGCACACGATGATTCTCGGCATCCTGTTCCGAGATGCAGGTTGTCTTTTTTTTGTTTTGTTGTCTTTGCTTCTTGACCCAGATCAACATCATGCAGCGAAGCATCTCTACCGATTCCGGTAAACCAATGATGCAAAAGGGGGCAATTTGCCGAGAAAACGTAACTTGTGTTATCGCGAGCTCAGTGTGCGAGAATTGTCGAGACGGTTTCTCACGGAAGTCAGCAACAGCACAGCTGGCAAACCGGATGCTGCAAGAATACGCATAACGAGACCGCAAAAAGATGCCGAATTGAACAATTTTGCGGAGCTATGATCTTGTAAGATATGCAGCAGTTCACGCAGGTCTTTGAAGCACGCAGACTCAGTCACTTCACGCATAGCGTATGCGAGACAAGGTCACGATCATTTGAATAGCCTTTGAGGTTTCCCTTTGACGGTGCAAATGACTCCTCGGCTACAACGAAAATACGGACCGACCACGGGTCAAAGGAGACTCAACGTCACAGGGATACGCGATCCGTCGTGTTATTGTAATTCTGTTGAGTATTTATTTATACCGCAATAATAGTCAAGTGATGAAAGGATGCGATCAGACTTGGAAAAGTATGTACTCAACCAAGCCTGATAGAAATACAGTCTCCCCAAGGGAGACTGCTTGCATAGCGTGGAAGTGGCTGACCAATGTCGTCAGCAACGCTGGGCAGAAAGACGTTAATCCATTAATCGTTAATCAACGAAGTTAACATATTGCCTGACGATATGACTTTTAAGTTCAATCCAAAAACTACCAACGGTCCTATTAACTTTCGTTAAATTTAACTTCCGTTAAGTTAAGTCCGTTACTTCGTTTTCGCGATGCCCGCCCCGATGCAAGTGAGATGAACAGTTATGCATAGCGTGCGTGTAAGCGGGAACCCTGTACTGCGTTCAACAAGAGACGAACATACTTCCGAACCTAAATTCGTCCGGTGCGGTCAGATCCCGCCTCTTCTTTACCCTCTCTACTCAGTTTTTTTAATTACCTTCCTTACCTAGCCTACCCTACTAGACCTTATTATACTATACATCTACCTACTGTGATACTGTGTACGCATGCTGTTGTTAAAAAGTATTTATGTATCAATCTTACTATGAAATCCTAATTTGACTGCTTAAATTTAAAAAGAAGTGTTAGGTAAAACGTAATAATAAGAATTGCTTGAAATGTCATACAAATTGTTGACTTAGTTGACGGATAACTTTAACTTGCGTTAAATTTTCAAGAAATTAACGCTTTAACGATTAACGAAGTTAACTTTTTCAGTAGCGTAATAAAGATTAACGAAGTTAAGTTCTTGGTTAACTTTGCCCACCTTTGGTCGTCAGTCGCGTCAATGAAGATGATTGGTTGGAAGAGCTACCCAGAACGAATAGTTGGTCGAAATAGCTATCCAGAGAGAATAGTTGGTTATAATAAGTATCCAGAGAGGATAGTTTGTTGGAGCCACTGTCCAAAGAGAATCGTTGACGCTATTGCTATCCAGATAGGATAATACGCTGCAACAGCTGGAGACAGAGGATAGGCGGTTGCACCAGGTATCAACTATTGTAACAACTGTACGAAGAGGGCACCGTGGCATTAGATTTTTGGCATCACTACCAATACCTATCCCACAAGCGCTAGTTGCTTCAGGAGAATCAGCCGTGTATGGAAAACTGTACGAAACATGAGTGCTCACAAACATTTAGTAGTGCGGATGGATCCACACTTTTTATGCGGTAACTGAAAACGAACCAGCACTCCGCGATCCGTTTGCAGCGTGAAGTCTCAGTCATTGGGCTACCGATGCGTAAGACAGATGTTCAGCGCTTGCTCGCATTTAAGCAGGTGCGAATGGCACTACGCCGGAAACGTTTGGGAGCTTTGCGTGGAAGATACGTGTCCATTTAGAAGTGAATTTGAAAACCGCAACTCCCCCCCCCCCCTCTACCCCTCTTGTGTGCTTATGCATAATCCAAGAACAGAGACAATTCTCGTGTAACTGACAGTGCGGTTGGTGCCGTTAAGCGAGAGCCGAGCTGGAGGAGCTCGTGGAATCATTGGAAGAGGAAAGACCGATGTACCATGCGAAAACTCGTAAAATCGCGGACATAAAAGCGTACCCGCTACTTCTCTTTTCACTCTGCTCCGCAACTTTTCCTTATTACTTTCCGCCATTATATGTGTATCCATATAAAAATTGCGGCTGCATCGCGATAACGAGTTTTCCTACTTTGCACTCCGGTCATTATCACCCACCTCCTTCATTTCCGCGATAAATCCTCGCTCTCGGTGATACGTATTAATTAAAAATGCGTATGCCATATCTAGTACGATTTAATGAGACATCGACGGGATACAACGAAGCTTATTTCATTTGAGAAATCCATGCTTTTTCTCCGTCTTTCTCGCCCTCTCTCGCCTTCTCTTCCTCTTTTTGCGTTCGATGTTTTCGTTACAACGAATGTCTCCGGCCCAGATGGCACGAGAGCGACCCTCCATTGGAGCTTTGAATTTGACGATCGACTCGCAAGAACTTCTGGTATTTGCTCGCGCACCATCAATACACATCCGGGTGATGAAAACCCTCGAAATCCCAAGATACCTGAGATGAACTGTATTACGATCGGATAGATTGAAATTCAGTGCGTCAGTCCGAAAATACACTGCTGGTGATAAGTACACTCAGAAAAAAAAATCCTTCGAATCAACCTGATTCGTTTATTTAATGGTTTTTTTGTCATTTCAATTAAAGAAAATTTCCGTCAAATCAAACTTTTCTTTATTGGATTCTACTGCGGTATATACTTATTTCCAAGTACATTTATTCCTTGAAATAATAATTTGTTAAACATCTTTGCACTTTTTTCTTATTCTCTCTTATTTTTTTCACTCACTAATTGTTGTCCACTTTTTCCGCCAGGTTATTCAGCCTTTTGTGAAGAACTTGCTGGGAATACTTCGAGAATAAATTCGATTCGACCAAACTTTCGTATATCGTCGAGCATTATTATCCACTCGAAAAAGGCGACGTAATCTTCGCCTCAAAAGAATAATTATCACCATGCAAAAAAAATTGTACAACGCATAATGCAAGCGCAAAAAATCGTTCAAAAGTGACTTCGTTACGGACTAATAACACAGAAAAAACGAGTGTAATATCGCCTACTTTATCTCGTTGTTTTCAAAGTTGGTTCTAGCCGCAAATTGCGTTTGAAAGTTTCCCGCATCGAGCGAACTCCTGTACATACATGACTATACACTCTAAAATACGCAAGCGGCCTTTATAATATGGAAAAGTGCAAAGAAACTTCTGGGTTGCTCGTTTTTTGTTTCCCGTTTTTCTTGTTTTTTCTTCCTACTTCGTTTCTCTTTGCAACTCGGTGGAAATTTGAGGTCCGTTGGTTTCTACGAAAGTTGAAGAACAAGGAACGGGCTTAAGAGCCGCCTCGAAAGTGTGTCGACTGTACACGACGGAAAAACGTTTCGAAAGCTCTATACGCTACTCTATCGAGCTCACGTTGAGACCGCGAGACGACGGGTGTCGCGTGGGTATGCAAAAGACGGGAGAAACTGAACAAGTGCATCTTCGCTGTGAGTCACGTGCGTCTCTGTGTGTATAACTGAGTAAGAGTTGCTTGGAATAAACTTTAAACTGACTGCAAGATTCTCTAACATAGTTATACACAAGAAGCATATGGGCGTTACGTCAGAAGTCAGCGAGAGTTTCTCAAAGATATTATACATGCCATTAGCTGCGCCCTGGACATCTCCCGCGTTGAAACCCCATCGATAGCACATCTACTCCGGCAATTAATTCTTTTTATTTCTCTAGGGTTGTGGAAAATCTTACATAACATAGTGAGAACGGCATTACCTTTCTGTGTGGGATTTATACTCAGCAAAATCTCTCTCCCTCTTCCTCTCTTTTCCTCCCCCTTTCATCATCAAACGCCCCTCATTAACTGTACGCGTTACTTAATTTCCTCATTTGGTTTTTACACTTGTAGTTTTATCCGTTTTTTTTAATCCAGTGATCTTTTTGTTCATTGATATTTCGTTTTTTGGAAGTGCCGATCTGTGAAGACAATTCATGAAAATGTGAAAATTTACACAACCCTTGACTCTTCGTGAGGTTTTGTTAATTTTTTCATTAGTTAATTTGTTTGTGATCGTTATATCTGTTCATTTGTATGCTTGGTTATTGTAATTATAATTAGGTACGTAGCGTAGTGCTCAATAGTCTAGATCATATTCCACTGTGTTTCTGTGAAAGATTCATCGAAATCGGTTCAGTAGTTTTCGAGTTTTCGAGATAGACGTGCAAACGTACAGACAGACGAATTTGCTTTCAAATATGAATTTTTTACTTGTTTTAGTGCATACAAGCGATCTATAATGAAAATCTGTAAAAAATAAAAATGCTACGGACAAAACACCGCTGACAGTTTTGTTATATGTATAGATATATCGGGCAAAGATACTTCAAACCCGTAACATGTATGGAATATTGGATATTAACACATCGTGCTGTTTTCAGAACGGTCCTCAAGCTCTTTCACACGACTTTGGGGCTCGGGCGGGCCTTGAAGTGACCTTTGTATGAAAGTGCTTAAATACATCGCGGTTTACATTATAAGAACGGGCTTCATTTACCTAAGGGGGTCAAAAAATAGCTAGGCGAGCGGGGCAACACCACACTTAAGGCGTCTTCTCATTTTAGACGCTAAAAAAGCTTATTTTCATGAATTTTTTAATGGGTTTATATTATAAATATTGATATAAAAGTTGTTACACTTAATAACTACATTTTCGAAAGACATATAAAAATGTATTTATTTAAGTCACTATTTATAGACGAAAATGGTAGTTTAAAAAATAGCAGGTCTGTTAATAAAATCTCGGAGATGGATAATCTCAAACAAAAAATCAAACGGTTTTAGATTCAGCATGTTAATGGCTATAGGGCATATCATAAGAGTTTTTATATATGCAAAAATAACAAAATGGCGGACATTTTTCGAACAATTAAAAAAAAGGTGTTTTTTCACCGCTTTTGGCAAAAAATCGTAAATATCAAAATTAAAAAAAATCCTTGATATACGCTATAGCTATAGTTGTAAAGAACATGTGGTTGATATTTCATAAGGATCGGTTCAGTAGTTACGAAGATGTTATCAACAATTTAAAGTTTGAGCGGAGCAGATGAACGTGCCCAGGTAGTAAAGTAAAGGTCACACAAAAATACAATTAGACTCCTCCGGTATTCATAAAATGTTAGTATGATACTTTTGGATATGTATACTTTCGAAAAGTGCTATGAATCTAGATCGATTTTTTTAAATTATCAAATGAGAAGACGCCTTAAAACTTTAAACGCATTTTTCTCGAAACAATGTTTTCAAAGTTGGTGGACATAATATCTCGAGGACCATACGATGAGAAACATTTAAAGGTCGTTGACGATATCCCTTTTTGAAAATCGATCTTCACTATTTAAACGTTACATCAAAACGTCTCCTTTTTTCATAGATTTTGTATGCTCGAGGTTCAATTCGTCGCAGCGCTGTTGAAAAAAGTAATTTTAACATTCGACGATCATCAACGGCTCGTATTTATTATCAACTTGAATAACCCGTTTGGCTTTTAGATTTCAGATGGAGAGTTTAAGCTGAACAGTTTACACTGCAAAACGCCGCGAAAAAAATTTCATCATTTGCTGGCAACCATGTTGTTGTTGTTTGTCTGTATTTTATAACCCCTTTTTCTTTAGGGTCTCAATATTTACACCTTGATGTTAAAAAAATGTGTTGCTTCTCCACTACCGTTTCCAAGAAACACAAAAATCGAAATTTGGCAGTTTTTTCGGGCCTCTACGTAGATGTAGCCTCTTAAGGATACGGACGACTGTTTACTGTGAGGACGACCCTCGAAGTCGAAGGTCTTCAAAAACACCTTCCGCGAATATATATGAATGAACGGATCTGTTGGGTGTTGGGCTACGAAATAATAACAGGCCGGTACAAGGGTGGAAAAGGACTAAATCTGCATACGTGCAACGAGCCTGTCTGGTAGATACCTATATTTATATGTGCGAGAGTTCACCAGTCCAAGCTGGCGCTTGGAATAATTGCTGGAGAGCTGGTGAGCCAGAGGGAAGATGGAAGCTCCACGATAAGGTGCAGGTTGGATCGATGAGAAGTCAGCCAATGTGTGTGTGCGTGTGTGTGAGTGTGTGTGTGTGTGCGCGCGCGCGCGTGGGTGTGTGTGTGTGAGAGAGAGAGAGAGTCGTGAGTGCGACTACCTCCAGTGCACTGTTCACCTATTGCCACCCCCATACCCTCTCCACCCCAAATCATCGAGGTATAACCACACACACGCACGCACGCATAGCGCCTTTCAAGCCCAAATGATCTAAATCCTATATGCGACTGTTTCCATTTCATTGCACGTCCCTTTCATTTTACACGCTACCCACCCCCAGGAGGATCCATCGAGATTTTTATCCGAGCTTTGATTCTCTCTTTCAGTCGTAAGTGATATAGGAATTATCGTTTAGCACTCGGCCATTTTGGACCACGGGAAGCATTCCACCAAGTTCATCTTACCGGAGCTATCAAATAACTGAACAATCAAGGAAATGAAGGATTATTTGTAAAACCAATTCCAAAGGCTGTCTTACCGAAGGAATTCATTCTCGTACGAGAACAATTTTTAATTTCGTTCTACAATTGCGTTTTGGTTTTAGGATTGTCATATCCATATTTTCCATCGGTACAATACGAACTGACAATTCGGCGCTTTTCGCGAGCTGGATCAATTTAGTGTGGGACGTTCCGCGTCCATCGATCGAACATACACATTTACAAGTGTGCACATACGCTCGAGAAATATGGGAGTGTGAGCACACGGTTTGGAGAGGGTGCTCTTCAAACAGTGTGAAAATCCTGGGGAAATGTCTAGTGTCCTCGGTGCGAATTAAGACTGCCTCAGTCCTCAGTGTTCATTCATAGTTTTGCTTGACGAAATTGACTGTAATTGATATATGTTTATATCAGGGTGATATAAAAGGAAAGTAATATATTCCCTTCGCTGTCACAGCAAAACATGTTGGTATATGATGAAGGAAAAATTCTTCATTTAATGTCAACCATCTAACGTCTCAGCGTTCAGCTCTCTGGAGAGCCGTTACAACCTACTATCCTCTCTGGATAGTCGTTAAAAGCAACTGTCGTCTCTGATGGCTGTTGCAGCCAACTATCCTCCATGTATAAGTGTTCCAACCAACTATATCCTCTAGACGGTCGTGGCAACCACGTAGCCTCTCTGGATAGCTGTTGCAACCAACTAGCCTTTCTGGACATAGCTGTTGCCAGCAACTGTCCTCTCTCGATAACTGGTGCAGCAAACTAACCTCTCGGGTCGCTGCTGCAACGAAGTATCTTCTTTGGATAGATGTTACAATCAACTGCCGTACCTGGATAGTCATCACAAAGCAACTATCCTACCAGGATAGCTGTTGCAATCAAGAACCCTTTCTGAATAGGTGTTGCAACCAATTATCTTCTCTGAATTGCTATTGCAACCAAATATCCTTTCTGGATAGCAATTGCATCCGAATATCCTTTCTATATAGCTGTTACAATAAACTATCGTCTTTGGAGGCAGCAAACTAACCTCTCGGGTCGCTGCTGCAACGAAGTATCTTCTTTGGATAGATGTTACAATCAACTGCCGTACCTGGATAGTCATCACAAAGCAACTATCCTACCAGGATAGCTGTTGCAATCAAGAACCCTTTCTGAATAGGTGTTGCAACCAATTATCTTCTCTGAATTGCTATTGCAACCAAATATCCTTTCTGGATGAGTATTGCATGCAGATGTCCTTTCTATATAGCTGTTACAATAAACTATCCTCTCTGGATAGCTGTTGCAACCAACTATCCTCTCTGAATACCTTTTGCAACCAACTATACTTTCTGGATAACTATTGTAACCAACTCCTCTCTGGATAGCTGTCCTAGCCAACTATCCTATTTGGGTAGCTATTAGAATCAACTATTCTCTCTGGATAACTGTTAGAACCAACTATCCTTTCTGGAAAGCTGACCTAACCAACTACCCTTTTTCGATAGCCGTTTGAATTAACTATTCTCTCTGGATACCTATTACAACCAACTAACCTCTCTAGATAGCTGACGCCATCAACTATCTTTTTTGGATAGCTGTAGCAACCAACTGTCATCTCTGGATAGCTGTTGCAACCAATCCTCTCTGGATATAGATGTTATGATCATCCGGATGATTTGCCGATCTTCTGGATTGAGGTTACTGATAGCATTGGTGAGCCACTGTTTACCTTCTGCAACTGGTCTTCGCTAAGATTATTCTTCGAGAAGACTGGTTACGCAAGATCAGAGATTACCGGTCCTATGCAAAGGTTGAAAAAACAGTTCAACTGTTTATCCCGCGGACTCAATCTCCGCAAAGCTAAGTAATGGGAGTTCTAAAAGTCGAAGACTGTATTATTTTTATCCCGTGCGTAGAAACGCTCATCAGTGCGACACCTTTCTCGTGTAGAATTACGGCTTTGTTGCACGGTATTATTGTGCACAGATTCCAAGTAAAGAAATATGAAGAATCACCCTACACGCTATGTGAAAAAAAACGGAATGTACTTCGTGGTTGACTGAATATGCAATTCATCTGCGAAAAAATCATGTAGAAGACTTTTATCGACCGCGTGAACACGTCAGATGATACTTACATCGCCTTAAGAACGTCGGATGTTCCCCATACACGCCAATTCCCTCTCCTGTACGTACATACGTTTACGCGCATACGATGCTTTTGTGCGAGGGAAACGTCACTGCGGTTTATACTCTTAGGAAGAAAAACTCGTCCCGAGCTGATCGAAGTAAAGTAAAGCGGACGAGAAAGAGCGTTTATTCGTGTGCGTTTTTTCCGTGTGCGCGCGTGTGAATTGATGACGAAGAAATGCGCACATACATATACCGGGTGAGTTACTAGAAATATGACACTCGGAAACTCCTATGAATATTGATTTGACGGAAAGAAAAAAATCACAGACATCTGCTGCGTTTGTCAAAAACGACGTGTCGGTGAGCTCAGGTTTTTTGGTCATTTTCACGCTCACCTCACACTACGCTCAATTCGACTTTTGAAAATGGGTACGCCTACTTTCGAAATCTCGTTCCCCTTTTTTTCGAAACAAAACCAATTATCTATCCATGGCCATTGGATGACCTTGACAAAAAATGAATATAACGGAAATAGCTGTTGCCGAATATCCATAGGACAATATCCATAAGTCGAATATCCATAAGTACGAATATCCATAAGTACGAATACTCATAAGTACGAATATCCATAAGTACGAATATCCATAAGTACGAATATCCATAAGTACGAATATCCATAAGTACGAATATGCATAAGTACGAATATCCATAAGTACGAATATCCATAAATCGAATATCCATAAGTCGAATATCCATAAGTACGAATATCCATAAGTACGAATATCCATAAGTACGAATATCCATAAGTA
Source organism: Ophion costatus (assembly GCA_951751655.1). Taxonomy (NCBI): domain Eukaryota; kingdom Metazoa; phylum Arthropoda; class Insecta; order Hymenoptera; family Ichneumonidae; genus Ophion; species Ophion costatus. Next base: position 2,460,541 of record OX632365.1, on the reverse strand, counting down.
CGAATATCCATAAGTCGAATATCCATAAGTACGAACATCCATAAGTACGAATATCCATAGGTACGAATCCATAGGTCAATCCATAGGTACGAATCCATAGGTCATCCATAAGTACGAATATCCATAGGTCAAATATCCATAAGTCGAATATTCATAAGTACGAATATCCATAACTACGAATATCCATAAGTACGAATATCCATAAGTACGAATATCCATAACTACGAATATCCATAAGTGAGTAGGGAATAGAAATCAGTTTGTTTCGGTTAGTTTTTGGCGCTCATTTCTACTCTATACTCACCCTCTATACTCACTTTTCCTCTACCTGCCGCCGTTTCTGGCACTCATTTCTACTCTACACCACTTATGGATATTCAACTTATGGATATTGGTATTTATGGATAATCGACTTATGGATATTCACTTATGGATACTGGCACTTATGGATGTTCAACCTATGGATATTCGCTTATGGAAATTCGACTTATGGATATTCTACCCCAATCAACGGAAATAAGGTCGCGGCGAAAAATGTGCTTGATATTTCCGTAAGTAAATGATTATTTTCAGTAAATAGCATGCCCGAAATGTAGCCTAACATGTTTTTTGTTCAATTTCTCAATTACTCGTGGACTCTTTGCAATATCTCGTTGTTGAGGGTTTAATTTCTAGTGACTCACATTGTATGTAAGTATGCATATGCGAGAGTGGCGGTACGACAAGCCGGGGGCAAAGCACGCTCGACAAGAGACGAGAGTATGGTATGCGGGCCAGTAGGTCGTTTGTCCCAGTACTCCCTCTCTCGGATGATATCGCGTCCATTGCATGTACGTGTATTTGTGTGTTTATATATATCTCTCTCTATATATATATATATATATATATATATATATATCCATAAGTATATGGATATATACTTATATATATATGCTTATACTTATAATATGTATATATATAAGTATACTTATATATATGGATATTATATGGATATACTGGATATATACTTATACTTATAATATATATATATATATATATATATATATATATATATATATATATATATATATATGTATGTATGTGTTCGTACATGCAACATCAGCAAGACGCGCACCAAGGATGCGCCTGCAAATTCTCTATTCCCCTCGTAACCTTAAATTATTCTTAATTTTTCAATCTATATTCATCACTCTAGGGAAAAAAACCACCCGTATAACTTTGTCCTAGGGATTTCAATTTGGGCCACGACACTCGCGATGATGCCAATATCGCAACGCCAACGAGGGTGCCCTTTCGATGTTTTTCGTAGTTTTTTGCATTGTAAGGTGCGCTGGTGGGCGGACGGGCATGGGGAGCGGGAGGGGGCTAGGGTAATTTCGAATAGTGATTAATGAAAACTCGAGTTTCGAACGAATAATGAAAGAAAAAAATTGAGAAATATCGGGCGTAGGATTTCAGTCCGCAGCTGCATCATCGTTAAGCTGCAGAACAGGGAGGCGAGCTCGATGATTAATTTATGCTCACTACAAATACACAGCGGATAATTAAACTTTCACTCTGTATACACACGAAGATACGTGTATACATAAATATCTACACACCGCACGTATATATAAATATATATATATATGCATTTCTGGAAACAAGTGGGAAAAACTTTTTGCGGTTTTTTTACCTTAGAAATGATTAAAACAACATACAAAAGTGTTTTTTTGCTCAAACGCCAATCTGCATAATTCTTTCTTAAGGGGGGAAATACATATAAATGGTCGAAAATGACGAAAATTTTCGGGATTTTTTTCCAACCCAACTGCTGGACCAATCGTTTTGAAATTTGTAGAGTATTTTATTGTACATTAGAAGACATGAAATTTTTTTTTTAATCCACAATAAGTGTTCATCAGCAGCTTGCAGCCAATTGTTGCTGAACGAATTTTCGAAATTTGCGGTAGCGATTTAAAAAAAAACTATTTTTCCGATTCATTTCAATTAAAGGTTTTTAGACACATAATTGCAAACCCTCGTCGATAAATCTCCATATTCAATACAAAATTTACTCAAACAATCATTTTTTGCGTAGAAAACACGAAAATTTTCGGTGTAAAATTCGATCTTTTTTTCTGTGCGCCGCCATTATTACAATATTCAACCTTTTTCACTTTTTCTTGGTCTATCGACAGCGTACTTTCATGCGGAATTGAATGGTTTATAATTTTTTGTTTGAAATTTAAGAAAAAAAATACAGCTGCCGCAGTTCGACTTCGCGGGGAAAATTCGTTCAGCAACAATTGGCTGCAGGCTGCTGATGAACACTTATGGTCGATTGAAAAAAAATGTTTTTCGTGTCTTCTAATGTACAATAAAATACCGTACGACTTTCAAAACGATTGGTCCAGTAGTTGCGTTGGCAAAAAAATCCTGACATTTTTCGTCATTATCGACCATTTATATGTATTTCCCCCCTTAATAGACATTTGCTCTTCGGATTTTTTATTTTCAATCCCGTAGTTTTCGAGTTACAGTCCCCTCTCCGGAAACTGCACAACTCGACAAAAACTGGACTAACCTCGCAGCAATAAATCAGAAGTTTTCTTCTGAAAAGGCAAATTAGAACCCAATATCGGCCCTTTCGATTCCCACTAAAAAGCAATTCCTATTGCCCTTGAAAAAAAAAATAACAGGCGGCTTCACGAGGGTAGAACAATCACCAAAAAAAACCACCGTGTTCAAGAACCGCTAGTGATTAAACAAAAAGTAGTATAGAATAAGAACTAAAATAGCATAACGGAGCTGGTCTTTTTTGTCTTTCGAAAAACATGGCAACAATTTCCTTTCACCTTTTTAAACTCGAACTAAAATTCGAATCTCGTTAAAGGCTGCATCGTTGGAACGCAATGAAACACCTCGTTTCTGTTCTTATTTCCTTACTTTCTAATACGAGAAATCTTTTTGTATAGATTTAGTGGATCTCGAGGTAAGCGCCCTAAAAAAATTGAGACACCTCGAAGCCATTCGGCCAAAAGAAACGTGAGAAATTTTAAAAATGTTCATTGCATTCCACCGAGGCAAACTTAAATCTCATAAATTCTGAAAGTATCCATACTTTGCACTGTTTCTCTCTCTCTCCCCTTCACTCCATATATATATATAATCTTACACCCACATACGCATTCGTACTCGCATCAAATCGAGCGAAACAAAGGAAAACGTATGTTCCAACTCCCAAAAGAATTCCCACGCCGATGTCCCGCGCGTACCCTGCGATTATCATACTAATAACAAGACCTCGTATGCCCGTGAGAGACTGAATTCCCATTCTTGAATTGGCTTCTCTAATACACTTGTAGATGATTATTGCATCGGTTGAGGGGCGCGGGAGCGCGTTCATAATTGAACAAACTTCGCGTTCACCAAACACGGTCCCTCGTGGCCCATCGTCCCGGCGACGAACGCTTGTGGGAAGGACTTGTTCCAGAATTCGAAATAAATAATTGTACGGTATCGCCGACGTGTACACGGTTGCGCGTTAAAACGGAAGCTGCGAACGCAGAGCAGTACCGCTAGAGAGAATCGTTGTATATATTGCACATTGTGTGCGTGCGTGCCGTGCGTGCATGCCGTGCGTGCGTGCGTGCGTGCGTGTGTGCGTGCGTGTGTGCGTGCGTGTCGTCCGTGCGCGTGCGTGCGTGCGTGCGCGTGCGTGCGTGCGCGTGCGTGCGCGTGCGTGCGTGCGTGCGTGCCGTGCGTGCGTGCGTGCGTGCATGCGTGCGTGCGCGCGTGCGTGCGCGTGCGTGCGTGCGCGTGCGTGCGTGCGCGTGCGTGCGTGCGCGTGCGTGCGTGCCGTGCGTGCGTGCCGTGCGTGCGTGCATGCGTGCGTGCGCGCGTGCGTGCGTGCGCGCGTGCGTGCGTGCGTGCGTGCGTGCGTGCGTACGTGCGTGCGTGCGTGCGTGCCGTGCGTGCGTGCGTGTCGTGCGTGCGTGCGTGCGTGCCGTGTGTGTGTCCGTGCGTGCGTGCGTGCCGTGTGTGCGTGCGTGCGTGCGTGCGTGCCGTGCGTGCCGCGCGTGCGTGCGTGCGTGCCGTGCGTGCGTGCGTGTCGTGCGTGCGTGCGTGCGTGCGTGCGTGCCGTGCGTGCCGCGCGTGCGTGCGTGCGTGCCGTGCGTGCGTGCGTGTCGTGCGTGCGTGCGTGCGTGCCGTGTGTGTGTCCGTGCGTGCGTGCGTGCCGTGTGTGCGTGCGTGCGTGCGTGCGTGCCGTGCGTGCCGCGCGTGCGTGCGTGCGTGCGTGCGTGCGTGTGCGTGCGTGCCGTGTGTGTGTCCGTGCGTGCGTGCATGTGTGCGTGCGTGCCGTGCGGGCGTGCGTGTCGTGCGTGCGCGTGCGTGCGTGCATGCGTGCGTGCGCGTGCGTGCGTGCGCGTGCGTGCGTGCGCGTGCGTGCGTGCGTGTCGTGCGTGCGTGCGTGCGTGGCGTGCATGCGTGCGTGCCGTGCGTGCGTGCGTGCGCGTGCGTGCGTGCGTGCGTGCGTGTGTGATAGAGAGAGACAGGGAGAGAGAGGGAGAGGACATGACATGCATACGTGTAGTAAGAAGGAAGAAAAAGAAAGGGTACGTGATTTCGAGGACCGTTGTACACATATGTCATGGCGCATAGGGACGAGAGGAATCGTACTTCCGGTCTTTCATTCTCTTCCTCTATCTTTCTCCCTCTCTGCTCTCTCTTTATGCCTCTCGCCGCTATAACGCTAATAGAGGGAACGGCGGGTCACGAGTGCTAAGAGGGGAAGAAGGAGAGGTGTAGAGAGAGAGAAAGAGCGAGATGAAAAAGGCACGCCATGCAGAGCTAATGGATAGACCTGCCTGGTATATGAGGAACATAAACTTACCTGCACTGGGCGTTTATATATATATATATATATAGAACGTATATTAAGAAAAATAACGGTTTCCGTTTGAATGAGAATACTATAGTTAACGGCAGCGATTAGTCTGCGCGCACAGGACTCACTCCAAACCAAAATAATGACGCTACTATAAGTTCGGGACCACTGATTTATAAGCCACACCAAGTCCTTGTGTGAGAACTGCAGACCGAGAATACAGTGAAATACATGATATTCGTGCGAAAATAAATCATTTGCGAATTAACATTCGATCGTGAAATTATAGCTACAAACTTGCTATGTTGAAGTACGTGTTACAATATTTGAACATTGGTGAAACTCGGTTTCGGATAGTTACTGTGCACACAAACTTAACGGGTCTATGTGAACTCGAAATTTACAAAAATCGATTTTTCTATTGCACATTTTTCTAGCCAATGATTTTGACTTTTATTTGCAACAGGGACTTTTTTTAAAGATTCCAAAACCGGATCGGTTTATGATGATTTTTGTGAAGGCTTTGTGTCACTGCAATTTCCCATTTTTTTTTTTTACGTTTTACTCGAAACCGTGTTTTGTAAAACGGTGTAGGTCGTATCTCAAAATATATTGAAAGGGTTTGAAATTTTTCAAGAAAGCCACGGTTTTGAAAGTTAAGTTCCAAGTTTTGGAATTTTTTTTCGGCTTTTTCAGCTTACAAAAATTATGGCAGACATCAGAAATATTCTAATTTGGGTGAGGACTATAGATGTGCTGACTATTCCATACAAATTCAAGTGAAATCTTTTCAGTACTTTTTAAGCTGTCATGCAAGCCAATTGGAAAAATATACAGTTTAGATAAAAACGCGTTCAAATGTTCAAAATTAACATTTACACAAAAAAATGTTGATTCACCATTAGTCTCCTACGCCAGGGTCAAATAACACGCACAAATTGTTTGCACATGGTGCAAACATGTTTTTTTTTTATTTTATGGGCCTCTCAAGCCTTGATTTAAGGCGCCTTAAATCAATGTAACACCGTGATATAAAGACGACAAGTCGTTCTATGGATTTTTGGTGGCATTCATGCAAACAAGATGGCAGCAATTCGACCAAAATTTATTCGAAGTTCACTTATCCCGAGATTGAAAGTTTCGAGTGTGCGTTAATATTGCGAAAATGGAAAAGAATATAAAAGCAACGAAAACTACGTGCAACATGTGGCGTGGCCTTGTACTATAACAAACAAAACTGCTTCAAAGCATTCCATACATCATAAAGGAATGTTACGACACAATGTAACATGTCTATCACACTCCCTTTATTGCTTTGTACCTAGCCCCTTGAGTATATTTTTCAAAAACTATAAAATGGTACGTTTTTGTATTTATTAGCATCTACCATGAAGCTAACTATTTTTTAATTGTAACGTTCTTGAGTTTTCATTTTCAAAATGATAAATTTTTATCATTTTTCATATATATAATATTAAGATAAATATAAATAATATCATACATATAAATATGTATTAATTATTTTTGTATAAGTATAATTATAATATAATTGAATAAATTATATGTATAATTTATAAAATTATATGTATAATTTATAAAATTATACATATATATAATTCATATATAAATATATATATATATATAAATAATATTATTAATACATCATAATAAATAAATATATAATTTATTTATCATCTTCAAAATGATAAATAAGCTTCCGGTCATACGAAAGGCTGATTAAAATACTAAGAAAAAAAAATGTATTTTTCATTTCGAATCACTAGCTGCAAGAACTACCTACCGATTGGCCATGCAGCAACCGTCGTACTTTGTTTAAATAATAATAATTTCATTGTTTATCCTTAATTTATCATTAAAAATTAGTTTATCATTGAAAAATCATCAAAAAATTGAAAATAAAATAGTTTATCATTACAAATACTTTTTAATAAAAAAGAAACTCAACTTCCGCAAGACTATGGATTAATTGTGTGCAAAAACCCGACCTAGTCATTCCAATACTTTCATCAGAAAAAAAGAATTGAATATCGATTTGTTTTTGGACCCCAAGCCTTTGTAGCCGTTTTGTCCGCAGCGTATTGAGATATTCGGATGGGTCGATTTAAATGGCACATCCCGTAAATACATTCATACAAACACATACGTATGAACACGAGACTTCTTCGTCCATCCTCACACATCTGCCCCTCTTGTACTCTGTACCTTCCGGTACATCTCCTTCTCACCCTTTCTCTCTCGCTTTCTCCCCCCCCCTCTCTCTCTATCCTTCACTTTTCTCGCTCATCTCGCGGATGCGACCAAGATACCGACTTCCACGTCGGATAAACGGGGTCCCCTCCGTACATACGTCTCCTCGTACACTTTCGAGGAGATGTACGAACCGAGAGAGAGTATACACCATCGAGCCTCTCATTCGTCTCGTGAAACTCGTGTCACGCGGAAATACAAGAGCCTCGCCGTGCGTGAGTCCCGATCGCGAATCATAAAAACGAAAAAGAAAAACGACCGAAAAGTCAACGATAATTCGAGACATTTTCACATTACGCTCCTAGTTCTCGTGCTCCTCTCAGTCTCCCCGCAAGAAGCGAGATTCAATTTCGAACGCTCGAGTTTTTCCCCGAGCTGCAAATTCCTCTGCACCCGAGCCCAAAGTGGCTCCTCTTCGCTTATTTCTACCATTTTATTTTTTCTTCGCATCCACTCCAATCACGATAAAATATAGTGTAACAGTGAAGAAAAAGCTAGTGTCCTTCGAGCAGCACGGGTCCGAAGCTCGAACAGAGTGTTTTATTTCTGCCCGACGAATGCGGTGGACGATAATATCGACGCGGAAATGTGATCGAGTAAGATTGTGGTACGGAGCGCCTAGCCAGAGCTCCGTGAAAAACGGACCTCAGAGGCAATAGTAACTTTATATACAGATATACGTATGTACAGGTAACAAAAGATCTAAGTCAGTTAGATACGATATATATATATATATATATATATATATGTATGTATGTATGTATATACATATACAGTTGTGTATATAAATATATAAAGGTAATAAATCGAGAGGCCATTGCCCAGGCCTCGAACTCTTTCGATACGTGTTTGCCCGATCATGTGTACACGTACTCTTGCGAGTAAGGTGCACGATGCCGCTAAGTAGGCCGTTGCCACAGCCCTCGAGTTATAGGCCATTGACCCATATAACTATAAAGTACACGGACAACGGAGCGATACTCGTCAAAAGGGAATAAGGGAGCGCACTAGCCTATCATGGGTCCGTGGAGAACTTAGTTCTGTTATTTAAACCTCTTAAATGAGGTTTCACCGAATCGAGATTGAGCCCAGCGCGGAAGGGACTGGGCGCAATCTCGTCTCGCACTTAGACGTGCAGAGTTACAAACATACTAACGTGCAAACATACATTCGTATGTTTGTACGTTAGTATGCGTTAGTTAGTATGTTTTACGTTAGTTTGGTTTAGTACGTTAGTTTGGGTTAGTAGTTAGTATTACGTTAGTTGGGTTAGTTAGTAGTACGTTAGTAGTTGGGTTAGTTAGTAGTACGTTAGTAGTTGGGTTAACAGTTAGTAGTATGTTAGTTAGTTAGTGCGTTAGTTTGTACGTTAACACGTTAGTACAAACTAACATACTAACGTTAGTACGTTAGTATGTTAGTTTGTTAGTTAGTATAGCTGTACGTTAGTTTATGCGTTAGTATAATACACGAGCAAAGGAACGTGAAAGCATCCGGACCTGCAAGCATACAGGCGCACTAGGATTCAGACATGTAAATGTGCAAACATACGAATGTATGTTTGTACGTTAGTATGCGTTAGTTAGTATGTTAGTTTGGGTTAGTACATTAGCTTGGGTTAGTAGTTAGTAGTACGTTAGTTTGGGTTAGTACATTAGCTTGGGTTAGTAGTTAGTAGTATGTTAGTTTGGGTTAGTACATTAGTTTGGGTTAGTAATTAGTAGTACGTTAGTTGGGTTAGTTAGTAGTACGTTAGTAGTTGGGTTAGTAGTTAGTAGTACGTTGGTATGTTTTTACGTTAGTACGTTAGTTTGGGTTAGTACATTCGTTTGGGTTAGTAATTAGTAGTACGTTAGTTGGGTTAGTTAGTAGTACGTTAGTAGTTGGGTTAGTAGTTAGTAGTACGTTAGTATGTTTTTACGTTAGTACGTTAGTTTGGGTTAGTACATTAGTTTGGGTTAGTAGTTAGTAGTCCGTTAGTTTAGGTTAGTACATTAGTTTGGCTCAGTAATTAATAGTACGTTAGTTGGGTTAGTTAGTAGTACGTTAGTAGTTGGGTCAGTAGTAAGTAGTACGTTAGTTAGTTAGTACGTTAGTTTGTACGTTAGCACGTTAGTGCTAACGTACCAAACCACGAAACACACGAACGTACTAACACGCCTACACGTCTACATGTACGTATGTTTGTATTCCAATATGTCTGTACGTTTGTATATTCATATATATGTGTTTTTATATGTACCTAAGGATTTTTGTTTAACAGTCGCATCTTTAAAAATTCGTATGTCGGCACGAATATATCATCGAAATTGTTGCGTTCGTTTAAAGACAAAATTTACAAAGATCAAAAATAAAACTTTTCCGTTAAATGGTACAGGACCCGTGTACATATACATCGTACATGAGGACATAAAGACATGTGAAAAAGTCTTTGCACACCTCACTTTTCCCAGATGAATCTACGTGAAAAAAGAAAACTATTTTCTCAGATTATTTCTCTAAACATCCCAGTTTGAATATAAATATTGTATTTTGGTATTAATATAAGGAATGAATACTCGAAATCCTGAGGAAACGTCAAGAAAAAGGCCAAGTGTGCGATTACCTTTTTTCCACTTTATGTTTGTATGCATTCATACTCTACGATACTGAGGAAAATTTGTGGCATTTCCCGTGAATTGACAGTCAGATACTTTTGCATTATCCTGCGGATTGATGATAGCGTAAGAGCGGAAAGCTCTCGCGCCGTTGACGCGAGATCACAACGTTCTCACTGGGACCACGGGAGTGCTTTTCCTGCCACCCACAACAAAACGAAAAAGACACCAGACGCGTACAGTGAAAAGGGACTATATACACATGAAAGCGACGTAGAAAATAAAGAGAGACAGAGAGGCGAATGAAGCAAGAGAAAATATAAAAGAGAAAACGGGACAATATGTGGAAAAGCACAGGTGGATCTGCCTCGATGTGCAGTCTCAACTCCTGTGAGAGGATAAGACCCGAGAGAGCGCGAAATCCTATTCAGAGGCTCGTCTGGGGACCCGGTGCGCAGTTCCAAGTCGGATACCCCGGCATCGTTGAGGAAGAACTTTCATGCAACCCACGAGTGGCACTCAGACGGTACGTAAACGCAGCTACATAACATTTATATATATATATATATATATATATATATATATATATATATATATATATATAGGGACCAATCGAAACGAGCATTTGAAGGTCGTTGAGTTGGCCACTTGCTCGGGCCCGCATTAATTTTCCTTGAATTTATTGGGCGCCCAGTTCAAGAGTCTCATGCTAACCCTTAAGGCGGTCACACTTTTGCAACACGAGTCCCCAAGGGCCCGGATACTAATTACTAAACGATCGAACTAACGTTGCTTAGTAAAATGAGTAAAGGTCACTTGAAGAATTTTCTTATCCATAAGAAAAAAAAAACAAAAATATATAAATCTATATAACGATACTGGTGGATGGGCGATCGGGGTTCGAGTCCGGCGGTACTCCGAGTTTAGCGGCCGACCTTATCTATTTTTAGGTTTATTTAGGAGTTTAGGGGCCGGCCCTCTATTGTTGCTGATTTTTGCCCCCCCTGCCCGAAATAATCATATCCTTCCTATCGTTATCGGTATCGTTATAAATTATCGTTACCGTCATCCAACGACCAGGCCCATTAAAATGACGTAATTTATGGACGGCCCCAAAGCAGCGTTGCGCATGGCCGATACTTGGAGCGGTGACCGCTTAGCCGTGCACCGACTGGCGCATCAACCAGTGAGCGGCAGACCAATACTTCTGATACCTTGGTGTCGATACTTGAGTTGAAGTCTGTGCACCACAGAATCAGACGAATATAGGGCCGTTTACAGCGGTACGGGTTTTGTACAGTTTCTCCGTACCCTCGGGAAATGCGGTATAGCGCAGCTTGAGGAGTGAGATGCAGTCAGAGTCGTGAAAAAACGAGAATTTTCAATAATTTTTTTTTTTAGTAATTAAGTTTGTTTTACAAAAGTGGTTACATAGACTCTTTATGTTATATTTCAACTTGACTTGTACAAATTTGCAAAGAAAAATATTCATTCAAACCATTCATATTCATTCAAATCATTCAATCGTATTGAATGATTCAAATTATATTGAAACTTTCTTGTTATGTAGTGCTTTAACTACACGGTGAAGATTGATTTTCTTATTTTTTGCAATATCTATTATATCCAATCTATCGAATTTCAGTTTTCCAACGGGTTCAGTTGGATACGTTAGCAGAAAAACCACGATCACCGCACTTCCGGTTGACCGTCTCCATAAGACGACGTGCTTCGGTAGCTCAAAGTGCTCGACTGTGCAGTTTTATTGCGAAAAAACTAAACGGTCGAAATAGCTCAAATTTGGGCAATAGGCGCATAAAGTATTCCTCAAAATCATATAAAAATTTCAAATCCGAAAGTTGGAATCGTAGTAATGATCGTACCTCCTGAAGACGTTCACTACATTTCGACTCTTTGAAAAAAAAACATTTACCGTCTTGAACGATGAAATTTAGTTATTTCGTCAGTTGTGTGAAAATTCGATGAGATTGGTTTAGTATCGCGTACAAAAAGAATTCGAAAATGTATAAACGTATTTTTACTTTTTCACGCGTGAACTGTTAGTTTGTGTCACAAAGTGAAATAGTGTATGTACTTTCTCTTCGTGCGGTTATCGTGGGGCGTCGCTGGCGTCGACCCTACGGTGGGGCGCCCCCCACGCCGCAAAATAAACGACGGTCATCAGTCCCGGCTCGGCAAAATGAACGAGAGTTGAGTGTACACTTAACTCTCAACTATTTTACCGAGCCGGGACCAACGACCGTCGTTTATTTTGTTGCGTGAGGTGTGCCCCACTATAGAATCGATAGCAGTGAGTGTATACTCAACTCTCGTCTACTTTGCCGAGCCCCGATCGACGACCGTCGTTTATTTTGCACCGTGAGGGGCGTATTTCGTACGTGATACCAAACCAATCTAATCGTATTGCCACAAAACTCACAAAATATACAAATTTCAACGACCGGTACGATGGTCTAGGGGTTAGCGTGCTTGCCACTAAACCTGCGGACCGGGAGGTCCCGGGTTCGAAACCCAGTCGCGTACACTTCGTCGTGAAATTTTTTTCTTCGGCATTTCGCGGCGATATAAGACTAGTTCCACGACTGGGGGACGCGAACTTGATGACCGGCTGTTATTGGTATAGGTTTTTCGCAATTACCCTATACCCAGAACAGATATGTCATGGTGAATACTGTTTTCGCAATTTCCCTATACCCAGGACAGATATGTTATGGTGAATACGATACAGAGCGGGAAGTCGTCAGTAGCCGCGGGTGGGGGGTGTGGAATTTGGAGGTAGAGGAGGGGGAGGGAGTTGGGGAACGGGCGATATAAGTGGGGGGGAGGGATAGTGGAATGGGAGGTGGAACGCTCAGGCGGATTGGGGCTCGTTGAAAGGGGGAAGACCCTGTACGGCTGGAACAAAACCAATAAATAAAAATACAAATTTCAACGATTGAGATAATAAATGTTCATTATGATGATTAAAACGGCCGATTAAACTTTAAGTAAATATTAGATATCCGAAATTCTTTTCGATGGGGTTTTGGTGATCGTACATACGGTCATTTCTTCTGGTATATAGTGGACGATCGTCGTCAACCCGTAATATTAACCGCAGTTGACGACTCGAGCAAAATTTCATTTTCCCCGTCCTAGTCGCATTTAATGTCATTGAGAGACAGCGGCAATACGAGAATAAGAGAGATAAAAAATCAGCACCACCGTTTAATCCTTCTGGAACATATATATATATATATATAGTCTCAATCAGGGGATCTTCTTGACTCTCTTTGCTCGAGTCCTTTATCAAATTATCATCGCGACTGGCACCGTCTTTTTCGCCGCGCTAATGGTTTTTTTTTCCTGCGCTTTTTTATTCTTCCCCGCGGCGGTTCGCCAGCGGGAATTTTCATTTAGCAATTCAGCAGCGGAACGTTCCGCATTTGTGACGTTGCATTCGCGTTGCTAGAGTCTAACGCTTTTTGTGCAGCGCGGAACCCCCCCCCCCCCTCCCTCCCCCTATATATATGTGTATAAATCGAGATAAATTATTATCTCCTTTCCTCGCGACATCCTGCCTCAAATATAATATTTTTTCTCTCACGGTTCCCTGTAAATCCATAAATTCTTTTTGTCGCTCTTGATCTAATTCTCTTTTGAATACATATTCAATAACTTATCAACGTTAAGTAACTTTTTTTATTTTCTTGTAAAATAGGACATTTGTTCGAGTCAAATAATTCCGTTGATGGAGAATGAAGTCTAAAAATTGACGTATCCGACGGTTATGAAGCGTTAATTCATTTTCACGAAGTTTACCCCTCGATTTCCATTCTCTAAAACATTTTAAATGTTTACCAAAATATTTTGTTCGTAGCTTGTAATGATTTATTGGGCACTTGTTTGATCGAAAAAATTGAAGGCAAGGGAAAAATGTTTCACACAAAAGTGACCAGTTTTGTTTCACAAAAAGTGATTTCGAAATAAGAAATATTGCTTGCCATAAGAAAAACTACAGTTGACCTTGAAATGACCTTGGAAAACCGTAACGAAATAAAAAAGTCGCCAACAGCATAATTTTCGTTCCTCGAAACTATGAAACTTTCGTTTGAAATATGTTTTCCCAAAACGAATGCCTTTCGAGTAATGCTTCAAAAATTGAAGTCAGGGTAAAAAAGTTTCACACAAAAGTGACCAGTTTCGTTTCACAAAAAGTGATTTCGAAATAAGAAATATTGCTTGCCATAAGAAAAACTACAGTTGACCTTGAAATGACCTTGGAAAACCGTAACGAAATAAAAAAAATCGCCAACAGCATAATTTTCGTTCCTCGAAACTATGAAACTTTCGTTTAAAATATTGTTTCCCAAAAAGAATGCCTTCCAAGTTATGCTTCAAAAATTGAAGTCAGGGTAAAAAAGTTTCACGCAAAAGTGACCAGTTTCGTTTCACAAAAAGTGATTTCGAAATAAGAAATATTGCTTGCCATAAGAAAAACTACGGTTGACCTTGAAATGACCTTGGAAAACCGTAACGAAATTTAAAAAAGTCACCAACAGCATTATTCTCGTTCCACGAAACTATGAAACCTTCTTTCGCAAGATGTTTTCCGAAAAAAAAAAATGCTTCCCGAGTTATGCTTCAAAAATTGAAGTCCGGGGAAAAAAGTTTCACACAAAAGTGACGAGTTTTGTTAAAAAAAAAAAATCATTTCGAAATAAGAAATATTGCGTCCCATAAGAAAAACTACAGTTGACCTTGAAATGACCTTGGAAAACCGTAACGAAATTTAAAGAAGTCACCAACAGCATTATTTTCGAAACTATGAAACTTTCTTTCGCAAGATGTTTTCCGAAAAAAAAAAAAATACTTCCCGAGTTATGCTTCAAAAATTGAAGTCCGGGGAAAAAAGTTTCACGCAAAAGTGACAAGTTTTGTTAAAAAAAAAGAAATATTGCTTGCCATAAGAAGAACTACGGTTGACCTTGAGATGACCTTGGGATGACCTTGACCTTGAGATGACCTTGACCTTGAGATGACCTTGGAAAACGGCAATTTTCATTCCTCGAAACTATGAAACTCTTGCTTGAAATATTTTTCCCGAAAACGAATGGCCCTCGAGTTATTGGGTTGCGGCAGCTTGGGTAGTACAGCCTGTATAGGTGGAATCGTTGATTAAAGATTGCTGAGATTGTACGAAGGCCGTCAGTACCGTGAGGCCGCGAGTTTTCTCCTGAGGCTACCGAGATACACGCTGAGGGCTTCGTTGCCGGATATCCCGATAGATCTGATAGTGGAGAGTCTACCCCACAGTCTGTCGCTTCTCGAGGCCGTTTACTCGCGTCTCCTCGATCTCGTGGAATCCGAGGAATCAGGGATCAACGACGAGTCCTCCTCGTCCTGGTCGTCGATCCTCGGAAGGATCGAGCACCAGGTACTCTGGAGGGTCGTACACCACATCTCGATCACGGAGAACGCGAGAGACGCGAGGATATGGAGCAAACTGCTCGTGAGCCTCTCGAGATTGTCGCCCGGCTCGAAGAAGCTGCTAGCCTCGAGGCGAAGATCGCTGGAGAGGGCGGTCGAGGGCTTGGGAAAGCACGGCCTCGTCCCAGCGAATACCGAAGTCGAGGATCACCGCTGGCGATCGACGACCCGTCGATCCTTATTCGCCATCGATCCTCTCGCTTCGTATCGCCCCAACGCTCATCGCGATGATAACCTTCGCCTTCGCGATCCTACCGTCACCGGGCACACGATCAACGCCCGAAACGGCAACTCCGTCAACGTCTCACCCGCCGAACCACCCACCACTCTCTTGCCACTCACTGCCAAACTCAGAGATGAACTCGAGACTCGCTTGGAGGCGTACAAACTCGCGTTACACAAGATCGAGAGTTGGGGAAAACAGAGTGGCGCCGGAGTCGGTGTTGGTGTCACAGTTGGGGTCACTGGTACGCGATCCAAAGGTATACGTACATACAAACGTTTCCATACTTTAGTATATTTAATAGATGATTTTCTTCCCACAGAGAAAAAAGAAACACTCGAATCGAATGATATTGAAGTTTGCATCTTCCAAACAAACCCAAACAAACGTTTCCATACTTTAGTATATTTAATAGATGATTTTCTTACCACAGAGAAAAAAGAAACACTTGAATCGAATAATATTGAAGTTTGCATCTTCCAAACAACCCCAAACAAACGTTTCCATATTTTATTATATTTAAGATGATTTTCTTCCCACAGAGAAAAAAGAAACACTCGAATCAAATGATATTGAAGTTTGCATCTTCCAAACAAACCCAAACAAACGTTTCCATACTTTAGTATATTTAATAGATGATTTTCTTCCCACAGAGAAAAAAGAAACACTCGAATCAAATGATATTGAAGTTTGCATCTACCAAACAAACCCAAACAAACGTTTCCATACTTTATTATATTTAATAGATGATGTTCTTCCCACAGAGAAAAAAGAAACACTTGAATCAAATGATATTGAAGTCTGCATCTTCGAAACAAACCCAAACAAACGTTTCCATACTTTATTATATTTAATAGATGATTTTCTTCCCACAGAGAAAAAAGAAGCATTTCAGGTTCCATTCCAACGATATAAACTTCAACATCGTTACATCAACTTCCGCGAAATGAATCGTTAAAAAAATAACCGAATATTCTGTTTTTTTTAAATAAATGATTCGTTGGCACCCTCAATGACGGATCTACGCAGCCCAAGGCACTTTTTTCCATGTAGAAAAATTAATTGAGCACCTCAACGTTCACTTTCCATGGGTGGGTCCCTTCATCGAAAATCAATATTTCAATATTGATCATCAAAATCAATATTTCCCAATATTTCCGGAAAATCAATATTTCCCGAAATATTGACTTTAGACAAAAAAACGTCAGAGACAAAATTAAGAAGGCTCGTCATTATCTACATTTTAGCCGCCTAAATTCTGAATGAATATATAAGTATTTTTTGAATAATTATTTATTATCGATTTTTTTCAGCTATTAGATTTGAAAATTACAATACGGCTGTATTATAACATTCTAGTCCAACAACTGAAAAAGTACTTGGCAAATGCAATAAATTCTGAAAAGCTCTCGAAGTAAGCTATAAGAATGAACAATGAAAAATGATGGTTCCAATTGAAAGCTTCGAAGTTGATCTTCGTATGACCTCCACGGGGATACGCAAGGTCAAACCGATTTTCTCATTTTCTTGCCCTCTTGATACGAAACAACTTTCATTTGAAACATTTTTCATTACAACCCGTACTGCCGGAGATATAACCACCTAAAATTTTATCCGAGACACCCTGTATATGCAAAGAGCGGTTTCACATCTGTGTAGGATGTACGTGCGTTTTTCGTACATAAATGTATATACACACAGCTATTTCACACCTCATTGTTCTCATTGTCACGAGAAAATGCGATTCTCATTCGCCCCTTCTTCCCGTTCGCACCTCTCTTTACTATTTTCTTTTCACGTAATTTTTTTTTTTTTTGTTCTCTTCGCTTTTCTCTCCGTCGGC
Organism: Ophion costatus; assembly: GCA_951751655.1. Classification (NCBI taxonomy): domain Eukaryota; kingdom Metazoa; phylum Arthropoda; class Insecta; order Hymenoptera; family Ichneumonidae; genus Ophion; species Ophion costatus. The sequence continues at coordinate 2,443,250 of OX632365.1, read as the reverse complement.
CGCGCCGCTCTTGTGGCTTTTGTCGTAGAGCTTAGCGCGCGAGCGTAAACGCAGATCGGACACTTTCCTCGTACGTTCGCGAAGACGCCGACGATAGAATGAAAATTGAGGTTGTAAGAGAACGAAAACGGAATTAGATAAAGCGTGCGGTATCTCGAGGTTTCCGCGTGGTAGAATCGGCCGGGAATATATATATATATATATATATACATATATCAGAGTTGGGCGTAATTCTGTTTATAAATACGAATACGAATTTATTCACATCGTGATTTTCATGTCAATATAAATACAAATTTATTCATACTTCACTTATTTGCATTCACATGCATGCATACAAATAGAATTGTATTCACAAATATTCTGAACATACAAATAAATTCACAGAAAAAATTGTGAATATTCACAAAAAATGTGAATATTTACAAAAAATCCTGTCCATTAAAAAAAATTCACATCAAAATCTGTGAATGCAAGCGTATTGACGAAAAATTGTAAATACAAAAAAATTCACAAAATAAGTTGTGATTTTTTTCGTAATTAAGACAAATTTAAATTAAATTCACAATGATTAGATTAAAATTTATACCAAAAGTGTACATTTTTTTTGCAAAAAAAGTTGTGATTACATTATGAATGTGAAAAAATGCACCAAACGAGTTGTGAATTTCTTCAAGTTGAAGAAATTGAGGATATTAACAACTTATTTTGTGAATTTTTTTGTATCTACAATTTTTTGTATTTACAAGATTTTGATGTGAATTTTTTTTAATTCACAGGATTTTTTAAATATTCACATCTTTTGTGAATATTCACAATTTTTTCTGTGAATTCATTTGTATGTTCAGAATATTTGTGAATACAATTGGATTTGTATTCGTATTTACAATAAGTGAAGTATGAATTAATTTGTATTTATATTCACATGAAAATCACGATGTGAATAAATTCGTATTCGTAAAGACTGAAAAGTGCTGGGCTGAGCGGGCATCCTTGTCTAAACCCCTTCTCCGTCATGAATTTATCTGAACTTCCCTCCTCTGTCGCCACTTCGTTAACCATTTAAATTCGTATTCGTATTTATAAATAAAATTATGCCCAACTTTGATATATATTTTAGGGTGGTTAAAAACAATCGATTTTTTTTTCTCAGCGGAAAATTGAAGTATGTTAAGAAAAAGAAAGTTTTGCAAAATGTATATATATATAAATTTGAGGGTTCTAAACAATTTCTTAGTTAGTGCTCAAACGCCATTTTCATGTTTTTTTTTTCACGATTATTGGTGTATTAATTTTGTATTTCTCTCGATGCAGAAAATGTTAGTGCGTGATCCAATGTAAGTCTCGATTTCATTTTTTCTGCCACAATACACGATTTTTATTTAAATATTTTTTTTTTTCCATTAACAATTTGTATTTCCAGATTAAGAGTCAATATATGTAATTCGGTTGTGAAAATTGTATCAACCAAATGATAAACAAGAACACGGTGTTCACATCAATGAACGTCTAACGCGGATGCGTGTTTTTTTGGAGTAATATGTTATTTTGGAGTAAGAAAACAAATGAAGAAAAAAAATTGACGAAGAATCGAAAAAAAACAACTAACCTCGTTTGAGCACTACCTAAAAAAATGTTTAAACCTCTCAATTCTTGTATGAATTACTTTTTCTTAACGCAGTAGCATTTTCCGTTGTGTACCGCGAAAAAAAATACATTTTTTTCAACCACCATTATATATATAATGGTGGTTAAAAATATAATATAAAAAAATAAAAAAATATAATATAATATAAAAGATAAATAATAAAAAATCTAATATAAAAAAATATAGAAAAAAAATAAAAATATAATACAATATATTGGGATATATTTGTGTGTGCAGCGCGCACGCGTACCGGTAAAGAGCGTTAACGAATTTTGCGTTTTGGTTGGTGAAAAGACCCGGAGAAGCGCGTGACATTGATTTTCGAATCGCGACGAATGAATTAAACCCGTGCGAATGAAATTGGCACCGCCTTCTCTTTATTCGTATTTCGGTATAATGAAATTCGCCCGCGATATATTTGTGGCTTCTGGAAAAAGCTCGGAGCCTTTATGAGCCTTCGTTACTTCCGTTATTTAGCTACCTAACGGAGCACGATTCATTTCGGCGTAGAGCTTCGTTTTTTTCGAGATTTCAATGGAAATGCGTTCAGAATGGGAGATCGTCGAACCTACACGTTCACTGGTAGCAGATTTTCTTTTAAGGGGGAAAATCACAGTAGCACACAAAAAAATAGGCATATTTTCGGGAATTAATTTTGGCTGAATAAAAGTATCAATCGAAAATCTGTAAAGTAGGTTTTATAGCAATACTAAAAAAGTACAAAATGTAATTTTTTCAATAAAAAATATTTTAAAATGGCGGCTGCGCACCATATGCCCCAAGGCGCCTATTTTTGAAAGCGTGTCGATGGCCGAAGACGTAGACTCCTTAATTTTTGACCTGGAAGAAAAAACCAAAATTTTTTTGTTTCCATATAACAACAGCTAGCGAGCTACGTAGGATTTTTTCGATATATTGATTTTTCGCAAAATGGTGCATGTTTGAAAATAAAGTTAAATTTTTAACCAAAAAAAACGCCATAAAATCGTCGATAAAAAAAACTAAGCCATATAAAATAAAAAATCCTACGTAGCTCCGTGGAGAAAGATGTTTCGAAGCTACTGTCAAAATTTCAAGTCGATCGGTAAAGATTTGCTCGAGTTATGTCTTCGGCGAGCTCAAAAAAAGTGGTTTCGAGAAAAACGCGTTTAAATTTTTAAGTACTGAGAAACCATATGAAAATTTCATATACCTCTAATCTGCAATGCCTGCACCGTACAGTCGATTTTCGTACGCAGTATCCTTTTTCGTGCCTTTTCTAACACGACTCGACGATGTGTCACTCATAATGACAATGATTTACAAATATCACTGTTTTTTATCACTATTTATGTTATATATGTATGCACGAAAGTGAAGCGTCGTGAAAAAGCGTTGTATTCGACGCAAGAAATTTGGGCACTCGGACACTTTTGCCGTATTCCATCATTTGGTATATTATTTTTAAGACCCTAAAGCACCTTTTAAGCGAAAATTTTTTTTTTCGAAAAATTGAAAATTTTACTGTGATTTCCCCCCTTAATGTGTACATTTTTCGTATGCGTTGAGTGATGTATTTAATGAAGATATTGGATGATCGACAGCGGGAAATCGTCAGGTACGGGCAGCCTCCCATCAGAGACAATTGTCTCTGAAGTACAGTGACGTTCAGCAGCGTCTGATCGACAATCAGAGCCTGTTGAACGTACTTGGAAAGCCGAGCGATCGAAATTTGGAAGATCTGATCGGCGAGCTGCGCCGTCGCGTCGAGCGAGACAAGGAAGCCCTGAGGCAATGGAACGCGGTGAGAAAGTCATCGGGACTGAGCACCGGTACCGGAAGTTTGGCCACGACGAAGAATCCGGCACTCGCTGCGAGCCTTTTGCAGTTCTCGCGCGCCTGCAGTCTGGCTCTTCGTCTTATCAACGAATCGACCAACGGTTTGCCGGGCTATCAGGTTCGTAGATACATACGATTTAGGGGATTGACCTCGACCTCTTTGGCCGTCGCGTGACAAACTTTCGTGTTGGACGGATAACGAAAGGTGCCGTTTTCGAGTGGATTCGATGCTGATTATTGATATCGAATATACCGTTTACGTTTGGCACCTAATGGATGAGATTTAAGTTTACATCGTGGGCATGCAATCAATATTTTCTTCATTGCTCAAAGTTCTTTTGGCAGAATTGAGCTGCGAAAAATAGCAAAATCATGTAAGCAGGTACGATCACTTCCACGGGGTCAAAAAAGAGTCTAAATTTATTTTAGCCACAGCTGCTCTGATTGATGTTTACTTATTTTGATTGTTCGTATTATCGATTGTAGTGTCCCAAATGTTGTGGTGAATGATTAATTAATTTCACGTGAACAGATAAAAACTGAAAAATTCGATTGTCAACGACTCGGTAGTAATCTTCGTAATAATAATATTAACATATCCACCATAAAAACGGACTAAAAAGACAAACAAAAATCAGCCGGAAACCTCCCGAGTAAAAATTAATATATATAAACATATATAATTGTATATTAATTGATCATATACAATTGTATACAAAAATTGGCCCGATAGAATTTTATATATTTGTATATAAACAATTGTATACGTTTATATACAAGCATAGAAAATGAATATATATAATGAAAATATATAAACTAAAATGAAAGTAAATCTAAATGAAAGTAAAAATGAATATATATAAACTTATATAATTGTATATTAATGGATCGTATACAATTGTATACAAAAATTGGCCTGATAGAATTTTATATATTTGTATATAAACGTATACAATTGTATACACTAATATACGATAGTATATGAATATATATATATATTCATATACCATCGTACAAAAGTGTATATCAGTATATACAATTGTATACGTTTATATATAACATTCTATCGGGGCAAATTTTTGTATACAATTGTATATGATCAATTAATATATAATTATATATGTTTATATGTATTCATTTTTACTCGGGCGATGACATTTTGTTAGTAAAATATCAAGAAAAAACTAATAGTAATCAACTGATCAGAATTGGAAATGATCTCTGTAAGAAACCCAATAATTGTAATCAAATTTGGTAAATATATTTCATCAATACATCATTTGTTAACTTTTAATAAACAATCTTTTGATTTACCTGCTTCCATACGCGAATAAAACCAAAGAAAACTGTTTCTATATCTAATCATATATGAAGCCATATAAAGATATATACAGTTATATGTTTTTCAAAAGAAAATAAAAGTACTCATATACAGTCATTAACAATTTTATATACCGTAAATAGAAGTTTCACGTATATGTAGAATTATATACAACACTATATTGAATTACATATAACTGTGTATAATATTATATCTAATTATATAAACCGTAAATAAAAGTTTCACGTATATATATAATTATATACAACACTATATTGAATTATATATAACTGTATATGATATTATATCTAATTATATAAACTCCCTATAAAAATAGTATCTCCATACATCATTATATACAGAACTATGTATAATTTTATCAAATCAAATTTGATGAAGTACATTTATATCGTTGTATATCATTTTTATATAATTGTATCTAAGTATATGCAATCATTTTTACTCGGGCTATTAAAATAGGCTTGAATCACCTCAGCGGAATTAACACGATAGGCAGAAGATAATTATACATATTATAGATACGTGATAAATGATAAAACTCCATAAATTATTGTTTGCATATTTTGTGGCGGCTTCTATAGGCGCATAAAGTATTCGTCAAAATCATATAAAAATTTCAAATCCGAAAGTTGGAATCGTAGTAATGATCGTACCTCCTTAAGGCGTTATACGCAGTTGCAAGGCCAGAAAAAGTCGTTTTTTCACTATTTTTTTCTGGAAAAGGATTTTGTTTTGGAAAAACGAAAAGTATTAGGCAGTGTAGTGGCATCTTTTAGCTTTAGATTGGCATTTTTTATTTTCAAAAATATTCATTAACATTGCTCCTGTAGGAAGTCTCCTGGAGTCCCCCGAAAAAAAAGTGTCCGACGGTGAGCAAAGTATCTCCGGTTTGGATTATCCAAAATGAAGAAACCAAAACGATTCTTTTAGGGTATAGATGAATCCAGGTATTTATCGAAGGAATAGTCGAAATTTTAATTTTCGACAAAATGGTGGCTCCGGAAAGAAACAATTTCGATTTTCGACGAAATTTCGTTCGTTATATCGTTGAAAAAAAAATATAAATAACTATCAGACATCTTATTCCTTCCATCAATACCTGAAGAATATATCTGACAAGGTTGTGTTAAAATTGCAGGCCGATCGGTTGAGCCGTTTTTTATAAATCGTGCTCACCGACTTTGAAAACAGCCTTATGAGAAAAACGACGCATTTGAAGTATCAACAGCGCATATTGTAGCGCTCCGAGCGTTCTTACAAATACGTGTGTATTTCCGAGAATATTCGCTGGATCGATTCGAAATTTTCAGGAAATATACTCACATATTTGTACATTCCGAAAATGCAATAAAAAAATCGATTTTTTTAAATTTCTAACTGCGTATAACGCCTTAAGGGAAGGGTAGGGGTTTCAGCGTGAAAAAAAAAAACACTTTTTTGCGAATTGTTTTCATCTATATGGATAGAGTAAATTTATTGAAACCTTTTGTACATTGTTAAGTGTCATTTCAAGAACATTCCGTGAGATTTGTACGCGAAAATATCCACAAACAAGCGGGTGACAAAGCTTTTCCAAGAACGCCTTTGGAAAAACACGATTTGCGGTGTTCACTGTATCTCAGCTAGAAATTATCTGAAATCAAGTACCATTAAAATTTAGTCGGAGTATCATCAAATCCTCCCCCCAACGGTCTTTGATCTTTATTTTTCATTTCTAAATTTTTGGTGGTCATGTAAAGTGAAAAGTGCTATTTTTCTCGAAAAATTCCGCCATTCTGGGGGTGGAAAACCCCCTCAATGTAAAAAAAAACTCAAACCAACCGTTGGGGGGAGGTATTATATATGTAGAAAGTGTGTACCAAGTTTGAAACAAATCGGTCATATAGTTTTCAAATGGCAGTGAACACGGACTTTGAGAAAGTGCTTTCGAGAAAAACGCGTTTGAAGTGTTGGCTACAGTTTGAAACGCGAGCTACAGTGTTAGAGGAGCGGGACTAAATATCCGATAACTTCGAAAGTTTTGCTCTGATTGACTTGACATTTTGGCATTATATTCCTGAAATGTTTACCTATAAGAAAAGACAACAAAAAAATCGATTTTTCAAAAGTGCGAACCCCTACCCTCCCCTTAAAGAGTCGACGATTCGAATAATGCAATTTCGTTGCGTGCCAACGACGCAAACTTCAACGTCATCCAATTCGTCCCGTACATTGAGAAGTATCAATGACGCCTGCGGTCGATCTACAGGGGGTGGGTCGCGGAACAAAGGAACTCGAGAACATACGAGAGGACAGTAGGTTCGAGGAATCGAGTAGCAGCGCAGGCTATCACACGGACGACAGTTGCAGTCCGACACCCGAACCCGTTGCAATTGTCAAGACGACTACTACGAGCAAGCCTGCGAACAACGAAAACAACAACAACAACAACAACAACAACGGTGCCATTATAATTGAGGAGACCACCGAGGGCTGCTCGTGGACGACCGAGCAACTTACCGATAGATATGTCGCTTTGTACGCCCACGCTCACTTGCACACACTTGATGCCCTCGATGCCCTTGAGCCTCTTAAGGACGCCACGGATCTCAAAGCGAAAATCCTATTCTCCGTTGTTGTCGTGAGTATCGAACTATTCCCCCCATTCTTCTCATCCTCCGGCAACCTTCCTCTCCCCCCGGCCACCCCCACACACACACACACACACACACACACACTTATCCCCTTCAGTCGGTAATACCACTTTTTCTTCCTGTGCAATTCCAACACCTTATTTATCTTGCTTCGTTCCATCGATTTCTCTGGCGCCATCGTCGTTTCGAGAGGATTTTCTTTGTCTCGACGCGACTTCGAAGCTTTTTTTTCACGATTCTCGCACTTTTTTCCAATTATCGGTTGTATTTTTATTATTTTTTTGCCCCGACAACAAAATTGAATTGATTGAACAAAATTGAATTCATTTTTATCAATTTTTAAGTACAAAAACTATAGTTTGACGTAACGCCTCAGACGGCTTGTCAGAAACCAAAAAAAATCAAAGTCCATTAGCCAAATTCCATTATAGACATTCAAAAATATGTTTTTATTTTCTTTATTTAAAAATATCAAAAATATAGAAGGATATTGTATGATCCTTGGAGCGTCGTAAAAAAATCGGTACCCAAAATTTCTCGAAAACCAATGAACCGATTGCCTTTATTAAGCCGATAGACATTATTAAGGACGTTGTGTCCAAAATTGAAAATGGTAATTATTTTTTTAAGATTTGATAGGTCATTATGTAAAACATTTGAAAGGTTGTGTAAACATTTCACCACGATTAGTAAGCTAGCTACTGAGAAATTAGAATTCACAAATTACACGCAGCCTTATGAAAACTGAAGTAACTTTGCAATTATTTTTTTGTTATAAAAAATGATGCGAAAAATACAACAAAAAAATTGAGGAAAAACATATAAGAATATTGCGGCAACGTTGCATAGACCAAAAGTAGCGGGAAATTTAAATACTCATTTTCGTTCACGTCGTTTCTTGCATCATAAAGCTACTTTTGTTTTTGATATATTTGAAAAAAAACGATCATTCATAAATGTTTCTTTTATTTCTTGCAAATAGCAAAGTTTGCTATTTGCTAATAGAATTGCAAAGTTACTACAGTTTCCATAAGGCTGCGTACAATTTGTGAATTCTAATTTCTCAGTAGCCAGCCCCCCAATCGTCGTGAAATTTTTCCGCAACCTTTCAAATCTTTTACATAATGACCTATCAAATTAAAGAAAAATTATTACCGTTTTCAATTTTGGACACATCCTTAAATCTCACAGTTCCGCGTACCCTTTTTTTAGAACGTTCGCTAAAGAGTTTGGACTCTTGTGCTTCAGTTTTCCTGAAGCTTATTCCGAACGCGTGAGAAAACGTGACATTACTTTCGCAGCTCTCTTGGCGCGTGGCCGAGATAGTTCAGGCCTCGAGACGCCTGGAGGCAGTGAAGGCGTTGACCGGTGGCGCCATCGACTCGAGCGCCGCGCTTCACACCTCGTCAATGATGAATTTGTCGAGAACCAATAACTCGCCTCGAAGCCTAGAATCGACGATTCGCAACGTGGCCAATAACGAGCTGCTGGAAAAGTGTTCCGGCGAGTTTGCGAAATGTATGAGTCGTCAAATCGCCAGATTCGGACACGAGAGCGGCACACGACAAGTGGCCGAGCGCGTTTTGTCGCAGCTGGAACGAACACTGTACGATTTTCCATGCCTGACAGAATCCGCGGAACTAAAGCATTACGCACTTGCGTGCTCGTCTCTCGCGTGGATCTGTTTGGCCCGCGAGAGCCCTCTCATACTCGACGTTGCACAGGGTTTTGCTCAATTCGACAACAAGATACACGCCCGCCATCACGCCTCCCCCGATCCCCATGGATTGCGGATCGTCTCTGTACTGTGGCCGGGACTTTTTCTACGGGAATCGGCGCGAACGGCCTGTCTCTACAGAGCTGTCGTACTCACGTCATCTTCGCTCTCACCTCGTTGCGTCATCGATAAACAAGAATACAAATGACGAAGTGTGCAATTTTACTTCTATTCACTCGCTGTACTCACTAAATGGAAAATACAAGAAAAAAAAACAAGTTTCGAGTCTTTGTGTCCACAAATGATCGAGCGGCGTCAATAAAGAATGTATCATTTTGCTAAATGGAGACCTGACGTTAAAAGGCACTTTATTCTTTCGTTTTGATAATACTAAGGCGATTCGACGTTTTTCGTTATTTCAGTACCCTGAGAAAAAAACTCAAAGATTGATGAAAACCCTAGTTTATCGCCAATGGGAAAACTAAACTCCTGCGCCCTCTGCAGATTGTTGCAGTCGAAAGATGGCAGCGCTCGTTACCACGGTCTTACATACAGGTCTTGAAACTCGCTCAAAATTTCAGTGGTGGGGGATGGCCTCTTATCGAAGCACCGACTGTTTCAACTCGTGACCACGAGGATCGCTGCTATAGAGTGATGCAGGCTGTGTGAGAGAGACGGAAATATATTTCAAAAGTAAACAAAACCCAAACATAACCGCTGATTCACGCGATTACGCGCGACGTGCTCTACTTGTAAACTTGTAAAAACGAACCCCTCGACCAACACGAACTCACCTTGACACCTATATAAACAACATTCATATTCAATTGTACCCACTTGGATAACTATAGTCTTTTGGTTTTTTTCAGGTTTACGATAAAGTTACTTTTAGTTGTCTTTCGGTCTATCATGCATTTTTGACATTGAATATCATAATTTGCCTACGCCAGCCAATTGTACAGCTAGGTTAAGTTCGCATGAGTCAACAATCGATTTCCATCTCTCTCGCACAGCCTGCATCACTCTATCGCAGCGACACTCGTGGTCACAAGGCGAAACGGCCGGTGCTTCGATCCGAGGACATACCCCCACCACCAGAGTGTCAAGACCTGTGTGTAGGACCGTGGTCTAGCTCACCGCTGACCCGCTTATGTTCGATCCACGGTCTTGCATACAGGTCCGGAAACTCCGGCGTTTTTGCACGGTGGAAATCGTTAGTGATGCAAAAACGTAGTTCCACATTCATCCACTGGAAGCGCTGGCGAGTAGAAGTAGTCTTGTAGATATACACTGAGAGAAAAGTGTATAGTATTTACAAAAAAACGCGCATGGCAAAAGAGAGTATAGTCGAATTCCCTATAGTTCATTGTTACCGCAATCATAATATGGTTGACACAACTATAAGCGAAAAGTATACGTAAACATGCAATTTAGGTGGCGTGTTTGACTATCTAGTATCTTCGAAATTACTATACACTATTGTAAGATGCTTTACAATATCGATATGTTTAATTCAGCTATATCACAAAATCGGCGCACAAATACCAATGCTGCACTCATTGTGTCGAGCCCCCACCCTAGGAGTTTCCAAACCTGTATGTAATACCGTGGTTCGATCCGAAATCGAGCCATCTGTGGTATTTACTTAAGGGCTTACACACACCGGGGAGGTCATAAATATCGATTTTTCAAAAAGGTGCTCATTCGAAAGTAATATTATATCTAATTATATAAACTCCCTATAAAAATAGTATCTCCATATATCATTATATACAGAACTATGTATAATTTTATCAAATCAAATTTGACGGAAGTACATTTATATCGGATTATATATACGAATGTATAGAGTAATATACAATTATATACAAACCTATATATAAATATATATGATTGTATATCATTTTTTATATAATTGTACCTAAGGATGTACGATCATTTTTACTCGGGTACATTGGGAAAAAAAATTATGTTCCCTCGATACATGGTATATAGTTGATTTCCAGATTTCGACGTCGAGAATCATCGAGGCTTGTATCTTTGTCCACGTCGTGTATATCCTCGACCTCGTCGAATTCTTCTTCTCCATCCGGTTGGTCTATAAATAATTCTTCGTAATTAATATTACGAGATTGTTCGCGAAGAATTCGGCATAACTTTTCCGACGTTCTCTCCGCCATCTTGAATTTTTTTTTTTTTTGTGTAAACAGAATTTTTTTATCGCCTTTTATGGAAAAAAAATTCAGAAAATTATAATATTCATTTACATACCTATTTCACGATTTCAGTATTTCAGAAGCCTCGGACCGCAAAACAAGGAATTCTTCAAAAGCGACTTTCGCTCACACGCCAGTCGCACTGGCTCACTCGCGATCGCTCTCGATGTTTACAGTGTCGTAGCTCGTACACTAACTCGTAGAAAGCGACCAAACTACGGGTTTAGGGCCTTGCCTGTCCTAAGTTTTTTAGGGGGAGGGGCCAGGCCCCGCCCTTTTTACGTTTGCGGGAAATTCCCAAGAATTCCGCTCTGGTCACGCGTGACCCGGTGCGACCGCCGAGGGTTAATATTGCTCGATTCAATATTTTCGAAGATACAAACTCGGAAAGAAAGAAATATTGTGGTGTGACTACAAACTTGTTTTGATGGTCTTAAGAGAGTAATTTTCAGAGCCAACAGCTACTATTTTCAAAATACTTTATCTTAGGATGGCTTATGATATGAAGATTCACTTTTATTATCCTTTTTGGACCCTGGAACACAGCAGGATCTCGAGCAACTTTTCGTTCTTCAAATTTCGTCCATTGTTGTCAATGTATTTTGACCAGGCCGCGAGAGGCGTCAAGACTTTTGGGAATCGCGAATAGAACTCTATGTAATACCCTGTTTCAACATTTATTCGCAACGACATCGCGAGCGGCAATCTTAGGGTAACGTCGCATCCTTCCGCCTAGGAAAAACACGTATGATGGATATACGAGACACATGATAGGCACGTTGTACCGGCTAAAACTACGGCTATGCTCGTAACTCCCTCTCAACCTGTCCAAAAATGGCGACCCTGCCGCAATATATATATATATACGTTCGTAAAATTCTCCGGTGGCGGATGATGCGACCATAAATTTGCCCTCCATTCCTACACCACGTAGTCTTCGCACTTTCGCGTTATTACACAGCTATAGGAAGAAAAAAACCCTGGCTGTCTTCAACCACGGGCTCCGAAACTTTTCAATTTTGTACACCCATAGTGTGTTTCTTATGAAAATATAAAAAAGCTCACCTTTCAATAAAGAACGTCTCGTCTTGAAGTTTGCAATTTAATTTAGGTACACGGGTGACGTAAGAAGAAAAAAGCAAGCCCCAATATCGCGTGTCGGAATCCCGTACGAATGTCATACGCTGGGTGAAAAAAGAATCCGAAAAAAGTACACTGGCGCGCAGTGATAGTTGAAAAGTATCCCGCGGCAGATGAGTTCGAAGGTGATAATTTCGCGGGCGAGACGCCGGGAACGGCAGTGATTAATCGCTAGATATTTTTTGAATAATTTTTTCATCCCCCTGGGTACAATTTATCTTACGACTTTGTCAATCGTGAACGGAACGTTTCGAAGGAAGAACGACATGATGTTTACGGACAGTGGCGCCGCGTGTCGTTACCGGGAACCACACGAACCACGGTCGGTACGAAAGATTGGAAGATAAGGAGAATGCTATGGCGACTTTAGAATTTGAGAAACCACGACAATATCTTACCAGCAGTAGATAATGCGCCTATTTCACACTCCTATGTCGCATTTTTCTGGTTTTAGGCGATCTGCAGGCTTCTACAAAGCCTCGATCGCCATTCACTGTATGAGCCTGAATTTCTCTTTGACACCCGAGCACCCAAATTTGGAAGAAATTTCGTAGCTACAACTGCGGGAACTACACAAACGACGAGCGGTAAGGTATATCGGAAGACAAAACAAGATGCGACCGCGAACTTGGAATTTGGAAAAAGACTGTTACGAGACAAGTGGCGCGGCGTGACGTTTTCGAAAACTACGAGAAACTACGGTTAGCAATGCCGCATCTTACCAGCAGTAGGTAATCCGTCTAGTTCGTACTCCTCTGCCGCACTTTTCTCGTTTCAAGCGGCCTGCACGCTTCTACGGGACCTCGATCTTCGTTCACCGTGCGTTCCTATGAGTCCCGAGTGTTCATTGACACACGATCACCCGAATAAACACCAACTCAAACGGCGCATTTTCAGCTGCTACAAATACTCCAAATGTCCATGTAATTGATCAGCGCGGTGCGCGTCGAAAATGTGAGCCAATGCGAGAAAGAGACAGACGGAGAGACCGCGCTATATATAAACATATATTCGTAACATCGAGAGGATCTGCAGCAAGAGTTGTTTTGTTGGCCTTCACGTGTGACACAGTGACACTGAGGGATGGCCGGCGTCGTGCCACTGTCCGGAAGAACAGCGCGGAAACAATGGATACTTCACGGTAATTACAAGCTAAAACATACACCGCACATATACATCGACTCGTGCAACTTCCCTGAATTTGCCTGGCAATAAATCTTACGCCCTGTCCTACCCGTTATTTTTTCGACTTTCTCAGTCGTTTGACAGCTGTCAATGGCCAGTGTCATTCGTTTCGCCTACCTGGGCTGTTAGTGGTCTTATGTCTCGTGTTGATGCGGACTATCGTTGCTTCGTTGTTTGTATAGACGGACCGCGGGGATCGCTCCGAAGACTTCGCTCTCAATTGGCCGAAGACGGATGTCCCGAGTCGCAAGTCGTTCTGGCCAAGCAATTGCTGGAGGAGAGATGCGGTAAGGGAGAAACAATTTGCCTCCGAACATTGGAAGTCTAAAGATATTCTGTATACGGGATGTTCCGTTTTTAGAGTTACAGGCTGCTGATGCGGAAAGTTAAAAAAAAGTGATGAATATATAAAGAAAGGACATTTTTAAAGAGAACGTTTTGCCGTGTGTTGGAATGACAATCTTGGGGTTTTTGGCATGAATAATAGACTTGCTAGGCTTAGGTTTTTTTTGTCGGAAGATATTGATGAACAGGGAAGCTCTTGTTATTTAACAAAAATGCCTGGCAACTACGCTCAATTGAAATGAAAAAATGTACAAACTTTTTTGAAATTTTAAGAATCACAAAATAGCTAGACTTTGAAAAAAACTTAGATTTTCGGCTAAAAATAACAACTGAACATTTGATATTAACTAATGGATAGACATGAAAAAGTTTTGTAAAACAATTTTGAGGAAAATGCAAAAAGAAGGGTAAATCTGCATTGCGCTACGGTGAACTCTGCAAGAACGATGTTGACCTCTGCATCATTGGGGCTCAATGAAAATAATTTTGTTTACATAGTACACATTATTTTCGGCATATTTGGACGCCCGTAATCACTCAAACCTTTTTTAGGCTCCTCGTTAGAAATGTGTAGCTCGAATCAGCAAAAAGAGATTTCAAACAGTAATAAAAATTCCGCGAATGAGGAAAACCGTTACACTCCAGTGGTAGAAACTCCAGCATCATTCACACAAACCGTCATAACTCGCTTAATTTTTGGTACTTTGACAAAATCCTTGCAAATCGGCGTTAAGACCCTAGGCTATAGAACTGTGCAATGAAAAAAAACATATCTTGAAATAGAAAGGAAAAGTTCACCAGGAAAATGTTTCGCTTATTTCAATATTGAAAAAGACCGAAAAGAGACCTTAAAGCGACACGTCCGATCTGTCAGCCACCTCTCATTGTTTAACGCTTGATTCGAAGCATTTCACATCTTCTTGCGTATACGTTTTCCTCTTACGCGCAGAGCTGGATGTGGATAAGGAGGAGAACGCGAAGCTCGGGGTGTACTGGCTGACGAAAGCGTCGGAGCAGGGAAACCTCGAGGCGACCGACATACTGAGAAAATGTTTGGCGACCGGGCGCGGAATAACGGAGCACAATTATTACGACGTTAAAAATTGTCTGGACATGTCGCAAGACGAGAAGTTGGCAAGACGCGCGGCGCGGGAGATGTTTACCAGGTAACGCTTCCTCCATCCCGAGTTACTTCCGCTCTCTAGGCTTGTCTTCGTAACGATTAAGCAAGGACGTACCTTTAGGCGAGGAAAAAATTGCCTGATTTCCATGATTTTTGTCAAAAGTAAAGATTTTTTCGCCATTTTTGAGACTCGGGGTATGTTTTATTACTACTTTTAGCTGTCGGACGGTTTTTTTTCTTTTATTGATCTTTTATAATGCACGGTCTTCTAAACTGCATTTTCGAAACTGGCGTGAGGTACAGCTACAAAACTAATCAAGCGATTCCGATGAAGTTTTGTATAAATCTTTCCAACCTTATCGTCTTACACCTGACCCTAAATGTTTTAGAAAATTAGATACAAAGGTGTGTTTTTATTGCAAAATGTAGCCATTTTTTTTGGGAAATTCAATCGTATCGTTTCAAAGCGTACCATTTCATCGATTTTCAACATTTCTCACTTCTTCTTGATTAATATTCTGCGTACGAGAGTTAAGGATAGAAAAATCTTCGTTGCTTTCTTTCGGACTAATTCAGCCGACGCTACGTGTCGTGCCGTCCGACACCATCCGCCGCGACCAGTTTAGGGGACCGTGCCATGCCTGCGCCACTTTTGAAGATGAATGAAAAAGAATACCACGTAACCTCCAAAAGTAGTAACAAAACATACCCTAAATCTCAAATACGGTAAAGAAATCTCCCCTTTTAAGGATGTTGACTCCCTATGAAACATGTTAATGTTAATTGTTCAATAAATAGCTTCCTAATTGTCGTGAAATTTTTACACGACCTCTGAAATACTTCATACAAAAACGTGCCAAATTTTCAGAATTTTATTATCATTTGCGATTTGGGACTCAACATCCTTAAGAAAAAATCATGAAAATCGGCATTTTTGTTTCCTCGCCTAAAGGCTCCTCCTTAAACCTAGAAAATCACAGATCCTACTCTGGCGAATGCCAGACCGAGAAATCCAACTTTTTCGAGACGATCGAATCAGCCGACATTTCGTCACAAGCTTCGACGGCCATCTTCGATTCCTCGCACAATTTTCCGTAGTCCGGCGAAAGAAAGTTGGACGCGATGTAAAAATGAATTTTCAATGCATTCCACTGTAGTTTGTCGAACGGCGAGGATTTCGTGACGAGCGAGCAGCTCGGCAGGCGAATGAGAGCGATCGCCAGTTACCGTGCCGCAGGCACGAGCTTCGTCGTCGAGAGATCTACGCCGGCGACGTCGTCCGACGATTACGGTAGATCGGGCATGGCCGAGACGCAGAAGTGCCTGGACAGCAAAAGCACGGACGACGATGAGACGCCGACGGAAAACGGAACCGGAAGCCAGCTCGACCAGAGAGACGTCGACGGCCGTGTGGTGGATGGTGGCGTCTCGGGTACTCGTAGGATCATCGAGTACGCCAATGTGTACGAGAGTCATCAAGGTGAAAAGATCACGGAAGCGGCGCTGGTCTCGGCCGCGACCAGTTACGCTCGTGGCCTCTTGCCGATAGTCTCCCACGCCATTTGCACCCTCGACCGAACGGAAATGCGCCTGGACGCGATACCACTGCTCCAGAGACCCTTCGTTCATCCCTTCGAGTCCTTGAAGCGACTCTACGCTTGGATCATCGAGATCCTGGGAAAACGTAACTTCCCCATGGGAAAATTGATTTTCGCCTCGAACGTACCAACGTTGATCCTTTTGTTGATCTACTCGATGCTCGGCACCGAGAGTCTCGTGCTCTTCGTGCCCATGGGACTCTACTACGCGTCCTTCCTCGTGATGGTGATCTCGACCTTCCAGATGCTCCAGGGCAAACGCGAGCTGAGCGAGTTTCGCGCCTGGTCCGGTCTCTTTCTCAGTTATTCGGGTGGCAATTTGAACGCCCAGGAGGCCGAATACCAATTCTGCCGTAACAACCTACGGCCCTACGGACACTTCTTCCTCGCGTTGCTCGCCAATCTCATGATCTATCCGATCATAGCTCACCAATGGACACCCCAGTCGGAATTGGCGATCGTCGCTTTCGCCCTGACCCTCTCCAGCCTCGGGCACTTCGCGTGGAAGGAAACTTCGCGGTTTCCCGATTTCTTGGCACTCTTGAGCTTCGGGGTACACGTCCTCGCCAAGTATCCCTACGAGACCGACATCGTCGTCGCGCAGACCTGGCGATTCTTGGACATTCGAGTACCCACTTTCGCCTCCTACGTCGTCGGCAATGGCATCGAATTCTGTTTGAATTTTCGCGCTGTTTTTTATCTCCTCATACCGGCCGTCTTCGCGAAAATGGCCGCTCGCGACAATTGGCGGGGTACTTACAAAACGCTCATACCCCACTGCGTGACACTGAGCTGGTGGCAAATCGCCATTTTGAGCTCTCAAGGTGCCACCTGGTACGGCCTCATCCGAGGCGCTCTCGCCCTCGTCGGCATGGTACTCTTCATTCCCATTGCCAGCCTGGCGTCCATTGTTCTGCCCATTGTCGCCGCTACCAAGTATCTCGCCGAGAGCGAGCTCGTCGTCAGGATCGCCATCACCGCCGTGCTCGGCGGAATGCCGTTTTTCGCCACTTGGTACCTCAAGAAAGCGAGAACCCTCAAATTCAATTGGATCATCACGTCCATTCAGGTACGAATGACCACTATCGTGCGGGCACCTTTTCGAAATCGCAAGACATTTTTTTTTTAAGCGCAGATATACACCTAGAAGCCAGAAAAAGGTCATTTTAGTGGATTTGTTCAAGTAAAGTTATTCGAAATTTCGGATTGGGGTTTTAATTATCTTATATAGTCTTATAGTATATACATTCAAAAATATGTTTGATTTTCTTTATTCAAAAATATACAAGGATATTGTATGATCCTTGGAGCGTCGTAGAAAAATGCCTTGAGGTTTTTTGTGGTTATTCTATACACCATTATCTAGCACCTGTCATAGCCGATTATGAAAATATCGATTTATGACAAAATGGCGGACGTTTGAACATAAATAGTGCTTTTTGGGCCAAAAATTAGTTATTATTTTGCCTATAAAACAAAAACTAAGTAACGGAGAAAAAAAAATCCTATGACAAGTACTAGATAATGGTGTATAGAATAACCACGAACAACCTCAAGGCAATCGGTTAATTGGTTTTCGAGAAATTTTGGGTACCAATCTTTTTACGACACTCCAAGGATCATACAATATCCTTGTATATTTTTGATATTTTTACATAAAGAAAATTAAACATATCTTTTAATGTATATACTTTTAGATATTTAAAACCCCAATCCGAAATTTCAAATAGTTTTCCTTGAAAAAATTCACAAAAATGACCCTTTCTTCCGGTGAGATTCGTAAACTAGAGATTTCAAGCTTCAAAGCCCCATTTTTTCTACTATACGACCATTTTTCACGAAGTTACAGCTATTCAAAAATCAATGAAAATTTTTTGAAATTTTACTGCTCCGTCAATTTTTGCAATGAGTGTAAATCGATGCTTTGCCCAAAAGAGCAGTAAATTTATACAAAAAAAACGTTTACGTTCTGAAAGTTAACGTTAAGAAAGTTTTGCCGCAGCACCACGGAGCGATGGATAATTGAGCCTTAAAAAAATTGCACAGGACCAACATCACATTAATTGCAAACCCTTAAATGCGACCGTAAAAACGGTACCCGAAAAAAATGGTACCCAAAATAAAATAAACCACACGAACGCTTTTTCTCATAACGAATACCGATTTTTCGGATATTTAGAAGTCTCCATCAGCTCGTCATGAGAGTGTCCAGTTTGACCGATTCGATTTGTCCCTTCGCAGCTTGGTCTGGGTCTAATGGCCGGAACCTTCCTGTCGTGGCCGATGATTCACGAGTACCGGAAGGACGAGAACGGCTCGAATCCGAAGAGCGGAATCGTGCCGAGCCTCACGTGGGAGCAGTACCAAAATTATTGTCACCAGTCAGCGTGGGAGGAGACGTCGTCGAAGGCCCAGGTGCAGGTGGAGTGCGCCCAGTTGGAAGGTGCCACGGTGTCGTGGGAGGGTTACGTGACTAACGTACGATTGAAGTCGATCGACAACAAGCTCGCGACTTTGTTGAGCCGATTGCCGAGCTTCGCGAGTCAGCCGCTGAGCTGTCTGTGGGGCGAGCCGATCGCCGACAATTGCCACAAGCTCGACGGTCTCAGGCGCAAAGCCTGCGAGACGATATCCAAGGCGAACCTGCGCGGAAATCGCGGCGAAAAGTGTCACATGCACGATTGGAATCGTTACGAGTTCGAGATATTCGTCAAAATGAAGAATCACCTTTGGGGCGGCAACGCCGAGATCGTACTCCTCGGCGATCATTCCTTCACGAATTTCAGCCTCAACATTTATCCCGGCGACAAGATACGCTTCGCCGGTGCTTTGACGAACGAGGGCCTGCGGAGCGAGTCTCTGCTGGGTGGTACGCGACCCCACGTCGATCTCGAGGACCTCGGCTGCATAGCGTGTCACGCGACCGACTTGCGATCCGTCAAACGTCACAGATACGAGCTCAGCGTTGGCTCCGTCACTCAGGCTCTCTATCTCGGCACTAAACTCATCCTCAATTTCTTGTTCAATCCACTCGTCATTTTCAAGTGAAAGCCTCTCCACCGGAATTCACTCGAATCTCTTTCTCACCCTGACAGCTTTTTGCCTTTTGAATCAAGGCTTCGTTTTGGGACTAGACCAGTCGAGAATTCAAAATTTCACGTCCCATCGGTTCACATACCGTGTACCCTGCCATCATCCCGCGGTCACGCTCTTGCGTACGGCTCTGAAAACTCTGAGCTGATTTTAGTTCACTTTGTCGCCGCAAGCGGCGCTGCTGTCGGTCGGTGGGGGCCGCGAGACGAAGATGAAAGTACGATTTTGATAGACGATTGAGGTAACTTGACTTTCCAGACCTGTATGATAATATGGACGTAACCTTCCCTGTTCAACGTGAAAAGAAATAGTAGCTCCGATAGCCTGGAGCCGACAATGTACATGTAAACCATTCGTTGGTAAACGCAGCCGAGTTACCACACCGCACTTACCAAATTTTATCAACACACAGGCCGCAATGGGCATGCGTGTAGGTGTTTGAGCATTACGAGGGTTGTTCCTAAATTAAGGGCCCTTCCCACCCACGTTCCAAGGCTAAAGTTTGATTTCGTCGGAGCTGGAGTACGTCGTACAAAAATCGGAAAAAAAACAGACATCGAATTTTAAACGTTGATTTCGAATAATAATGGCAAAAAGTTAAATAGTTTACACGAGTAAGTTTTTTATTTTTGGCTTCAACGTTGCCATACTGTTCAATTAATAAACAGCAAAAATATGTCCTTTGTACGTAACTATTCGGCTGATTTTTCTCAGGCTTTATGCATTTTATCGAAATATTCGCTCTTTTTTTATTTTCTTGTTTTTTTAGACTATTTTCTTTTCGATAGGAAAATCGACTAGTTCGTTCTTTACCAAAAATATTATTTTCCTGATTAATTTTTAAACATTTTCTTAGATCCTTGATAACTTTTTGCATTATTATTATGCGATAACAATGTTCGATGAGTTTTTAAAAAATATTTATGTCGAATCGCGAAGCACTAAAATTCCGATCGAGTTAAACTTTTCGCTGAGAACGAGTGTGTGTTTGCACCCTTGAATCCCGTGTCGAGATACGATTAGTCAGAATTTCAAGCCCCTCGGGTCCACAGATTCAACAACGCGATGTATTTTCCTATAGCATATGTCAATATATTTTACGTTACGCAATTACTGTAGTATATCGTCTTACTGCCAGTCCGAGAAAGATGCACAGTCACATATTTTTCTATTCTCGTTTTTTTTTATCTCCACACACCTGCTCTACGTAGCGTTATTATTGTAGACCAGCGATCCTTCGTTTCCACGATTCGTTTTGCGCGCGCGCGCGACTCTCGGAGACTACGAAGAATTAGGGGCTAACGTTTCGGCCGCTTACTCTTTAAAATACTAGAGTATTGAGGATTTTCAAAAAATATTAGCTCTTCAAAAAAAAGCTGCGGAAACTTGCATTTTCGTGCAAAACACAATGTATAAAAATGTTAATTGCAAAATATTTTCAATACTTCGCCAAAATCTTCGGCACTCTTCTGGAGTTTTATAGCCACGTCAAGAAATACTTCGGTATTTTTATCACGATGAAAAAAAATCATCAAATGGTAATGTTCAAATCTTATTTACAAATTGGTGTATTTTTTTACATACTGTGAGAAACCAATTCAACTTTTTTTAAATCATTAATTTTCTGAAAATCAACGTCGAACGCGCCCAAACGATTTTCGACCCAGCGTGGCTTTAAGCATAAATCGCAAATTCCCCGAGTTTGATGTACCCCAAACGCCTCGACCCTACTTCGTTCCGTGACTATTCTCCTCGATTCGCGAGTGTCCCGCCAAATGAGTAAAAACAAACACAAGCAAATAAGGACCACCCTTGGGTAGCGTCTACATTAATCGGTGTGTAGATCTGTACATAGAGAGCGAGCAGTATCGCGAACGGTTGTCTAAATTATCGATGTTCAACGGCGCGACGTATTTCACGAATAGATATTAAGAATCTCGCGAATGTTGCCAAGAGAGTAACAAGAAATAAAGAATGTTTATATATAAATATACACACATATAGTTATATATATACAAACACACAGATGTATCAAGCCTTAATGTTACTCTGTTTGAGTTTGTTATTTCGGAACCTGCTGCCTCTTCCGTTTTATTCCCGAAGACAGAGAGATAGAGCAATGGAAAATAGTATTTAAAACAAACGTTTACGTACTATTTTTCAGCTACTTCCATGTCTCGATAAACAAAAGAAAGAGACGTTGGAAAATCGTGAGAAATCTTTCGCTCGTAGTTATGGGATTCGTGTGATATGATAATAATAACGACAATGATAAAATATATAGTTATATTTATTTTTCGCTAAGACATAGCATCTATCCTCTTTAGCCTGTTCTCCCTCTCTGCCTTTCTCGCTAGCCTTCTCTGAAGCGGCGGTATCAAAAACAACATAACTCCACTCACGCCGATCATGCCACCGGCCACGAAGAAGCCAGGATTGTAAGAATTCAACGCGTCGTAGAGCCATCCTGCGGAAAAATAACGATAATTTCGTACACCGGAGTTTGAAAAGAAAAAACCGTCGTTTTTCGCATGGAGCCTAGATACCGGGAGGTTCAGTGAGGCCTTTCAACTCGTCCCCAAAATGAGAACGAGAAAGGATGGCGCTGGGGTGCTCCGGCACCTATATGTATATAAGTACTTTACGAGAAACCCGTTCTCCCGTGAAGCTATTTGTAAAAAAAAAACAAGTTTTCCTAGATGGGCTCTATCGCCGCCATTTTGAGTTTGAGTTTGACATCTTTTCTCGCATTCGAGTTTTTTTTCGAACCGTTATATCGGTCTGTCATGAGGTTAGAAACTCATCCGATCACTTTCACGTCGTTGACCAATATATTACTATATATGTAGGTGCCGCTGCACCCCAGCGCCATCACTTCGACACATTTTTGGGGACGCTTTCTTCAGCGCCTTTGCATTGCCGGCGAACCTCCTGGTATCTAGGCTCCATTGTTTCTCGCTATAGAGGCAAACGATAGGAAAACAATGAACAAACGACGAGTGATCGGCTCACCGGCGATCGGTGGCCCGAGAAGGGACGCGAATCCTTGAAAGAGTAGAAGGAGACCGAAGGCGTTGGTGAGCTTGTCCAGGCCTAGTAAATCGACTAGAATCACGGAAGTTAGTCCGACGTAAGCACCGGCCGTGAAACCGAAAACTGTTCCGTAAAGCGCGAACGTCGCGAACGAATCACAGAATGCGCTTAATACTGTTGCTACGGGAAAGAGGCAAAAAAGATAGGATCAAGCAAAATGCGTGTATACAAAATGTATTAAGGTAGTCCTATCGCTTAACACTAGTCATACCACTGATCATACTTGAGACCTGTACAATTTATATTTTTAACATATGCAAAAAAAAAGTAATTTGTAATAACTAAAATTTTCCATTTGTAAACTGTTCAATGAATGTTCACATTTAATTAAAAATGTGCAACTATTCCAACGATTCGCGTAGTATTTCTAGGCTTGATATTTGGCAACATTGGTTCTATCTCCGTCTCTTTTACTCATTCAGGCGAGTTTAACGTCCATGCTTTTCAACGTCGATCTGTCAAAACAATATCAGGTGCGGGAAATGTAAAGCATTGTATTCGGGCCACGACTGATAAAAAAAAGCGTGGAAAAATTGTGTCGGCGAAGTATGTCGGTTGAAAATGAAATGTGTGGAAATTCGAATGAGTGAGATGAGGTTACGATTAGAGTCAGCTGTTGCCTTGCTGTCACGTCTCTTTATCGTAGCAAGTGGTAATAAATCCAATACCGGAAGTTCAAATTAATCTTGATATTACATGGAAGCAGAGGCGCTTTATACACTAGACCCACTAGGCTCCAGCCTAGGGCGCCGCGCGTTGGCGAGATTCGCAAGTACGCGCGCCCCCGTCTCCCTCGCACCCATACCGATCTTATGCGTTAAGAGGGAATGATACCTTATCGCGGTCGGTATGGTAGAACGATTATAGATTCCCACGAATCTCTGAAACGGCTCTTCAGATCCCGTCGAAACTTTGCCAAACGACCTCAAATAGATAGACGAACAGCCTTCTGCCCCTCAAATTTTCTGAATTTCAGAGAAAAAACGTAGATCAGCTGATGATAAGCCAATCTACGTGTTTTGTCTCAAATTCAGAAAATTTGAGGGGCAGACAGCTGTTCCTCTATCTATTTGACGTCTAATTTCACCCTCCTGCAACTACTGAATAGGTGAATTTGAAAAGAAATGTCGATTTTTCTAAATCACCTTAATATAGATATATATAGGTATATTTGTCTTACAGAGCCCGCACAGGGTCAAGCAGAGATTGTAGACTAGAAGACGGTTGATCCATGGCTTGTCTGACACGTAACCGAGAGCTATGCGGCCAACGGTATTGGCTATGCCGATAACAGCCAGCAGATAACTCGACACATCTTTGTTTATTCCGCGTTCTTCCGCTTGGGCCTAGAAGGGGGAAAAAACTATTGACATCTTTGTCACCGACACTGATGGATAGGCGATCCGAGTTTGGCTCCGCTTTACATGACTTTACATGACCACCAAAAATTTAGAAATGAAAAACAAAAATTATCAAAGACCGTTGGGGGAAGGATTTGACGATACTTTGACTAAATTTTAATGGTACTTGATTTCGGATAATTTCTAGCTGAGATACAGTGAACACCGCAAATCGTGTTTTTCCAAAGGCGTTCTTGGAAAAGCTTTGTCACTGGCTTGTTTGTGGATATTTTCGCGTACAAATTTCACGGAATGTTCTTGAAATGACTCTTAACAATGTACAAAAGGTTTCAATAAATTGACTCTATCCATATAGATGAAAAAAAATCGCAAAAAAGTGTTTTTTTTCACGCTGAAACTCCTACCCTTCCCTCAAGCAGCGTTGTACATGGCCCACACTCGGCGTGGTGAGCGCTTAGCCGGCCAGCGGGGAAGGCAAGTACTTCTGAGATCTTGGGCGAGACACGTGAGTAAAAAGTCTGTGCATCAGAGAACCAAAAGAATATGGGACTACATCCGAATCCATCAGTGCGTAAATGGATGTTGGGTGCATCGCAATAGGTTTATAAATATCGAATATTTAAAATTGCTAGATTAACGTGCGTGTGTATCATAACGCGCTACTACTAACCCTACTTCATCGACATAACCTGATATCAAACAAACCCAAGCAAACCCGAACGAAATGCCACAAAACTCGAGCAAACCCAACCCAAACAAATTCAAGGTGAGCGTGTTTTGGTTTGTTTGGGCCTGATTGTGCTTGGGTTTTGTAGGGTTCGTTTGGCTTTGGTAGGAGTTGTTCGAGCTTGGTTGCATTCGTTTGGCTTTTGTTCGAGGCTGCTTAGAATCAGTTGCGTTCGGTTGGGATTATTTGGGCTTGGTTTTGTTTGTTTGGGTTTTATAGAGGTTTTTTCGGGTTTGATTGAATTTACTTGAGTTTTGTCGGCTTTCCCAGGGCGTGTTTGGGACTGTTTGGGTTTATCTGAGCTTGGTTATGTTCGTTTGGGTTTGTTTGGGTATTGTTTGACGTTGCTCAGGCTTAGTCGTGTTTGTTTGGGTTTTGTCGGATTGTTTAGGATTTGTCGGATTTGATTAGACTTGCTTGGGTTGTAGGGTTTGAGATTGTTTGTGTTTGTTTGGACCTTGTGGATCTTTTGGTTGGAAATATTTGGGTTTGTTCGGTATCCGATCATGCCGATAAAATCAGAATAGCAATAGTGCACTCGACAGCTATAGATATACAAGCGCGGTACTTTATCAACATTCAAAATTCGGTATCTCGAAGACTATTGCGACGCGTCGAAAATCCCTTTGTCCGCAGACTTATATTGTCGAAGTGCAGGCCTGTGCAAAATTTCAGCTAAATCGTAAGTAACAGTTCGTACGTTTACTCGATTATAAACATTTTGTTTGAAATATCAACGAAAATTGAGCGAAAAGAGCCTTTATCGACCCGGGTTCTCCGCAGTTTCCTTGTGCCCTCGTGCGAATGCAATCACACCGCAAATTGCAAAATAACGATGCTGCAAGCTCGTTGGTACCTCTCACCACTAAATAAACGTACGGCACGTTGAATCCAATGCTCGTGCAAAAGTTGGAAAGCGTGAATAACAAAAAGACCGGATCCTTCAGCAAGGACAATTCCAGCATCTGATGAAAAATTCCCACTGTCTCGTCTGCGCACGGATGACACTCGCCAGCGTCGTTTTGCTTGTGAGACGTGCCGTTCGGCAAACTTCTCAGCGAGGCTCTTCGTCTCGTCACGTGCTCGTCACTGCACGCAAACGATTCCCTAGAATGACAATTAATCGATTGCTCATCGAACGTCTTGTGGTTTTCGATAATTACTTCGAGCTAGTCGTATGATTCTTTAAGGGGCAAGACATTTTTAGGCGAGGAAAAAATTTGCTGATTGTCATGACTTTTTTTAAAAAGGAAAGATTTCTGTCACTGTACCCGAGACGAAACGCACAATTCTTTTCCTGCCTCCTACCTTACCGCCCTTTAAAACCTGGACAAGCGCGGACAACAACGGGAGTAGAGAGAGACCTTACCGACCGATCTCTACACATAACTTCCTCCTGGTGGGGCCATCTTTTGTCAAACGGCGGAGACTTATATTTTTACTCCCGATAGTAATACCCCAAACCTAAAAAATCCCGAAGAAGTCTATGCTTACCAAAAAAATCATGACAATTAGCAATTTTTTCCTCGCCTAGAGGTATTTCTCGCCTTAAAGCGCAATCGCGCGCAAGACTCTGTTTTGTAGACGTCGTGCAAGAAAAATTGGCCGAGCTGTTTTCCCAATAGAAACGATAAAAGCCGAAAGTGTCAACGTGCCGAGAATATTCCGATCCGTCGCATTGGCTCGGCAAACGACGGGTTTTGCACTTACGATCGCTTGCGAATGCTCTCGAAACTGCCTTGATAAAAAACGTCCCTGCGATTCATGACCCCGCTGCCGAACGGCGCGACGCCGGAATCAGGATGAGCTTGATGATGGCCGAGCTCTTTCGCCATGAGAATCGGTTGGCTCAGTGCCACCCTCATGTTGTTCGCTGTGCCGTCGCGATTGCGGCACGGAGGATGCTTCTTGGCGTTGTTGACGTTGGTGACGCTGCGCGGTCGCCCGAACCCGTTGTGGAGCCTCGAATCGCTGGGCTGTCTCGACACGGGCTTACCGTTCCTCGAGAGATCCTGAGAGTCGACGAAAGAATCTCAGTACTTCGGTATTGGCGTCGCGGAAAAAAATCATCGACGTCTCTTCGTTGCGTCGATGATTTTTTTTTTCTCGACGCCAATATTCGTAAGTAATATTGAACTTGTGAGGCATTCCTTTCGCGAAGGGCCGTATTTTCGGGGGGCATAAGCAGGGCCCTTCTGAATCATTGGTAAATTACAGTGGCCCTTAATAAAAGACAAGTTGATATCAATCATGCCCAATGATAAAATGGAAAAAAATATCGCGCAAATTTAGTTCATTTCGACGATTTTACATTTTCTCTGAATAATTACGATTACGAAAATTCTTCTGCTCGTCACATTTTTACAAATTTTATCATTGATATCTTCGTTAAGGGGGGAGATAACTTTAGGCGAGGAAAGAATTTGCTAATTTTCGTGATTCACTTTTAACGGGAAAGATTTATAGTCATTGTTTAGACTTAGGGTATGTTTAGTTACTACTTTTGACTGCTACATGGTACTTTTAAAAATAAATCTCTAAAAATGGCGGCGGTGTGGCAGGATCTTCTAAACTGCATTTTCAAAACTGGCGTGAGGTATAACTGAAAAACTGATCGACAGAGTCTGATAAAATGTTTGAGTTTTCAACATTTTGAAAATCAAAACGGCAAACGCAGCCATTTTTTTTCGAAAAATTTAATCTTTCTGTTCCAAATCGTACCGTTTCATCGATTTTCAACATTTCTGACTTTCGGTTGGTTCATATTCAGCGTATGAGTGTTGATAAGAGAAAAATCTTCGGTGATTTTTTTATTAGATTAATACCGCCGACACTACGTGTCATGGCGTCCGACAACATCCGCTGCAACTCGTTTTGAAGACCCTGTCATACCTCCGCTATTTTGTAAAATAAAAAAATACCACGTAACAGCCAAAAGTCGTAATAAAACATACCGTGAGTCTCACAGATGGTGAGGAAATCTTTCCGTTAAACAAAAATCATGAAAATCGTCAATTCTTTCTCGCTTAAAGGTACCTCCTCCCTTCAATTTTATTGTCGTTACGGATTCTTTAGAATTTTTCACACGCGTGGGCAGTTTATGTATCTTTCTCGCCTAAAGGTACCTCCCTCCTTCATTTTTATTGTCGTTACGGATTCTTTAGAATTTGTCACACGTGTGGGGCAGTTTATATACGACATCCACAGTTATTTAGTGTATAACTTTGAGTAATTAGAAATGTACTTTTTTAAGAAATTTACTTATTTTAAGAAATTTACTTTTTAAAGAAATTTACTTTTTTTAAGAAATTTACTTTTTTAAGAAATTTACTTTTTTTTAATTTACTTTTTAAAGAAATTTACTTTTTTAAGAGATTTTATTTTTTAAGAAATTTACTTTTTTAAGAAATTCACTTTTTAGAGAAATGTACTTTTTTAAGAAATTTACTTTTTTACGAAATTTACTTTTTTAAGAAATTTACTTTTTTAAGAAATTAACTTTTTTACGAAATTTATTTTTTTAAGGAATTGACTTCTTCAAGAAATTTATTTTTTAAGAAATTTACTTTTTTAAGAAATTTACTTTTTTAAGGAATTTACTTTTGTACGAAGTTTAATTTATTGAAGAAATTTACTTTTTTACGAAATTAACTTTTTTTAAGGAATTGGCTGTTTCAAGAAATTTATTTTTTAAGAAATTTACTTTTTTAAGAAATTTACCTTTTTAAAGAAATTTACTTTTTCAAGAAATTTTTTTTTAAGAAATTTACTTAAGAAATTTACGTTTTTTAAGAAATTCACTTTTTAAAGAAATGTACTTTTTAAAGAAATGTACTTTTTCAATAAATTTACACCAAAAGTGTATAACTTTTAGAAATAACTTTAGAAATTAGAAAGGTGACCAGCGTGTAATCTCGACAAAGTGCCCCATAGATGAGACGATTTTTATGGTCATTTTTCGTTTAAACTTTTCGGTAAAAATTTCATCAGTATACCGCGATATATATATTTATTCGCTTACGGACGCGAGTCGATTGACCGTTTAATATCGGAGTTCGTGAAGGTGATATCTTAACTTCCGGAGTTGAGCGCTCATCGAAACGTCGAGAAAAAAAAAGTCGTCCCGAAAAGTCGACGATAGAAGAAAAAAGATTGGCACAGAAAAATCACGCACCTGCATGGGAACGGAAAATACTTGCTTGGCAGGTTCGAGGGGCCTGAACATAGCGCCGAATATAATGCAATTGAGTACGATTCCCGACGTGATCATCATGGCCCCCCGCCAGCCGAACGCGCCGATGAGGTACTCGATGAAAGGCGCGAACAGTAGGGTACCCAATCCCGAGCCGCATACCGCGATACCGGTCGCCAGCGACCGATACTTCTCGAAGTAACACGTCACGCTCACGATCGCCGGCAAATATATCAGGCCGAATCCGAGACCTGGACAAAAAGCAACAATTTATCGCTGTATCGGCAATTTACTCGTGATTATTCACAAGCGACGAAAAAATGTCAAACGGTGAAAAGAGCGAAAAAAAATTTTCCTCCTTTTCCAGCAAAACCATAGGGAGGCGACGGGACGCTGACTCTTACCTTGCACATGTTGAGAATTCATTCCTCGCTTCAGTTTGCAGTTTTGAAACGAATCGAATTGAGAAAAATCGAAGCTTACACGTGGCCTATGATAATTGTTTTAAAGGGTTACCCCCACTTGCGATTTTGAAAAAATCGATTTTTTTTTATTGCATTTTTTTGAAGTATAAGTATCTGAGAATATGTCCTAAAAATTTCAAGTCGATCCGAACAAAATTGACTGAGATATGAGCGTTGAAAGAGAATAATCCGTGAATTGAAGAACTGAAATTGAAACTTTAAACGCGTTTTTCTCAAAATGGCATTTCTGAAGTCGGTGACCAAGATTACTCGAACACTAATGAACCGATCTTCTTGAAATTTTGCAGGCTTATTTAATACATAAAAATGTAGTCTTTAATCGTTCGATTTTTTTCGTTAAAATCGAACCATTAACTTTGACTGTCCGCCATTTTGGGAAAAATGAATATTTTTTAAAATCCTTCGATTAAAGACTAGTTTATACTTATATTTGACTAAATCCATCCGCATTTTTTTTTAAGATGATCCACTTCGCCGCAATGTTGGTTACCGCAAACCGTGTATATAAAAACATTATTTCATTCACGGCCATTTGTCACTAAACAATGTAATATTTTTCAATAAAAAAATTACTGAAAGTTCTTTAAGATGTGTTCTTTAAGATGGTATATTGATCGACTAAAAAAGTTTTGTAGTTTTCTTTAAAAAAATTCATGAAAAAGGCCTTTTTTGCGCTACAAGTGGGGGGGGGGTAACGCGTTAAAGGTAACAACTTTCATATCAATATCTACAATATAAAACTATCAGAAAAAATAGTCTTTTTTAGCGTCTAAAGTAAGACCCCTTAACCGAACTCGTAACGCGAGGAAAATTATTTTTTCTCATGTTATCACCCAAATTTGTTTACACGCTTTACGGTGTAGAGAACTTCGAAAAATTGGGGAAAAAAGTTTGAGTGATTCGCGTAGTTTAGAACGACCAGATAATCTTTGATAAGTCGTCTATTGAGAAAAAACCATTTTCACGATTGAACCAAATTGAATTATACTTGAACATTTTTTTTCATTACTCCATTTCCACCAACCAAATTTTGTTCTCGTAGTTTTGGGTTCTTGATATTTGAGAATCCTTAAGGGAAGGTAGCTGAGTAAATTTTTCAAAAAATCCCATCTCCAAGTTATCCCAAGCCTTGGGATGCCTTGGGCTCGTAGCTTCGATAGGCCAAAAAACAATTAGGGGACGTCGAGAAAAAATGTAGCGCATTCCAGCGTTGCAAACCTGAACATCATTGATAAACGAGTGATAGGCGGTAGAATGAATAAACGTTCACCTGTGCCGAGACCGATGGTGAGGTACAAAACAATGACGCTCGGTGCCCAGACACTCAGCAGGAGACACAAACTCGCCAGTATCGAGCCAGCGATCGTAACCGGTCGGCAACCGTACTTGTTCACGAAAATGCTCGATATCGGACCTGCAAAAAATACGTTTTTTTTTATTTCTCACATTTGAGGGACAAAAAAAATTCTAAAGATTCTTGGGATGAAAAAAATATTTTTTTCCCTTGCAAAAATCTTTTCGAATTATTGTCTCCACGGGAATTATCATTTTGATAGACCTCCATCGCGAGAACTACTTTTGTCCTCGCTGCCTTGAGGAAGCAGGAAATTCCAATTTTCTCGGCTCGCTAGAATCGGAGGAAAAGCCCTTGGGCGGAATTCCACATGAATCGCGCGTTCGAAACGGAGGAAAAATTTCTTACCAGAGCATAATGTGATGCCTACGAGAATCGATGCGATCCACGCTGTGGCTCCTTTACCCTCGTGGAAATAATACAAGAGCTCGAGGTAAAAAACTCCAAACGAATACGTCACTCCGTCAGCTGCAAAAAAGGGCACGACAAAAAACTGCATGAAAATTTCCGCATTTCCTTTAATTTCATCATTTTTCTTTAATTTCATCATTTTTCTTTAATTTTCTCATTTTTCTTTAATTTCCTCATTTTTCTTTAATTTCCTCATTTTTCTTTAATTTCCGCATTTTTCTTTAATTTCCTCATTTTTCTTTAATTTCCGCATTTTCTTTAATTTCCTCATTTTCTTTAATTTCCGCATTTTCTTTAATTTCCTCATTTTCTTTAATTTCCGCATTTTCTTTAATTTCCTCATTTTTCTTTAATTTCCGCATTTTCTTTAATTTCCTCATTTTCTTTCATTTCCTCATTTTTCTTTAATTTCCACATTTTCTTTAATTTCCTCATTTTCTTTAATTTCCTCATTTTTCTTTAATTTCCTCATTTTCTTTAATGTCCCCATTTTTATTTAATTTCCTCATTTTCTTTAATTTCCTCATTTTTCTTTAATTTCCCCAATTCCTTTAATTTCCCCAATTTCTTTAATTTCCACATTTTCTTCCATTTCCGCATTTTCTTTAATTTCCGCATTTTCTTTAATTTCCTTATTTTTCTTTAATTTCCGCATTTTCTTTAATTTCCTCATTTTCTTTAATTTCCGCATTTTCTTTAATTTCCCCATTTTCTTTAATTTCCGCATTTTCTTTAATTTCCTCATATTCTTTAATTTCCTAATTTTTCTTTAATTTCCTCATTTTCTTTAATTTCCTCATTTTTCTTTAATTTCCGCATTTTCTTTAATTTCCTCATTTTCTTTAGTTTCCTCACTTTCCTTAATTTCCTCGTGTTCTTCAATTTCCTCATTTTCTTTAAGGGACAACACCACATTAGGAATTTGGAAAAATCGTTTATTGTTGCTTAAAAAGACTTTGGGGTCATAAAAATAATTTGCAGTTGGGCCTGTAGCAAAATTTTTTTTTTCCAGAGGTTTAAATAGCGATTTTGCCGCAGCGCCCCGGAGCGCTGTGGCAAAACTTTTTTCAAACTGGGAGAACGGATTACTCGAACATCTTTGCAAGGATCGTTTTAAAATTTTGGTAGTAGCGTCACTATTACATTCTCTATGGGAGTACGTAGCCGTTTTTGAGTGAATGTAAACGTTTTTTTATAAACAATTTACTGCTTATTTTTTCGGCAAAAAATCGATTTATTTCTTTCAAAGTGGGCCTTTTTTCAAAATTCGATTTTAAAAAAGGTCCCTATGTAGTCCCATAGCTAATAATATACAGATTATAATGTTTTGTTTTTTTTCCATGTGGACTCTGTAATTTTGTACAACAATTATAATACATTTTGTTTTAATACTTTAATATGTGTCAAATAAACGCTCTAAAAAAATCCTATTTTCATACTACCAAAATAAATTGTCAAAGTTAGGCCTTATTTTCTGCCGCTAGAGTGGCGTTATCCCTTAATTACAATATTTTCTTTCATTTCCTCGTTTTCTCAAGTTTCCGTATTTTCTTCAATTTCTTCATTTTTTTAAATTTCCTTGTTTTCGTTAATTTCCTCATTGTCTTTTATTACCACATTTTCTTGAAATTCCTCGTTTTCTTTATTTCTCGCTTTTTGTTGAATTTTTGTGTTTTCTTCACTTTCTTTAATTTTCTCGTTTTCTTCGTTTGCCTCATTTTCTTTAATTTCCGCATTATTCCTTAATTTTCTCATTATTCCTCAATTTCCTAATTATTCTGCTATTTTATAATAATCATAGGAGCAATTTACTCAACAAAAAAAAACGTTTCGGGTTCGGTCATTTCATCGCGCGATACGATCTTGCAACGGCAATGATGCCGTTCTCGACGTTGAGACGAGACTACAGAAAAATTCGTGAAATAGATAAAGGACAGAAGTGTGCGAAGTTGCGGGGCAAATAAGGGGGCCGCACGCAATAGACGCGAAATGTAATCAAACCTGTCATTACGTCGTAGAAATAAACGCACACTCAATTGACAATTTCTCCAAATAATACTTAAGCCAAATTAAGTCATTAATTCATTTTCGGAAACATTCGCACGAAATTCGCCGACTGGAATTTGTTTACATATATTTTCATTTGTGTAAAAGGTCGCGTGTAAGTCATGAATAAATAATTCATCACGAAAAAAATTAAATTTTTTAATTCCGACCCAATAAGTACTAGTACTTATCTACTTTAAAAAAGAAATATTTTTTTAGATAAAAAATGCCACAGGCCCCTCTGGTACCGCAAACGCTGTCAACAAAAACACATCCCAGGAAAACGATTATAACTTTTTTACCGTTTGAAATTTTTTAACAAAATTTTCACACAATGTCGATAAAATGTCATACTTTAAAATGTATATCATGGTTGTCCAAAAAAATTCAGTTTTATACACAAAAAAATGTCTAAACATATCCTGACTTTTCTGACTTTTCGATTCCTGACTTTTAGCCGTCTCAACTGTATACAAGCCCTTCAGGGGCTTGCGCGGAGATTTCGCAACCGAGAAAAATATGGTTTTCGATACTTTTCCAAGTCCTCTTCGGAATAAAATAGCGTATTTTTGTATTGAGTTGTAATTGTCAAAACAAATTGAGCATTTTGAGCAAAGGATTAACATTCCATTTTTAGTACAATAGAATGACGAGAATTAAATTTCTAGTGCAAAACAATCCTGAAAAACGTTGTTTTTCTGTATCTCGTCGTAGAGAAAAAAAAAAATGATCACAGCTGCACTTCGAAGTGTATGAGTGAAATTTGATGCCATTAAAAAAAAAGTTATCCTCGTTCTGCTAAACTCAAAATGGAATTTCGATTTTTTTTCACAATGCTTAATTCTTTCTGGCAAATTCTCCTCATCACAAAATACGCTTTATTTTTTTTCGAAGGTGACTCGAAAAACCACCTAATATATTTTTCACGGTCGCAGTATCTCCGCGGCAGGCCTTCAAAAAACGTATGGCCGTCTTGTAATTCTCACCCTGCATATTTGGTCAATTGAGTCAGTACGACGAGAACAAGTCTACATAACCACGAAAAATATACGGTCGATTATGTGGGTTCATTGGAACGTGCGTATTTTTCTGTAATGAAATCACGATCGAATTGTAAAAATGCGAAACGAAAGAATATTTGGACGGCTGAAAAGTCTCTTATCGTGTTATCACGACATATTTCCGATAAGTATTCTATAAATGATAATGTTCACTGTAAATCAATACCCAAAGATAAGTGGCCGCACATTTCGATAGCTGTTGAGGACTTCCGAATCCAAGCAATAAAAAAAATATATATATTATTCGAGTAGCCACGCGGGATTTTCGAAAATTTTGCTCAAAGCTTGCCCGGTACGTTTTTCAAAACGAGCAATTATCCGAAAGCCCCCAATTGGCTAGTGCCCGGGACATTCTCCAATTTGTTGCCCGAAAAATGTCCTAACCTGCGAACTGGCGAATAGTATAATAATTCAACGAAACTATTTTTTCTTTTGGAAACGAGACGACTGGAAACGCCAAATTTTTTTTTTCGCTGCCAAAACTCAGACGACATCTGTCGGTTTGTCTCGAAGGGTTTCCGGCACAATGTTCTAGTTTCGTACTCACTGACGACGTGTATCATGAACGAGGCAAAAACGACGAACCAACCCCAGCCACCGTCCGGCGGCGGCGGTTGTCCCGTGCGAGGATCCGTCGCGTCCTCGAAATCGTCATTCTCGCAAATCTTCTTATCCTCGTCCCTCGCCTCCTCAACGTCGCGCGATCGTTTGCCGTTGTTTATCTTCTCCTCTCGAATTTTCTTCTCCGTCGTCGTCGAGTTCGCCATGACCGGCGTTCAGTTCTTTTTTCTTTCCCGCCTCTACACAACTTCGCTCACTTCCCAAATTTTCGTCTTTCCCGCGTTGCCGATTACTCGCGAGTGTTTGGGTTTAAAAATGGCTCGTACGAGCGTGGAGTTCAGCGCGCCGGATGTCCGCGACGAGTTCACATATTTCACTTCCGCTCTCAAACGATACGATTCGTGGAAATTTCACGAAAGAAAATCCGAATTTCCTACAACGTCTCGGCGGTGACTCGATTCATCCTCGATTCGTCGGAACGAAGAAAAAAAAGGGGAAAAAAAATTCTCGATGACCAGTGTGTACGGTCGATCATTCGAAGACTCTCCTCGATGCACTGCACGCAACGCGATTCGTCGCTTCTCTCATCACCGAATACGAAAATCCTCGAATCAGTGATAAACTTTCGCTCTTTAATTGATTTCTTTGTCATTAAAAAAAAAAACATTAATTCCCGAGCCACTCGAGTTTGCGGAACAACAGAAAGAAAAACAGTCGACCCTTGAGGCCTTATCTTCTCGCGTTAAGCGACTGGCTGGTCTAACGAAACATTATATTTTTGGCGCAATTGTTCGCACTCCGTGAGTCAATTAAAAATTTCACGTGGAAATCGTAAAAGTTCCAATCCCGTTGTCTTTTCTTTCTTTCACAACCAACGAAGTAACTTTGTTATTTCGAGGCAATGGATAATAACCACTGAAAAAAGAAAATAAATGTAAAACATGATCAATCTCTTTTTAAACGAACGAAACTTCAATTTAATCGAATATTAATTTAATTCGAAACATTTTTATAGAATTAATTGAATTGAATTCATGTAATTGATTAAATTGCATTGGGTTACCCGAATTAATCGAATTTATTTACTTTGATTAGTTTAATCGAATTCATCGAATTAATTTAACCGGATCAACGGAATGGAATTAATCGAATTAATGAAATTAATTCAATTATCCACATTTGTTTAATTAGATTAGTAGAACACGTTAAGTTATTTGACTCGATTGAACTAATGCGATTAGTTTAATGATTTGAATAAATCGCAATTATTCAATGAATCTGATCAATTGGATCAATTAACGAACTTCATTAATTGGATTCGTTCAGTTTGTGTAATTCTTCATTTTTGCTACCTTTCGTCTCGGATAATTCAATTTTAATGAATTTCAACAGCGAAAAAAAAGTTCCGCTATTGTTGCTGAATAATTTATTTTCTCATGACACGAAAACGAGAAGAAAAAATCGCTCTTTTATATAATTCTTTACGGATCAATTTAATTCATAACTTAATTACTCTTTGCCTCGTTCCTCCTCGAATAATTCAATTATATTGAATTTTAATCACGAACAAAAAACTTCTCAATTATTTAATTCTTGTTCGTTCTTATCACAAGATACATTTATCATTATTTTCTTGTGCTTTTTTTGCGATCGATTAGACGCGAGTGAATTATTCGCGGCACCGCGGTTTTGCGGGTAACGAGAGTATCCGCGTGTCGCTCTTTATATTTTCCTTCGCAACGTCGAGAGAACGTGACACGCTCGGCCGTTCGTATTCGAGGCGACTGATGCACGCGCGCAAGTCCACGCGGTTCTCCGCTGAGCAAGAATTCGCTGGCCGATGGACTTCGCGATGGTGGTGGAAATGCGAGACTTCTTTCTCGCGTACTATGTGCTCTCTCGAGAGCGAGAGATACGACAAAGGAATTTTCTCTCCCGCTCTCGTAAAATTGTAATCCGAAATTCCGAAATCGCGGCTCGAGTTTTATCGTGGAGTTTAATCTTCTCGGACGATTGTGAATCGTAGTGTCGTGTGAATTACGTTTGTGTGCGTAAAGTATTGTCCTTTGATCCCGCGAGGACTACTGAAGGGACAGTGCAAACTTGACTCATTTGCCCGGTAGCGTTTCAACGCCAGCTGGCAACACGCGAACGCCTGTACGTTACTGTACGTCTTTGTTGGCTCCGTGCGTCAACATCGCGCACTATCGCCCAAACAGAAGTCGTCGCTCTTTCGCGCCTTTGCCCTTCCATCGGGTGCTCCGGTGTTTTCAGCATTGACCCCACGAGCCCTGGGAAAATAAAGAAAGTCGTATGCTTTTGACTTTGTTCGTGCGAATAAAAGAAACTCTTCTGTATCGCAGAATAAAGAGTTAAGGGGCATACATAAATTAGGTAACGCAAAATTTCCCAATTTTACCCCCCCTCCCGCCACGTAACAGAACCGTAACACCTGGCCTCAACCCCCCCCCCCCCCCCCCTATTCCGTTACGTAACGGGGACTTTGTCGTCAATAATTGCGTTTTTTTTTTCAAAGAAATAACTAATTATGATAGGATCGGGTTTATACTAATTTTATGAAGTATATATTCATCTAGTTTTATACCAATTTTTATTAATTAAAAAGAAATTAACCCTGGTTTGTCGACGAAAAAATTCTCTTCGTTGTCCCATCGATATCTTTATGAAAGGTTATCTGTAAATAAAAAGTCACCAATTTATCGATATCTATACAAATGAAGCTATCGTTATGCGTAGCCGTTTTTTAATTTTTTTATTTTTTTACAAAATGCCGACAGTTTGGACATTTTTTTCTATCTTCAAGGCCCTTTTTTGTACTAAAGCAATCTGTAGAAATAGTAATGATCAAAATTTAAAAAATCGGTTGAAAAAATTGAAAATCGGTTGATAAGTATTTGAGTATTTGCTGAGACAAGGTCGAAAAAAGTAGTTTCGAGAAAATCGCGATCAAAGTTTTCGTTTCGTTATTCTTGATATAAAGTTATGTTTTTTTTTCTAGAATATTGATACTTACATTAAAGTTTCAAGTCGCGGGCAATATGACGGTTTTTCATCTTCATTATATTTCTCAAAATAATAAGAGCTTGCACTTCATCTATTCTGAACGGTGAGTTTTAAATTGAAAAACTTGAACATTCAGAAATTTTTCTATTTCTGGGAGTTCTAAAATCGTCACGTAACGCAAGCCTCGCCCCCCCCCCCCCCCCCCCAATGGCGTTACGTAATTTATATACGCCCCCTTATTCGAATTATTAATCGAAGTAATTGAGAATAATCGAATGGATCGCTATTCATTTCAATTCTCTATTAGTAAAATTAACAATCAGCGAACAAATTGTAATTTATTTGAATTCACGATGGAAACAATTGATAATAATCGAATGAATTGTGATTGATTCGAATTTGCGATTAAAATTAAATTGACTTGATTAAAATTAAATTGACTCGATTTAGTTTTGATTAAATTGAATTGAATTGACAATTAAAATAATTGAGAATGATGGAATTAACTCTGATTTACTTGAATCCATGACCAAATGAATCGAAAGTAAGCAAATGAACTGTCGTTCATTCACGATAGACACAATGGATAATAATCGAATGAACTGTGCTTAAATCTCAACGATTCAAATTCACCATTTAAATAATTGACAATAATCGAACGCCTTGTGATCGAATTCTCATCGAAGCGAATTCGCGATTAAAATAATTGACAATAATCGAATGAATTGTGCTTGAATCTGAACGATTCAACTTCGCCATTTGAGTCATTGACAATAATCGAATGCCTTGTGAGTGAATTCTCATTGATTCGAATTAACGATCAAAATAATTGTGAATGATCGAATAAATTATGTTTGACTCAAATTCAATTGAGTCAATTTCATCAATTCGACGAATGGTTGGCTACATACACACAGTAAAATGCTTATAAATATAAAACAATGTACGCGCACAACGTCGCTGGATATCGAGTGATAATTTATTGTTTTATCTAGGACATTAGTCATGGGTTATTCGCTATAATGATAACGAACACGGGCGACGCCGCACAAGTATAATTATAACGAGTGAATAAATATGTGAGTTTTGTTTATATGGTTACAAGGACGTCGCCAACTAATGGGCCAGGGGGGGGGGCAAGATGGGGAGGGGGGAATACGAATTTTAGACCGTTATATACATGCTTTCAAATATATAGGGGGAACCGCCCCCCCCCCCCCGGAGTCGCCCGTGTATTTTTTTTATTGGTTCGTTCCAGGCGTACAGGGGTATTTTCCCTTTTTACGAGCCCCACCCCAATCCGCCTCATCTTTGTTCTTACCTCCCATTCCACTTATCCCCACCCCCTCCCCA
This sequence comes from Ophion costatus, assembly GCA_951751655.1. NCBI lineage: Eukaryota > Metazoa > Arthropoda > Insecta > Hymenoptera > Ichneumonidae > Ophion > Ophion costatus. The sequence continues at coordinate 2,403,724 of OX632365.1, read as the reverse complement.
TTCCACAACTCTCCCCTTACCTTCTGCCCCCCCACCTTGCGCAACCGACTTCCCCCTCTCTGTATCGTATTCACGATGACATACCTACCATGGGTATAGGGAAACCGCGGAAAACCTATGCCGATACAGCCGGTCACAAGTTCGCTTCCCAGTCACGGGACTAGTCGTCTTTCGCCCAAAAATGTCGAAGAAAAAAACGAAAGTACGCGACAGGGATTCGAACCCGCGACCTCCCGGTCCGCTGGCCACCACGCTAACCACTAGACCAACGTACCGGTTGGAGACACTCTTGTATGGTTAGTATCAAAAAGAAAGAAACAGGCAGAGAGAAGGGGAGATAATTATTGCAGAAGTGGAAATAAGGGCAACTATAAATTATAAAATTCCCCAAGCCAATACGTACACAATGATAAACTCAACGAGTCGAACTCGATAATTGTGCGCGCCTGTACGATCCCCGAGCGTTCGAAAATTCAACGCTATTTAATCTTTAATCAATTCGAAAATTTCACACAATCGGATCAAGCTGGTTAATCCTTTTACGATGGTCTTTTCATAATCGGATGATATCGAATCGCACGTGGCAAGCAAATCTCGGTCAAGCACTCGCACACATTTTTTATCAGTACATATTTTTTTTATCCTCAGCGCCGCGAGCTCAGCGGTATATTATAGCTCGTCTGATGTGCACTTACGATAAATCCCCGAAGCTTCGAGAGCTCCAATCGGTCGTACCATCAGACCGCGCCTGTCGTCAGCTTTTTTTTATCTCTCATTGAAATATGCGCAATTAATCTATCTTTGTGACGAGGTATACAATATTTGTGTAGAGATTGGCTGCGAGCACGTCGAATTTTACGGAAACTTCGGTAAAAGCGATTAAATTATATATATATATATATATATATATATATATATATATATATATATATATATTTTTTTTATATTTACTTATTTTTATAATTACTTTTAAAAAAAATATATATATATATACTGGGTAGTGGACAAAAATTGAACACCCAAATGTCAGCTTTCGATTTGAAGAAACGTAGTAATGTTTTTTATAACGAAACGATGGACGGCATTTGTTACGGGAGATACATTTGTTACGAGTCCATGTTTATTTTTTTTTTTGAGTTATCAAAATCTTTGATATTTTTCCAAATGAACGGATGTGACGTTTTTTCAATCCTGTTGACGATCAATGCAGGTACTCAGATGTTCTTTTTTAAGTCGACCACTCTGTATATATACATATCGCATTTTTATATCCGTCTTCTGAATATTTCAGATTTTTATATTTGACATCAACTACTCAATAAAAGAATCTGCTAAAAATACGTTACAAGGACATTTTTTTCAAATATTTGTCGTATGGTGTTGAAGATTTTTTCATTTCTTCATTTCTATTATTATCTAAAATGCGCTTTTTTTTCGAAAATTTGAAATGACCCATTAACGTACTTTATTTGCATTAAAATTAACATGCAGTGTTAGACTTTGATATGAGCTATCGCACAGAATAATTTACAAAAATATTTCTCTTTTCCGAAGACTTATCTCAGATCGGTGAGGTGAGCAAATATTTTTTTTTTTCGTCCATCACACACACGCACACGTATATTGTCCATGTAATTCGTCAAATTTTACGAAAAAACGCAAAAAATTTAATTCTTTCGTACTATTCCAACCGATATTTTGCTACAGACACCGATGAATATATTCATACATAGAGACAATATCACCGACGTTCATACAATGGAACTTGTTGTTTCCCATTTGCTCGCAGAACGGATTTTTTGTTCTTCTTAATAACAGCGTTAAAAATTCTCTCGTATTCATTTGTTTGTCTCACGCACGTGCCGAGCCTTACATTGCTGCATCTTCAATTGAGCTTTCTCTTTGAATTTGCACTGAGACGCTGCGAGCTCTTTTTATACAACGATTGGTACTCGCTGCGAGGACAAGTGAGAGAGAGAGAGAGAGAGAGAGAGAGAGAGAGAGAGAGAGAGAGAGAGAGAGAGAGAGAGAGAGAGAGAGAGAGAGAGAGAGAGAGAGAGAAAGAGTGTGCAAAAGAGAGAGAGCAATCAAGAAACAGCGAGAGAGCGAGAAACAGCAAGGGGAGGGAAAGAGCGGAAGAGAGAGAGCGCGAGAGAAAGAGAGTGACCCCCACGAGGAAAACAGTGGCATCGTGCCATCGCAATGACATTTGCTTTCGCTTCAAATGTCTCGGGTAGGTTTTAATTATTTTCTCGCATCAAAGTGAATCGTCATATAGGCGTGTTCACATATATATATGTGCTCTCTTTTAAGGCAATCATTCAACGATATATATATATATATATTTGAAATTTTATAAAATTAATTATTATTTCCGATTTTCGGCCATTTTTATCTTTTGATATTAAAACTATATATATATATATATATATATATATATATATATATATATATATATTGTTGTCATAACAAGAAATGGAGGCTGACTGAAAATCAAAATAATTGACTCAATAAAATTGTGACAGGACAAATGCAATGAAGAGAGAAAATAAATTCTTTCCATTGCGACATAGTAACTAGAAATATTCGTAGCCCTAATAATAATGACACGTGGACACCCGGCCACACACACACACACACACACACACATGTATGTATGTATGTATATAATTCTTGATAATAATGTTCTCATAGAAGAGAGCATTTTTTACTAGCATAAGATGCGAACTCTTTCATCACATTCTTGAAAGAACCGATAAAAACTCTCATCTCAACTTAAATCAATCGCAAAATCGTCGTCCGTTGAATTCGTTTTCAATTTTTCTCCCATTTCAACGAAATTCCGTTAAAAAAAATCACATTCCTTCTCGAAAGCCCATAATTCCAAGCACAACTTCACGAAAGTTCTTTATTCGTATTCTCTCCTGTAAAAACGGCGAGGGGAACTCCAACGTCGTGCATGACGAGAGCGCTGGCACCTTGCATTTTCTCGCGCGGTCCAGTGCAAGGAAAACTGCTTTATTGCAACGGCTGTTTGTCTTTCGTCTCATCGATTAAAATAAGACACGATATCGCGGGGCGGCCACGTGACTCGCTCGAGACTGTTGCAACTGCGATCGTTTGTACGACGACACGTGGGCTGCTCTCACGCGAATACCCAGGGTACAAAACAATTCGTACGTGCGCTTTGTCCACGAGGTGTATACGCAGAAAAACGTCACGAGATCGATGAAGAAATTGATATTTTCATTTTCTTCGTTCGAACGTATCGCAGGGCACGCGCTAATGGAAAAACGTTGCTCTTGGGGGAATATCACGTGTACGTTTGCGAGTTACGCTTCCCGTGGAAATTTCAATGACCTACATGAGAAACGAAGGCCGGAACGGCACAGCGAAGGAGAGAGAGAAAGAGCCTCGTCCAGTGATCTTTGCTCGAGGCTGGAAAATCGAAACGAGGGCTTTGTTCCATTCGTTATTATTGTTATGAGTATTCCTACTGTGATAATTAATCATTATCCATTTATTTATTGTATTATTGTTAGTTATTGATGTTGAGATTATAGAGAAATATAGAGAAATGAGATTATAGATTCAAAAAAAAAATCGAATTAAAGTAATAGCTGTTAGCATTATAATATTTGGTAGCGCCGTTGTTTTTGCCATAAAACATTATCATTATTATATAAATACATTTTTAAAGAAAGACGATGAGCGTTGACTTGACGGAAAAATTGATAACCGCTGAAACCATTCGTCACGCGTTAAAATTTTTCCAAAGCTTTTCAAATTTATACGCCGTACTGAGTAGTAATGCGTCGTTATAAATAAAGCCGAATGCTTAAAAATAGTATACGTATATATGTGTGTGTCGGTATAAATGGTCGTATAGATATAATTATATCTTTTTACAATATTTATACACCGATGCGAATGTTTGTTCGGAGACGCTCCGAGCGACACATCGATAAATTTTGTTAATTAATTGCAGAAAAAAGCATACTGTTAATTCGACTATCGCTTTCGCGTTGCGGCCTCTCTTTACTCTCGCACTTCTCCCTCCGCTTCGCTCGAGCACGATGTCTTTATCAATTGTTATCGCCGATTTTTTTCTGCTTCGGTGCACATTTATGGAAAAGAGAGAGAGAGAGAGAGAGAGAGAGAGAGAGAGAGAGAGAGAGAGAAGAAGGAAGAGTTCTCGCAGCTCTTATCTCGTCTAAAATGTGTGCGCGCATATATCGAGACTATGGAATATTAAGCCATCTTGAAATATCCAATCGTACTGTCCTAGCATAATAATATTTACTCGCGGTCTACTAAACGTATTATTTTTGTTCGATTTTTGAAATACTTTTTTTCTTATTTACCATTCGCGTGTTTGTAATTTTCAAATCGTTATCGTTGTTTTTTTCGAAGTGTCCAAGTCGTTCGTGTTGTTTTTATCATTTTTCAAATCGTGAAAGTTGTTTTTTTATTTTTCTAATCGTCAAAGTTGTTTTTTTTATTTTTCAAATCGTGAAAGTTGTTTCTTTTATTTTTCAAATCGTTATAGTTGGTTGTTTTAACTTTCAAATCGTGAAAGTTGTTTTTTTATTTTTCAAATCGTGAAAGTTGTTTTTTTTATTTTTCAAATCGTGAAAGTTGTTTCTTTTATTTTTCAAATCGTTATAGTTGTTTTTTTTTACTTTCAAATCGTGAAAGTAGTTTTTTTATTTTTCAAATCGTGTAAGTTGTTTTTTTATTTTTGAAATCGTGAAAGTTGTTTCTTTTATTTTTCAAATCGTTATAGTTGTTTTTTTTAACCTTCAAATCGTTATTGTATTCTTTTTCGGTGAATTTTCAGAAGTGGGGCTCCTACTAGAATCAGACTAATTTTCTTCAAGGGTTCAAACAAACCCAAACAACCCTAAACAACCTCAAAGAACCCTAAACAAACCCAAACAGCTTCAAACAACCCTAAGCAACCCCAAACAAAAATTAGCCTGATTCTACTAGCAAGAGCCCCACTTCCGAATATTTACCTTTTTTCAAATAAAAGCTTGTTTTTTTTCGAATCAATGTTGTTTTTTAAATGTTCACTTCAATGTTGTTGTTTGTTTGACTTTCAAATCGATATTCTTGCTTTCTTTATCAACATCAATGCTGTCGTTTCGTTAATTTTTGATTGGTCGTTATTTTTTGTTCAGTTTCAGATTGTTGTTTTATTTTTAATTTTTTTTTTTTTTTTTGAAGAATTTGAATCACCGCGGTCATTGTTTTTTTTCTTCCATTGACTCGGGAATAGTATGCGGGAGGCGTCGCGGCGCCTAAACGACCGCACTCGGCGCACACGCGAGCTTCGCTGCGGCAAAAATATCCACGCGACGTTCGACGCCAAAATGTGTGCAGCCAACGAAAATATGATTTTCCGCGCTATCGCCTATTCGAGTTTGTCTAGGTTTCGTGACAATTGACAAATCATCCTCTTTGTTCGGGTTTGCACGGGGGATTTTTTTTTACGGTTTCGAACGTTCGCCGCGCCACGTAGGGTGCATTTTTTCAAGCAATTTCTTCGCCTTCGTTCCATTCTTGCAACGGCGACACTTTCTTCAAAGAGTAATAACTTCATCGCTTATCAATGATTTTCAATTGAAAAAAAAACTCGGTCTGTGCAAGACCATGTAACAATGGTGTGTAAAATTCCGACCTCGTCAGGACTTTATCCTTATAAATGAATAAATCCTGATAAATCTAACAAAAGCCAATAAATCCAAAGAGAAGCGACAATTCGAAAAATGGAAATGTATGAAAAAATATTTTATCCCTCGCAAAGTTGTTGCTGTGGTATTCATTAATGAAAATGGCGCTTTGAAAATGATTGTTAATTTCGTTAATTGTTTTCGATAATTGTTAAGGTTCACGTGGTGCGTAGGGGCCTTAGAAATCTAAAAAATCTCGGCTCTGATGTTTTGATGTCTCCAATATTAAACCGAAAAAAAATCATAATATGAAAATATGTAATCATATGTGCAAAAAAAATTTTAATGTGTAGCATAGACAGCTTCGATATAAAAAATCTTGAAAATTCGCTTACGTTACTTGAAAATGATATTAGGTTTTACGCTGAGGCTAGCCGTCCGGTTATCGGACGAATAAGCGTAGGTTATTCGTCCGGATAGCGGCTAATTTCACGCGGTTCACGCTGTATAACGCCCTAAAACCACAAACCCAAACAAACGACCCCAAAAAACCAACCCAAACCCAAAAAAACAAATACAATTATAACTATATTATGAAAAAAACCGTCTATGATATTATTATTATAGTTATTATTGTTATATACGTTTTTATTTTCATAATTTATATACATATTATTATAATTTTTCAATAATATATATCTTCTAAATGATTACACACCCATCGTTACAATTATTATTATCGTACATAATTTGCATATGTATTTAATGCAGCGCAATTGCATCTACGGCAAATCGCCTCGCACAATCATTCAACTCCGCATCAATAACGAGCATTTCGAATAGCCATTAGTTGTCCATGCGACGGGTTAATGCAGAGAGCGCCAGCACAACGAAAAACAGACACGTGTGACGCATGCTGCGAACACAATGACGACATACGTAACTCCAAAGAGCATACTGGCCTGTTATTCGAAGGTTCGGAAAAAAAACAAATCATCTATTATCGTCTTCATTATCATGTGTGTCAGGGAACGAAGCAATAGAAGTAACGCCTATAAAAAACGCGATATCGCGGAAAAATTTAGTCGCCACGCGTCGAGCCCATCTCGAATATGTTTTTCTTCCTCATTGAGCAATTTTTTCCTCGCGCTATTCAACCCGGAGTTTTTCGCTATTTCGTTCGTGTATATATGAAGGTACAATTATAAGAGGGCCGTGTATTTTTCAACGACGTTGCCCGGAGATTTTGCAACTGAGAGAAATATATTCGCTCGCTCTTCAAGTCCTCGAAAAAAATTTAGTGTTTTTTTGTGATGAATAGTATTTGCCAGTAAAAATTGAACATTCTGGAAAAAAAAATTAAAACGGCTTTTCAAGGCCTTTCGGAAAACATATAGTATTTTTTTTTGTGATGTGTAGTATTTGCCGAAGAAAGTTAAAAATTCTGGAAAACAAATTAAAATTCCCATTTGTCTTCGGCAAAATGACGATTACTGAATTCCGAATACGGAACAGCCCTGAAAAACTTTTCGCCGAGGCCAGCTGTCCGGTTATCGGACGAATGAGAGTATCTTATTCGTCCGGACAGCGGCTCATTTCACGCGGTTCACGCTGTACAACGTCCCCCAACAAACTATCCCAAACACACGAACCCAAACAAATGAATACAAACCCAAAATGACAAACGCAAACGAACCACCCCAAAAAGCAAACCCAAAGCCAAATAAACAAACCAAAAAAAAAACGAAAACCAAACAACCCAAGCCAAACAAACAAGCCCAAACACAACCAACCAAGCCAAATAAAAAAAAACCCTAACACAACTAACCAATCCAAACCGAAACACAACCAACCAACCTCAACCCAAACAAAATTATAAAGATTTTCTTCGGATGACTACGTGTAAATTATTCTTCCGGACAGTTTGTTTAACAATTTAACACAATCTATCCGGACAATTATATATATGGTATTCGTCCGGATACTAGCCTACGCGAATCACAGTGATGTGTACGCCTACTGGAAATACGGCGTGAACTGAGCCGCTATCCGGACGAATAACATACGCTTATTCGTCCGATAACCGGACGGTGAGATCACGGAGACTAGATACCCGGAGACCAAACTTCCGTGCAAAGGCGCCAAAAAAAGCGTCCCCAAAAATGGCTCCAGCATAGATGCCGCTGGGATGCCGCGGGCCCTATGTATAGTAATATCATGGAGGCTAGCCTCTCTGATCGGACCCATGTTTGCATATATCTATACATGTGGTCCGGAGCACCCCAGCGCCATCTATCGTGATACCGTTTTGGGGACGAGTTGAAAGGCCGAGTGTGGCCGACTGTATCTAGTCTTCATGCAGGGAGACTAGAGTAAAGGAGTGGGAACTCCATAGGAGATAAGCAGCGAAAGACGGCCCCAAAATCCCGACTTATACGTGACCGCAAGAGGCGCTGCGATCGCGACTCTCCGAAGTATAGTAATACTTGTAGCTAAAGGTTCTAGGCATGCGCATGTATTCATTTATTTATTTCATGTATTCATTTTTATGTATTTGGGTTCGTATTGTTTGTGTTTATCACGTGTACCACGTGCCTCCACCTATCTTCAGTGTTTTTCCGCTTACCCTCTTATTGTTTTGGAGCGCGCACGAGTCTCGTCGTTGCGATTCTCCAATAAGTCACGTTTCGCTCGCCTCCCTTGACACTCGCGCTCGGTTATTTTTGTTGCTAATTAAGGCGGGAGGTGTGTAAAGCGTACAATGTGCACGGGAAAAAAAACTACACGACGCACTATAAAACGTTGAACGTTATCATGGCCAATGGTAGACTCGGTCGATAACATTTTTCAATTGCAAAGGAATTTTTTGCCTCCATTGTATTTTTCTTCTTAAAAAATTCACTGCGGCAATAATTATAATCATTAATTATTATATTTATTAATAATTATGTGATTATAATAATATACGATATTATATAAAAATATGATTATATTATATAATAATAATTATTATTATATAAGTATTACATAATTATTATATAATTATTAATAATAATTATTATATAATTATTAATAACAATTATTATATAATTATTAATAATTATTATATAATTATTAATAATTATAATTATTAATTTCAATTACTTCCCTTTCGTTATTATCACAATTATGTATTTATTATTATTATTGCCGTTGTTGTATATTATTATTATTGTTATTATTATTAATTACACATTCTTGTATCAACACCAATAACAACAATATTTATGGAATTATTTATGGACTTTATGGAACTATTTTTAACAACGTTATTATTGTTATTATTACTTACACACATTTATTATTTTTGCAATAGTAACAATAACATGATTCACGGCTACGTTATTATTATTGTTATTAATGATTGTTATATATTATTGTTATAATAATACGATTATTATTATTATTATAACTATGATAATAATAACAATAATCATAGTAATCGTATATTATATTATTATTGTTGTCGTTTGGGTTCGCGTTTCATTATTGTCGCAATGATTTGTTTATTACTTTTTTATTGTTATTTATTCCGTATACATTGTTGCAACATCAATGGTATAATCATTATCATAACAACTATGATTATTACTTATGGTCCGCGTTTCCTCGTCGCCCCAATTATTATTATTGTCGTTGGCGTTATTGCAGCGACGATAATTAAGAACTGGAAGAATTATTATTATTATTTGCAATTCGCGGTATCCAGCCAGAATTATTATTATTGTGATTGTTGCAATAATAATTATCGTTACGATCTAGCTGGTCGCCTCCAATTTATGCGCTGAACATTTTTAAAATTAACTTTGTTGTTCGGCTGGCAAAAGATGAAAAAAGTTGTCGAAATTGTTATTTTTCGCACTGTGTTCGAAAAACGGTGGCGGCCGGAAACGATTACTTTTTTTTTTTGCTCCAATTCTTGTGACTGGGTAAGACCGTGCGCGAGCGTAGTCGGCACGCGAGTGCTCGGTTGTTCCCGCGGATTCGCGTATGTTTGCCATACGAAGTACTGGCACGCTGGCTGCCTCGCGCGCGGCTTCCTTTTTCGTATATTTATCAAGCGAGACCGTTCACCGCACAGTGTAACGCAGAAAAAAAAGAACGCGCGCACACGAACGCTTCGCGTTCTTCGCGTTTGATAGCCGACGAACGATAAGAGTGTATGTGAGAGAGAGAGAGAGAGAGAGAGCGCGAGCAAATGCGACTTTTCTCAATTACTTGTTCACACGCCTCGAGGACGAGGCAAGACGCTCGTAATAGCCGCGATGAGAATTTTAGAGACGAACTTCGGTGTTCGTTATCGACGGTCACAAATAAACGAGCTTGCAGAGAAATCATTTTATTGCTTTTTTTTTATCGATGATAATGGAGCAATCGCGAATCGTGGGACAAGGCTGTGAGAGTGATTTTCGTTTTTTTTTTTTTACTGTATGGTAAAGTAGAGCGGTTTTATGACGTTGAAGTTTGCATCGTTGAATTACTAATTAATTTATTATTATATTAGTATTAGCTAATTAATAAAATTACTATAAGTTGTAGACGGCCAAGGCCAAGTTGAATTCCATTTCAACATCTACCCGTCCTTATTGAAAAACTCTTTATAAACTTTAATAACTGGAAAACCATTTAAAACTTTCTAAAATATGGAAAACTTTTTTATACGGTTTTAAATGTGGAAAGCTTTTTTAAATTTGGTTTCAAATATGGAAAACCATATATAAAACTTTAATAACTGGAAAACTAATTAAAACTCATTTATTTTGCTACATGGAAAACCATTTAAAACTCAATATTTTACTGCCTGGAAAACCATAAAACAATTTAGAATGGGCGACAAGCACAGAGTTTTCATTTGTGTCGACTGTGGGGGACAAACTTGCTTTATTTACGATTTTTTAATATTTTGTATTTTTTGACATTTTTTTTTTTTCAAATTTGAAAAAAATATTTTTCGTGTATATTGTGCTGCATTTTACTATGATCTCATAATTTTTCGAGCCGCTGTTGCGAATAAATTGCTCATTTTTCACGATCGAAACCTCTTTTTGAACGTCCACTATGGAGCTATTTTTTTCCTTAAACTATCTTATGTCAAGAGTATCACCCTACATTTTTTCTTGGAATTTCAATGATGATTTTTTAACGAAAAAATGGCTCTTTTCACGCATTGATCCCGTACCGGATTTTTCCCCGCCATTTTGAAAGTCGCTTACAATATTATACTGAGAATGCCACATTCCAGAAGGTTCAAACTAACGCCCTGAATTTTTATAAGCCATTCGGAACGATAGAATCAACGTGGCAATCGTTTAAACATGGCTGGGGTCAAACGGACCCCACGTGATCAACCGAGTTGCTGGCCGAGGGTGTAACCTCGAAGGGTAAATTTATTATTTTATTCATACTTTGATCGTTAGCCCCGAAAAAATTAGTCCATTCGGGAAATTGTCCATTCGGAATATTGTATTCGAAAAATTGTCAATTCGGAATATTGTATTCGAAAAATTGTCCATTCGGAATATTGTATTCGAAAAATTGTTCATTCGGCAAATTGTGTACGGAAAATTGTCCGTTCCATAAACTGTGTTCGGGAAATAATTCTTTCGGGAAATTGTATCAAAGAAATTATCATTCGGACAATTGTTTCGAAGAATTTTCCGCAAACGTTAAACCTTAGCTTTTTTCAATTTTTTTTTGCATATCTAAGTAGTTAGCTAACCCACTCAGCATTTTTGCCTCTGGTGATCTGTCTTTCGATGCATCGAGACGATCTGACGCTGCACGTGTTTTTGTTACCCCCACAAGGGAGAATCGCTGCGCGAATCGGCGGCTCGGAACTCCGCCGCCAGTGCTGCTCCGAGTCGTCGTCCCTTCGAATCGTTCGTCGCGCGCGCGCGCCGGCCTAAAATACAGCCCGCAATGACAAAGAGCGCGTATGCAGATGAGCGCGATCGCGCATCGTCGCGGGAGTAACGAACGGTCAACGGCGCGTCCCTCTCGTCGTGTACAATGGTGCGAGAGAGTCGCCCGCGTCGCGCAACTTTGACGCACCGGGGAAAAATACCTCTTACGCACGGGCCCGCGATCTTTATTCGCTGCGATTTTGTTGGAGACATTCCATCGAGGAAAAAAGAAGCGTTGAAGAAAAATGCTTCTCCCGATCAGAGCCCACGAATTGGACCGGAAGTTTATTCGCTATTCTCAAATCCATAGACATTATTTGTTTTCGACTTTTAATAACATTTATATCGAATTGAAAAATAACTATTTATTTATGGTCTCAGGTGTTACTTTGAAATTTTGTTTCTATCAATTTATAGTCTTAACATTTTTATCGAATATTTTCCGATTGATAATCATCGAAACAAATTTGTTATCTCAACATTCATTCGACTGATCTTAAATTCCATTTATTCTTATATTGATCGCAAAAATGTGCTTTCTTTTCAAATGCGATTTCGTGAATTCATGAAAATATAGGATTAAAATATTAAAAGTAAAATTAAATATTTCCAATTGCATATTCATTTGGTTTTAAAAATAAATGAAAGAAAGGTTCCTAAAATAAGAAAATTATTATAATGCTGCATATAGATCTTCATCCAATAAGGCTTGCAATTCGTTGTCTGCGTACTTTTTCGATGGTTTCCCACGCTCTTCGTTTCTCACGTCAAAATCACCACTTTTCAATTTTTGCACCACTCGAAATACTGTGTTTTACCAAGAGCACGTTCACCGTAAACTTCGAGAAGCATTCGATGCGATTCTGCAGCAGTTTTCTTCAAATGATAACTAAACTGAGAAATGATTCTTCAAATGATACAAAATCGCTAATATTTCAAGGTTACGGTCTTGCCGGATGTCCAACTTTACGATATGACGTTTTACATCTGACCATTTCAACCATAACATTCTGGTGGGGCCATCTTTCGTCAAACGGCGGAGACTTATTTTTACTCCCAATATATATATATATATACAGGGTGAGGCACTAACTGTTGCCACCTTGAGTATCTCTGTAATTATCGACGTCACAAAAAAATGTTTGAAACAAAAGTTGTACCGTACGAAAGGGGTCTTCGAATGCGACCATTTTTTTTAATCTCAGTGGCGGCACTGTCGCACAGTAGAGGTCACCTCCACTTTTTTTAATGGGACGGTCCATTTTTTTCAACTACCTTGTAGAGCATCGGAAACTGCATACAAAATATTTAGGGGTCAAAGTCGTTCAAGGTCATTTAAGATCGAACAGTGACATGAACTTTATTTTTATGTGAAATTACCTTTATTCACAGTAGATGTTCAAAGTGATTGCCATTGGAATCAATGCAGTATCAATTATTTTTTGTCTTATTGTTAGTTCTTCCCCCTTTGCATTCTTCCCATGCCCTTCCTTTGCATGCCCTTGCTCCATCCCATACTTCTGCCCCATATAACATTCCACTTTTTACGATCGCCTCCGTCAGCTGTAATTTCGTTTTTAAGCTGCTATCCTTGCTCTTTTGAAAATACCCCAAGTTGCGTTGATCACGTTTTATTTTTCCAGCTATAACTTTCAAATGTTTTTCAACAGAATTTCCTGAGGAGAACCATATGGCAGTTGTACTCAAGATGACGTATTCTCTTTTCTCAGTCTTTACAAATATTCACGAGTAACGATGACGTTCTATGGTCGGCCAAGAAGTGTTGCTAGTAGCAAAATATCATACAGCCATAAGTGAACGCGAGCTTTTACGTAATAAATATCTTCGTGGTTGTGAAATTAAAAGATAACCGACAACGTGTTATTATCTGGTGCTAAAAATACCCGGCCAGTAAGATTTGTTCTAGTTGAACTAATTTATTCATAATCTAGGGTCATAGTACTTCACAAATACTGCACAACGGATGTTCTAACTCCGGAGTTTTCGGTGAGACAAATAAACAAAATCTGCGTTCACTTATGGGTCAGTTGACGTACCAAGATAAAACCAGACATAAAGTCAGATCTTTTTTCGTCGGGGGTGCCTGGCTATTATCAACGAGCCACGACACGTCAGAGCTGGTCACAAGAACACATGACCAAGACCATTGGAGCTGTGAGGAAGAATATAACGCTAGATGCTTTTAGCATCCAACCTATAGCATCCAATCATTTTAACGCGCCGCAGGTGACGCTTCATCGCCACTATTATAATGTTCCGATACATATTCGTTGCTGTAAACCAACCTTTGACCCAAATGATGCATCTCAGCATAATTCGGTCGACGTGCGTAGGATGACATACATATGTCATCTTAGACTGAAGTATGTCCTCTTACAGACGTCGACCTCCAAGTGGTTTTTTGTTTTCCTATTTTTTATTAAAGTAACTATTGTTATTAGCTTAGCTTTGAATGTATACGTCATTTATTTTTATGTTTATCGTAAAAGAAAAAGTATTTCATCTCAAGCACAACGCCCACACCCCTCAATACTTATACTCTTCGTCTATTTCCAATTCCTGTTTCCTATACTCCAATTTCTTTTTTCTTCTTTCGTCCTCTGATATGGAATATCATGATTCCCTCGGCTGAAAGAAAAGTTTGTAATTTATTCACATTTTTGATAAAATTTCTATTTTTATTCGAAAATGCCTCTAAACAATTATTATATTCGAAAATTTTAGTGAACTTCAGTGGAATATTGAAAAAAATATTGTTCATTTTCAAGTGTCATGAAAGCATTATTCTTTTTATCCCAAAGTCGCATCAATTTAGTATCATCTGTATTGGAAAAATGTATCGCATAATGGACGATGGGAGAATTATTTTTCGAAATTCATTTATAATTCAATTCAACGAAATTCGATTGTTATTTATTAATAAATGTAATTTGAAAATTGTATCGAATAATAAACAAGTAATGAAAGAATTATTTTCGAAATAGGATTTTTATTTTTCATTCGCGTTTTTCATTAAATAATTATTCTTTTTATTTGAAAATGTCATTAGTTAATTATCATCCATATTAAAAAATTATATCAAATAATAATTGAATGAAAAAAATGTCCGCTGGTTGCTTTTCGTAAAGTATTTTTTTTTAAAGAATTCTAATATTCTTAAATCAAATATTCGACATTTGTATTGAACTTAAAAGTTTAGTAAACCGATTTATCGACAGGTTTTCGCGTTATTGTTGAAAGTTGATATTTCCAATATCCTCAATCTGACAACTTTTTTCGGCTGATCTAGACTGTAAAAACGCCTCAACATTTCTACGCATCCTTATTGGAAATTCACGACCGCAAGTTGCAAAAAAAATCATTCGGGTGAGGATAAAAATGAAGAAGAGGGAATGAAAAAAAAATGGTTGCATTCCGATGCAAACTTCAACGTCACTCGCTCCCTTCACTCGATCTCGTTGGTCGCATTGTTGGTCAGGTTCGTGGGGTGGTCGCTCATCTGCGGGCGGCTCTCGTAACTGCAAATGGTAACTCCGTGACGATGTCCCGGGGTCCACTCTCCCTTTAACCCTATGTAATCGATTCTCGTTCGGTCGGCGTCGCTGTTCCCGGTGAGGTGAATTGTCAGATGATGCACCGACGAAAACTTCACGACCCTGCGAAGGAAAGAAAACGGGCGGTTACACGTCGAACGATCGTAAACAAAATGTCGACGGGAACTGCTTCGATTTTGGCATCTTTTAGATAAATTGCTTCGACTTTGGCAACTTTTTTTTTCTCCAAAACGAAGTTGAACTTTTGTCGGAGGTCTCTAGGTGTAAAAAAATCGCGATAGTGCAATGCGATCGCGTGTTTTTTTTTTGTTTGATTTACTCTCAGGCCACTTGTATCGAGGGGTCAAGCTTACTTTATCGGATACTCGTGAACGCCATAATCGTCTTTGACGAGCTCGAATTCCTGATCGCACGGAGATCCGGTCTCGTCGAAACCCATCTTCGGACGATTTTTGTACCTGCGGAAAATTAGAAACTGGTTTCCTTCTCGAGCAACGGCAGTCAGTCTGAGTACGTTGTAAAAGGATCTTTTGAGAAATCACAGCAACAACAAATATCTCCAAGTGTGTAGTCATTTGCTTGTGGAATCATTTGAAGCATCAAAATTTCGAAAATATTATTTTTCATTGCCCAGGTCTTAAATTTAATTTGCAACGGAATTTGTGTGATGATTCCAAGAGTTGGCCGAGTCTAAGGGTTGAGAGTATTTTCCTTTGAGTTTCTTCGAAACTATCTTTGATGATACAGTGTAAGTCGTATCTTCTCTGATGTAGCGAGCTGGGAAATCCCAGTTGACCAAACTTCGAACACTTTAATCTCCCGTCTACAATGCCTCGGTGCTCACAGCTTCATGTTGGAAGGTTGGGAAGAGTCCGGCCCGCCGATCACGATTATTCCCTTGAGTTTCACATCGCCGGTGAACCTGTGGACAGAAGAGACCTCGTTGGACCAACAGCTACGATGAAGACTCGTCTCAAAGTTTTTCCCAGAGAACGGACGTCTCTGGCAAGGACGAGCGTATCTTACTGCATCTTACGGAATATTGAACAGTAGCTCGTCGTCGTCGTCGCTCTCCACGTACTGCGAAAAGAAGCCCGTATTATTTTCAGTGACATTCGCGTCGCTTTGGATCTTTCGACAAACAGCGCGACAACGAACCTGAGTACGATTCAAGCGTTCCGCCCAAGTCTTGAAGACTTTGACGCCGGAGCCCTCCTCGCGTTCGTTTAGACACTCTACGCCATCTTTGTTTATTTTTTGATAGAGAGTGTACTCCAGGCCTAGCTCGCCTTCGTGCCTGTGTTTTCCGGCGCAGCTGCACGGATGGTCCATTTTTCCCTTTTATTCCTCCTCTCGATACGACCTTGAAAGGGGCGATTTGTGAATCGTGATGAAACGTCGGAAATAAAATCGTTATCACTTGTCGCAAAAAAGTACGAAAGGAAATTGAAAATCGCTTAAACCTTCGTCAACAAACGCAAATGATTAGCGGACTAGTTGTTCGGTTAAAAAAAAACACATTTCAGGAATTTGGTCTATCGTACGTCGGGGATGGGTGCGATAAAACGAAAAAAGAACATACTCACTTTGTAGTCACGTCACGTCAATCTCGGCGACCGAACGTAGATGCTTCCGGTCTTTGCGATACAACAATACCGCGAAAACGACACGCGCTTGCGATTATTTTGAACTCGTGAATTGAGCATTTTTGTAACCATGCCGGCGTGCGTATAACCGTGTGTATACATATATATAGCCGTGCAAGACCATTTTTACATATTACCGACCGTCGGTAATGAAGTTTAGGTGTACAACGCTCCCTAGCGGTACAAACGGGTATTATTATTGCAAACGCTGAGAGGTGTGCAAACGCTCCACCAACGGATAAGGTCCTCCTTGAGTACCTCCAACCACTCCAGGCGCCAATTTCGCGCGGTTGTCGCATAGAAACAATTATTATTACAGCAATTATTATTATTGCATCAATTATTGTCATTGCCACAATCATCATCGTTGCAACAATTGTAATTATTACAACAATTATTTTCATTGATACAGTAATTATAATTGCAGCAAATATCATCCGGTGTACATTCTGAAAAACCTTGAAGCACGCGGGTTTGCCCAAATTTCTTTTCTCCTCAGAGAAATCGAATTTGATTTGCATTTTTTCACGCGGGCCTACGAAGCTTCAATTTTCTGCTGCAAACATCATTGGATCATACAGTATACTTTTATTTACATTAAATGTTCCTGTAACAATGATTTTACCAGATAATCATAATAGATATTATTCGTATTCGCGCGCGGTCGTACTAAATAGAAACTACCGTGTGTTTGTGTGTGTATGTGTTATTTCCCAACCTGAAAGTTTCCGATATAAGGATCATAACTCTGCACCATTCATGGCAATAATCATACTAATAATTATATATATAAGTCTTCATATATATATAAATATACATAGGCAGGTTGATTAACTAGAAGTTGGTCACTCAAAAGCACGTATGAATATTGATGTTAAACGAAAAAGTCAGACTGAATTTGTACGGGCTGTCAGTTTACATTTTGGTAGCTGTAGATTTTTGTCCAGTTGACGTATCAAACTGATTTCAAGGTAACCTCTACTTTATTCAAAGGAAAGCCCCTTTTTGACTGGCCACGAATATAGAGCACAAAAAAACTGATGACCTACAATATCATGACCTTGAAATAAGAAAAAAATTGCAAAGCAGTGATCAAAGCAAGGCTAGACAAAAAGTGGGCGGTTTCGCAGTCTTTCGTTTTGTTTTTATGTGCTCTAGATCTGTGGCCAATGAAAGAACGGGTTTCCCTTGAAAAGTCAAGGTGACCTTGAAATAAGGTTGACACCTCGACTTGAAAAAAAAGTTAAGGCTACCAAAATGTAGACATTGGTAAAGCATTCAATTTTCGCCCTGACTTTTTTGTCTGGAATCAATATTTATAGGTATTTTCGAACGACTAACTTCCAGTAAATCACCCTGTGTGTGTATGTATGTGCATATATACACACAGGGTGTATCTTAACTACTAGTTTCCCATTCGTGAGCATACAGGCTGGCTCTTTCCAAACAAAACACTTTTTTCTTTACTCGTGAATATCTCGGCCAATTTTTGTCGCACGACATTAAATAAAAAGCGTTTCGCTTGGAAAGAGGCACCCTATATGCTCACGAACGGAAAACTAGTAGTAAGATACACCCTGTGTGTATATATATATGAGGCACTCCACGCCATTTCGCTCGGCCGTGACACAGACCATTAAAAATTTTGTTGATTTTTTTAAATAAAATAGTATGCTGTGCGAGGAGTATTTTCACAAATTTTTAAATTTTTATCAGATGTATTTTAGAAGTTACAATTTTTCGAAAAATCTGGATTTCAGAAAGTTCGAAAACGTTCTAATGCCGATATCTTTTGAATTAATCGATATATCGAAAAATGTCTATAGATCGGTTTTTTCCATATTAGTTTACACTTTCATAAAAAAAAGAGGAAAATTTTTTAAATCATCGTTATCAACATTTTTCAGCGTGTAAAGTGAAAACTATTTTTTAAAAGAGGATCGCCATTTTTTTTTCTTTCAAAAAATTCTCCAAAATAATATGATGAAATATATGAATTTTAACGCTAGTCCCATTGTGGGCCCATTTTTCCTTGTATTTTTTATAAAATAAATTCAATTCTTTTTCACGAAAATTTCGAGTGTTTCGTATGAATTGCTAATAATTTTTATTACTAATAATACTCGTAAGTAATAATGATTGTAATTATGTAAAATTAGTAATTGTAGTGTTAATTTTACAATTAGTAGCCCGATTTAATATGTTGAACAATTATTTTCCGCTCGCTTAGAAATGGTACAAAAACGTTTTAAAAAATATTGCCAATACGATAAATATGATTCATACGAAAGACTCGAAATTTTCGTGAAAAAAAATTGAATTTATTTTTTTTTAATACAAGGAAAAATGGGCCCACAATGGGACTAGCGTTAAAATGTATACAATTCATCATATTATGTTACAGAATTTTTTGGAAAAAAAAACAAATGTTAATCATCATTAGAAAAATAGTTTTCACTTTACACGCTGAAAAAATGTTGACAACGATGATGTAAAATTTGTTTCCTTCTCTTTTATGAAAATGTGAATTAATATGAAAAAAATCGATCTATAGACATTTTTCGATATATCGATTAATTTAAGAGATATCGGCGCTAGAACGTTTCCAAACTTTCTGAAATCCAGATTTTCCGCAAAATTGTAACTTCTGAAATACATGCGATAAAAATTTGAAAATTTGTGAAAATACTGCTTGCATAGCGTACTATTTTATAAATAAAAATTAAAAATGGGCAGGGTCACGGCCCAGCGAAATGGCGTGGAATGCCTCATATATATATATATATATATTCATGAATGTATTTGTATCACACATACAACGTAAATCGCCACGTACAGATACCCTCCATCGCGACTCTCCGATATTTCAATTCACCGTGTACATCTGTGTCTTTTTTTTCGTGTGACCGGAACGACATATTTCACTGTTTACAGAACCACACTTATAAAATTTCAATTCACAATACAGCATATACACCTAAACAAAAAGCAGATCATTTTCGTCCGTGATATATATTTATATATCTCATGTCCCTAAGCATTCCATCGCCTGTACATATATAATTTTTTTCTCTTTCTCTTCATTCTTCGTTTCTTTTTATGCCATCGCTTCGCTCTGTATACTCTAAAAGGGATTTCTCTTGGTCGAGTTTTCCCTGCCATTGAGAAATTTCTCATCAACATTATCATCGTCGCGCGTGTACTGTTTGGACCCGCGGCACTTTTATATCCTCAGCTCTCCTTTGTTTTCTTGGATTCGCGGGATTCACGGTGATCGAGGATAATCGAGACAGCTGCACGGATTCACGAGACACGATATACGGAATAAGGCTCACGGTGTTTTTTTTTTTTTCGTTTTTTCTTTTTCGTCTCGTTTTTTCGTAGCTCCCAAGGCTCTGGCGACCGCGTACAGCTCGGAACTTCGGTATGCAAGTGTGCGTGTGTGGGTGTGTGTGTATGCGTGTGGAAGAGAAAGGAGAGAAGAAAATTCGACGGGTTGAACAATAGTTCGGAGTATTTCGATTTTTGAATACAAAAAACGAACGAATTGGGAAAAATCGAGCGGAATATGAAGAGAACGTATATCGCGATGCACATCTCAAGCATGTACCCGGTGACAATTGTAAGGTAGCCATGAGTTTTTTAGGGCGCGGAGATTTTGCGATCCCGAAGAATATGCTTTTTAATCATTTCTCAAGTCCTCTTGGAACAGAAAATATAGCGTGTTTTTACGATGAGTTATATTCACCAGAAAAAAAAACAACACGAGCACTCCGGAAAAAAATAATTCCATTTTGCATTCAGCCGAATGAAGACAATCAAATTCCGAATACGAAACAATTCTAGAAAATGTTCTTTAAATGGAATCGACTTCCATATATCTACTTGAAAATTCATCTTTGATCATTTTTTTCCTCGATTACGGTATGGACAATTTTTTTTTCTCAATATTGCTTCGTAATCGTAATTCAATTTTTATTTTTTCTCAGAACGCTACGTTTGTCGGGCGGATATCGCTCATCGCAAAAGTTGGAACCATTTTTTTGTTTCGAAGAGGACTTTAAGGACCATTGAGAACCTTCAAGACGGGATATCTAAGCCAGCCGAAAATAAGCGAATTTCCAAGATTTTTCGTAACGAAAATATTCAGTCTCCATACCTAAAATATTACGTACATATTATTGCATCTTTCAATATCCCTGAAAAGTTCTGTTTTTAAATATTTAACATTTTCGGCTGTACTAGACTTGCTTCGGAGACGGTTGCCGCCCGGGTTGTTCCACGGCGGCATCAGAACCACGAAGTTTTACATTTGTTAATCCCCCATTCTCTACGTGAACCTAAAAAGTCCGAAGATAAGTGAAAATTCGAAAAATGGTACGTCTTTGAAAAAAAATGTCCTATTTTTCGCAAATAAAATGCTACAGTATTTGTCAATGAAAATGTAGTTTTTCGAAAATAATTTTCGAGGAACTTTAGGTTCACAAGGAGCGTGTGATTTAACGAAATCCAGGTGGCAACCGTCTCTGGGGTATCGTAGCGCCGCAATTGTAAAATATTTAAAAAAATGGACAATTAAAAGTCCATATGTATATAAAATTTTAATTATTTGGAATTAATAGTTTCGACAAAAAAATCTTGAAAATTCGCAATCGGCGCCTTGAAGGAATCTTGCCCCTTAAAAACACATGACCACTTTCATATATATATATTTAACACATCTACAATGGACAAGTGACAGCCTTGCTCTTCCAAAGCCGATATCCTGCCCGGCCACATCGTCATTGCACACGCCTTTAATTCGCTTGTAATATATATATATATAATTGTTCAGCCTCGAAAGGCACGCTTCCTGCAACGTATCGCAAACGGTAATACTTTGACCTTCCTCAGTTTCGCCGAACGACGATTAGTCCCATCTCGACCCTGCGCGTTCCCATCGCAATAACGATCCATACAAAATTCCCACAATTCTTTCGCCGTAGAATCGCTCATTGCGACGGGACGGTAAAAGACAACGAAAAATAATGCAAAGTGACATTGTTATCCTTCTAACTCCATTCTTTACTTTTTTTTTTATTTTTCGTCGTCGTACAATATTTACGCAACGTGTTTTTCTATATATTTATCGAGGCTCGAGAACGTGAATGAAGAACAAGACGAAACAGTGTAAAAATGCATTCGTTTTGTTCGTCCCTCTTTTCTTGTCTTTCGGCTTTGTCGTTACAATATTTATTCCACTGTTTTTGGCATCTATTCTTCGAGATACGTGACCAAAAAAAAAAACAAAAGGCAAAAAGACAAACAATAATGTATAAACGTATTGTTTGATTTTTTGTTGTCTTTTTCGCTTTCGTATTGCACGATATTTATTCCACTTTTTTGTATGTATTTTTTCGAGACGAGAAAGCGTGAGAGGGAAATGTGTATTTGAAAAAATGTATTTACGGAAGAAGCTGTCGTTTTGTATGTGTGTGTACGAGGAATTGCGTGCATCTAAATTCGTATAATGCAAAACGTAATTAATTAAAACGATTACCTTCTCGTGTATTTCATTCTCTCTCTCTCTCTCTCTCTCTCTCTTCCCAAGCATCTACCTCCTCACTTAGGCCCAACTTCAACATCAAAATGTCACCCAATTTTCACATACGGCGCCTGTACCCTCGACTGCGACAACAACGAATTAAAAACTACATACATATTACTTTGGGCTCCCATCCCACACGCCCAACGCTTAAAACGTTCCACGCTCCACCTTCAGCCTCGTCGCGTAGCGGTACACGTGCCCGCCGCTGACAGTCGGCAAATATTCGAAATAATCAAAAAGACGCACCGGAAGAGACAGCTTCCAATATCTACCAATAACGCGCAATAACCGACCGGGCCTTTTTTTTCGTTTTTTTTTTTCTATCGAGTCGTTCGCGAGATCCGTGGAATATTCCGAGAGCAGCCAAACGCGAACATTCGCTGCGTTTGGAAAATTCGAGGGTAAAAAAGAAGCGAAAGAAAAGCCGGAATTTACGAAATTTGCCGCGCTGCTACTTCGTGCAAACGCGAAGCTGCTTCGGATCTCGGTTAATCGCTATTATTATTCTCTTAATGTTATTGTTATTATTGGTATTATTGTATCACGATCGGAGTGGGCAGCAAAGTGTTCGAAGGGGGGTAACTGTGTGTGTGTGGTATGTGTGTGTTTGTGTGTGGGTACAAACGTTCCTTTCGCGTTATACTATTATATATTCCGTGTAATTCATATATATATATATATATGCGCGTATGGGTAAACTCGATTTGGTGGGGCCTATATACAGACAAAATAGTTGGTTTAACATGAGCAAGTGTCCTTGCCTCCCGGTTGCTCGCTCGAAACTCCTTGTAAATTGGTACGACCCGGTTGATTCGGATTGTGCTGGACTCCTGACTCGGCTGCGTTCAGGTCCAAACTGCCAGAGATACAAGAAAGAGTGTTTAAAAAAAAACCGTATATCAGTAGACGTGAGGAAAATAGTGAAAATCATTTTTGATTGAGGATGACGTGGGGATATTACGCTACAGGGAAGCAGCGAACGATTGTGATATTTTTACGATGTTTGCATCGTTGTAAAACGAAGGGATTGGATATTAAGGCATAGTCATAGGGTAATATCTTTTTTTAATGATTTTTTTGCCTTTTCTGGTAGTACTAGGTGCGTAACTAAGTTTCCGGGTTTTTTTCACCAATAAAAAATCGAAAATATCAATACGAATACAAAAAATGGTTCATTCGAAGTATTGCCCCTCGCTATTTACACATTTTTGCCGTCTCTCTGGCAATACATAAATACCGCGACGATAAAAAGACGCGACTTTGGATTGAAACCATTCGTCCAACGAATTTTGTACTGCATCGTAATTGGCCAAGTGTAGCCCACCGAAGCCATGCGCCATCGACCGGAACGAGTGATAGTCCGAAGGGGCCAGGTCTGGCGAATACGGCGGGTGCGGTAGCAGATCCCATTTCAGTGTTTTTATGGTGTCCTGGACGATGGAACTGCGATGGCACGGAGCGTCTTCGCGCTGCAATATCACACGTTCGTGTCTCGTGTCCCATTCTGGCTGTTTTTTCGAGCAATGCGTGGTTCAAATTGATTAGTTGTTGTCGGCAGCGATGCCCATTGACAGTTTAGCCCGGTTTCAGCAGCTCGTAGTACACGATTCCTTTCTGGTCCCACCAAACGCAGAGCATTGTCTTTTTTCCGAAGCGATTTGGCCGTGCCGTCGATGTTGACGCTTCGCCAAGTGTAAGCCACGATTTTCTGCCTTCGGGATTCTCGAAATATATCCATTTTTCATCGCCAGTAACAATTCGATGCAGGAAACTCTTTCTGTTCTGCCGCAAAAGCAAAATTTCGGAAGTGGCTTTCCGCTTCCCGCAAATGCTGTTTATTTGGCACGAACGTTGACATTTTCGCGGTTAGAAAAAAGCTCGTTGTGTTGCGATATTTGTTTATATTACGACTGGGTATCCTTAACAGATGTCCAAGCTGTAAAGACACAATTTCAGACCCGTATGCCGACTACGCGCGTCACTAGCGCCATCCGTGTGTGAAACCCGAGAACTTAGTTGCGCACCTAGTATAGACGGTTCAACGCGACGTTCAACTTTTGGGGCGAAATTCGAATTGTTTCGGTCGCTACGGAATTTCTCAGAAAAAGAGATTCGACCAGCTGCGTGAGACCTGGCGCGGACGCGATTGTGCACTCTCAAAGGAAGAATTTTCAAGCTATCCGTCTCAAACTTCGACACAACATTCTTCATCTTGCTATCGAAGCTTTTTTTCAGGCTTCATATTTTTTTTCAACGAAATACTGTCGAAAAGATAGGGTAAACTGGATACTTTTTTCAAACCGCCGCCATTTGGTCAATTTTGGTTTTAAAAAAGGAGCAAAATAGCGGCTTTCATACGCGTTAATAATCTTTTTACCAATTTTGTTTCAGATAATGTTTACGGCCAGAACCGTGTACACCGTGAGGAGTCCTTTTGTTCGCAGACATTTTCAACCGTTAAAAAAGATGTAAAATAAATTTGAACGTTTAAAAATGTATTTTCTGTTCTTCACGAGTGCTTTCGCTTCGGACGAAATAGTCCCAGTGTGACCGAAAATTTTTTTAGGACATTCTTTTAACCTCCATTTTCGTCTATAAATAGTGACAAGAAAATAATTTTTTTTAAATGTATTTCAAAAGTTTATCAAGTGTAACAACTTATATCAATATCTATGATATAAACCGATAAAAAAAATGATGAAAATAGCGTTTTTTAGCGTCTAAAGGAGACCCCTTAAACCGGTAATAAAAATAACTCACCGTCCATCGCGAACACTCTGGAAAATTTTCTTGGCCGTGTCCAAGAACGCCTCCTCCACATTGTGTCCCCTTTTAAGAGAAAATAACGAAGCATAGACAATTTGAATACGAAAAAACTCATTTTGGGCGTTCATGATTCCTCGTACACAAAAAAGTTGAAATTTCGTATTTACGTGTTTTTCTTTAAATACCGAATTACTTACGTTTTGGCGCTCGCCTCGACGAACATGAGGCCATTCTCGTCGGCGAATTTCTTTGCCTCCTCGTACGTGACGTCACGCTGTTCCTCGAGATCGCTCTTGTTGCCGATCAGGAATATCACCTCGAAAGTGGAAAGCAAATTTACGAATTCAAGAGACGAAGAGGACGCGAGATCAACGAATCAAGAAAAAAGAAGTCGGTATGTCGGCAACTTTGCAAATTAAGGCTGAAGGCGTGAGGTCGGTATCCGCAAATTTACGAGTTAAAGACGAAAGAAAAGAAAAAGAGATGGGTATCGGCAAATTTACGAATTGAAAACACTTAATTAAAGTGAATCCAATAAAAATGACCAATAAAATTGACCGATAACAAAAAAATAAGGAAAGATACCGTTCTCCGCAAAGTGACGAGTAAGAAAAAAAATAAAATCGATCTCCGCAAATTACCATGTGGAATGTTTGTCAGCGTGGAACATGCACTGTAAAAAGAACATTCTCACTGCGATGTTGAATTTGCTGGTATGCATCGAAAATGAATTTCTTCCAATGAGCTAATTTTTCTTCGTAGTTTTCGACTACTAGTACTTTTCGTAATTTTTTATTATCTACACCGTCAAAATTTGCGAAAAAAATGTTTTGCGTATCGACAATAATTTGGATTAAAAAAATTCATTCAATTCCAGGTACGCAAATGTCAAGACCATTATATTCCGGCAATACGAAGACTCACGGTGCTGGGATTGGTGAGGTTTCTGGTATCCGTCAGCCAGCTGCTCAGATGATTGTACGTCGATCTGCGCGTTATGTCGTAAACCATCAGAGCACCCGCTGCACCGCGATAATACGACCTCGTGACCGCCCTGAATCTTTCCTGTCCCGCAGTGTCCCATATCTGCAATTTGATTTTCTGCCCGGCCACCTCGATGATCCTAGTCCCGAACTCCACGCCGATCGTGTGAGGACAGTCCGCCATGACTGCGATGCGAATAGAGAACAAAAAATAAAGTAATACGCGTAGCCTCGTCGCACATGAATCGCGCTGAGGAAAAATCGACAAAAAAAATCACACTACGATGTTCGACTTTGCATCTAGATGACAAATTTCCGATACTTTTTGCGTCAGCGAGGTTGTATCTCTGGTACATCCTTAGTATAGCGCAAGCGCACTATTTTAAATCGCGATAATCGTAAAATGAATTCTCCATTCTGTACTCTGCGGTCTGGAAATCATTGAGACACAAGCGATTCTCATTCGCATCGATTGACCAAGAGCAAAGTCCGATACGAACGCAACTCGCCAAATGTATTTAAACACAGCAAGTTTGATGCTGTAACTTCGCGATCGGCTATAAACTGGCGAATGATTCATTCTCTGCGCGTTTACCCACAGAATTCTCCTGAAAACATTCGTCACCCGTTATTCTTTCCTGTGCCATTTTCATCCTCGAAATCTCTGGCATGAGTTTCCGTTCCCATACTCGCCTAATTGCGGAACACGAATGAAACAGAACGAGAGAACGGTCACGAGGCTTTTTCCACAAGAAACAGCTTCGAATGATCGTGACTTTGGATTTACTTATTCAGCCCTGCTGCTCGTTACACTCACACTTTTTCTCCGTGAACTGATGAAGCAGGCAGGACTTTCCTACTCCCATGTCCCCTATGATGATGTACTTGAAGATGTACGAGTAGTTGTACGGTCCCGCCGACATTTTGAATCTGAAATAAGCATTGACGTATTGCGACAGGAATAACAGAGTCTAGCAATTTCGAAGCATAGTATTGTTCCATCTCGACGATCAAACGCGGCAGTCTGGTCGACCCAAACTTGAACTTGAAACTTGAACAACCCAAACTAAGAAAACCGAACAAACCCAAACGGACCCAAACCAGCTAGGGAAACGGAACAGCCCCGCACTCGGAAAACCAAACAAACCCAAACAAACTGGGGAAACCCGAACAAACCCAAACACACCAAACCGAACTGGGGAAACCCAACAAACCCAAACAAAGGAGCCTGGAAAACCCAACAAACCAAACAAACGAATTAGAAAGCCCGAACAAACCCAAACAAGAAAAATCGCACAAACCCCAACGGCCTCGCGAAACGTCGATAAACAAATGCGATAAGATCAAAATGAAACGTCCAGCGTTATCAATGAGGCGAGAAACAAAAAAAAACGCTCATTCGTCCCGAATGATAGGAAAAAAAAAACGTTTATTTAGCATGAATCAGGGTATAATGGCACTTGTCACGAATTAATCACGCCCATGCGAGAGAAGTGGGAGGATAATTTGCCGTTGCACACAATAAAGCGTGACACGTTTCCTCGTATACGGCAAAGAAAAAGGAAAATTAAAAAAAAAATGAAAGGTAGCACGGAACAAATTCTGCCCGCATATCCGGTAGCTGGGCCTTTCGGCGACTCCGAACGACGGAAATTGACCGCGACGCGGTAATCGCGCGCTCGCGACGTCGTAGGTAGAAAAAAAGTTCACACTTTCGTCTTCCTCTTAATAACGGGTACCTGTTTGTTTTTTCTGTCTAATTTTTGTTCCCGTTCCGCACGACACGTAGTCTCCCCGAGTGTGGCTGAGGCGAGTACGACGAGAAACTCAATAAAAATGCGCGTTTGACAGGTCTCGCTAAGATTCTCCAATGGCGCGGAGAAAAACACTTTACTTTTCCATGGAACGTGCCGTGGCCGCCGTAGGTGCAGGAGGGGGGGGGGGGGTACCGTGTTTCAACAAAGCAAAAATTGTTGTACACACGCCATACACACACACACACACGGACGCAAGCACGGACGACAAGTTGTGTACTCGCCACGCAATATGGCAGATGCGACTCCTCCGTAATAAAGCGCGGCGCGACGATGAACTCTACGCAGAGCACCAAACGCAACGATGGCCGCCGTGCGCGACAAACGTCAAACCACCTGTCAACCGAACAACCCCGAATATTTTTTTCCAAAAAATTCTCTTTTTCTTCCTCCACGGGCGCGATCGACGCGCGAGGCTTTTTTATTCCTCAATGCGGAATGACGCGTCGAGTGGAATTAAGGCGAGGAACAATGTCGCGGAAACGACCGACAGGATCGCAAACGCTTTATCTTTTTAAAAAAACCGCGAATTTCAAACGCGACCGATAGTCGGTGAAGAACGCGTGGAGAAAAAAAAAGCTCCTGTCTTTCCAACCCAAAACCCGAACAAAATTGGAGCTCTCTCGTCGCGTTGCGGGTTTGTGATCGATCAATTTAACGTTTTTACTCCAAAGCGAAAAGTCCTCGAGACTTCCTCCCGCAACATGGCGTCACTTCCGGCTTCGCGCGCGCCACACTCTCGCATCTTCGTACGCATTGCAATTATTCGTGACTCCGTTCGATTTAGGCATCGTCGAGGACGGAAATTAAAAAAATTAATAAAACAGCAAGCTTTTCGTCCATGAAAGTTCCCGTAACCGCATAAATCGAGTCCTTCGGCACGTCGTGCGTTCTCCCGAGGCTCCGTTCGCTCGTAAAGTGGCGGCGCGCAGCTCGATAAAACTGCTTATAGGGGAAACAAGGACCGAAAACCCTAAATTTCAATATCCTCGCAATAATAGTTTTAACCTCAAAAATCATGCTCTATTGAATTGATTTGTGATCGATATTGTAATGACCAGAAATAGTACAAAAAAATACGCAAAGGCGTAGCTGGGATTCGCATTACGTTACGAAAAAAAAAAATCGGAGATGAGGGTTTCAATTGCGTGAATAAAAATTAATGAGGTCGCTCGGTGGCTTGTCTCGGAAATATTGATTCAGCGGCGAAAATTGACAATTTAATGGCCCTATATATATATATATATATATATATATATATATATATATATATATATATATATATATATACACACGCACACACAGACACATACACATTTACACCATGCACATATATATATGATAAAGAGAGTTTAGCACTTTTTCAGCTTTTCTCTTTGTAGCGTGGCACCAGTGGATTTCGGTGACTTCGTCGGGGCGGTGTCGCCGCCGTGCGGCGTTTGGGCGCAACGCCGCGCGGGCAACGAGCCGTCACTCCATTTCCGTTATCTTTAGACGCACAAGAGAAAAGAGTGAGAGAGGAGTTGACCTGCTCGAGAAATAAGAAATATCGTATACACACACACGGGGGGGGCAACCAGATAGAAAGGTGTATATATCGCGCCTGCGGCACTCTAAATAACGAACGAGTGATATCCTTGCTACGAGCGAGGTGAAAGAAACAAAAAAAACAGCCGCGATCGTTTGACGCGTCCGCGATGGAACGGTCGTCGTTGAGGTTATATCGCCGGTGCGTGCGCGTCGATATTCACTAGTGACGCGAAAGAAAGAAGAGGCAACGAAACAAAAAAATAGTTTGAAAAATTGAATAAAGTTAATGAAAACAATGCCGATAAAGATGCTGGACCGAGGATGTTGCCGAAGTCAATCCAGCAATGCCAAGTGTCTGTTGTGATTCGAAAATTTCTGTTGTGCTCCTTTTGTTTTCGTTCCGCAAAGGAGCAAGAAGCACGCGCGTGTGTGCGCGAGTGTCATAATTGACATATATATATTTATTGATATATGTATATATATTAATCTACATCGAGATGTTCGAAGATCGAGTGATGAAAACGAAAATAATAAATGCTCTTCGCGCGAACTCTGATCGATCGAATTAGTGCACGCGCGAGAGTGTGTGCGTGTGTGTGCATGAGTGGGTGTCTTTTCTCCTGCCTGGATCGTGCCGGGGCGGGAGGGGGGGAGGCCCATATACCACCCGTGTCATGTTATGTCAACGTAACCCCGCGGCAGCAGCACCGCCGCCTCTTTAGTAATTAACCCAAACAAAATGGACACCCCGAGATAACGATTAAACGAAATAAAGGCCCCCCTCCTCCTCCCCCGCCTCCCCAAGCCCCCCTCGTGCGCGACTATTGTTTTAAATGGAATTTACCCTGAGATGGAATCGAATCGTCGAAAAATGTAAGTAAAGCGTTATAACTATATATATATATGTGGCGCTCGCGTTCAACACTTCGTCCTAGATGCGACAATTTTTATTCGCAGACTCGAGACTGCGAGTGATTCCCCCCCTCCCCCGATTTCTAGTGAGTTTTCGGCGACAAGAGTGAGAGAGAGGAGAGTGCAGCACCTAGTATTATTTTGCCCGGATGTTGTGTACCAGGTGCTCTATCCTCCATTTCGCTATTGTTGAAAGAGAAAGAGAGAGGGACGATGCTTTCGTCATCTATTCTTCTCATCAGCCATTTCTCGACGTTCATCTCTCTACGTTTCTCCAACTTCTTTTTCCCATTTCGTTCACGACATTGAAGTTTGCATCGTTGGAAAGCGACGATCTTTTTTTCATCTTCATTCTTTATTTCTTTTGCCATTAACCGAGGACCCTTTTATTGTGCAAATTACGGTCGTAAATTTCCAACAAGAATACACGGAAAAGTTTGTGCGATTTTGGCAGTCCAAATGGACCGATAAATTAATTTACGTTGCACTCGAACGATGTAAACTTCAATGTTTTCGTTTCTTGTCCGTTGCTCTCTCTCTCTCTCGTCTCACGTGTAGGAAATTGCGAAACTTTTCTTTCGTTTTTTGTCCCTTACGCATGCCTCCCCTGTACCCGCGTGGCTTCGGAAAAACTCGAATGGTTTCGCACTTCGGAGTCGTTACACATCGTGAGACATTGTCGCGTTGCGAATCACGCGCGCGCGCGCGAGCGCCTGTGTGCGTGTGTGTGAGAATTGTGAATTGTAAGGTTAACGTTCCCCCTCCTCGTCTTCCTCGCCTCGCTCGCTCCACCGGCTCAGCTCTCTCACTTGAGATTCGCGAGTCTCGGTTCTAGATTCTACTGCGGGGGAATATGTAATTTAGGCATTCGATCGATGCCAGTTTTCTATGCTTTTTTTAAAGACGTTTTTAAACATTTTTAAGAATCCTTATCGATCATTTATAAACGAAAGGTGCTTAAAAAAAAGATTTTACATCATAATGAGAATCAAGAACGAAAAGAATCCAGAATTTTCGTTACATTCCAACGATGCAAACTCTAACACCATAGTTTTCTAGGATCTTGTAATTTTCGATATTACTCGATATTGGCCATACACGCATATACCGGGTGTCCCATTTAAATCTTACACCTGATTTATCTCAAAAATACTTCGACCGAAATTTTTTTTTTTCCGTCCAAAATACAAAACGGTGACGTTAAGATGGCGGACATGTTTTCGAAAAGTGGAATCGTCGTTTCTTTTCACCAAACAATTTGTCAGTCCAAAACTAACTTTTGTAGGCAAAGTTTTTTCATAACGTTCACGGTTTTTAGGTTAGAATACCATATTTTACCTCGTGAACCTCCTTAAATTCTGGATAGCGCAAAAATAGTACAAAATGGTATTCTAAGCTATAAATTATGAACGTTATCAAAAAACTTGTCCTACAAAAGTTGTTAGTGTTGGACTGACAAGTTTTTTGGTGAAAAAAAATTCATGATCCCATTTTAAAAAAACATGTCAGCCATCTTAACGTCGCCATCTTGAATATTGGACCAAGAAATATTTTTTTAGCGTTCCCCTTAGAGCCCTCAAAGTTTTATCGTAATTGAAATTTACTCGGCGCAGTATTTTTCGAGGCCGGGTTGCAATTCCGAACTTTGAATGATCAGAAGAACCCTCGAAACTCCGAACGAATACTACCCCTACTCTTGATAAACTCGTCGAAACTACTGAACCGATCCTTATGAAATTTTAACCACATATTCTTTAACTTCACAACTTAACTTCTCTAACTTAACTTTAACTTGACTTTGAATCGACTTTAACTTGACTTTAACTTAACTTTGACTCGACTTTAACTCAACTTTAACTCGACTTTAACTTTAGCTTTAGCTCTACTTTAATTCAACCTTAACTCAGCAACTTAACTTTAACAACTATAACTGTAGCATATCAAGGATTTTTTCAAATTTGATATGAACTATTTTTTTTGCCAAAAACGGTGAAAATGCGTTTTTTTTTCTTTTTTTCGAAAAAAGTCCGCCATTTTGTTAGTTTCGCATATGAGGGATTTTCCGTCGCCAGAGTGGCACGGAGCGAGGTTCCGGCATAAAAAATTTAATTTGTGTGGTTTCATTTTTTTACCCTAGAACCTCGATCCGTGCCACTCTGGCGATTTTTATGCGTTATCGTGAGACATACTGGAAGACCCTGTAATTTTATAGCCAAAAAAATGGCCGTTTTTGAATAAACAAATAATTTTCCCCTTTTTTGGTAAAAAAATCAGCGTTACCGGAACGTAAAAATTATTTCATGTTGTCCGCTCGAAAGCTAACACAAAACTACAACTTTTATTTACCGACATTTTTTTTCAGTTACTTCTAGTTTCCGAGATATATTCTTTTGGAAAAAAAAAGGAATTTGCTAAAATGTTGAATGAAAAAATCTGAAAAAATTCACATAGAATGCCTTTTAGTAGTACTTTGATATAAGCAATTATGGGGCAGATTTGAGATGGTCCGGATTCCAACGATTTTTGTTGCTATTACCTCAATTTTATTATTATTCAAAATAATTCTTTGCAGCTTGAGGTCGTAAGTGTGTGATAAAAATACATTAAAACGTTCGACTGAGCTTCACAGCCTAAACCGACCGAAAAGAATTAATTTTCGTTGCGTTCCAACGACACAACCTACAAGATCATACGAAACTGTCTAAAAATAGTAGTTTTGAAATTTAGTTTATGCAGACCCCTCGAAGAATCCTCCCACGATATTGAAATCTGTCGAGTTGGAACGCAACGAAAATGCCTTTTTCTAATATACAATAATAGAAGTTTCGTCGCGGTCCAATTACACAATATTAATTGGTTCGGGCGCAACAAAAAATACGTGTCTAATAGTTTTAACTGCTTTATCACATAAATGAGTTAACACAAAATCGAGGGACGACACAGTGGGTTGAAAAAGTATTTGTACACGTCTTTTTCAAATTATCCTTCGAAAAAAATAAAATGCCTTTTTGAGTTTCTGTGTTCGATAGCTTATTCTAAATATACATAGTGTCTGTTTACAAAAATCTTGGGAAAAAAAACGATGAAAAAAAATAAAGCCAAATTAAGGATGTTGAGTCCCAAATCGCAAATGATAATAAAATTCTGAGAATTTGGTACGTTTTTGTATGAAGTATTTCAGAGGTCGTGTAAAAATTTCACGACAATTGGGAAGCTCGTTATTGAACAATTAACATTCACAAATTAAATGTTGTTTTATGGAAACTGATGTAACTTTGCAATAAGTTTTTTTTTTGACCTCCCAATTTTGTAATATCTACAATATACTGAAAGCAACGGAAACAAAGCGAAGTATATTGATACATTTTTTTTTAATTTCTTTTAAAAATTGTTCTTAACAAAATGTTAATTTTTTAATAACGAGCTTCCTGCTCGTCGTGAAATTTTAACACGACCTCTTAAATACTTCATACAAAAACATACCAAATTTTCCGAATTTTCTTATCATTTTTTATTCCAACCCCTAAGGAGGTTGAAGTAATGATGATAGAATTCGGAAAATTTGGTATGTTTTTACACGAAGTATTCAGGAGGTCGTGTAAAAATTTTATCACGATTAACAAGCTATTTATTGAACAATTAACATTATGAATTTTTGTTTTGATTTGAATTTTTTTTTCGGGAAATCGAGCGCGAATTTTTAGTTTTTTTTTTCACTTTTACATTGAACAGTACGGTTTCGAGAATTTGTTACAAATTTTGTATTGAACAATATTCATAAATGTGGTAGATACGATAGTTGAAAAATATTTAGAGGGTGCTCAAACCTCTCAAAAATTCGAATTTTCATTTAAAAATCGTTTTTTTTGTCGTTCACTTCTCGCCCATGAATTGACGCTTTATAATTTTTAAATTAAGCTCGCGAAAGATCTGCTCGGCCAATGACTAGTGGTCGCTCAAGTGTTTCGAAATTTCAAATCGTCGCGAATTATTTTTGCTCTCCTCGCTCATAAATTTTACACTCTGTAAAATTTTCAAATCAGTTAATCCCTTTTTTCTTTAGAAACGGATTTTTCAAATTTACCTCACACTTCCAGCTTCCAAAACGAGGGACCTATAATTTCGTTTACGGCCAAGAGCTTTAAATAATTATTTTGTGAGAACGAAGATTATAATTTATGGGTTAGTGGTGCGAGGTAAATGTGGAAAATCAGTTCCTAAAGAAAAACGACTAATTGTTTTGAAAAATCTACAAAGCGTCAAATTTATGAGCGAGGAAAGTAAAAAAAAAAAATTGGCGAAAATTGGAAATTTCGTAGTTCTTGAGCGACCACTGAATATTCATTCACCGTCTAGAGCGATCGCGAGCTTAATTCGAAAATTATAAAGCGTAAAATTCATGGGTGTTAAGTGACCGAAAAAATTAATCCATTTTTTAGTGAAAATTTTAATTTTTGGGAGGCTTGAACGACCTCTAAATATTTTTTGATCGCTCGCAGCTTTCGCGACATTTTTTTTCTTTAAGTAGATAATTGGATGGTGAGAAAAAGGCAAAAAATAGAGCTCAAATTTGTGCCGCCTGATTTATCTCGAAAAGTACTGCTCCAATCAAGCATTGACTATAATAAAACTTTTAGGGTTCGAAGGGGACGTTAAAAACAATATTTTTCGGTAAAAAGTTCAAAATGTCGACGTTAAGGCCAACATGTTTAAAAAAAATGAGATCATGAATTTTTTTCACCACAACATTTATCAGTTCAAAACTAACAATTTTTGTAGGAAAAGTTTTCTGAACGTTTATAATGTTTTGGTTAGAATGCCATTTTTTACTATTTTAGTGTTACCCAGAATGTACCACGAGGCTGTAAAATTTTCAATATCTCCAAATGTAAGTGCGCGCGTGTGTGTGAATGTGAGTTTAATTAGGTTTGGGTTTGTTCGATAACCCAAACAAACCCAAACTTTGATGTCATCAATATGCCAAGGTCAAAGTTTACAGGGTCAAGGTTGACAAGGTCAAAGTTGACAGGGCCAAGGTTGACAAGGTCGAAGTTTGGGTTTGCTTCGGTTTCTGAACATGAAGTCTTCTTTTGACTAGGAAAAAAGTCGAAACTAGAATTTATGTTTAGAAACCCAAAGAAACTTCGATGTTATAAATATATATTTATACACACAAGGTCGACGTTTGGGTTTGTTTCGGTTTCTGAATCGGAATTCTACTTCCGACTAGGAAAAAAGTCGAAAGTAGAATTTTTGTTCAGAAACCCAAAGAAACCCAAATGTTGACGTTACACGTATAATACGTGAAGCCAAAGTTTGGGTCTCTAAACATGTATTCTACTCTTGACGCACGCGCGCGCTACGTCGTTGATAAATAAGCGTGTATGTGTCTGCGTTTCGTAGGCCAGAGTGTCTCCTCTTTCGCACACTCGGAAGATTCGCGAGTATTCGCAGGGCGCTATTGGTTAATCAACTATCCTGCGGCTCAATGCCGCTTTATAAGGTAAAATCTGATTGGCTCTCATTCTGGTGTAATTCGGGACTCCGCCTTGCCGCCACCAATTGCATACTTTGTGTCTTCGAAAGCCACCCGATACGGAATATATATATATATATATATATATATATATATATATATATATATATATATATATATATATATACCCACACACGCATCCGTACACACTCTTGGCTATGAGAAATGCTGCAGAATTGTGTATGCTCGGAATCTGCCTTCTGTATGCACAAACACACATTCGTATACACAGAATGAGCGCGTATGGCAAAAATTTACCGAATGTTTCGTTTGATCATCGTTGCGCGTATGTACACACGAGGTTCCGCGATGCCCCGGTATTGTGCCGTTTTCACGAAACGGTGCCGTAATTCTTAATGTCATTTTTTTGCATGAAATCCATACGAGGTTAAGAAAGGGGGGGGGGGGGGGGGATAAAAATATGCGATAAAAACGACGATTTAGCGTCAATGTGACGAATTTTGGCACGAGAAAGAGGAACTTCGTTGTGCAGTACCACGTGAGGGGTTTCTATAAACAGGTTTCGCGTATCGACCCTCATTTTCATTTCGTCGTATTATTCGAGTTTTCGTTCATTCACTCGCGCCTCGTCTGCACAAAAGACTCCGGGTCAGCGAGATAGAAAGAAAGAGAGAGAGAGAGAGAGAGAGAGAGAGAGAGAGAGAGAGAGAGAGAGAGAGAGAGAGAGAGAGAGAGAGAGAGAGAGAGAGAGAGAGAGAGAGAGAGAGAGAGAGAGAGAGAGAGAGAGAGAGAGAGAGAGAGAGAGAGAGAGAGAGAGAGAGAGGGAGAGAGAGAGAGGCCGTCAGGCAAGCAGGCTGTGTCGAGCCCTTCGCCGATCCAAATCCCTGTCGAAAGACCGCGCAGTCTTTTCCTTTATGCTTCCCCGAGTTTACCCGGATTTCCGAAAACTTTACAGCCAACGAAACTCAATTCCGACCATTTCATACGTCTACATACCACCCACCTTTTGCCATAAAAAAATAATCGATTTTCGTCATCGTCAAATTCGTCCGAGCGTCGTCGCCCGGTCGCGTGTACCGACGAGCACACGTGCGCAAAAGATTCTTGAACGTTAATTTTGTAGCCCAACGTGATCGACGAATTCTCAATATCTTCGAGTGATTTCGAACATTTTCTCTCTCAGCGGTATGAAAAGGCCGCTATTCCCCCTCCTGCGCGCACCAATCCGAGTAATTATTCCGAGTGAAAAAGAAAAAGCAACTACGCCCGCTTCAATTATACGATATCGCCGAATTCGTCCGGGAGATGTCTCCGCGTGTCGGAGCTGCAGGGCGCGTTGGATCGCTAAAGGTAGTTGGAACGGCGGGGGGGTGTGGAAGAAGCGAGAACGTTCGGGAGTATCGTAATAGTAGGTAGGAGGGGTCAATATACTTGGCTAGAGCGTGTTGTGTCTGTGGAGTAAGCAAAAGCACGTCGAGGCGCGTCAGCCTGCCTATAATTTCAGCAATATCACGGATATGCGGAAGTTCATTAAAAAAAAACACATCACGATAAAAAGCAGAAGGCGCGCGCGCAGCAAAGTTTTCCGAGTCCTGCGCGAGCGCCGAAAAGAATGGCGGAATATGCCGGAAGTTCTTTTTTTTCTGTTCCTTTCTTTTTCGCGGCGTGCCAAAACCCGACTCGCTAATTCCCGTGTTCCGCTCCTCAATGTCCACTCCTCTCGCGTAACGCTCGGGAGCGAGTGGGAGCGCTTCTTCCCCCTCCCTGCCGCCAGAGCGCGCGCATCTCGCGACTAACGCCGCACCGCAAGGAGGGGGGGGGGCGGTGGAACCCCAGCGTGGCACGTTACTGCGTAGGTACGCGTTTTGTGGTTATGTGCAACGAGCCTAAATTCACGCAGCACGCGCGCACCATGCGGGGAACCAAAAGCGATACCATAGGCTCGGCCATGGAAACTAGAGGTACGAACGCAGTGTTGTCGAAACATCCGCAAAAGCTTATACGAGAAGGGCGGCGCTGTTTCCCGAGCGAACCGAAGTGAAGGAGCAACAGATCAGTGCCGTACGACATGCAGAAAGCACCCTGTGCTACTTCGTACAGAGCGATAATTTGATCAAATTAGTTATAAAACCAGTGCCGTACGATGTCCAAAAAGTACCCTCTGCTACATCATATTGAGCGATAATTTGATCAAATTAACCCTCAAACGCTAACGGTGTTTTGAGCAACCGTTAAAGCTAACGATGGGTCAGGAAATTTTTATTGTAAAACTTTTGAAAAATCTAAAAAAATTCATGGGCCTTTTTTGAAACCTCAACTAAATGATAATAATTTGTCCCACCCGAAAAAAAAATTTAATAACAATTTCATGCAAAATACGGAGACGTGCAGTTCGTTTTTAGCTCTTGGCCCGGACATAAACGACCTATCGTTAGCGTTTGAAGGCTAAGTATAAAACCAGTTGGTCAAGAAAATTTGTATGTAGATAGGATTTTTATATAGATATTGATTGTTGTGGAGAATAATCACGAAATATAGAAATTGTTTCAATGGCTTTGTTATGTAAGCTGTAAGAAACAAAACTTATTTGTTGTACCAAAGAAATTCATTACAATTTTCAATGCAGACAAGTTTTACAAATTTTCACATCAAATTTAAAAATCACATTTATACATCATGTTTACATTCAATATATATACACTTTGATAGTCTGCGGGTAAATAGATCGTGCAGTTTTTATTTTTTCCTATTATCTTCCGTTTTGATTTTCTTTACATTGTTATTTTCATTCACCGATCGCGCTAGAAAATGTCCTCTCATGACGAGATAATAGTTTATCACTCTCTTTGTGAGCTCTTCTTTGTGTGCCTGACATCCCACCAACTGCAAATCCGTTTGATCGTTTTCGCCGCGATCACCGTAAATTTATATGACACCGAAACACAATTTAAAAAAATTAAATCTCACAATTCGTAAAACACGTTATTCGACACACGCTTTATCGCAAGATGGACGACAAGGGGGAGTCATCGCTGGCGGATGGCGTCGATTGCGTTTTTGTTTCTTGTCGCGCACTTCAATTCGGTTCGCTCGGGCAAAAGCGACGCACGCGGTCAAACCAGTAACTACTACGGGACAGAGTTTTACGGACATTTTTAGATCGTGATGGCCGCAGGCGTTCGGACTACTTACCTCTAGTCTCCTTGGGCTCGACCTCAAATGTATCATGTATTTCAAAACTGTATTTATTAAGTGTAACAACTTTTATATCACTATCTATAATATAAACCTATCAAAAAAAAATACTGAAAATAGCCTTGTCCAGCGTCTAAGGTGAGAAGACCCCTCAAAGGAATTGATAAAAAAGTAGCGAGATGATTAATCGCCAGTGAATAAACGGAATTACCAATAAATAAATGCGTAGTGTAGATGAAGCCTGCAAAGCATAACGATTTATTATTTATTTTTATTAATTCCTAGACTTGGAAATCATTGTGATGCACAAAAATAATAATATTCTTATTTTATTTATCTTAAAAAATGGCGGAGGTACGGCACGACTTTCTAATCGGGTTGCGGAAGATGTCCGACGGCGTGACGGTGGGATTAATCGAAGAAAAAACAACCAACACATAGTTTTCTTATATTAAGGCCTTAGACCACCCTAGAGGCCAAAAAGGCATATTTTATGATTTTTTTCAGCGAAACCCAGAAATAAATCGAAATTACAAAATAGGGGTTTTTATTATACGCGCAATTGACTGTACAAAATTATTTTTTCACAACGATACATGTCAAAATGGCGACTGTGCATCATTTTTCCGATGACGATCAATTCCGATTTCTAGCAGGTTAACGGCCGGACCAACAGCTCCTATAATTTTTGAGTTATGATAAGAAACTAAAGTTTTTTCGACTAGACATAAGCATAGCTATAGAAGTACATAGGATTTTTTCGATATATTGTTTTTTGTCAAAGTTGCGCATTTCTAAAACAAAAAGTATAAGGTGCCATGAGAAAATCGTCAGAAAATTGTTTATGAAAAATGAATTATGCAATATAATACCAAAATCCTACGTGGTACCTTAGAAAATGTAATTCTCAATATACAGTTGAAATTTCAAGTGAATCGATGGAAATTAGTTTGAGTTATGAGTCCGGCCGAATTGAAAAATGTAGTTTTGAGATAAACGCGTTTGAAGTTAGTAGAAAGTCACGACATGGATAATGTTTCAATACTTTTAATCTTCAATAATCTTCGGAAATCGAGTACTCGGAAATTTTTCGCACCCATAACCTTTTGGAATATTGATTTCTACGTACTAAGGAACCTTTAAAAAAATAGATTTTTGGATAATCCTAGAGTTTCCTAAGGCCTCAACACTCGTACACAGGATAATAAACAAAAATGCTTTGTAACTACGGTTTAATTTTTCGAAAAATTGGCTACATTTTGCAATAAAAAATACCTCTTTTTAATTTTCAAAAACATTCAGGGTCATGTTTTAGACAATAGAGTTACAAAGATTCGTACCAAATTTTATCAAAATCGGTTGATTAGTTTTTTTACCCTACGTCACGCCAGTTTTGCGTGTCTAGAATACTTCCGCCATTTTTTAAGATTAATTTTTTTAAGTACCATGTAACAGCCAAAAGTAGTAACAAAACATACCCTAAGTCTAAAAAATGGTGAAGAAATCTTTCCTTTAAGGTAGTCCTATCGCTTCACACTAGTCATACCACTGGTCATACTTGATACCTGTACAATTTATATTTTTAACTTCTGCAAAAACAATAATTTGTAATGACTAAAAATGTTCCGTTTGTAAACTGTTTAATGAATGTTCACATTTAATTAGAAAAATGAAAAAATAGCTACTCCAACGATTCGCATAGTATTTCTACGTTTGATATTTGGCAATATTGGCTCTATGTCTCTTTTTACTCATTCAGGCGAGTTTAACCTCCACGCTTTTCAACGTCGATCTGTCAAAACAATGTCAGGTGCAGGAAATGTAAAGGATTGGTTATGGATGAAATTTTCAGATAGCAAAGTTGACCTCTATTTAAACCTTGATTGTAAAAAACAAAAGCAAACAAACAAAATAATCCTCTCGTATACAGAAGGGGCCTATATTTCATATCGTTAGTGAGTACATGGACCACTCGATGCCACAAGAAACACTACTAGTTAAGTAAGATGAACTGTGATTTACTATAAGACAATTATCACAAATATAATATAATCTTGTTGAATCTGTTATATTTCACACATCTAGTTTAAGCCGAAAATACTGTCTCAAGGATGTGAATGTATTCGTTTGAGGGTAGATGGCGCTGCCGTAGCCGTCCACTTTCATCAGCTAAAAAAATGCAGATGTAAACGTCATATCGTCAGGTTGGACATCTGGCAAGACCATAACCTCGAAACATTAGCTATTTTGTGTCAGCGTCACATAATTCTTTTCGTGCGACAATGTCGAGTTCTGAACCGAATAAGCGTCATTAACGAAGACGCAGAATTGGAAGCATTATTGGAGGGAGATTCGTGCCAAACGCAAGAAGAACTTACACTTGCATTAGGAGTGACTCGATAAGCCAATTCAATTTGAATAACACATGAAGTACCGTTCATTCACAATAAATGCCCAATTTTTTATAAAAACAACGACGAAGACTTCTTTGTACTCCTATTTTTTTAAACTGAGAAATCCATTTTAACGCCACCTGCGAGTTTTTTTTTACTAAATCATAGTGATTCGAGTTTTTGGCGATGATGCACATTCCTTCTTTATTTTAGATATAAATCAGCTTTCGTCTATTCACTGGTCGGTTCACCCTCTACGACCCATTGGTAATCATTATACCACGTGTAGAAGTATGAAAGCGGAATTTTTAAGTAAGCTTCGACAAGCGTTCGATGCGATTCTGCAGCAGTTTTCCTCAAATGATAACAGAAAACCAATGCTGTCCGCAAATCGTAGTCCGTAGGCACAAAACTCGACATGTTTGAGGTTATAGAAAAACATACCGGTGTAGGGAACTTGGGTTGTTGTGCGTTGAGAAACTTCGTCAGCTGTTAGAGGGAGATGATGGCGCTGCAGAAGCTGTCTTACGGTCCCTAAACTGATGGCTAGCACCATCTATAGGAAAATCCCGGTTTCATGCTTCTACACCTGGTATGTGCAGTTAGGTTAGGAACCAGTCCCGTTTATTTTGTTTTCTACCACGCAGCCGTGAAAATGGTAATGGTAGGACTAATTATCGAACCGACTCTGGGCAAAAACATCAATCATAAAATGAATAATGTTTTTAATAGCAACTATGCCCGAAATAGCACCCAAGACGGTGCAGACATGGCAGCGTTGTAGAGGGCACCACTGCTACCTTATCCGCAGTCGGTAATTATGCACGGGGACCTCAAACTACTTAGTCACGATAATTAACACGGAATATTATTTGTTCTTATTCTCTTAATTGGTATTAATTACTCAATACTAATTTTCGATCTATGTTCAAAAATGATACATTTCTCGAAAATTCTATAAAAAAGCGAAATACGGTGGATTTTTTTTTTGTTAATACCGGGCAATTCTAAAAGTTTTTCATTTTTTTTTCTAACTATAGACATCTTTCGTGCACGCGTTTTCTTTCCGCGAAAGAA
Source organism: Ophion costatus (assembly GCA_951751655.1). Lineage (NCBI taxonomy): Eukaryota > Metazoa > Arthropoda > Insecta > Hymenoptera > Ichneumonidae > Ophion > Ophion costatus. Next base: position 2,361,132 of record OX632365.1, on the reverse strand, counting down.
TTTTTTACTCGGTTGGATATTCATTGTCGACAACTCCTCGGGCCGGTTTTGAGGTTATGAATGGGGCGCCGGTCTCTAACTTCGCGGCACTGCTGCCTTAGCGTTATCGTATGCCACGATTTACGACGTTGCCAACTTGTCTCGCGTTAATTGAGCGTGAAAAAAAAATTGTAGAAAGTATTATACAAAGTAATGAAAACATTTCACGTAAGCATCGATTGTTCAACGATGCTTATTTATGCAACATCAATGAGTTTCAACAAAATGGAAGGTGAACACTTAAGTGAGGCTCCTTGTGAGGCAAATATCGGTACAGCCGCCATGTTTAAATAGTAGAAAAAAGCTTTGCAATATTAAAAATCGTAATAATAAGTACACAAAATTTTAATTGTGTTTAAAAAATAGTTCCGACACAAAAAATTTTGAGAATTGGGTTATCATCGGCTGCCTAAAGGGATCTCTCCCCTGAAAGCATTTGTGAGATAAGAAGCCACATTCGCAATTTCCACGTCCTAGGGATGGCGCAGCGATATTTCAATATGGCTGGCCAAAGTATAGATTCAAACGTAAACAATTGCTTCGTTCTTGATTTCCTGCGCGTTGGCTATTGGATTTACCACCACGGTAAATTGTAAAGATGCTACTGCAATGAATAATCTACTTTCTGCTCTTTTTTAAGCTCTGTCAGCTCTGAATTTAGATTTTTTAAGGTTATGAGAGTGACTCGTAGGTTTTGAGAAGGAATTATTATATTTATCGGAGGATACTTTTGACAAGGGCCGTCTGAAATTATATTTATATATAACAGATATAAGCTTGGAAAGAAAAAATCGTGTGGAGTGACTACAAACTTGCTTTGATGACCTTAAGAGAGTAATTTTCAGCGCCAACAACCACTATTTTTCAAAAGACTTCATCTTTGGATGGCTTATGATATGAAAATTCACTTCTATTATCTTTCTTGCATTCTGGAATACAGCAAGGATCTCGAGTAATTTTTCGTTCATCAAATTTTGTTCATTGTCATCAATGCATTTCGACAAGGGTCATTATACTAATAGAGCTTCCGCTTCAGGCCGCTAGAGGCGTCAATACTTTTGGGGATTGCGAATTGCGTGAAATTCACTTCCGTGCCATCGTAGAATGGCTAAGCCCAAAGCAAAGTCTCAATCAACGAAGGCATAACCTTATCACGCGGATAAACAGAAAGCCAAAATAGAAGATTGCAACCTTACAGCATTACAGAAAAACCAAAGAATGTTATTAGATTTCACGAAACAACAAAGACAAATTTTGCCTTAGGGTAGTTAAAAACAAAATCCCGTAACTTTTGTACAAAAACATCGTCGCCGCTTCGGGCAACGCTCGCGCATGCGCACTAACGATCCCCAACGTGAAATTCCGTGCCGACTAAGCTCACGCGAATCGCGCATGTTTACCGCGTGAAAAGAGCCGTACGTATCTGGTATTGCTATTTTCACCGAAACTGAAAACCGCAATGAATCCTCCCCCAGTCTTAGCTTGAAAAAATGAGAGATGACAGAGACAAAGTTCCGCGCTAGAATGATCGAGCGTGCCTAGGGACAAAGCTCGACGACGCCACCGCCACCGGTCGTCGCCAAGGAAAATTTTCATCCGCACGCGCGCGCCGGTGCTGCTCCCCTCCGGTAGGGGTGCGTTTCGCCAAAAGTCCGGGAAAGGAAGAAGAGTTAGGCGCGCGCGCGCGCGAGCCACACTAGCTACGCTTATTAACCGTCTGTATAGCAGTGACCCTAACCTGGCCCCTCCCCTCCCCGCCCCACTCTTCGCCTTGCCTCCCCACCTACTCGCTCTGCGCCCCGCTCGAAACGCTCGCCGCTGCTCACCTCGTTGATACTTGGCGTACCCCGTGTACGTTTAGGCATTTCGAGCGGTCTTCCCTCGAATTTTCGACTGGTGACTTACCCAAAAAAACTCCCTAGATATCACCAGACTGCGAAGGGCGTATGTCCGCAGTAGCAAAGTTTCCCATCGTAACGCGAGGAACGTCAATATTTCACGCTTGTCGTAGGCGCACTGTCAAAAAAAAAAAAAAAAAAGAAGTTTTTTCGTCAGCCATTTTGGTCGGAAAGAAAAGACGAGCGATAGTAGCGTCGCGATAATCGTGGCGTTCGATCGAACCCCCCCAGCGCGTTCGAAAAGTCTTCCTCGTTTGTTTGTTTTGAGGATGAATGTGTTTGGGCAGAGACGCGGGAAGATTTTCGGACGCGCCGGGCCCGCGTCGATTGGGCGTACGCACCTGGGAGCCTCGTGAAACTCTTTCCGAGAGAAGGAAAAACAGGCAGGCAAGAGGCAGTCGCACACAGCCGCCAGTCGTGCCCGCCGCGCGTCCCCCGCGACCCGGTGCTGCTCACGAGAGGCGCACCAATCACATATATATCTATATGTATATATGTATGTCTATATCGCAAGAAGAAAAAGCACGGAAAAGTCAACAAAGTACGAAAAACGATGAGCGGAGCCTGCGATATTTACGAGTGAGATTTATTTTATTTCGCGTACGACGCGCGTAACAAACAGAAACGCCGAATTTTCGAGACCCTTCGGCACGTTCAATGTCATTGGCTTTTTTTTTTCCACCCGGTCGCGCGTTCTTTCATCCCCGTGGGCTTTTTTCGTTTCTCCAACGTTCGTGCGCGTCCCTGTGTTTTGTGCTGTAACGTGAAATATCTACGATCGTGTCGAGTGTTCCTCGTCTTCCCCGAGAAACAAGCTCTCCCTCTCTCCCCTCGGTCGAACCCCCTCTCCCCCTCCAGGCTATACGCGAAAAAGAGATGCACACGTATGAGCGCAATATTCGTGTGCGCGCGTAGCGCATTTTCTCCCGAGAGGTTCGTATTCGTAAACATTTCGGCGATCGATCGTTATTTTTTGTTTTTTTTTTCTTCTTTTTAAAAAATCGGAACTGCGATATTCGAGTGCAAATCCGTCTGTCTTCGCGTGTCCTCTCCATCTTTTTTTTTTGCTTCTTTTCTCTCTCTCTCTCTTGGCCGTCGCGCACAGACTCGCTCCCTCTCGCTCGCTCTCCCCTCCGAGACTTTGTGTCTCGGAGTGGACGCTCGTGCGTTCCACTTTGACCGATGCCGGCGTTACTTTCTAACTTTTAATGACGGAAAAAATGCGAAACGCTTTTCTCGACGCCGGGAGCCCAGATACTCGGCTCCCGACACGCCGCCGACGTTCACGCGATCGACCGATTTTTCGTCGATCGGAAAAGTGTCGCGATCGCAGTCGACGAGAGGCCCGAAGGCGCACAGGGAACACCGAGCGGAGTGGCCACCCGAGGGATCTCCTTATGCGCTGGAAGCGCACACTTCCAGCGGGTATTCCAGCGCAGGAAAAATCTCCTACGCACCGACGGTACGGCCAGGAGAGGAGAGAACGCGAAAGTAAACTCTCAGACCGTGGAATCCACGAGGTGCGCGACACCAACAGGCCGGGAGAAGTTTCGAGAGCGAGCGCACACGCGAAGGAACGAAGCCGACCGCGCGAGTCGATTCTCGCGTCTCATGATTTTCAGACGAGGCACACGGGCCGGCAAGCGATCAGCTGAATTTGCCCCGCCGAGTACTCTCCGTCGAGCGACCACGATTATGGAACGACGTTGAAGCTTGTAACGTTGGAACGCAGCGCTACTTAACTTTCCCATGCTGCATTTTTTCCGCTCATTCAGACTCTAAACGGCTCAAATGTGCCTACACATTTTTATGCGACGTCTAAGTCTCCATCGATGGAACGCAACGAAAGTTTAGCTGCCCGAATCTTTACTACCTTCTTTTGGGTAAATTTAGGCTACGAGAAACGCTCGAACGTTTTTTTTTGGATCCTCATCGGCAATCTGTGGCTCAAATTCGCAGTTTGAAATTTTTGATGATGAAAATGGAGAAAAAAGGTCGGAAAAGTACTTTCGTCGTGTTCCAATGAGGCGAACTTCAACATCGTATTCTTATTGGAAATTGATGAGATTGATTTGCAAAAAAAAACTTCGGGTAATGGCGAAAACAAAGACATAAAAATATCGTTGCGTTCCAACAATGCAAACTCTGTCATATTCGGGATTTCTTGGTCTAGGGTAGCCGTCGAGAATGTACATTGGCTCGTGCGTGGGTTGCGTTCACAGAAGTTTGGACAACTTTGTGAAGAAAACAAATGGAAAGTATCGAGGACGCTTGAGAAATTAGATATTCGGAAAAAGAAAATATGTGTGAAAATTACTATTTAAAAGGGACATTTGAAGGAAAAAAAACAAATATTTGGACAAAAAAGTAGAAGTTGAGTATTTGAGGAAAAAAAATAATTGATAAAAACTGTGAGAATAAGTTTTAAAAAAACGGAAGACCAAAATCGTCTGGGAAAATAACGATAAAAAAAAGTTATAGTTCAAATAAAAAGTACTTGTGAGTAAAACTGTTTGTAAAATTAAGTATCGCCTAAAAAAAAAAAAGTAGTCGGAAACTAAAAACTGACATAAAATTTTGGAAATAAGTATTCAAAGAAAAAGGAAGACATAAGTGTCGAGGAAAATAACTATTTGAAAACTATTTGTCCCGTTACCCACATGGAGGAAAAAGTATTTGAAAAAAAACCTGAAAATACGTATGAAAAATATTGGCAGACGGAAACTGAGAAGAAAACAATTAAATCGAAAAACATAAATGAGAAAGTAACTATTTCAAAAAAAAATATCTGTTTCGAAAACAACTTTAACAATATTAACTTGAAAACAAAAAAATAATCGTGAAAGTAAGTATCACAAGAGCCATTCGTTGGATTGAAATTTAAAAAAAAGAAGTAAAAGTATTTGAAGGAAGAAAGAGGAAGAAAAAGTATTTGAAAAAAAACTGAAAATACGTATGAAAAAAATTGGCAGACGGAAACTGAGAAGAAAACAATTAAATGGAAAAACATAAATGAGAAAGTAACTATGCAAAAAAAAAAATCTGTTTCGAAAACAACTTTAACAATGTTAACTTCAAAACAAAAAAATAATCGTGAAAGTATCAAAAGAAACATTCATTGGATTGAAAATTTAAAAAAAGATCCAAAAATCATTGAACAAGTGTAATAAATGTGAAAGAAAAAAAAACCTGGGAAAATATTGATAAAATTTCGTAAAAAAAACGCATTCGCAAAACAGAACGAAAAAGACTTCATTGAAAAAAAAACATTGGCGAAAAAAATGTTTATTTTCCGTTTGTAATATTCTCAAAGTTATTGGCACCAATTACATTTTCTCGAAAGTTATTCAGACACCGTACCACGTTCAACAATCTCGTTCCTTTGTTTTCCCCAGCTGGGATTTTAATCGTTAATTGTACTCTCTTTTATTTTGTATTTATTTATTCCCTCGCGTGTTCTCCACCCGATATCTTATCGGTTTCGCTGACGAGCCCACGATTCATACCAATTTCACCACTTTCGTAGGCCCGAGGATATCGAGAATCACTCACAAGGCCCTTGTAATTCCTTCGTTCATTAGTTTTCACGTTTTCACTCCTAGCATCGGAAACCATCGGATACTTTTCTGTCTCTCGTCAATCTCTAATGTCCAATCTCGTCGGGGGACAGGCTCGTTACTTCGTAGGTTGCGTCCCCGGTGTTTTCGATAGTGGGAGCAGCAGTCGTTCTTGGATAATTAATTACAGTCAATCTGCGACAATTTACGATCTCCTCGTCCGTGTATACATATATATATATCATCGTTGACGGTAATGACACACGGGAGTGTGTACGCGCACGAGATTACCGAGACGATTCTCGGGAAAAATAACGCGAGAGGGGACGTGGAACGACAAAAAAGCGGAACAAAAAAAAGAAGAAGAAAAACAAAACGATATTGGTACATTCTGAGGGGGAGAAGTTATGGCGATTATGAGTGAATTAAATACCATAAGCGTATAGCTTTTCCCCTTCGGCGTGTGCCTCTCAGCATCATCGTCTCCGCGATTCACCGATAGCAAATTATTCCCCCCACTCTCCGGCCCTCGTAGTGGGGATAGGCTCGTTTGGCGAAGCAAAAACCGTTATCATCGCAGCGAGCCTGGTGGCCGTAACGCGAACTGTGCGAATTTGCTCCACCGAACGCGCCTACCCCGGTAGCTTTCCGTACTAAAGACGTATTGAAGTTTGCATCCTTAGGATGCCACGAAAGTTCTATTTTATATTTTCATTTCCTCATTTTTCTTGTGCAAAATTATCTTTCACATATTTATATCGCAGATCTCTCAATAAACGTCCGAAAAAATAATCGAGGGTTCTTTGTGGACGAAATTTGCCGAAAGGATTAAAAACAAATTTCTAAGGAAGAATTTCCATTGCGTTACAACGAGGCTGATGTTGAGGCCTTATATACGCGATTTCGCCGATTTTCGATTCAAATTAATTTATTCTGAAGTTCACAAGTATCTAATGGATTTTAGAAAGCTGTCCAAACGTTCTTTAGATATTTTTGTTATCCGTTATAAAAGTTTCTTTCGAAACTGTTTGTCAATGCTTGCAAATTTCACGTTTATAGACGGGAAAAACACGACGATCCATAAGAGACCATGTTAATTTAGAAGAATTTTCTTTATTAATTGCTCACAAACAAGGTATCCGGAGAGTTCGAAGTTTGAACAGGCGACTTCACAGATACTCATAAGTGAACTCGATTTTTGAAAATCAATATCTGTTCGTTAATTCGATCATCGGATGAACCTTCTTAATCTTACCCTACCAAGACCGGGCACACTCGGCCAACTCTCGTTGGCTCGCGTGACGCCGCGAAAGTGCAACACAGAAAACAGCGTATGGTAAGCGACGACTAAAGCAAACGCATTATCCGTGATTGTTGCAGAAGTTACGGAAGAGAATCAACGATGGGTGAGCTACCGGCGATGGAGAGAAGGATCGTAAAAAGCCCTCTTGAGCCTGAGACGGAGGCAAAGATTCGTGAAGCTTAAAAGACATGGACTCGTACGATCTGTTTGGCGAAGATGTCAGTGGTTCGATGCTCGACGCACTACCCGATCTTGGGGGTAACGATCACTTTGACCCGGCAGTATCCAACAACAACAGCGTCGTAGTTAACAGAGATGGCGCTAACGCAGGACCGAACGGTGGTGGTGGGGGTGGCGGTGGCGGTGGTGTCGTTGGCGGTGGTGGCGGTGTCGGTGTTGTTGTTGGTGTCGGTGGCGGTGGCGGGAGTTACATTAATCAGCCTTACGGCATAACGCAGGAGTCGCCATTGGCTAAATTGACGTCTTTCGGCGGTACGGAATTTGGAAGCGCGAGTCAGTTGTCGAGTACGAGCCAGCGCGCCATGTTCAATCAGGGCATCGGTAGTTTCGAGGCCGCGGGACCACCGCAACGGGCGGCAATGGTGCCGGTCGGCTTCCAACAGAATCCCGCTAGGGGCATGACGCCTCAGCATCGCGGCCCTCACCCGGTCGGGGCTGGACAGTATCCCGGCTATTCGGACAATATGTATTCGATGGAGCAGCAGCACCCAATGGCGCGGCCCGGAATGGGAATGGATCCGGCTATGCAGGGATGGCCCGGGGCAGCCGGTTCATACTCTCAGATACAGAGGCATTACAATCAGATGGCGCCCCAACCGGCCGCTTACAGGCAGCACATGCCGCAATACTCTCATCAGCAGGACCAGACGGGTATAAGCCAGAAACTGCAGCAACAGCAGCAGCAGCAGCAGCAACAACAACAGCAGCAGCAGCAGCAGCAGCAACAGCAGCACTTCAACGCGCAGCAGGGTATGATCGGTACGATGGGTGTGCCGCATCAGGCGATGCAGGCCGCCGGTAGCGCTGGTGTTTATCAGCACATGGTAGGCCAGCAACAGCATTATCAGCAGGGTAACCCGGCCGGTATGTACCAAACGTCCGGAGGTTACACGGCGTTTGCGACGGCCGCTGCGATGCATCAGCAACAGCAGCAACAGGCGGTCGCTCAGCAGCAGGCGGCTCAGCAGCAACCCCAACGAATGCCGCATCACCATCAACAGCCTCATCCGACTCTCCAGTCACTCCCATCGCATCCCCAGTATCCCCAGCACCCCCAGCATCCGGTCGTCAGCCAGCAACAGCCGATGGAGCCCCAACAGCAGCAGCAGCAGCAGCAACAACAACAACAGTATCCCCATCACTCCGCGCCCATCTTCAATCAGCCCCAGCATCCCGGACCAAACGCTCAATTCGCACCGACCAAACACGCCACGAGTCCCCAGTACAGAGCGGCGTTTCCCCAATTGTCGCCGCAAATGTCCCCGCGGCCGCAGATGTCGCCTAGGCCACCAGCGGTGCAGCAACAAATGTCACCGCGGCCCATAATGTCGCCGGCGAAACCCACCACGCTGTCGCCCCATCCGCACGTACAGATACCCCATCAGCCGGGCGGTGGGGCCGGCGGAGGCGGCGGACCCGCCTCCAACGCCCTCTCCGTGTCGCCGTGTCCGCCGAGCGCGATGTCGATAAATCCCTCCGGCGGTGCGCAACAACAGACGACCCTCCAGGCCCTCGAACAAATGGTTATACCGGGCGTCGCGGTCACGAACTCCAACGTGACCCAGCAGGATTACGGGCAGTTTCAGTCGCGACCGACGATGCCACATCCTTCTGGCATAATGCCACAGCAGAATGCACAAAATTCCATGCCACCGGTGACCGGCCCGAGAATGCCGATGCCCTCGCAATGGCCCCATCCCCAGCAGCAGCAGCAACAACAACAGCAGCAACCTCCGCCACAGCAACAGCACCAGCCTCAACAACAAATGAGGCCGAGCATAAGCGTGAGCGATTCGCGAGGCATGCTCGAGCAGCAACAGCAACAAGTCCCGACTACGAGCGAGCCAAATAGTATGTTTCCCGTCAACGGTAATGACGTTATACACAACGTGGTGGAAACCACCACGAGAGACACCACCGACAATTCACAGATCGTCGTGAACCCGCCCGTCGTGCGGGAGATCGAGCCGAACGATCAACAATCGATGGTCAAGAAGAACAACGAATTGTTGAGTCAGCAACAACATCAGCAGCAGCAGCAACAGCAACACAAGCCCCAACAGATACACCAGCAACATCCACAGGTGGAGAGCACCGTGCCGACGAACAATCAAGTCAGCCTCGTCCAGCCAATGGAGCCAACGACGTCGATGAGATCGAGCCCGATCGAGACCGTTCAGTCGTTGCCCGCTTCGAGTACCAGCGGCAGCGTCGACTGCGGCGCCTCGTCGCCCCTGATGCAACAACAAGCAACCTCGAACGTCGTGGCGTCCAGCGGTGAGGCCTGCGACTCGAACGACGTCGCGGCCGAGCAGCAGGACATGAACACGGCGCGGCATCTATCCAGTCCTATAGTCAGCGCCTCGATCCACAACCAACAAACACAGATCGCTAGTCAGACCCAACATCCGATTAGCCAGCAAGCTCACCAGCAGCAGCAGGGCCAACAACCGAGTATGGTGTGTCAGCAACAGAGCGTCGTGCCGCAGCTTCACCCAGGCCAGCAAATGGTAGCTGGCCAACTGATACAAGCGCCCCTGCAATCGCCGGGCGTCAGTCAACAGCCCCAACAGATGGTCCACGCTCAACAGGTCCAAGCCCCGATGATACAACCGCAACATTCACCGATGGCGACCTCCCAGCCGGCCCAACTGCCCCAGCAGATTACCCAGCCTCCGATGATTCAGATGATGACTCAAGCGCAACAGCAAATGGGACAGCCAATGGCGCAGCAGCCGCAAACGGACGCGATGGGACAGCAAGCGATACAGGTCGGACAGGCAATCCAGGTCGGCCAGTCTCAGGCGCCTCAGCAGACCCTCGGACAACAGACCATGGTGCAGCCTCAGCAGACCGCACAGATGGGACAGCAACAACAGACGCAGCAGCTCCTCGCACAGCAAGCTCCCCAGACCAACCTCCAGGTAAACCAGACCCAACAGCAGCAGCAACAAGCCCTCATGGGACAAGTCATGATACCGACTAGCAACGCGATGATACAGTCGCAGCTTCCCCATCAAACGACGTTGCCCTCCCAATTGGCGAGTCCCCAAGTCCCCCAAATTCAAAGCACCGTTACACCGGCCACCGCGAGCCTCATGGCGCCCCAACAAATAACCGCGGTCGTCCAAACGACCAATATCGCCATGCCGACGCATCAGACAACGGTCGTCTCACTCGCCAACGCGCCAACCTCCCTGCAGGTCCAACAGCAGAATTTCGCCGAATACACGACCATGCAAAAGCCCAACAGCATTTACACGAGCGAAATGATCGTCGTTGCCCCGGGCCAACCGACCGCCCAAACGAATCAAGCCCAACAACAGTATCACGCAGGTGGCGGCGAAATCGTCACGGGCAATACAATGCCGGCTATGTACACAATGCCACCCGTCACAGCACCCACCACCACCGTCATGACACCCCAATTCAACAACACTTGCGCACCCGTCACTCATCATCAGGAGAGAGCTGCCCTCCAGCAACAACTCCAGGAGTTGTACTGCATGCCACCCGCCGGCGATAGCCAGGAGAAGATCGTCAGCCTTCAGGAGAAACTACAGGCCCTGCAGCAACACGAGACCAGCGAGCAGTGCAACGGCGGACCCCAGTGCATACTTCAGACACCCATGTTCGCCGCGGCGGTCGTCGATAGCCCCCAGGTACGCTGGTCAATTTCATTTCGCGTCTATCGAAAACGCTGCGTTATCGTTTTTTTTTTTAACGTATGCCTCTCACAATTTACTTTTCGAAAGAGATGCGAAAAATGAAGCCGACTTGACAAAAAAATTAAACAGTATAAAAATTATCTTTGTACATCTTTAACATTTATATAATTCCTCATTATACACAAGAGAACGTTATGTCAGTGCCAAACATTGAGAATAAAAAAAACGGATAACTAATTTACTGTAAAGCTACATTTGTAGATTGAAGCAAATTAAAAGTAAAGCTACAGAAATACATTTGTATTCGATCTGTCGATACACAACCTCATCATTATCATTTTAGATAAGTATTTATATTTATTTTTTGTTTGTTTTCACCGGCGTACAAACTTTTGTTTATAATCAAGAACGGGTTCTGTATTTGCTTTTAATGTCTTTTTTTTCACTGTATAATGTTTAAGGAAGCTTTCCAGTGTGACAGCCCGAAAAATCGCTGTTTTTCGCGATTTTTTTTTTTAAAGAAAAAATAATCTAATCGGTCCGGTTTTTTTTGTTGTATATTAATTGGGTATTGAAGAATACAAAACAATTTTTTAAAGATCGATTTATTTATTAATTAATATCTATAAAAATGATGAAACAATTGTTGCAGAAAATGCACTTGGATGTGGTGTCCACGTTGGGGGTCACAATTTTGATCTGAAACAAAAAACACAAAAAGATTATTGATCGGTATATAATTGGCTTTCGTGCTATGGAGGCTTTTTTTTTTTTTTTTTTGCAAAAATGGCGCCGGTTTGAACAAAAAGTATCGATTTTAGCATTTTTTTTGGCAGTTTTTTTTTACAAAAAAATAGGAAGATGTCAAAAAAAAAAAAAGCTTCCATCGCACGATAAACAATGACGTTAAGAATATTGTGTAAAAAATTCAACTCGATAGCTTTAAAACTCTGCCCTCCAAGTTGGACACCGTTTTGAAAAATGCTGTTTCGAGAAAAACGCGTTCAAAGTTTCGCTGTAGCTGTAGCGCTCCGTTGCCTTCTTCCAAGAAATGCTGTACAGTAACCGAAATAATCTGAATTTCGGCATGAAAATTTCAGGGAATATTCGGAAGAGTGTATACTATTCGATAAAGCAAAAAAAAAAATCGATTTTTTGAAAATTTCACACTGGAAAGCTCCCTTAAATTATGTTTCGAATTTCAGTTAAAAAAAAAATAAATATCAACTTTATCAAGGTTCCATATGTTTGGTCTTTAAAAAATTATGTTATCCAGTTCAACATAATTCTTCAATAGAAGAATCGAGTTGAGAATTTCCTTTGTTTCTTCAAGTCGGTTAAAAATGTTGTATTTTATTTTCACAAAAATCAGCCATTGCTATTTTTATGTACATAATTCTCTCCAACTCAAAAAATATATGTTTGATGAAAAGAAAGTGTTCTTCATGTGACCCTAATCTGGCTAGTCTGCAAAACCTGGAATTTTTGCAAATCCTGTATGGAAAATCTGGAAAAGTCATGGAATTTCTGAGTCAATAATGCGCAACAACCCTTATTAATAAAAATAACGTAATAAAAATGAAAGAATTTCCGTTGCATTCCAACGACGCAAACTTCAACGTCATAAAACTAAAGCTTCGACATCTATTGGAACGGATTGCTTCGAATTTCATGAAATCTCAATAAATCGCAATAAATTCCCTCGAAAGAGGCATTGGAAGGGAAAGATATTCGAAATTGAGGGAAAAATTGTGCTGTGAACGAAACAGGTGTCGAGCACGACTGGACGCGGACGAAGCAAAGGCACACCGCGCACGAAGAAGAGCCGAAAGAAGGCGGACAAAGAGGTAGCGCCGCCTATCGTGGCCCAGCCGAGTGCGCAACCGGAACAGCCGCTGTCGGACAATCTCGTGACGCCGGGCGACAGCAGCAACGTCGTCGACAGCGTTGCCGATTCCAACGAGGACAACAAGCCCACGTCGGGCGGCGACGTCGAGGAGGAATGGAACAAGACCCGCAAATCACGACCACCGAGAAAGCCACGGAAGCCGAAAGAGCCGAAAGAGCCGAAGGAGGCGAAAGTCAAGAAAGAACCGAAACCACCCAAAGAGGCCAAATCACCGAAACGCAAAAAGAAGAGCAAGGAGCCCAAGGAGGGCTCGAAACGCGGCAAAAAGTAAATAATCTCGGTCCGTTTTTTTTGTGCGGGTTTATTGTTTCATTTTTGTCGGGTTTTGTTCGCCATTTTTTTCCTCTTATTTTCGATTGGGCTGTTTGCGTTTATTTTTGTTTGGGTTCGTTCGGATTTTTCGTCTTATTTTTGTTTGTTTCTCGCTTGGGTTTTTCCGTCTCATTTTTGTCGAACGTTGTTATTGGCTCGCCCGCAGGAAAGTAAACCAACTGGAATCGGCTGAAGAGGAAGCGGCAGTCGCGCCGCAAACGGAGGAGGCTGTTGCTACCGAATGTTCGGCCGCGCCCGTACAAGACGCCGAGGTAAAGCCGAGCGAGACGCCGATTCAGGACGATCAGGAGCACGTGGACTCGTCGACCAACGAGCCTATCGTTGCCGACACGAAGGACGACAACGAGGCGGCCAAGAGCGGCGAAGAGCCGACGAGCGAAGTTACCGAGGATGCGGAGAAGAAGGAAGCCGTCGAGACTACGGAGAAGGAGGCGGCGGTCGAGGCTTCGACGCCCGCCAAGAAGAAAACCTCGCGGAAACGATCCGTTGGAAAATCTTCGATAGGCAGATCGCCCCGTAGCTCCAAGTAAGCTGTCCAATCTTTCTCCGTGCCTTCTTTCTTCGTTCGACCATCCAACTGCCTCCAAACTTGAGATACTTGAATCATTTTTCCCATCCGAGTAGTGCATACCAAAAGAAACGTGGTGATTTAGCGGCAAGCACCGGAAACATTTATATTTCAAGCGCGTTTGCATTATTCGAATAATTTTGAATTAAAAAGGAAGCATTTCATATTTTAAAAAATTATTTAATTTCATCAGACAAAATAAAATTGTGCAAATTATGAAATTGCCCACTGCTTGCTCGTTAATTTGTTTCGTCCCCAAAGTCGATCGTACAAGATACTTTGTTCTTTTTACACACGGAAAGTTAAAATTGAAAGGCAGACATCCCAAAGGTACCGACGGCTTAACGATTAAACTTCAATCCTAACTAATTGAGCCAATAATTAATGAATACACAAATGAATTTGGTAATTTGTTTCATCGTCCCATCGTCGCAACTTCCGCTTCCGAGGATTATTCTTCGGATCTCGTGCATTGTTAATTCGAAATTGCGTTTGCAGAAAGCGCAAGAGTCGCATAGCACCGGACTCAGACGGCGAGGAGCTCGCCGCGACTCCGCCACCCTCGCCCGAAGCAGGCGACGATCTCAACAAGCGTCGATCCGCGAGAAACACTCATCGCAAGAAATACGTCGACGACGTTATGCTGCGATTTTCGGACGACGATGTCCCGATGCAGGACGGCTCGTTGGCGAAGAAGTCGGACGGTTCGGGTGGCTCGAAACCCTCGTCGACGAAACGCGACAACGAGGGCGGTGACGTTGGACCGAACAAGCCAAACTTTGTCTATATCGTAAGTTCGTCATTGTATCGGGTGAAGTTAAAAGTTCTGAGCGTTTTCCGCTGGATGTCTTTAGCGAGCCATATCTCGCGATGTATACAACGCAACGGGCCATACCGGACGGCAATTTAAAGGTGACATTACGCTTCAAAAAAAGTTCTCTGGCAGTTTCGTGTTTGGTGAAGCCAGTTGTGTGTTACAGCGTTCGAAAGTCGACGCAAAAAAAGCTCAGTGTTACAAGTTACTAAGAACTAAATCTCGCGTTTGCCACGTTTCAATTTGGTTAATAACTTCTTCGCGATGTAAATAAACAAAAAAGATTAATGAGCCTAAAACCGCCAAAAGTATCGATAAAATGAAGAGGCCAAACTAAGAACGAACAAGCCAAACTTTGCCTATATCGTAAGTTCGTACTTGTATCTCGTTGGAATGAAAGTGGCGCGAGGAACGCGAGTGTTCAGTTAGTTCAACGAGCAAAATAGCCAGAACAGGGAGTCGATATAAAACATTTATTTTCGCGACATACATTACAGCGTTATTTATCAGCTGGTTAACAATTTTTCAGAACACGACCGACGAGGACTCGATGGTCGTGCAGCACATACTGTGCGTGCGCATGGGCAAGCGCGAGGCCAAGCCGCCGGTGATCGCGGAAATAAAAGCGGAAGCGGACGAAAAGACCGAGGAGAAGGTGGACGTTGAAGGCGAGGCGATAAAGCCGGAGGACGGGACGATCGAGGCCGAGGATAAACCGGAAGTAGAAAAGGAAGAAGTAGAGGAAAAGTGCGCGGATGAACAGCCGAAGACGGAAGAGGTCGAGGAAGCGATGGAGAAAGCTGCCGACAAAGAGACCGAGGAGGAAGCGGCGGACGTGGATGAGAAGAAGGAAGAGGAGGAGGAGGAGGAGGAGGAGCCCGAGGTGGCCGCTACGAGCGAGGAAGCTTCCGAGCCGGATAAAAAGGACGAGGATGAACGCGTGGAGGAGCCGACGGATAACGACGAAACGACCGCGATCGAAGCGGACGTGGAGAAAGAGGAAGAAACGCTCGACCAGGAGGAGAAAGAGCCGGAAGTCGAGTCTTCCGGAAACGCGGAAGAGGAAATACGAGAAGTCGAGGAGGAAGAAGAAGAAGAAGAAGAGAGCAAAGAGCAGGAGAAGAAAGACGACGAGGACGAGCCAGCCAGCCCGAAGGAGGAAGAAAAAGAGGAGGAGGAGGAGAAGATAGAGGAGGAAACGGAGAAAAAAGAAGCCGAGGAAACGGTCACAACCGCGGCAATTGACGAGACCAAAGACGTTGCGGTCGAGAACGAGGAGGAACTTCCGAAGGACGAGACGACGACAACGACGGACGAGGCAGCCCCGATCGAGGAGGTCAAAGCTGAAGACGAATCTCAAGAACCCGAGAGCACCGAGTCCGTCAGCAACGACGAGATCAAGCCTCAGATGATCGAGGTTGAGGAATATCTCGTTAAGTATCGTAACTTTTCGTACCTACACTGCGAATGGAGAACGGAGGAGGAATTGTACAAAGGCGACAAGAGGATACAGGCCAAGCTCAAACGATTCAAACAAAAGATGCAGCAAAACACAAATATTTTCGAAAACGTAAGTACTATCTCGAATTTCTCACAATCGCCTTTTTTTTCTGTCACGGATGTATCGATCCAGTTTTCTCAGCCGTGGAATTCGCCGTTTGTGAATAGAGCCCGGCGCTTTTTTTTCTTTTTTTCTAACGGGCCTGCTTACGCGTGAGGCCAAGAAAGGCAGATTGATTTTCAAGATTTCTGCTGATGAGAATATTGCGATTACGGGGCCGGGGTTTCCACAAAATTCGTACATAGTCTTGCCGAGTTTGATTTTATTTTCTCCGAAATATGTCGATAAGCAGTAGAGTTATTGGTTAGAGGAAGCGCCGCCGTTGCTGCAAGGCCAACCGGTCCAATTGGTTTTGGCAACTAGGCTCATCGGAAATGAGAAACAAACAAATGTACTTCTATTGTGATACAAAGAGTTTCGTATGAACGGACACTTTTTTGACATTTTAACATTGACGAAATTGGCTGTTGAAAAAATTGCATTTTCGAGCAAAGAAAAAACTTTTATTATTTGTTATTAACGATATACGATAGATATTGTTTGTTTTTTTGCAATTTTATATTTGAATGATTTAGAAAAAAAAGGCTTGCAAACGTCTCGGTAATTCACGTTGCCTAAAACTGGTGAAAGTGTCGATAAATTAATTTTTTCTTTATATAACCTGCATCTCCAAACCTTTTCCCTTTTCTTTCCCGCCCTTCCTATGTTGCCACATCTTAGCCTCGCCCATATTTCCTTGTCCCTACCCTTTACTCCCTCATCTGTCCAATATTTCCATGCCATCTCGTCCTTTTCTATAATATATTTATACTTATCGTTATACGTCGATTTTCCGATTTTTTCCTCGTCCCTCCTTAAAATTCTGTTTTTTTAAGTTTTCCAGTTTTCCAGGAAAGTTTTTCCCCCATTTTGACGGGTCGCCATTTGTTATCGCCCTAATCTCGTCTAGTAAGCAAATTTTTGGCCACCTTGTCTCGTCCATTCTCATCACTTCTCTCATATATCTCATCGCTCTTTCCCTTATTGCGTATTCCAGAGGAAGCACTCCTAGTTCTCTCCTCCATACATAATTTGGTGTCGTTCTGTTCACCCCTAACGCCATCTCGCAATACCTGCTCTGTATTTTTTCAAATACGCTTATTTCTCACATTCCCCATATCTCCACTCCATAAACTGCTCCTGCTTTTACGATTGAATCTAATAAATAGTCTCCTCCATCATATCTCTCCTCTTTCTATAGTCCGCAGATCTGAAATGATCAGAATATAGCCTCGAATGTCTTGTGGCTGCAAAGGCGACGTATAGCAATTGCCCATTGCTTGCGAAGTTTTTCGTTTCCAGGAAACAAACGAACGTCGTCGTTTCTGCGTCCAATTGCGCAACAATTATGCATTCGCCACAATTCGTTCACGACAAACGGATTGTTTAAAGAAAATTCAACCGTAGTCGTAGAAACACGGGCAAAACCAAAGAGTATCTCACTAAACGTCAAGTTCTGTTTACGTTGCAATACAATGTGCCCTCTAGCGGGAGAAATTGGCAGTAAGGTTCTCTATTAATAACGGTCTGTGGATATTTCCGAGCACCAAACAAGAACGATTGTGAAGGGCGTGTGAATGTTTGTTCACGCATTGCATAAATATCGTCCGTCGATGTATAAATATCGTGTGGACACAAAAAAAGGCTCGCGATAATTCGTGTTCGTAGCCGAGACTCGGGCGAATAATTTTCCTCAAAGACGTTTTCGTCGGTGTTCCTTTCACGAACGTTCGTTCGGCTCTTGTTTCCGGAAATCTCTCAGCCCGAGGAGGATCCGTTCAATCCGGACTTCGTGGAGGTCGATCGGGTGCTGGACGAGGCGAAGCACACGGACCCGACGAGCGGCGAGACCGTGAGGCACTTCCTCGTAAAGTGGCGCTCCCTGCAGTACGAGGACTCGACGTGGGAATTGGAGGAGAACGTGGATCCCGACAAGATCGTACAGTTCCACAAGTTCAACAAGTTGCCACCGAAGGATCAATGGAAGCCGAAGAAGAAGCCGACGAACGCGGCTTGGAAGAAGCTCGAGGTGTCGCCGATTTACAAAGCGGGCAACAGTCTGCGACCCTATCAGCTGGAGGGCTTGAATTGGCTCCTCTTCTCGTGGTACAACGGCCACAATTGTATACTCGCGGACGAGATGGGCCTGGGTAAAACGATACAATCGTTGACGTTCGTCGAGGCCGCTTTCAAGTACGGTATACGCGGGCCGTTCCTCGTGATCGCCCCGCTCTCGACGATACCCAATTGGCAGCGTGAATTCGAGGGCTGGACGGACATGAACGTCGTCGTGTACCACGGCTCGGCCGCGAGTCGCACGATGCTCCAAGAATACGAGGTCTACTACAAGAACGACAAGGGCCAACAGATCAAGGATCTCATCAAGTTCAACGTACTCATAACGACCTTCGAAATAATAATAACCGACTTCAACGAGCTCAGGGGCTACAATTGGCGATTGTGCGTCATCGACGAGGCTCACCGCCTGAAGAATCGCAATTGCAAATTGCTCGAGGGCCTGCGACAATTGAATCTCGAGCATAGGGTATTGCTTTCCGGTACGCCCTTGCAGAACAACGTCAACGAGCTCTTCTCGCTGCTCAACTTCCTCGAGCCCACGCAGTTCGCCAGTAGCGAGGCTTTTCTCAAGGAATTCGGCAACTTGAGCAGCGAGTGCGAGGTCAACAAGCTACAACTTTTGCTCAAACCTATGATGCTCAGGAGGCTCAAGGAAGACGTGGAGAAGTCGTTGGCGCCCAAAGAGGAGACAGTCGTCGAGGTGGAATTGACGAATATACAGAAGAAGTATTATCGCGGTATATTGGAGAGGAACTTTTCCTTTCTGGCTAAAGGCACGACATCGGCGAACATACCGAATCTCATGAACACGATGATGGAGCTGCGAAAGTGTTGCATACATCCGTTCCTGTTGAACGGAGCCGAGGATCAGATACAAATGGATTACAAGTCGCCGGACAAGGAGGACAGCGAGGCTTATTATCACGCTCTTGTGAACAGTTCCGGCAAAATGGTGCTCATCGACAAGCTCCTTCCGAAGCTCAAGGCCTCCGGCCATCGCGTGCTGATATTCAGCCAGATGGTCAAGTGTCTCGATCTCCTCGAGGATTATTTGCTCTATCGGAAGTATCCTTACGAGCGTATCGACGGGCGGATACGCGGCAATCTGCGCCAGGCCGCGATCGATCGATACAGCAAACCGGACTCGGATCGATTCGTATTTCTTCTGTGCACGAAAGCCGGCGGCTTGGGCATCAACCTCACCGCCGCCGACACCGTAATCATATACGACAGCGATTGGAATCCCCAGAACGATCTTCAAGCCCAAGCGCGCTGTCATCGTATCGGCCAACAAAAAATGGTCAAAGTCTATCGTTTGCTCTGTCGCAACACATACGAGCGGGAAATGTTCGACAAGGCCTCCCTCAAACTCGGCCTCGACAAAGCCATCCTCCAGTCAATGAACACCGCGCAGGGCGGCAAGGATCCCAACAACAAACAACTCACGAAAAAGGAGATCGAGGACCTGCTGAAGAAGGGCGCTTACGGTGCGATCATGGACGACGACAACGCCGGCGACAAATTCTGCGAGGAAGACATCGAGCAGATACTCGAAAGAAGAACTCAAATAATTACGATCGAGGCCGAGAAAGGCTCCACGTTCTCCAAAGCGAGCTTCGCATGCTCGCAAAATCGCTCGGACATCAATATCGACGATCCGGACTTTTGGAAGAAGTGGGCGAAGAAAGCGGAAATCGACACCACCGAGAAAAAGGAGGAGGAGGATCTCGTTATATCCGAGCCTCGACGGAGAACCCAGATAAAACGTTACGGACACGACGAGTCGGTCGTCGACATGTCGGAACTCGACAGCTCCGACGACAACAGCGACGACGAGGGCACCGGCCTCACCGGCAGAGGTAACGCTTGCCCTTTTATCTCCTCCCTTTACCTTCCACCGGATAATATCGCGAAGTTACACGAAAATGCCAGGCTGTAAACAAAATTCGATTCTCATCCATCCAACTCGCCTTTGGGGGGTTTTTTTTTCTCGCGCTCTCGAACGCAGGCAAGAAGAGACGCGACAAGTTCGGCAAGAGGAGCCGAAAGATGTACGACGACTACGTGCCGAGGGACGGCGAGGTCGTTTACGGAAGTTGGGCGCGCACCGAGTGTTTCAAGGTCGAGCGGGGACTCCTGACGTTCGGCTGGGGACGCTGGGAAGAGATACTCCAGCACAGCCAATTCCGTCAAGGCTGGCGCGAGATCGACGTCGAGGACTGCGCACGCGTCATACTCCTCTACTGCCTGCGCTACTACAGAGGCGACGAAAAAATTCGCAGCTTCATATGGGACCTCGTGACGCCACTGGAGAACGGCGAGAAGATCAAGACGATACCGGTGAACTCGCAGTCCAGGCACAGCAGGCAGAAGAAGAAGGGCCGCGTACGCGAGTGTCGGGAGACTCGCGGCTCAGCCGTCAATGGCGGACCCGCCGATCCCAATCACTGGAGCCAAGCGGAAAAATACGACGGCGATATATTCCTCGAGAGCACATACAAGAAACATCTCAGTCGGCACGCCAACAGGTATAGAGGACGCGCAATTACATCGTGAGCGTGAAAATATTCGATATACTTGTCGAAGCTCTGAAACCAAATCGCTTGGAACATTGTTCAAGGGGTTAGGCTACTGTGACTACCCGAAGATCGGTGCTATTTGAAATAATTATTGGGAGTACAAACGAGTCTCAGCTGTTTGACAAAAGATGGCGCCACCGGGAGCTTATGGTTGAAACTGTGAGATGTGAAACGTCATATCGTAAGGCTCGACATCTGGCGAGACCATAACCTTGAAATATTAACGATTTTGTATCAGCATCGCATAATTTTTTTCGTCCGAAAATGTCGAGGTTTGAGCCGAATAAGCGTCATTTGCGGGAACTTTTGAACTACTTGTTTAATTTGAAGAAATGTGCGGCTGAGGCGCATCGATTGCTTGTAGAAGCGTATCATGAAATTCTATTACAGGCAAGGATACAATTTTCGTTAGAAGCCATATTTACGTCAATAAGCAACTTTTACGTCAAATAAAATATTCCGTAAACTTTTGAAAACGTGCCGATTTTCAATATTTTCTTATGAGAATATTGAGGCAACTTGGGTCTTCACACACTGAAATGAAAAAAAGGAAAAACTTACATTTCGTATAATAATAAAGCTTCTGTTTGTCCGCAATTTGACATTTTGAGAATTGCGACAATAGAAAGCTGTAGAATCGAATTGAAGAAACGACGAAAATAACGAAAATAAAGAATTTACGTTGCTTTTTTACCATGCAAACTTCAACATCATATAAGTCGGGCGATTTGTGGAATTTTTACAAATTTTTTTCTGCAGTTTCGAAGTTAATCGCAGTTAACGCCCTAGGCTACGAATCGACGTAATGAGAAAATCGTTTTTTTTATGTTGAAGCTCATGCAGACCTCTCAAATGTAGAATTCTATTACAGCGTCAAACTGCAGTGGAATGATAAGTTTCCAACAGACTTAATTTCACGACGTCTGTTTGAATCGTACATTCTTTCGAAGTCTAGCGAACGGCCCTTTCTTTCCTCCGGTCAGTTGTAATCGAAACATTTTGCCGGAGCAAACAATGTCGTTTCATCGAATGTCAAACGAACGTGTCCAGTAGACCGACCATCAAAATCCACTTGACGTCTGCATTGTCGAAACGCAACGAAAACGTTATTTTCATTCCTTCATCATCCAAATTAATTTTCAAATTTTTCTCCGTTGAATTTAGAAGAAATAAAACAAAAAACGAGTAACTCCCGCAGTCTAAAACTGCGGAAAAAACAAGTTTGGATCGTAACAAGGCAATGATTGAAAAATGGTGAATTTTCGTTACATTCCAACGATGCAAACTGCAACATCGAATTTCAAAGCCCAAACGAAATTTTCGTTCGTTCGCACGAACTATTCTCGTCCTCCGATGCTCGCTTGTGTTTTTTCGTTTTTTTCCATTGAGCAATATTTTTCCACGTTCTCTCATTACTGCACCGTGTTTCAGGGTTCTTCTTCGCGTACGAATGCTCTACTATATCAAACACGAGATTATCGGTGATCTGGTACAGCACATATCGGACGGAGTCCACGTCAGGTTCGTAACAGAAAAAAAAGAGAATCCGCAAAAAAAAAGAAAAGAAATCAAGCAAAATCGTGACAAAATAAGAGAACGAGCCAAAAAAAAAAAGAGAGAACTTCATGTTACACAACGATGCTTCCACTTTGCTCCGCTCCTTTCATTGTTGCCCCGTTTGATCACCTGCGACTTGCTCGCATCAAGGCCACCGGTAGGTTTGAAATCCCAAAAATAGGCCTGCGTTTAATTGCTTACAAGGCCGCCAAGGAATATTCACTTTTCCTTAGGAATGTTTGTCGTAACGTTACGAAATGAAGACAGTTCTCGAGATTTATTCCCAGGTTGGTAATATCGGCGCTTCTCCGTAATGAGGCCACTTACGTCGATGCCCGTTTTAACGCGATTCCAGCCGAGGGAAGAAATGGGAAATCCCAGTTTATTCATGTTAGCTTTCTCTCTATCGATCGTACCTGAAAGTTTTTAAACAGAAACAAAATTGGGTCGGGGTAAAAATGTCGAATGACCAAATATAGAACGACAAAGATTTCGAAACGGCAGAATTATGAACTCTCAAAATAACGAAGGTTAAATTATTCGAAATTTTATCTTTCGACTGATAAAAAAAATCGATCCATTATTCATTCGAGAGCTAATTTATTCGAAAACGAATATTCAGATTGTCTGCAATTCGGAACATAAAAATACAGAACCGAAAAATGTCACCCATATCTCCGAAACAAAAAATAGCGAGTGCCTAAGATGCGTAATTATGTTTTTCGATATTTTATTAAATCTGATTTTTGTTTTTCGGTATATATCAACTTCCGAGATGTTCATATTCGTAATTGTTATGCTCGACTTCACAGACTCTAGTAAGATTGATCTATCTATATTCGAACATTCGTCATTTTCCAATTCGACATTTTTCTCCCTACCCACAAAATTAACTAAGTCCCGTTTCGAAAAGCCCATACCTCTGATTAATTTGGAATCTCCTGTACCTATGTGTTTTGACTCGCCGATCACGAATATCATATTGAAAATACCCGCAAGTTTGATTTTGAACGTCAACACTCACGAAAACTGATTTAACAGTTTTTCTGTTCTATTTTCGTAAATATTCACTTTAGAGAACAATGTTTCCTACAAAAGTTGTAGCCTATGACAATATTGATCTTTTATGATCCACACAATTTTTGTCCGAAACCATTCTACTCGAGAAAAATGGGATAATGGTCCGGTAAGTGAAACTTGCTTAGCTTCATTAGGCTCGATATTATCTACTCATCTATAGTAACGGATCAGTAACAGCAAGAATACAGATAATGTTCACTAGCCCACAGAAGCCTAAAGAAAAACAACCAAATTCAAACTGAAACAAAACCCCCAAAAAAATCCAAACACCAATCTAAACAATAAAAGCCCAAACGACCCAAAGTAAAAAAAAACAAAGTTAAATAAAAAGCCCAAGCAAGGCCAACAGAAAAACCAAACCCAAACAACCCTAAAAAGGCAAAAATAAACTGAAATAAAAGAAAAATCGAAAAAAAATAAATACAAAACGAAAAAGAAAAAAACATGCACTTTAAAATTGACCGAATCACAAAAAAAATGCAAAAACAGTATATAATACGAAAATAAACTGAAATGAAGGGGAAAAAATCGAAAAAATAAATAAAAAACGAAAAAGCAAAAAAAAACATGCACTTTAAAATTGACTGAATCACAAAAAATGCAAAAATGGTATATAATACAAAAAGAAACTAAAATAAAAGAAAAAAATCCGTAAAAATAAAATAAAAACAAAAGAAAACATGCACTTTAAATACTAAACTCCAACCTTCCCGCGGCAAAGTGCGTAAGTAGATAACATCGAAACTAACGGAGCTGAGTAGTTTTCACTTTTTTAGATAAACGTTTTAGATAAAAACTGTATAGAACATAAAAGATCAATATTTGCATAGGCTTTTGTAGGAAACATTTTTCTCTCAAATGAATACTTACCAAAACAAAAAAGAAAAACTGTTAAAAAATCAGTTTTCGTGAGTGTTGACCTTGAATATCAAATTTGCGGTTATTTTCACTATGATACTCGTAATCAGCAAGTCAAAATACATCGGTACACGAAATTCCAAATTAATCAGAGGTTTTCGGAATTACACCGAAAATTCGACTCGTGCGGTATTTCGAAATTGTCAAATCCATTTTTTTCTCGTTGGAGCCCCGATCCTATCCACCCGGGAATAAATCTCTTATTTTCTCACGTTACAAAGTCACATGGAAAAGCCCCGAAAAGAGCCAAGTTGTATATCAGCGGCCTCGTCACGAGCGAATCGCAAGCCAATTTTCGAAACCTCAAACCCCCTAGTTCCCTCGAGTAGAAGGAGAAAGAAAAAAAGAAACCATCACGTGCACTTACATACAGCTTCATAAGGTGCTTTTATAGTTATGCATGCGCAATGTTTCGGCCTTGGGACCTTTCAACCTATACGCGCAATACGACTCCCTAGAGCTACGTATTCTCTTTTTTTTTGTTATTCGTTTATTTTGTATTTCCTCTTGTCCACTCGACGTAGACGTCAACTCGTTTGTACGTACCCACGCGCACCCGTACACTCATATACACACACGAAATTGCCGAAAACGTTTTCCAATGCCTCTGCTGATAAATTCCTCATCGATCCTGTCGCTCTGCATCGAATGCCATTAACACACCACGATATATCGAAGTTTGCATCGTTGCGACGCGACGAAAATTCGCTCTTATTTTTTACATCTTCATAACGTTCCTCGGAAGGCTCTCACGGGTCTTCTTACCAGCCGACTTTTCACTTCAATACCACACACGTCGCCACCCATTTCCGATTCCTCGAAACGCCTCCCTCCCCAGTGTTGTCGCACTTTATTTCTCACGCGCGAATATTTTTCCGCAAATTTACCTCACGACGGATCTGCAGTCAAAAACTCTTGTCGGCTAAATTTGCGAGAAAAAAGGAAGGCAATTGGAAGAAAAAAAGAATTCATTGCTCTTCAACGATGCGAACTTCGAGAGCGCGACTTAGTTTGCGAGTGAGTGTCTTGATGCGTGTGCGTATGTTTTTTTTTCTTTTTTTTTTCTTTTCAATTAACGAGACACAATGCGCATCCTAAACGGTCGGCGATCTCAACGAGACGATGCGGTAAGACGGATTTAAAAAAGAGAGAAAGAGGGAGAGTACGTACGGTAAATATACGAAAGACAGAGGAAGAAAAAGAAAAGCGAGGGCAGTGCACTGTGGCGAGAGGGCAAAAAAATGAGTTTTCATGTTTATCAAAAGACGAAGAAAACTCGTCGGTATTGTTGTAGAAAGATTTGGCGATCTCGGTTCTCTAACTCGCGGCTATTCGACCCTAAGTTCGTTCCCATAGATTCGTGACAAACGGAGGGATACAATTAGAATCGAGAACTTAACGAACCACCTCGACTTTCGTTTATTTTTATTCGTGTATTTCGTTGTTGTTTTTTTCCATAACTTATTCCGTTTCTTCTCTCGCTGACGCGTTCCCTTCGGATGCACTCTTTTTTTTCTCCTTGAATTGCTGATAGTCGCGCACTCGTAGATGAGATTATGGGGACGCAGTATGGTCTTGTTTTTCCTTGATTTAACTTTTTTTTTTTTTTTCGTTCGTTTCTCGTTATACCCATAGCTGAGTGGCCTTTACTATCCGGTGAAGAGTTCTCGTATATGCATGCAGTTGAAAGTATAATCCTAGCTCTGTGTACATTCTTATATCATTTTTGTTTCGATTTTTCGGGAGCTCTCTCGTTAATTTTCTTTCGAGTTTCCGCGAGGTCCGGGTTTTTTTTTCCTCCGACTCCTGTACGAGTCGTTTTGCACTGCGTGGCTCTTTGGAGGAACAGCCTCTCGTTTCTCGTACTTTCCTCTGCGCTGGAATCGAAATATTCGCTTCCGTTTTCTTTTTCATCGTCGAAGCACCGACGGCCAGCTGCGAAATTACATTTGACATGCTTTCCGATTTTTCGTTTCTTACTTTTATTTATTTCGCGAGCACGATTAATCTGGAGCTCAAGAACTGATATCGTCAAGTCTTTGACCCAAAATTACTTTGCAACAGATCGAACGATATATCGAAATTGTTGGTTGTTGGTCTGTTTGTTTGTATTGTTTTTTTTTTCAATCTTTTTTTTTTCGTTCAATTTTATTTCTCGATAAAACTCGATTGGCAATTGTTGTTGAATTTGGCAAATTGTAAGCTAAAACCGCCCTACAGTGCGTTGCGGATAAACCCTCCGCAGTTACCGGAGCGACCAGCGAAATGGTGGGACGAGACGGCAGACAAGTCCCTAATAGTTGGCTGCTACAAACATGGCTACGAGAATTACGACCAGATGAGGACCGATCCCACGCTTTCTTTCATTTCAAGCTGTCCTCCCCCTTCCCAGACTCAGACCGTCCAAATCACGTGAGTATCTTCTTGTTTTTTTTTCTTTTTTTTTTTTCTTCTTCTTTCACTTTCTCATTGTTTCCATCCTCGGATGCTGTTGCTCTTGACACGCATACAGGGTGCGACGTTTCGATCGCACGAGTTGCGAAAATGAAGTCGATAGGAAAGAACAAATGATTTGACGAATTTATCGTACGTGCCGCGCGGAGTGGGACATTTTTTTTCAACGGTTTTTTGGACTTCATTTTCGCGATTTATTTGGGCCGCGCGATCGAAATGGGCCTGTGTGCTTTCGACATACGGAGATCGTAACTTAACACTTTTCTTTGCACGCAATAATACATCCGCTTAACGTTTATGTTTTGGCAATGCGCGTACCACTGTGTTCGAATCATCGAGAGAGAGAGAGAGAGAATTCCTTTCTTCATTTGTTCGTTGATATTACTAAAACGGCAAATGTCTCATCGTCTCCCCTGTACATTCATAACCCGCGCTGCTTATTCGCACACGAAATATTGCGTCACGAACCAGCCCGCAAAACGATTTTCACCACACACGAAGATCACCTTATCGCCCGATTTCTTTTACTCGATTTTCTTTTCAGTTTTACCCTCACGAATAGGAATCAACGAGCTCTTTGACGTTTTTCCTTTCGAAGTGTTTTTTTTTTCCACGCAATGGCGAGATTTTCCGAGAGAAAGAGCGCGCGGGCGTCTTTTTTTTTAGCGCTCGGGGAACATTGTGAGATTACTATCGCGTCTGGTTTTTCTTATTCTGGCGAAACAGGGAGGAGAGCAACATGGTGGTCGAGGCCGAGATGAACGAGGACCCGGAGCTGTCGGCGCTGCCGAAGGATCCGAAAGACTCGGACAAGTTCGGCACGGAAACGCCGGCCGATTCGCCGGCTATATCGGTCAAGGCCGACACACCGATACCGATCGAGGCCCCGGGCGGAAGTCACGACTCGGGCGCGGACGTCATCATCGACGATGAAAAGTCGTGGCCGAGCACCGTCGACTTGAATACACGACTGCGACGCGTCATAACGTCCTATCAGCGGACGATCGTCAAAAAGGACGACCCCAAGAACATGCTCAAGGGCAAAACGGGAATCGAGCTTGGCCAACAGCAGCAGCAGCAGCAGCAGCAGCAGCACCAGCTGCAACAGCAGATGCAGCAGCATCATCAACAGCAACAACAGCAACAGCAACAACTCCAGCAGCAACAGCAGCAACAACAGTCGCAGCAGCAGCAGCAACAGCAAGGCCAAGTCGAGATGGCGAATCACGCGAGCACCACCACCGATCCACCATTGAACATGCAAGGATGGGACCTCCAACAGCTGGCTATGTATCTTCTGGTCAGTACTGTCCGCTTTGCCTCGCGGAAATGGTTTTTTAGGGCTATATCTACTAGGTGCGCAACTAAGTTTCCGGCCTTTTTTGACCAATGAAAAATCGAAAGTTTCAAGACAAATACGAAAAAGGGTTCGTTCGAAGTATTGTCCCTCGCTATTTACACATTTTTGCCATCTCTCTGGCAATACATAAATACCGCGACGATAAAAAAGATGTCCAAGCTATAAAGACACCCAATTTCAGACACGTATGCCGACTACATGTGTCGTTAGCGCCATCCATGTGTGAAACCCGGAACTTTAGTTGCGCACCTAGTATATACAGATAAGTGCCGGAGCACCCCAGCGCCATCCTTTCTCGTTCTCATTTTGGGGGCGAGTTGAAAGGCCTCGCTGAACCTCCTGGTATCTAGGCTCCAGGCGAAAAACGACGGTTTTTTCTTTTCAAATGCAACTTTTACGACTCACCTGGGTAGATGTAGTCCATTAACATCGCACGGTAGCCGAAAGAGAGCTTCGCTCTGAGAACTTTCGAATGGATGTAATCGTCGCATGACTGAGTGGAATTTTACACGGACATCGAATCGTCTCTGTGCTCCGCGGTCGGGAAATCTATTGAGACGGGCACAGTCTTGACTCGCATTGATTGGCCGGGAGAAAAATTTGTCAACATAACTTGTGCAATGTATTTGAGGCGTAGTAGATGTTCCCACGTGACATGTGAGTGCGAGAGAGATTGTCAAAAATGTCAATCAGAGATTTCTGAAAAAGGCATGATAATTAGGGCATAAGGAAATCGTTACTCTCTGCGTCAGACAATTCTCCAGGGCCTGATGCTTTGTTTGTCCTAAAAAAAATTAACCATCTGTGGGAAAACTGAGTTGGGAAATTTGTGAGGTTATGTTCACCATGCCCTTAACGGGTTTCGGCCGAGGCCAGAAATAAGAGGAATTTTCGTCAACTTTTTTCGGGAAGAACGTGCAGGTCAGCAAATTCTTTTTTTCTACATTAAAGAGTATGCTTTTAAGTATATTTTGCAATTGTTGTATTGAAAAATATTTATCAATGTCCTCCGATGAAAAACGTCTTCCGCGCTGATCACTGCTGCCGAAAACAAATCATCCGAAATAAATAAATCAAACGCATTTAGTTTTTGCACGAAATCATCCAGTGCTTGGACGAAGGAATTAATGAAATATTAATTTTTTTTTCAAACGTTCGCAGTCCGAAGTGAAAGTGTCGATTTTCGGTGGAAAAACGTTCTCTTTTCGTTGATAAAAGGAAAGTGCATAAAAAAAGTTACCTCTGAAAAGAAAGAAGCATGTCAAATTTGAAGTCTTAGAGATATCTTGAAAAACTCATTTTGAGAAGAACGCGTCTAAAGTTCGCCACGTCGAGTAACCTACCGATAAATTGGCCTATATATAATATAACTGTAAATACTCATCGAAACATTCGTCAATCGCTGTGCCGGTCTGGGTTGACATAATCCCAAATCGAAGAGTAACTCGACGATGCTTCGCCTCGTGTTGCAGAAAATGGAGAGGAGAGAGAAGATGGAAGCGATGGTCAAGGAGCGCGAGAGAACCCGCTTCGAGGAACAAAAAGCCAAGTGGACGCGCCGCGAGGAGAACGAATTCCTGCGCGTAGTATCGACTTACGGCGTGAACTACGACCGTAAAAAGGCCCAGTACGACTGGACGAAGTTCAAGAACATCGCAAGATTCGAAAAAAAGACCGACGCCGATCTGACCGATTATTACATGTCGTTCAGGGCGATGCTCAAGAAAATTTGCAACACGAAAAGCAACGAGGACGAAGGTAATTCGCGATCAACATTTCCCGTCGTTTGATAACCTCTTTTTCAATATTCTCCGGCTCAGTTTCATCCCCGAAAAGAATGAAAACAAGCTAGGCAAGTATTACGCAATCAAATAATACGAGGAGCCTGAAAAATGCGACTATTTCAAATATAAATTTTGAGGTTATGATAATTATCTTTCTCGTTCTATCTCTAATTGATCTATTATTGTTTGTCATTATAAAATTGTGAAAACCATTTTTTTCCGATCGGGTATCAGGTATAATAAATCCGTCTCACTGCTTTACAAGTCCAGTATAAACGTCAAGTTGACATCTCCAGTAGTTTTCGAGATATCGTAAAACCGGATGTTGCATGGTTTGCCTCGTTACGTTGGAGCCCTGATATTATTCACCAGGAAATAAATCGCTTATTTTCTTAACGTCTGAACTTCTTAACGTCGCAACCGATTTTGGATACTTCAAACCTCCCTAGTGGGCTGGACCATACAAATTGCCTGCAGCTAACGGGGAAGTCTATTTGCAAACGAAAATACGTTGATTTTACCAGGTCACGCGGACATTCCAATGGAACACCTGACGCCGTACAAGGCCCGGCACATTCTCGGCCGCGTCGATCTCCTGAGCAAAATACGCGAGGAGATACTGTCGCATCCGCACCTCGAGGAGAGGCTCTCGCTGTGTCAGCCGTCCGGGGACACGCCCGAGTGGTGGCAGCCGGGAACACACGACAAGGAGCTGTTGCTCGGGGCGGCGAAGCACGGCCTCGGTCGCACCGACATAACGATACTCAACGATCCCGATTTCTCGTTCTACAAGATGCTCGGCAAGAGCATCTACGGCGTCGTCCAGGCGCCTAAGATTTTCGAAAAAGCCGAAAAGGCTATAAAGATCGAGAGTCGCGAGGACATTTTGAAGTTCGACAATAACGAGATTCTCCTGAAGTTGGAGAAGGGCGAGGGTACGCTGAAGATCGAGAAAGTTGCGGTGAAGAAAGACGCGCTGGGAGTCCCGGAGAAGTGCGTCGACGACGGGTCGAGCGGGGACAATAGTCACGTGCAACTGACCCTCGTCAAAGCGGAGACGAAACTCGAGGACGTCTCGCCGAACAACGGTCTCACGATAACCAGCGTGCCAACCAAGATCAAAACTCCCGAGCCGGAAAAAACCGTCGAGGAAGTGACCGTCGAAGACGAGGAACCGACGACGCCCGTTCCCCCGGAACCGTCGACGGTCGAGACGGAAAAAACCGACGAGGACAAAGTCGAAGCAACGGAAATCTCGTGCGAGAAGAAATCGGACGACGAACAGCAGCCGGAAGTTGCGGATCGGGAAGCGGAGGAGACGGTTTTGGACGTCCCGGACAAGGCGAACGCGACGGAGGAGACGCCCGAGGAATCCGAGTCGAAGACCGACGAACGAGCGGACGGTACGGAGGCGCCGCCCTCCGAGGCCGACGAATCCTCAAACGCCGCGAAATCGGCCGAAAAACCATCCGACGGGGAATCCCCGGCGAGTAGCGAGAAGAAAACCGACGAGGACGTTCCCGACGACACGAAGGAGACCAAAGAGCGAAAGGATGACGAGAACGAGACGGAGGACTCGATCAGCGAGAAACCGGATGTCGAATTCGCAGCCGAGGCTCCGGCCAGCGAGGACGACGTCGTCGTAATCGAGAAACTAGTCGTGGAGACCAACGAGACTACCGAGAAAGACAAGGAGCCGGAAAAAATGGAGGAAGACAGTGCCAAAGAGACGCTCGACGAACAAAAGTCCCCAACGACGACGACGCTCAACGAAACCAACGAAGAAACTACGACGGCCCTCGAGGCTCCCAAGAACGAGGTCGACTCGGCGATTAATTCGGACGCGACTGATGAACTCGTTGTACTCGAGCCCGAATGCAGCATCAAAGTCGAGGAAACGGTGAAGGATATCGCCAAGGAAGAAACGACCACGCGGGTCGAGAATAAATCGACCAATGTCGATATCGACCAAAGTAAAGGTATCAAAATGGAGGACAAGTGTAGCGTACAAGCCGCCGAGCTTAAAGCGATGTTTCCCGATCTCGAGGTCATACAGCCGCTATCGCGATTGACCCAAATCGATACCTTTGTCCTGCGCGACAAAACTATCGATTACAACGAGCCAACGGTCGCCCAGCTTCTCGCCCACAGTTATCAGTCTTCGGTCAAATGGCCCAAGGTAAATCCATTTGACGATACCCACGAGACGTTGGTAGCTTTTCTTCCCGTACAGGATGTCCCTTTACAGCTGGATGAAGATGTTCGGCGTTCCCTGTTTCAAATTGACATAATCGTCGTACGATGGAGTATTTTACACGTGCCTGAAATCGTTTCCGTGCACCACGGTCTGGAAAATATCGAAACGCGAGCAGTCGTGACGGATCAACGGGCTAGGGCACAGCAACGGGTATAAAATCATGGGTGAATTTAACAATTTTTTTTCGTATGACAAAGTGGTTGACCCATAAAATTAATTACACATCTATTTAGTATGAATATCAAGCTGTTGGAAGATATATATTTTTCTTTCGATCTACAAAATGGCCGACTACTAATATTTTCTTTTATCTTTTTTTTAGGCGCTCCGCGGCGTGACATTTAGCATCCACGATTTTGACCTAGAACAAAAATTCTCGTCAATATACATTAGAATACGTAGATAAGTACGTACGGGATTTAAAAAATATCGTTTCATTCAAAGGTTGTAGGTATTTGAACTTAAGAAATGAATTTTCGGTGAAAAACTTCGTATAAAACTGCTCGTAAAATGAAAAGTTTTCGATTAAGGATGTTGAGTCCCTATGAAACATGTTAATGTAAATTGTTCAATAAATAGCTTCTTAAAGAATTCTATCGTCATTACTTCAACCTCCTTAGGGGTTGAAATAAATGATAAGAAAATTCGGAAAATTTCGTATGTTTTTGTATGAAGTATTTAAGAGGTCGTGTTAAAATTTCACGACGATTAGGAAGCTCGTTATTAAAAAATTAACATTTTGTGAAGAACAATTTTTAAAAGAAATAAAAAAAATTTATCAATAAACTTCGTTTTGTTTCCGTTGCTTTCAGTATATTGTAGATATTAAAAAATTGAGAGGTCAAAAAAAAACTTATTGCAAAGTTACATCAGTTTCCATAAGACAACATTTAATTTGTGAATGTTAATTGTTCAATAACGAGCTTCCTAATTGTCGTGAAATTTTTACACGACCTCTGAAATACTTCATACAAAAACGTACCAAATTTTCAGAATTTTATTATCATTTGCGATTTGGGACTCAACATCTTTAATCAGAAATTCCGCACGTACTTCTCTGCGAAATGCAATTAGGAACGTAACTTTTAAACTCGAAGTAAATCGAGGGAAAATTGTTAAAGTTATTTGTCGCGCCAACTAGAAAAAAGCTATTTCGCGAAGTTTCGAGTAGTCGGCCATTTTGTACATCGAAAATAAATATGTGTATATTGTCGAACAGCTTGATATTCATACAAAATAAATGTGTAATTAATTTTATGAGTGAATCACTCGTTCATACGGAAAAAAAAATTGTTAAATTCGCACATGATTTTATACCCGTTACTGTGGCCTAACCCCGAAGTGGCGACGTTTTTCGAATTTCGCTTTGAAACTTTGGGAAAATATTCCACATGTACACTTCTATCGTTAAAAAGAGATCGATTTTTTTATCGTTGCAAATGTATATACCGCCTTAAACTTGTACTGGCAGTTATTTCGTTATAATCATAAGTTTACCTTCAACTTGCGATACCTGCACTCACGTGTTGGATGTTCCTCTTGAATTTGTTATGCCTCAAGCGACGAACGAACGTCCGTCATTTCCACAGTAGCCTAACCCTTCGATCACCACAATCAAGTACACGCTAGATTTTTCGTTGCAATCTACATTTTCCGGGCTTCTCATACCCGTGACACCCTTCAAGTTTAACTATCTCGCGGTACCGGATGTAGAAGTATGAAACCGGAATTTCCCTATAGATCGTGCTAGCCATCAGTTCAGTTACGCGTCTTCGACGATCCTGTCCCTTTCACCAACGGCCCACACTCGCTACTTCCCGAGAGATAAATTCACCTCTCTGCGTAAAAATTGCTCGCTAACTTACGATATCCGTGAAACAGGAACACGCGATCGAGGCGCGCTTGATGCACATCGTTCACGCGATCGAGCACAAGGAGTGGCCCGTGGCGGTCAACTTCACCGCTGGCGACGAGATCGAGGTCAGCCAAGCGCAGCAATGCAGCAACGAGAAGGACAACACCTCGGAGGTCATCACGATCACGACGGATCACGGGGTCTCGCGGGCACTCGCAGCCGGAAATCCAAACGCTACCAGCACCAACAACACCAACAACACCATCGCCGGCAACAACAACCATAGCACCAACAACAGCTGCAACAACAACACCAACACCATCATCAACAACAACAACAACAATGGCGCCAACAACAACAACAACAACAACAACAGCAGCAACAACAACAACAGTAATAACAGCAGCAATAACACCAACAACGCCAATAACAACGCTAACAATCCGGGCAACAGCAATAATACGATCACGAGCATCACCAGCAACAACAGCAATAACAACAGCAGCATGGTGACCGCGACCACCGCCACGAACGTTTCCGTCACCACCTCCACCGCTGCGGCGGCCTCGAAAAAACGCAAAAGACACATCGCCATTGACGTGGAAACCGAACGAGGTTCGTACCTCCTCGACGATATTCACGAGTCCGTGAAGGATTTTGAATTATTCAATGCAACTGACACTTTGGCTCGTTACAATATTCGCAGCGAAACTTCACGCTCTGCTGAACAGCAGCCACATGACGCCTCCGGCGCCACCACCGACGCTGACGAAACCGCCAGTGATGCCCGGTACGTCCTGGGAAATAAACGAGGAGTCGCAGGTCGAGGAGACCCGCCGCTCGACGCCAATGCAACCACCACCGGCGCATCAACAGGCGAGAACACCCAACATGCCCTTCGATCTCAAGTACACGGTGCCTGGAAAAACGACAATCATTCCTGGCACCTCCAGCACTCTGACGCCTATCGATTTGTCTTCTGGGTAAGTCGTTCCCTACGGTCGGCTTGCTGCACCGTGAGCTTCGCTTTCGGGAACGTGTTTTGCTTCTCGAAATTTCAACGGGAATGTGTTTAGAATGGTTCCAAACGTCGAGAAATTTCGCCCTTAAGAGGCGGAGGGAGTTTGAATTAAAAAAAAAAAGTAGACGCCCAATCTGTCGCAATTTTTGACATGTCTTGTTTACTTTTTCTGCGGTGATGGCGTGCACGGAACATTCACACGAAGTTGTGCGGAAATCGGTGAAAGGGTCTCGATTTTAAGGAGGATTGAAGGGGGAAAAAAATTCCTCGCAGTGTAAATTTCATAAAATTTTGGATATTCGGATGTTTTTGCACACAAATAGAGTATTGGAGTAGAAAAGTGGCATTTTAATTTTGCGATGTCGGTGGAAAGCTTCGGATATTAATGAGTCACAGCTAGCTGATGCACGGAAAAAGAGAAACTTTCGTGTCTCTTTTTTGTGGGAAAACGTGCAGGTTTTCATTTCTTTTTAACTTTGAAGAGTATGGTTTAACGATCCTTTACAATTTTTGTGAAAGTATCGATTTTCGGCTAAAATGGCTTTACTTTCGTTGGTAAAAAATAACTATGCATCGAAGAAAAAAAACGTTATTTCGTTCGAGCAATGCTTTTCGATATGTAAAAGAAGCTTTTACCATACCTATAAACGCCCGTAACTCCCTTAATTTATCTTCAATCTTATCTTTATATTTATACCTTTATATCTTATCTTCAATCTTCTTATCTTTATATTTCATCTTTGATTTCAACCAAAGGGCTTGAAATTCTCGATAAAATATTTTCACGATTGAATTTTCCTAAAACTTGAAATAGCTGGTTAATGTTTCGCACCCAAGTGGACTAATTCGGACAAGAAAATATAGCTATTCGATTCAACAGGAAACGCCGAAAAGCTTAATATTTCAAGTGCGTTTGAATAGTTTAAATAATTTTAAATCGAATAGGAGAATTAAAAATGAAATAATTTCATACAAAAAGAAATTTTATTCGATTTTATGATAGAAAAAATAAAATTTTGCTCGTGTGAAAGTTGCACGGTTGCACGTCGTTCACTCGTTCCGCTCCCAAAGCCGAAAGTACCAGCGACTTGTTCTTTTTCCCCAAAGCTGTCCCTGCGAGCGATTCAAAATTGCTTTGTATTTAAAAAAAGAGCATACTTGCTCGTACGATCAGCCCTGCAATCGAAATAAGGCGAGGATGAAACGCGCGAGTCTTCAACCTGTTCTTCCTTCGCGCCCAGCGGACGCCAATTGCGCGAATTACGCGCTTGATATCCCGTCGTGTTTTACAGATATCTCAAGACCAACAGCGAACCGACCAACAAGGATATGATGAACGAGGTACAAGACTTTTCTATGCCGAGCAAGAACAAGCAAGTGAGCAGCAACAAGGGCAAACTCGACAGTATGCTCGACAAATTGATGAAACGGAAGAATTACGTGAGTACATACACAAGACCTTATTTTGCAATAAACTGCCCTGCCACGCTGCAACTTTTCGATATTCACGATGTCAAGAATGTTCTGCAATATCCAGGTGTCTTGAAAAAAAAAATAGTGCTCATTCGAGGGCTTGCATCTCGCTTCCTCATAATTCTGGACCGTTCGCGAAGTTTCCGTCCCCGAGGAAGTCAAGTCTCTAGAGATCCGAAAAAAATGGCGACATTCCAATTCTTTTTTCTGGAAAACGGTTGCTGAACAAGAATTGCATTCTCTTAAACACAAAAGTACATATATTGAGAGGCTGTAAAAAATCACCTAAAAATGCGGAAAAACATGGCCGCCGGCAGGTGATGAAATTTTTTTTGCGACTTTCGTTTGCGGCCGCCAGCTTGAAGAGTCCATCCGAAATCTTAAAACCAAACGCATTATTCAAGATAACAATAAATCGAGTCGTCGAGGAATGTCGGTTTTTAAACTCATTTTTTTTTTAACAACGTGGCGACGAATTGAAACTCGAGCGTACTACGAAATAGTCGTTTTTTTAACCATTGATTTGAACCAATGGTTTGATAATAACTGAACATGATATAAACGGTGTTTTTAACAACGTGGCGACGAGTTGAATCTCGGGCATATCAATACAAAAAAAAGTCGTCGCTATTGCGTACTTATTCACGGAGAAAAATACGGCCTCAAATTCTAACACTGGTTGCCAGAATTCTAATATTCAGTGCTAGAAAAGTATAGCAGTTTACTGCCAGTTCGGAATTCTAAGACTCGTTATAGAAGTGTAAAAATGATGCGTGCATATTACATTTGAAACGATTCTCGCATAGGCGCGAGTCCCATATGCTGTATAGTAAAAATAATGTGTTCTTTGTAACGTACAAACCTTTGTTACACGCTATATTTTCATGTGGATTTTACTATACCCACAGCACGAATCTTCGTGTATGTATAGATTTCATTACACGCATAGCATAAATCTTCGGCGTATAGCGAAAAATATTACCAAGTTATTAGTAAAACGTACTTTTTGTACAATACTGGAAACTAATTGTTCCAATCACGTGGGCAAAATATTTTTTTGAATACTACAAAAAATCACAATATGCCGAATAAAATGTATTATTTGTACGATTTTACGTGCCATATCATAGGTTAAAATTTTGTTTTAATTTTTTCGACCCACCTAGGTAGATTTGTAGCCCGTTAATGTTATGCTCCGGCAACTCAAACGTTTCCCGTGTGGTTACAGCCGGCCGACGAGCCAGTAGTTGGCAAGGAGAAGAAGCGACGAAAGCTGGACGAGATCGTGTTGGGTCTGAGCGCGGCGAAGGAGCAGCAGAGCACCCACTATCCCGAGCACAGTAAGAAGAATCCAATAACGCCAAACGTAACGGTAACGCCGACATCAGCGCCGATCGGCCTTCCGAATCCGCCGGCCCCCTCGCAAAAGCCGTTCTCCATAACGGTAACGTCGATACCGTCGTCACGAGCATCGGGCTCGAATCATCCACCGCCGTCCATGCACTCGCACAAAGACAGTTTCGCCGCGCTGCTCGCTCAGGCCGAGCACCAGAACCGCGAATTGAAGAAGCAACAGCAGCAACAGCAGCAACATCAACAACAGCAGCAGCAGCAGCAGCAACAGCAGCAGCAGCAACAGCAGCAGCAACAGCAGCAGCAGCAACAACAACAACAACAACAACAACAGCATCATCAGCATCAGCAGCAACAGCAGCATCATCATCAGCAGCATCAACAGCAGCAGCAGGCCTTCAATTCGGCGCATCTCGCCTCGAGCAGTCATCGCAAGAGTTACGAAGCGATGATCGCCGACATGAACAAAGTTGCCGAATACTCGTCCAAGATAGGCTCGTACTCGCACGAGGCGAAAGTCAACAAATGGCTTGCCGAGCAGACCGCTATGTCGGAGCAAATGGGCGCGGAGTATCTGAGCGCGCCGAGGCGCCGTCGACCGCGGGTCGATCCGTCCCTTCTCGATTGGAAGAAGCTCACGGGCGAGGAGAACGTCGCGGTCATCAACAGGCTAACGGGTAAAAAGGTAACGGGCAGCAAAGCCCCGCAGCTGAAGCGTCTCGGCCAGTGGCTCATCGAGAATCCGATGTTCGACGTTGATCCGAAGTGGGCGGAATTGGTGAAGGAACGGGGCAACTTGCCTCACGATTTGCAAAAACGTTTGCCCGGAAACGAACGCGGCGTGAACAAGGGCAAGAGTCCGGGCAGGCCGCCGATGATGCCAAGCCCGACGAGCCAACAGACGGCAGCGAATTCGGCGAACCTCGCGGCCTCGTCGATGGCCGCTGCAGCCGCTTCGGGCCTGAATTTCTCGTCGCTCGGTAATCTCAATAATTCGTTACTCTCGGGTCTTTCCCTCGGTAACTTCGATCCCAAGAACAATCCGCTGCTCATGCCGTTCGGCGGCTTGCCGAATCTCGGTGCTCTCGGGGGCCTCGGGAATTTGGGCAACCTCTCGAATATGAATCTTACGAGCTCGCTGTTCGCGAATCTCGCCGGTCTCGGTTTGCCGTCCCTAGCGGGTATGGAGGCGGCCCTCGGGGGCGGCGGCGCCTCGACGAGTCAGGCCGAGACGAACGTAGTGAACTCGTCGGTCGGCAAAATGTCGAACTCGTCGAATTCAACGGCAACGGGTAACAAGTCGCGGAACAAAATGGACGCTGCGTCGTCGTCAAAGTCCTCGGCACCCTCGACCTCTACCTCGTCCTCGTCGATGCCGACGACCACGCCCTTTCCCTTCTTCTTTCCGAATCCAAGCTTGCTGTACACGCCCCTGGGCCTCGGCGGCTTGAATCCGTTCTCCATGCAACCCGGCGGCGTGTCCTCGGCCTACGAGAGCCTCGCCCAGTGCGGTCTCCTCAATCCGCAGAACTCCTCCGCGAGCGGCGGCCCCTCCTCGTCCGCGGCGGCAACTGCCTCCTCGTCGACGTCCTCGTCGAGGAAGCCGTCGTCGAGTGGCTCCCGACAACGGGAACTCGTAGCCGAGTCCCTCAAGCGCAAAGAGGCTGCCGAGAAAAAATCCTCCCGCTACTCGATGGATCCGGGAATGTCGTTGCAACAGTACACGGACATGGCGTTGCACAGCGAGATCGATCGCAGGCGTAACAACGAGCCGGCCGAGCGACCGAGCGACAAGAAAGAAACGACGATCGAGCTGAGCGATATCGCCGATCTGTCGGCGAGGCTCGAGCGCAAGAGCAAGGAACAAGAGATGAAGGAGGCGCTTGAACAGTTGAGCAGAACGAGCGCCGAACTCTTGACGAGGAATCTCGAGGACATGCAGAGACCCGCGACCTCGAAGCGTTCTCGGAGCAGCGGCATCGTCATGGATCATCAGCACGCCATAGAGCAACAGATACCGGCCTCACTCGAGGTCACCCTCGAGCCGGTCTCGAAGCGAAGCCGCACGAGCAACAACAACCCCGAGATCGTCGTCGAGCCGAAGATCACGTTGACCGAGGCGAGCCTCGAGATCGAGCCGATTAGCCGGCCCTTACCGATCACGAGCAAAACGCTGCCGTTGGCCAGCCTCCAGCCGCCAGCCCCGCCGACCCCGTCCGCACCCGCGCAGCCCCAACGACAAACCACACCGCCACCCGCCCCCCAGACCCCAGCCCCCCAAGAGCCCTCGACGCCGCCGCCGCCGCCGCCACCGCCGCCTCCCCGGGAGACTCCGCCGAGCACCGCGCAACCCGCCCCCGCCCAGGAAGAGTGCGCCTCGCTCAATACTTCAAGCAATAGCAACAAAGAGTCCGTCGAGTCGCTACCGATCGACGATAACTCACCGCGGCCCCAACAATCCTCCGCCTCGTCCCCCACACAACAACAACAATCCAATCCAAAGGCTGATAGTAGTAAAGCTCACGAGGCTCCGGAGGACGAACAAAAAGCCTCCGTCGTTCCCTCCTCGTCCTCCTCGGCCAAAAGCAAAAAGTCCCGAAGCGGCAAACGCATGAGTATCGAGCCACCACCCGAGCGGAAGAACCTTCGATCCAGCGCCGGAAGGCAGGCGCGCGCCGCCGCTGAGAGGCAGGCCCGAATGGTCGAGGGCGAGCTCAACGCCGCTGAGAACCAGCACGACTCTCGCGGATCCGGTGGTGGCGGCGAGTGATGGGAGAAAAACGTCGTGAGTTCGCCCAATACGATTGTCGATTCTACGGATCATCCCCTGGCGGTTGTTGCTGCTGAGGTTGCCGCCGCTGCTGCTGCTGCTGCTACTACTACCAACGCCGCCAACGCCACCACCAACACCGCCATCACTAGAATCGACAACGCGTCTAGAGCGATCACACGATCGACGAGCAAACGCGATAAGAAGCTCCCAACGAGGAATAAAACTCCGGCACAGCAGACGATACGCAAATCGTCGCGCTTGAGAAACCCCACGAAAAACTTTCACGTTCCCGCTTGAACGATTCGACGGAGAGATGAAAATGGAGTGGCGTTTTTTTTTTTCTTCCATATCACGCGATCGTCGGAGCCGTGGCGAAACGAACGTTCACCGGGACTACGTGGACTCACAGTGTGAAACGAAATAACGTAAGGTGATCGTTGATCGTGAATGGTAAAAAAAAAAAACGCGCGTACACCGAGACAAAAGCCACGGGGCGCACTATGGGGTGATCGTGCGTCTGCGTGACTAACGCCACACCTACGAACAATCGAACGCAATAGTATTTTGTGCTAATGATACTTTGTGTGGTAAATATAAACGTTTTAATCGCGAACAGAAAACAAGGAGAAAACAAAAAGAAATGAAGTAACGGTTAACGATAATGGAATATAATTTTGTTAAATTTATTATCCTTTTTCGATCTTATTGGTTTTGACCAGGGACTGTTTTATATAACTGCTATCCAACGTATATATTATTATACGCATAATAATATAACCGTACCGATTAGACACGAAGTTTAAGTAAATAAATGAATAATTATTATTATAAAAACAAAACGTGGATTAAACGAATGAGAATCTTAGCGATAAATTGAATAACGAGAGAAAAAGGAGGCAACAAACTCAGAACGAAAAGTGTAAATATTATACAATCCGCCTGGAAATCGTAAGTAAAAGAAACGAAACAAAACAAAAAACAGCAAGAAAAATAACGTGTACTTGGAAAAGTGTATATAACGCAGTGTACTTTTAATTATAACTAGGTGAAATAATAAACGGCTTCTTTTGTTGTTTGCAAAAGTGAGGAGAGTATTCGCACGGGCTTTCGGAATCGTTTGTACAGGAAACGCGACCCTCGCCCCGCCAGGACCCCCCGCCCCCCCCAACGGCACACCGATAAATAAATCCACCTTTTTTTCACTCTTTTTTTATTATTATTCCAACGTACCGAAAAATAATGCCAATCAAGCATGAAGAGATTACGAAAAGTGTCGAATAAAATTATGTCGGGAATGTGTATCGCTTTCATTTTTTCGACAGAGCCTCGGCCGGATGTGGAACGAACCGCATGTATTGCTTGCCCGACGGCAGGCTCAACGTTTTTACATTCCCGCTGAACGTTTTCTCCGCCTCTTCGCTCGTCAGAGCCGGATGCACCATCACGGCGTCTCCTTTCTGAACAAACAAACAAAACGAATTTAAAATTAAAGTCAGGAATATCCAGAGGTTGCATGATTCTCGCGCGGTCTCGCCAGTTTGTACAAGCGGGACGCCTCTTTACGTCTCTGTCGAACGATGTTAAAGTTTGCATCGTTGGAATGCAACGAAAATTCTTCTTCATTTCTTTGATTTATTGTTTTCCTATTTTGATTATTGATTATTAGATTTTATCTAATAATGAACTTCCTCAGTTTGCACTGGATTTACATCGAGACTGGAACTTATTTATTTCTTATTTTTTATCGTAGATTCCATTGTACGGGGTTTACCCTTTATGACATTCCCCCCACCGTATTCCGTATAAGTAATTACGACAATAATTATTATAATTTATGACTAAATAATAATTTGTGACTAAACAATAATTTTGATAATTTATAACAAATAATATATTTATTAATAAAGTTATTATTTATCTCTAAATAGATAATAATTATTATTGATGCTTATTATTATTATTATCATTAATGAGATTGCATTGCTCTGGGAAACGTCTGCGGTCGAAAACTATTATTATCAAAATTCTTTTCCGTAGATTTCGGATTTTTCCACATCTCCGATAGGGATCGTGAAACGAAAAGTTTGAGCGATTTTCGTAGCTAAAATATGCCGAAATTAATTCGGGTAGCGTGTAAAAATTCGATGATTGCATCGTTGGAACCCAAACAGATTTCATTTTTGTTTTCTTTTGTCAACTCGTTATCGTCTAAATTTTTCAAGCTGTAACGTCACGCAAACTTTTTTTTCATTTTAAATATGGAATTTTTTTTTGGGACTTCGTTGAACCATGATGTTGAAGTTTGCATCGTTGGAATGCAACGAAATACTTTCTTACTGAATATCCGAAATTTTCTTTAACAGATTTAAGCTACAAAAATCCCGCGATCCTTTTTCAGCTCGCTATTTAGTGATCTGCAACCCAAATCTACAAAATATGATCTTCGAAACTAAAAACAAGTAAATATCGTTGCATTCCAACGATGCAAACTTCATGATCATGAATTATGTATTTATAATTCGAAAACGAATTATTAATGAATTATGAATTAATACTTCGAAAACGAATGATTAATGAATATATTAATCAATGATTGGTGAATTGAATAATAAAAATCAGAAAAAATAAGCATTTTCGTTGGGTCTCAACGACACAAACGTATGATCTCGAAGTTTGCATCGTTGGGACTGAAGGAAAATTAATTCGTTTTCTTTGATAACATTTCTTTATGACCGATTTACGCTGCGAAAATCATTTAAATGTTTTTGCGCATTTCAATTACAGATTTACGACGTCAGGTTGTGAAAAAAAGTTTCGAATAATAATAAAAGCGAAGAAACAAAAATAATCGTTGCATGTGGACGATGCAAACTTCAACGTCGTACGAACAAGACCATAGAGTTTATTGCAAGCCCTCAAGTGGGGTCCTCCCTGATTCCTTGAGAGGGCCAATGCGTCGAATTTTTACAATGGATTACCTTCCAATCTACGGGCGTCGCGACCCTGTAGGAGTCCGTCAACTGCAGCGATTCTATGGCCCTGATGATCTCGCTGTCCGAAAGAAAAAACGTCCGTGCTGTGAATAGAATTTTAATACTGTGCGATAACAAGTAGGCGACGAATCTCACTCAAAGTTTCTCCCTGTGGTCGCCGGGTAGAGGATCGAGAGTCTCATCTTCTTTTGGGGGTCAATGACGAACACTGCTCTGGCGGCCAGCGGCACCCCATCCTTGTCCAGCTCGTCCGGGTCCAGCATGCCGAGCTTCGTCGCTATCGCTCGCGACTCGTCTTCGATTATCGGATAGGGAAATCCCGCCGTAGAGACGCCCGCGTAACTCTTTATGTCCTGACGGCGGTCGGAGCGTCAAAAATCTACCGGACTGCGGTTATGAAAAACCGGGCAAGCTTCTGTCTCACCTCGATCCACTTGATATGCGAGTCGAGGGAGTTGCAAGAGATGGCGATCGTTTTGACGCCCAGCTTGGTGAACTCTGGCATCAG
The DNA here is from genome assembly GCA_951751655.1 of Ophion costatus. NCBI lineage: Eukaryota > Metazoa > Arthropoda > Insecta > Hymenoptera > Ichneumonidae > Ophion > Ophion costatus. Next base: position 2,317,159 of record OX632365.1, on the reverse strand, counting down.
GTTGACCACTTTGGCCAGTTCCGTCGTGCAGACCGGCGTGAAATCGTTCGGATGTGAGAACAGTATCGCCCATCTGGAAAATCGCCATTAGAAAATCGGCATCGGAAAATCGGCGTCGGAAAATCGGCATTGGAAAATCGGCATCGGAAAATCGGCATTGGAAAATCGGCATCGGAAAATCGGCATTGGAAAGTCGGCATCGGAAAGCCGCCATTGAAAAATATTTGTCATCGCTTTTTCAAAGCGTTTTTTCCCTCCTCAGAAAGCGCAGTGCGGCGTTTGTTTTTAAGGTTAGAAAGCAAAAACATCGTCGAGACTTACGAATTATCGAGCCATTCGTGAAAATCTAATATTCCTCCGGTCGTAGGGGCCTGAAAGTTCGGAAATATTTCACCGAGCAAAACCATCGTGACGGGGAGACAGGGGACAAATTTTTCTTTTTACACCGGCAAATTTGTGACTGGCGCGTAGATAACAACTGTTATTGCGTGACGATGACGACGAGGTTGGTGAACAAAAAAAAAAAACGCCGAGTAAACACGAACGAGCGAGAACGCGGTGACGGAGGATTTTTTTGCTCACGATCAGTAGAAGGCCACGTGACAAGCGGGCGAGAGAGACTGCTAATATTTTCGAACAGTTTTTTCAGGGATGAATAATATTTTGGATAAAAGAAAATCGTCAAGTGTCGGTGACGTTTACAGAGCCTGGTACCTTCTTTTTCTTTAAAGGTTTCATTATTTTTGAGGAAACTGTTCGAAAATTTGTTAGGTTATGTCGACCTTGTAAGTGCCCTGAATGTTTCTTACTTTTTATTATTATTGATTTATATTCTTTTAATCGAGTATGATACATGTGAAGCTCGTTGTCCCGACATCCGGTTGCGTAATCGAGTGGGCGGGGTCGACAGCTCGCATCCGCAATGATATGTCACGTACTCGAAAGCGCTACAGATGATAATTTTACTGTGGACAATATTCTACAAAGTACGAATGAACGATCAGACGTATCGATGTCACTAATTTGCGTCATTGTAAGAAAAATTGCAGCATCGTCACGTTTTCCTGTGGGATTTGATCGACCATGGGAATTCACAGAGACGTTACAAGATTACGACTAATGGAATTTTTTAAATTCAAGCATTTCCCACCCACTGCGCTTCGCACGTATATATCGATCTGCGCGCGTATTCAGCGGTGCGAGAGGTTACGTGCGTGGCGTATTTACCGCGAGGACCGCCGGCGGTGCTGCAGTCGCGAGAAATGACACTCGCCTCGAAATTGACGTTTCACCGGGACAAATTCGGCGAAACATTAGCAAAAAATATTGCAACGATCGACTTTCAAAGTTAACTTATCATATTGTTGCAACGATCATTATCATTACAGTTTCGTGATATTTTCGATGCGAAAAATGCCTCGACGTTATTAGGCTCAAATGTATCCGCAACATTTAACGAATTAATATTGCAGGGTCTTGTACACTAGTATTAACTTCTGTCACGCGCCAGTGAAAGGGCGAAAGTCAACTTCCGGCGGCCATCTTGTCACTTCTTATCGGCAAATTAATTCATTTCAATAAAAACTGAAACGCAACGAATAAATCTCGGCAGAGAGAATCCGATAGATATGAGATAAAATTCAGATTGTTTTTCACCCCTCGTGCGCGTGTCGTATGCATCGAGGTGCGGCGAAAGTTTGGCAACGTTGCAAGATAATCAGCAGGTTGCCCTGCTCGCCTCATGCTGGCTCTGGCGAGCGTTTCGTCCTATCGAACATTTTTCACACATCAGGCTCGTGAATAAAGAAACAAACAAAAAGAGAAAAACTAGTCAACGAAATATTTTAATCTGACGCGTCAAAGTTTCTCCGCTTTTTTTTTATTATTTTTCCGCCTTATTTCCTAAATGATATAGAAGGAAAATGATTTCGCTTAAGTTGAGTGTGTGCACGTTTGTGTTCCTGTGCGCTCTGAACACGAGTGCGCACACAGCCGACGATGAGATGTCCTTAACCAAACTCGGCGCGAATAGCGGACCTACGCTCAAGTTTTATTACTGGTAAGCAACTCGTAGTTCCTTTTTTTTTCTTTCTCCGTGAAACTTCGATTCAGCTGATTCTTGCGCGTGTCTATATATCAATATTAGGTGCTTGCGTTTGAAATCGTCAATTTTCGCGTCAAAGCAAAGACATTGGTGCTGTAGCAAATCGACGAATTGTTCAAAGTATTGTGGCCTGGCGTGCTTGCGCTGCTGAAGAAACTCGTAGCTGCGAATCTCCCATTCCGATGTCTTTCTGCACAGAGCGAGCTTCGAACGCATCAGTCGTGCTTCATAACGATCTCCAGCGTTGGAAGCTCACGATAAACGATACCCCGTTTCAGGATGGTTTTCCACGGTCCTTGTTGTTCATGGAAAAACTCGTTTCTACATTTTCGTTTTGGACTACGAAAATCACTGACGTCATTGCGTATTCTTATCGCAAATTAACAACCGTAATTTGCAATAAAATGTCTTTGGAAAAGCAGAAAGATAAAGGAATAAAAAAATGATATTGAAGTTTGTATCATTGGAAAGCAACGATAATTCTTCATTGTTTAATTTCTTTATATTGTTTATCTACAATTTTTCTTTTAGCTTTTCATTGTAAATCGTCATTAGGGTTTTCAAAAATGTTCCAGTTATATTCGTAGTCTAAGTGTGCTGAAATACGTATTTCAACTAAGCAAACTTCAAAGCCTTTTGCTTTCAGGGTCTTTATGAAAAATCTCCAACGGGCAAGAAAGTTTTTCGATAATAATGAAAATAACAAAATAAAGGAAGAAAAACGGAATTTTCGTTGATTTGCCAACATGCAAACTTTAATTAATATGGACACTATGGACGTCGTGTGTACTGCCAACTTTTAATTCGAGATAATAATGCATCGAATGCTATCTGTCCCCAGCGGGCCTTTTCATACTCAACCACTTGACGAATGTCCTTAAGAAGAGAGTTTCGTATTTAACACAGTCTTTTTATGAACAAACGGTCTGCTTCAGCTATTCCTGCGGCTACAAGCGAGTCTTCGAGGACTACGTAAATATACTCCACCAAAAGTATCCCGAACTCCAGATCTATGGCGAAAATTACAATCCGCCGGGATACAACATGTGGATCGCCAAATTTCTAGTAAAACGCGTCCCATCATTGATTGCTCTCGCAACCGACGAGCTCGCCGTACTGATTTTTCTGTCGCTTTTCCTTGCAGGGTGCTGCCAAAATCGTCCTCATAGTGTTAATCATCACGGGCGTGAACATTCTGCAATTCATGGGACAACCGACACCTTTCTGGTGGCAATGGTGCATCGACAATCGTCTGTACGCGTGCATCATGATCTTCTTCATGTGCAACGCCATCGAGGGGCAGTTGATCTCGTCGGGAGCTTTCGAAATTTTGTTCAACGGTAAGCTCGCCGGTTCTCGTGCCTAACGACATTTTCTTTGGTGCTTCGGAATAAGGAGGCCGCTATTTCCGTTCGAAGAATTTTATCGTAGGGTAGTCTGGGTATTGTCTTTTTTCCGAAGCGATTTGGCCGTGCCGTCGATGTTGACGCATCGCCAAGTGAAAGCCACGATTTTCTGCGTTTGGCATTCTCGAAATATATCCATTTTTCATCGCCAGTAACAATTCGAATGCTTTCTGTTCTGCCTCAAAAGCAAAATTTCGGAAGTGGCTTCCCACTTCCCGCAAATGCTGTTTATTTGGCACAAACTTTGATGTTTTCGAGGTTACAAAAAAGCTCGTTGTGTTACGATATTTGTTTATATTACAACTGGGTGTTGTTAACAGATGTCCAAGCTATAAAGACGTTAAAAGTTTTACTAGGAGTTCCATCGTAATCATAAGATTACCTTTGATCTGTGATTCCTGCACCAAATGTTAGGCCTCCCTTTTCAATTTATCTCAGGCAACGATCAATTTTTCGAAATTTTCACAGTAGCCTGATCCCTCAAACTAATTACTTTCCAATTGACATTCCTATTTACCGCTAACATTTTTCTACCGTATTTGAGCTGCGAAAATCATTCGAACGGTTTTTTCGAATCTTCATCAGAGATCGACAATGTAAATTTGTTCACGTTCCCGATCTCTGGCGAAGATCATTAAAAACCGGTTGAACGATTTTCGTCGCCTAAAGCGGCCAAAACAATCGACTAAGGAAAATAAAAAGAATTTCGTCTCGTTCCAACGATGCAAATTCTGGCATAATGAAAAACTCCTACGTATTTCTGTGGAGAATTTATTTCGCCAGATATCGCGACATTTCCAAGTTAACTGGATAAATTTTGTGCAAGTTACGTCGCGAGCGAATTTCGAAAAACGTTGTCCCGAAAAGAAGGCGCGTTATCTCGAGTTCGATATCGCGAATTAATGTGTTTTTATCTGGTTAACGTGGCGCGAGGAACTTGACCGATCGTTGTTATTATTCCCGACAGACGTTCCGGTGTGGTCGAAGCTCGAGACGGGAAGAATGCCGCAGCCTCCCGAGCTCTTCCAGATAATAGATAATCAAATTCACATGCTGTTGCCCGACATGGAATTCAAGGACATAACCCTCAACAACAAGTAACCGGTCGCGGGGTCCTGCGACTCCAAGGAGACGAAGACGAATACGATTCGTGCGTAAGCGTAGTAGTCGCAAACGCCACGCTGAGATTCCTACACCCGACGCGAGCTGAGACTCGCCCGCCCGCAGTTCTCGTTCTCGTTCTCTTTTTATTATTACTCCACCTTCTCAAGTAACGCGAAGGAGCGAATATTTCGGACGAGTATCGTCGCAATGGCAATTGCTCGTTAACACGTCAAACACGAGTCAATCGTGCGTCTCTTGTGTTTTGTTCGTTTCTTCGTTCTTTTTTTCCTTTCTTCTTCTCGCCATAAGTCGATTGTAAGAGGTTACCAGTCAGCCGACATGACTAGAATAAATGGATCGTATGTTTGTGTACATATATCAAAATGTATTTTGCAAATACGAGGATAAAGAGTGAACATTCGACGACCTTTGGGTTTGTTTGTTTGGGTTCGCGGATCGTGAAAATTTCACAACGATCGGCTTTTGCTTTAAGGTAGTCCTATCGGCCGGCTTCGATTGATAGGATTTTCATAATTTTTATTGGGCTTCACTAAATGTATTAATAATCGTCTCTGGAAAATTTCAGGCTCGGTTGTCGACCTTATCACAGAGAAGAAAAAAAACAAAAATTGCGTACTTTTGTGAAGGAATCCCGAGACGACATACAAAAACCCAATTTCCGGTTGCTGCAAAAGTGTATTTTTTCATTTTTCTAATTCATTGCGAACATTCATTAAACAGTTTACAAATGGAACATTTTAGTTATTACAAATTATTTTTTTTGCACATGTTAAAAATAAAAATTATACAGGTCTCAAGTATGATCAGTGGTATGACCAGTGTGAAGCGATAGGACTACCTCAATCGAAAAGTACGAAGACTCAACCACGTTCGGGTTCGTTTGGGTTTGCGAAGTGTGAAGTTTCGACGAGGTGTGGGTTTGTTGGGATTTCCAACGTACGAAGATCCGACGACGTATGGGTTTGTTTTGGTTTGCGAACACGAAGACTCGGAGTCGTTTGGGTTTGCTTAGGTTTGCAAATCACAAAAATTTGACGACGTTCGATCTTTTTATTCGTCGAAAAATGTGAAGTTTCGACAACGTTTGGGTTTGCCTGGATTTGCTACATATGAAGAGTCGTAGACTTGTCAACTCGAAGAGTTGAAAACAAAAAAATTAAAAGACGCGTGGTGCCGGTACGGAATTCGAATTAAAGAAGTCCATCCGGTACCGAGTTAGTCAAAAGAAAAATTATTACGACTAGCGTAGTCCGTTCAATAAGTTTGGCAACGCTGCAACCAAGCGCGACCGCGTATCCTGTACAGCTGCCATGTGCTAGAAATTTTTCACTCGCGTCCATGGTTCATCGTCGATCTCTTTTTCGACCATGGAAGAATATTTAAAAAAGAAAGCGTTTTTCTGGAAAGGCAAACAAAATCAATTTACGAAAATCAAATTTTTTCCCAATCAATCTCGAAATCAATTTTTTATGTGTTATTATTTCGTATCCTTTTTTTATAACTACAATGATTTTATTTGCGATTAATTTATTTGATTTTATTCTTTGAGCCGATATAGTCATTACATTTCCAGTCACTTCTGTATAATTTGCTGTAGAAGTGTAGTGCACATTGCGTCGTTCGGAAAGTATTAGTGTTGATTTCAAAAAGCGCGGAGTTGCGACGTTGCCATCATAATATGCGACTGGAGCAATATGGAGGTTAACCTCCAAAAAATCCTCATTTTTCGAGACAGATTAATTTATTCTGAAGTTCACAAGTATCTAATGGATTTTAGAAAGCTGTCCAAACGTTCTTTAGATATTTTTGTTATCCATTATAAAATTTTCTTTCGAAACTGTTTGTCAATGCTTGCAAATTTCACGTTCATAGACGGGAAAAATATGACAATCCATAAGAGACCATGTTAATTTAGAAGCATTTTCTTTATTAATTGCTCACGAACAAGTTTTCCGGAGAGTTTGAAATTTGAACAGGTGACTTTTTAGATACTCATAAGTGAACTCGATTTTTTTAAATCAATATCCGTTTGTTAATTCGACCTTCGGATGAACTTCCTTGAGTCAAGGTTTTCTCCAAAATAAAGCATCAACGTCGAAAAAAATCGATTTCATCCAATTCGTAGAGCACGCGAGGTCACGTTACCTTGGTCCGCGAGAAATGAATACTCGCTGAAGTGTTTGCCTCTCGATCGTTAATTTTTCTTTGCGTCAGTTTCCCCTCGTGATTTCTCCGGCCTCTCTCACGACGTCTTCGTTCCGTAGACTTTCCATTCGCTTCGCGAGGTCCTCGGTGACGTAGGCAGAAAATTCACTGCCGTTGAGGTTCTCCATGAATCTGATGGTGAGGAAGATTATTTTTAAGTACATTTGTAAAGTTCCTCGTAAGCCCTCGAGGGTTTTTTGACTTCGCGATTGGAAACGTGGTAAAATTGGGCGATTATGCTTTCGAGTATCGGCCCGGGCCAACGGATGAGGAGGAGAGTACTCCGAGAGACTTTGATCGCGTACTTTTCTAGTCCGTGGAGCCTCTCGATCTCTTTCTTTATCCTCTCGATGTGCTGTTGCCTCGAAGAATTCAGGAAATTCACCATCTCCTTGCTGGTCGCCACATCTGTTCGCATTGAGAGAATAAAAAGAAGACAAAATAACAATGTCAAAGCTCTCATAGTTCGAATGCAACGGAAATTCCTTACGGTGTTCAATTTTTCCCCATTGGCACGCAACGAGAGCTCTTTTGGATATTTTCATTCGCTCATTTTCATTACTTTTCTTTGCAAATTTATATCGCAGATTTCTAAATGAGTGTCTTGAAAAATTGTTCAGGGTTTTTACTGGCCGAAATTTGGCGAAAGAAATTCAAGCAATGCAGCAATATGAATTCTCATTGCGACCCAACGATGCGAACATCGATCTCGTAATTCATTATTATTTTTTTAATTGAACAATTCTGAAAGTGCAGGACAAAAAAATTATAATGCAATTTTGGGTTTGTTCGGGTTATAATTGCATTATAATTTTTTTTATTACATTATAATTTATATTTACATTATATATATATATTTTTTAAATAATCATGTAATAATAATAATAACAAATCTAAAATAGGAATTTTCATTAAGTCCCGACGAACTTGGATGTCGTCATTCGTTATAATTTTTCCTTGCTTCACTTATGAAAAAGCAGGAACAAAAAATTTACATTGAATGTATGTGTAAAATAAAATTTATGCAAAATAGTAATGCTGTAGCAATTTTAAAAAAAGATAATTTGCATAGTAATGATATTATCCTTTTTTTTACTTCACTCTGTGGATCTAATAAAGACGATAAAAAAAGTTTGAGCAATTAGATTAGTTAAAATAAAACGTAGGCTACGAAATTTTCATCGGGTCCCAACGATGAAAACTTCAATATCATGAAAAACATCATGCCACGTGTACTAAGGCTTCCGATGCTATGAGGAGCATCGAGACTTTCGACGACAAACGTTAAAGGATACCGACTCTTTTTTTTACACCTTGGTAAGTGTAATAAACGTTGGTAATTCTTTGGATAAGTGACTTTTCCGAAAAAATGACGCTAACATTTTTTGTCGCTATTTTCTCAATTGTTGGGTTATTAATGATGATATTCTGCCGCCCTCCCCCAATAAACAGTTATGGGCGTTTTTAAGTTCGCGCGAACAGTTATAATAAACTCATGTCCAAATTTAAAAATGACCAGATTATTTTATTCCCTTAGAAATAAAGATTGACGCACTCTAGCGTCAATGCCACATGGCACGGAATTATTTGACGCACTATTGCGTCAATGCCAACGAAGGGGTTAATGAAACATTTCAGCTTCCCCGACTGGATATCATTATTTATAACCCAATATATAAAAAAAAATAGCAAAGACAAATTTAGGCTCATTTTTCGGGAAATTCACTTATCTAAAGAATTGCCTAAAAGTTCAACGGCGAATTTTCCTGAATGGCTTACTTGCCGCAAGCTCGCGATTTGACAATCGGTCGAAAACCAAAAATCGATATTTCCAAAATTTTCCACTGCCCGTAAGGCCCTTGCCATTGCATCGTTGTCGAAGAAAAAAATAATATAGGAATCCACAAAATTGAAGACCAAAATGTGAAACCAAAAAAAAAAAAAAAACGAGCATGGGTCATCGAGATAGCGTTGAAGTTTGCATTAAAAAAAAACCATATAGATATATAACAATATAAAAACAATATACGCAAAATCTGTTGCAGATTAAGGGTACGGATTTTTCATACGATTTTAATCGTAAAACGTAACAATAAATTGAATTGTAACGAGCAAAAACAATCATTTTAATTTCAACGTTGCAAAGGTTGAAATTGTCGAGTGGCCTACCGGTGCGATCCTCGTGTTTTTCGTGGTCGCTCGTCTTATCATGGGACGCATCAAAATAAACGCTCTCGTCCAACAAATCCGTTATGGATTCTCCGTCCTTGCAAGGCGCCGGTCCCCGAGATATCATCTCGTCGTAAACAAAGCTGACCGCTATCTTCTTTTTCTTCTCGCCTGGCTCCGAGGTTCCGCACTTCGTGTGCTCGCACTCCTCTCCGGAATGTCGTTCTACACTTTTTTCAGCGGATTTTCGGCTGTCCGCACTGTCCTCGGGCATTGTGGGAGATATTCTCGAAACCTGAAATCATTTCCAAGCAAAAACGATTCCTTCCTTTCTCTTCCTTTCAACGTACTCAACGGAAACGTTCAACCCTTTCTATCATTAATCGTTTTGGAGTGTCCGCCGTTGGAACGCAACGAAAGTTCTTTGTTAATCGTTTTATTTTTACCGAAAACATTTTTGGCCCCTTTATATTATTGGAGCTCAGAATTAAACCCAAACAAACCCAAACGGGCGATTAAAAAATTCGCCTAAAGGAACGTAATTAATCGAATTTTTTAATCATTTAAACGATACATCAATATCGTTCCAATAATGCGCCGAGTGCCACGAGCGGCAAACTCGTTTACCCTTTTGTCGAGAACTGTGTTAAGGGGGAAGACCACTCCCGAGGAGGAAAAAATGGCTGATTTTCATGATTTTTTTTTAAGGTTACGTTTCTGCACATTTTTGTACATTGAAAAATAAATAAAAAAATCTAACAGCTTGATATTCATACTAAATGGATGTATGATTAATTTTATGAGTGGATCACTTTTTCATACGAAAAAAAATTGTTAAATTCGCACATGATTTTATACTCGTTACTGTGGCCTTGACACTTATACGCAGAATATGAACCAAGAGAAAGTGAGAGATGTTGAAAATCGATGGAATTGTACCGGAATGGAATTTGAATGGAATTTTCCGTCCAAAATGGCCACAATTTTTTTACTTAGAAAAAATAATCTTTTCCTTAGAAAAAAAATCACGCTAGTCAGCAAATTTTTTCCTAGCCTAAAGTTATGGCCTCCTTAAAAAAACAGAAAAAAGCGATCTTACTCTTTGCTCCAAGCGCGAAAATTCTTCGCCGTTTTCCGCCTGCTGCTCAGCCGTCAGATCGATCGAATTTCGCACAGTGGAGCTCGCAACGGGGTTTTCTTTCTGGGTCGGGGCCACGACGTGCTCCTCCGGAACTGCATCCGTACCGCCGGAGCCTTCCTCCCTGAGCGGGCTGGGAATCGGTTCCGGAGGGTCTCTATGGCTCTGTTCGAGGGTCGTTTCGTCCAGTGAATTTTTCATCGCCTCGCCGAGTTTCGCGTACTGCTCGATCAGATCGTCCTGGATCAGGCGTATGCAAATGTCAACGTCTCCCGTGTACTCGCCCTGGCTGCTCTTCAGATCCAGGAGGAACCTCAGGCACCAGTGCAGCTGCGTTATTCCTGTGTGCAATTGACCTTTTTATTTTTTTGAGTGTTTTTGAACTTGCAATTTTGGAATTTTTTGAAAATTTTGGAATTTTTGGAATTTTTTGAAATTTTTGGAATTTTTTGAAAATTTTGGAATTTTTTGAAAATTTTGGAATTTTTTGAAAATTTTGGAATTTTTTGAAAATTCTGGAATTTTTTGAAAATTTTGGAATTTTTTAAAATTTTTGGAATTAAAAAAAAATATCAAATATTCAAATTTTTTAACTTTTTTACACCTTCAAATTTTTCAAATTTTTAAAAATTTTCAAACAAATTTATAAAAATTTTTAATTTTAAAGAAAAATTTTATCAATAGAAATTTTTTTTAATTAATTTTTTTTTTAAATGGTGAAGGATAGCGCGATTGGTACAAACCGATATAATTCTTGTCTTTGTTGAAGAGGGACCAAATGACGCCGAGTGCGTGATCGTGATAGAGCCAGTACGGCGGGCGTATGGCGGTCATGACGGCGCCAGAACCGAATCCTCGACCGACCGCTCTGAACGAGTACAGAACAGGTTGAATATCGGTGACATCCTTCGAATCGATCGAAACCTTTTTTTCCCTCTTGGCTGATTCCTCCGATTGCATTGGGTGAAATGGCCCCTCGACCCCACTCGCCAAAAGGATCAATCACGCCTCACGTCCCGGAAAAATCCACGTAGTTGAGACAATTTTTCTTGTTTGGATTGACGAATCGACCAATTCGCCTTTCATACGACAATTTTGACGGGCCTGAAGTCGGAAATGAACGAGAGCTCTTTTATCGAATATCTTGGCGTGGTGGAATTTTTTTCCCACCAGTAGGCCTTGAAATGCGGAGGAAATAAAATTTTCGGAAATTGAAGAAAAGGGTTTAACGTTTTTTTAGAGAAGTTCTACTGCATTATTTAAAGAGAAAAACAAATTTAGATAATTTGGCACAGTTTCTGTGTTATTGGTTTTTGTGATTTCGTTTAAATTGCCTTTTAATGCTTTTTTTTGAATTCCGGTTTGGATGTTTTTTTTTCGGGAACTGTCTAGAGAAACTTACGAAAATTGTGCCTGTTTAATTTTTACACGTTTCAAAAAGCTTTTTGAAACTTCATTTGGATGTTTGTTTTTTCTCGATAACGATTTGAAGAAACTTGGATATTTGCATACTTTTGTGTTTTTTAAATTGTGTGTTTCAATGCTCGGTTATTGTGGTTTCTTTTCGGAAAATAATCTGCCGAAACTCAAAAACTACCTGTTTTCAATTGTTTTTTTAATGCTTTTTATTACAGTTTGGAACATTTTTTAATTTTTTTTCTCGAAAAATCTGCCTATTTTTGTGTTTTTAATTTTTGTTTTTTAATGCTTCTTATTACAGTTTTGAACTTAAAAAATTTTTTTTTTGAAAAATTTGCCTACTTTGTGTTTTATTTAGAATTGTGTGTTGCAATGCTTTTTTATTGTGGTTTTTAACCGTTCTGTCGAAACTCACAAAAACTTCCAATTTTTGTTTTTAAATGCTTTTTTATCACCGTTTTGATGATTTTTTTTCTCTCGAAAACGATGCGTAAAAACGGAAAACATTTTTCCCACATTTTGTGTTAAAAAAAAATGTTTTCAATGCTTTTTTAAATGTAAATTTCGATGTTTTTTTCTTTCGAAAACGATGTGTGGAGACACTTGAAAAGAATTTGCCTATGTCTTGTATTTTCTTTATCTTTTTCATACCTCAGATTCTCCTACGATTTTGACGATTTTTTTTTCACAAACGACGTGACGTGACGTTGAAAAACATTTCATCAATAATTTTAGTTCTTCAAGCATCATTTATTTTCCTCGTACTTCCTGCTCCGATTTATTGCACTCACAGGAATTGCAGAAGAAAACCAAAGAACCTTCGGAATCAATATTTTATTGGTATACACGATTTTCCGAATTTTTTTTTTTAGATTAACAATTTTCACACAGTCTATCAGCATCGTTCGTATTTATTCGTTCTTCGTTCTTCATTTTTTTCCATGCATATTCGGAATGAAAAAAAAAACAAAAATTTTCGGGAGCGTATTTTTTAGCGTTGAGGATTTTTTTTTGCAAAATGTCTCGCATCAACATTTTTACAGTCGTTCAAGTATCTTCGGGATTTGTTGGTTCTTCGTGTTCCGGTACTTGTGCAGGCGCTTCCTCGTTACTTTCTTCCTCCTCGAAGGAAGCGTGAACTTTACCGCCTTCCTTCAAGTGAGTCAGAAGTCGCGTGAGTTGGCGAACGTTCGCGGGATATCCGTCCGGCTGTTTGAGGCCGTGAAAGTACTCTTGGGTGTGTCTGACGTGTTCCATAGTGATATCGTCGTAGGTACGCTGAGCGAGCATCATAACGGTGCTGACGGCGATACTGCACATTCTGACCTGACATACCGTGAACAATTCGTTGTAGCAAGGGTTTTTGTTAAACAGGTGAATAATTAATAATTAAATTTAATTTGCCTAATTATTTTAAGTTAATTTCCCTTAATAATTTTAAACTTTATTAAAATTTTATACTAATTTAATCATTATTTCAATTTAATTTTAATAAATAAAATTATTTTAATTGTAATATGTAGCAATGTCTACAACTTCCGATCTCAAGTGTCGTCCTTCGATTTTGTTGAAACTCTGATGTGTTATGAAGCATTGAAAACTAAGCGACACGTATTTTTTTTAATTTTATCGGCGAAAAAACGGTGTCAACCCCTTTGCTGGAATTGACGCAATAGTGCGTCAAATAATTCCGTGTCCCGTGTGGCATTGACGCAATAGTGCGTCAACCTTTATTTCCCTATTTAACTCGCTCTGATTTGAAATCGGAGCCTCACTCGGGGGTTTTTGGGCTCGCTGAATCCGAATTTGAAGTCAAAATTTGGAAATTCAAAATGGCTGCGCCAATATGGCGGAAAAAAATCAGAAACTCCCGCGAAAGAGTTCAGCCAGTGCTTTGACTAGGCCCCGATTATTTTTCCCTTACTCTGAAGGGTACCTAAAATGGCACCCGACCAGGTCCCTTTGAGGCCGGTCACACTTTGTCGACGAGGGCCTAAAGAGGCTTATAAATCAGGGCCCGACTGGTTGCCTCAACAGAACCCAATCGAAGCCATGAAGCAACCCTATTACTGCCCTATAATGATCAACTTTATTAGTGGATACATAGCAAGCGAGGTGTTTAGCAATAATGAAAACTATTTTCTTCAAATAAAGGATTATTTATTATTCACCTCGAAATTAGAAAATAAAAAACAAGTTCAGTTTTACAGTTTATATTGTATGCCCTGTAACAACCACTCCCCTGATGAATCCCGTCTGGGCCCTTTATCATTTTACTCGCTACGACCTTTTTTAAATAAATTGCCCAACCCTGTTATTTTCCTGTCGGGGCCTAGTCCGATTGTGTTGTGGAAAGCCCTAGTAGGGAATCCATATTCAAACCCTCACGGAGCCTGATTTTTTTTATGGCTGCCCTTCTAATTTCTTTCACGGGTGCCCTATAATGATCAACTTTATTAGTGGATACATAGCAAGCGAGGTGTTCAGCAATAATGAAAACTATTTTCTTCAAATAAAGGATTATTTATTATTCACCTCGAAATTATAAAATAAAAAACAAGTTCAGTTTTACAGTTTATATTGTATGCCCTGTAACAACCACTCCCCTGATGAATCCCGTCTGGGCCCTTTACCATTTTACTCGCTACGACCTTTTTTAAATAAATTGCCCAACCCTGTTATTTTCCTGTCGGGGCCTAGTCCGATTGTGTTGGGGAAAGCCCTAGTAGGGAATCCATATTCAAACCATCACGGAGCCTGATTTTTTAAATGGCTGCCCTCCTAATTTCTTTCACGGGAAGGGCTGTTTCGTGCAGAAAAAAAAAAATAAGATAGCCCCAAAAGAAGAAGCGATACCGTGCTGTTTCTTCGATCATCCCTCGACGCGCTTTTACCCGCGCTCGGACAACGGATATTCGTTTCCAAAACTTCGCCGATACTCGCTCGATCCTTCCCCCTCGGGTGGCTCGCCGCGGCAGGGATCTTTGGAGTCACGAGATAGGCACTCAATTTTCGTCTACGACGCAAAAACGTCTACGACAATAATCTCATACGTATCATCGACTTCGTACCTTCGCTTCGGAGGATTTGCTCCGTGAGGCGATCTCGTCCCGACGGCTGACCGAGCGCGGACGATAGCCGCCCGGAAGTGGCGTGATTTCGAACAGCTCCGGATGTTTGCTCTTGAGAAAACGTCCGGCCTGAAGGCTCGTGCGTCTCTCGTGTCTCCTCGTCGTTGGCTCGTTGGCGTTCGCATTGCGAGCGCGTTCGTCTCTCCTGCTTGATTCCGCCGATGACATTGTACTTCCGGTAAGACGGCGCGGCCACTCACGAAGGATTTTCCGGGATCGAGCTCATCGCGGCCGCGCAACTTCCGGTTCCTCAAGCCTTCGATGGGAACTTCCGGTGCAAGATTTTTCTCCAAGTAGCATTGGAACGAGTTAAATTCGACCGGAAGTAGGTTGCGCTCGTAACTCGCGGGCCTCGGTAGTCCGATTTTGACGAAACGCGAAACCGGAAGTCGCCGAAGCAAAGTGAATCCGAGGCTGTTGCGGTTATGTCATCGTTGCGATATCTCGTGGTCTGCTCTTGGCAGACCACGGGCGAGAAAAAAAAAACACCCACGCGTCGCACCTTCGCTTCTTTTTTTTCTCGATAGCCCGAATGACATTTTATTTTTTCTCCAAACAAACGATGACGTGAGGAATCGTCACAGCGTCAAAAAAAAAAAAGCTCTCAAACCCGCTTCCGGCTCCAATCCGATACGCAAAATTCTCGTAAGTATCGCGCCGGATGTCCCGGGAGAACGGAATCATTCGACTATGAGGAAACGTTCATTTTTTTGCGTCGGGATATCGCTGGTAATCGTGAAATTGGACGGTTCCAGAGTAAGCACGAAACATGAAGGCCGCACGGGCCAAAAGGCGAGACCAGGTGACGTCCCTGTGATCCCCTGGACCCTGGACTCACAAGAAATGACGATTTTTTATTTATCCTCGATCTGAGAAGGTTCGTGCGTCCGCTCGCAACGCTGTACATTTATCACCAGACACCCCTTAAAGTTTATCGAATCGCCAAAAAACATCGCCGTAAAAAATATCAGAAAAGAGAGTGAGAGAAAAAAGAGATGGTTTCGAAATGCAGGTAAGATCGAGAACTCGGAAATTTTGGGTAGCCGCGAATCATTCAACCCCCTGCCGTTCACGTAGACGAATTTTGAACTCGAAAAGTCCGGAAAAATTCCCGTACCGGAAGTGCCCCACTTGCGAGCGCATATATACAACGAGAGAAAAGGTTTGTTGTGATAAAATACCATTTCTGGTAGACTTTACTTTGATTTCCAATTCGGAGCTGCGCCTCGAGGAGGAGTCCAGAGCCTGAAAAAAGGTGACTTTCGACAATTTTTTTCTGGATAGCAAGTTTAGGGAATGGAAATTCCGTTTGGTGGCCTTTATTCTACACACGTTTAAGTATCTGTAGACATTTTTTCACAAGATTTGGTAACAATATGGCGGCGTTGAAGCTCGATGGAGAGGGTCACCTTTGTCCGAGAGTACCCTGCAGTCGACGAGAGTTCGCCAATTTTTTATTTGCTACGGAAATTCAAAATAATTTGACCTCCCGATGTAATTTGCCTTCGAAGTATGCGGGAAAATAGGAAAACGTCGATTTTCAATATAACAAAAATCCCCCACGTACGTTGATGTAAAATATTGTTACAAGGGCGCAAAACAAATTTCAAGTCAATCGGTGAAGGATTGGCGATGTAATGATGAAACTATCAGACAAAGGTGATTCGCTTATTAAGCTTCAGCGCGGCCATTTTTTTCTCGCAAAATCTAGGGGAAAAATGTGTATGCATACTTGACGATATGTAGCATAAAGGTCACTCGACCGAATTTTCACTCCATCAACTGGATACCCATCAGAAATTGTCCAAATTCAACTATTTTCCGGGCTCTAGACTTTAGTCTTTCTCAAGGGTGCGTCAACATAACCTCACAAATTTTTAAACGCAGCTTTCTCGTAGACGGTTATGGTTTCAACGGTCCTCAGCTACCTCGTAGTCGGAAAAAGATGAACTTCACAAAAACGATATTTTGAAAAATCTCAACTCCAATCTCAAGGAGGTTGGAACGGTCCACTTAAGTCAAGTGACGGTTTATGATTTTTTTTTTAAATGAACCTCAGAAAAAATGAGTACGAGGTGTAGATTTATTCTGTAGCTAATTTTTCATGAAAATATAGTTAACGGGCAAAATAATGCATTTCTATATTTTTACTACGCAATGAGAGAAAAACTTTTGTGTTGCCACCAATTTGAAAAAGTACAACATTATGATTATTATGGAAAAAAAACTGCGCCGGCAAGGGTTTTAAGCAACTCCGAATAATATTTTGAGTCATTTATAATTATGCCTATTTATATTTGTGTCACAAAATTATTTATTACTACCATTAATTGATATTAGGCGTTGCTGAAATACGGCAAGTCCGTAGACATTGAGGTTGGCAGCAATGCTCTTCATTCGACGGCCAAAATTCGTAATCTTTCATGAAATTTTGATGGCGCAATATTGATCATATATGGTTTACGATGGGCAAGATTCTTTCTAAATTCTTTTATCTAAATGTCGAGTTTAGATTTACGTTGAGACATTGTTCATATTGTTATGTTTGAGTGAAATTCTGCATTGACCGAAGGTCAGCTGACATAACTCGTCGTACCATTCTATTGTGTTTGTAAATATTGAAAAAAGAAATTATGGTTAGATAGCAAGCTAGTTAGGGAACGAGTGAAAAAAGTTTGGATTGCCTTTACTATACAGTTTTGCTAAAAACGTTCGGTAACGTCAGAATAATGCTCCGAAAAAAATATCTGTCCCCTTAAATAAGAAGACGTATGGCAACACCGCAGAACAGTGTTGTTCAATATTCGAGAAAAAAAAATTATCGTGTTCCTAAAGTGAAAAACTTTTATCACAGAAATATATTTGCGTTACAAATATTAATATTTTAAATTGTTTATGTTTTCTTCATTGACGAATAAAAGTGTTGGTTAATTCACAACTTGTTAAAAACTTTGCTCGATTAAAAATTACTTCGAAATAAAAGTTTGTGTTGCAGCATTATTTTAAATATGCTTTCTTATTATAGGAGAGAAATATTTTTTACGGAAAATTACTGTCTCAATTTCAATGCAGACCCTGGAGTATTCTTAGGTCACCGTAACGGGTATAAAATCATGTGCGAATTGAACAATTTTTTTTCGTATGAAAAAAAAACACATTTATTTAGTATGAATATCAAGCTGTTAGAAAATATATATATATATTTTTCGATGTACTGACTCGAAACTTCTCGAGTCACGCCGCGGAGCGCCTTAAAAAAAGATAAAAGAAAATATTAGTAATCGGCCATTATGTACATCGAAAAAATTATATATTTTCTAACAGCTTGATATTTATACTAAATAGGTGTGTAATTAATTTTACGAGTGAATCACTTTTTCGCACGAAAAATTGTGGCCTAAGGCCTTAAAAGTTTCAATTTTAAACCTCATTATCTCCCAATCTAGAAAGTCGACTGTTTTGAAATTTCACCCAATCATGCATAATGGTATGAACAATGTCGCGTTAAAATTTGAACAAAAACTATAGAAATCAAGAGTTCGCGCTCGTTCTACCTTAAGGGGTCTTCTCACTTTAGACGCTAAAAAAGGTTATTTTCATGCATTTTTTTGATGGGTTTATATTATAGATATCGATATAAAATATCGATATAAAACGTTTTTGGTTTGTTTTTTCGAAAAAAATTCGAATAAATAAATATGATAAAATGTTCGAAACTAATGAACCGAACCTTATGACATTTCAACCACATATTCTTCACAACTATAGCTGTAGTGCATATCAAGCATTTAAAAAATTTTGATATTTAACTATTTTTTTGCCAAAACGGTGAAAAAACACGTTTTTGTTTTGTTTTTTCGAAAAACATCCGCCATTTTGTTATTTTTGCATATATAAAAAATCGTATATGCACAATAGCTATTAACATACTGAATGTAAAAGCATTTTTTTTGTTTCGGATGATCCATCTCCGAAATTTCATCAACAGCGCAGACCTACAATTTCTTTGGGACATTTTTTTACCTACCATTTTCGTCTCTAAATAGTGGCTTCACTAAATAGAGATAATTTTTTTATGCATTGCGAAAACGTGTTTCATAAGTGTAACAACTTTTATATCAATATCTTTAATATAAACCTATCAAAATAATTCATGAAAATAGCCTTTTTAGCGTCTAAAGAAGGCCCCTAAACTACTTTTGTATCTCTCTTGTTCGGTGGTGAAAATGTTCAAAAAGTTCGCAAAGTCTCACGGTCTGGAGGATAACGTATGTTTGAAATGTAATCTTAGATGCGGCTAACGCTCCAACTTCCTAAAGAAAATAAAAAAAGCGTTCGGCTTGGTCGATTTAATTGTTCTCGATGTCACGAGTAGAGAGCCCTAGGAAGAGGGCGAAGAGGAAGCGGAAGTTGGGACACGAGATCGAGGAAATCCGGCGAAAATGGCGGGCCGTGCTCCATGCCCGGGGCGCTCGAAGCCCGGAGTTTCGCGTCCCGCAATGACGCGAACGCAGATGTTACGAGCCGCCCAAACGTCCGCGGTCGTTCAGCAGCGCGGAGGGGAATGCCCCGCCGGAGCGGCACAACCGACGGCCGGACCGTCGCGGGCGCGTCAGTCGCTCTCGAGGCCGGCACCGAAAAAAATCGACTTTGCCGCGCCCCAGATGACCAAAGCGTTGCAAATGCGACAGCAGGCCGCGGCCGACAAGATCAGAGCGATGGAGTTGGCGAAGCAAAAAGCGGCGGCGGCAGCGACGCGACGCCCGCGACGCACGCCGGCGCCAGTCGGCGGAGACGCGCGCCTCGGACGCGTCCCGAGGGCGGCGCCATCGTCGGCCGCCCCTCGGAAATCCGCCGAAGCTCAGGTCCGAGTACTCGAGAACTCGATCGCGAAGGGTGCCGAGGCTGCCGAGAGAGGGCGGGCGGAGGCTGCCGAGAAAGGGCGGGCGGAGGCCGCCTGCGCGGTTGATGCTGCCATCGCCAGAGGTCACATCGTCACAGAGAGATCCGGCGCGAAGCCCAAAAGGGCAATAGTAATTTTCGCCACATTCATTTTTTTCACCCTATCGAAGAGCGAAAGAGAGGGAGAAAGTACTTGGGGGCGGCAATTGAGTCCGCGTGAATTTTTGCCAAATTTGTCAATGCTGAAAAACGCCACTACTCTAGCGGCAAAAAACAAGGCCTAACTTTGACAATTTATTTTGGGAGTATGAAAAAAATAATAGGATTTCTTTTGAGAGGGTTTATCCAACAGATTTTAAAGTAAAAAAAAAAACTATTATAATTTTCATACGAAATGGCGGCGACAGAGGCCATCTTGAAAAACGTGTTTTTTTTTTACAAATAGCTTCACGGGAGCACGGTTTTCTCGTAAAGTATAGGACCTGGAACAAAAACCAAAAAATTATAATCTACCAGGTGTAGAAGTATGAAACCGGAATTTTTTTTTGCAAAAGTTACACGTCTGTTGTTTGAAAACGATTAAAAAACGAATGGAGACGGCTTTCTTTGTCACATTCAATTGATCCGCGAGTTCTTGTTGACTTTGAGTATCATCTTCATCCAACAAGGCTTGCAATTCGTTGTCTGCGAACTTTTTCGGTGGTTTCCCACGCTCTTCGTTTCTCACGTCAAAATCACCACTTTTGGATTTTTTTAAGCACTCGAAATACTGTGTTTTACCAAAAGCATGTTCACCGTAAGCTTCGACAAGCATTCGATGCGATTCTGCAGCAGTTTTCTTCAAACGATAACAGAAAACCAATGCTGTCCGCAAATCGTAGCTCGTAGGCACAAAACTCGACATGTTTAAGGTTATAGAAAAATATACCGGCGTAGGGAACTCGGGTTGTTGTGTGTTGAAAATCTTCGTCAGCTGCTAGAGGGAGATGATTGCGCTGCAGAAGCGGTCTTGCGGTCTCTAAACTGACGGCTAGCACCATCTATAGGGGAATTCCGGTTTCATACTTCTACACCTGGCATATTAGCTGTGGGACTACGTAGGGATTTTTTTTATCGAATTTTGAAAAAATGGCTCACTGAAAGAAATGAATCGATTTTTTGTACAAAAAATGAGCAGTAGATTGTTTATAAAAAGAAAAGTACACTTATTTTAAAAAACGGCTACGTACTCCTATAGAGAATGTAATTATGGAGCTACCATCAAAATTTCAAATCGATCCATGCAAAGGTGTCGAGTAATCCGTCCTCCCAGTTTGAAAAAAGTGGTGGAACAAACCAGAAAACAACACAAACGCAAATGAACCGAACCCAAATGTAAAAAAAACAACCCAAACAAACCATCCCAAACAAGCCAAACCCAAACAAACAAAACAAACCCAAATAAACAAACCAAGCCAAACAAGCCAAACCCAAACGAACAAAAACAAACCCACCCGTACACAAAAAAAAAAAAACAAACCAAAAAACAATACAATCCCAAACTAACCAAACCCACATAAACAAACAAACAAAAACCAACCCACCCAAACCCAAAAACAACATAAGCCCAAACGAAATTGTTAAGATTTTTTTCGTCCGGATCGTTTGTTTAACAATTTTCACATCCTATCCGGACAATGATATACATGTTATTCGTCCGGAGACTAGCTTACACGAATCACAATAATAGGTACGCCTACTGAAAATAAGGCGTGAACTGAGCCGCTATCCGGACGAACATAGGCCTATTCGCCTGATAACCGAACGGGTCACTTCGTAATTCCTTTTACACATCTCACAACAATTATATCAAAGATATATTTTGCCATAAATGGATGTAGACAATATTGGCCCGCCTGGCTCGAGAGCATCGGCGTATTTGAAATTTTCTTTTAATTTTCTTTTGGGCGGGGCGGGGGGGGGGGGGGGGGGGGGGGGGAGGGGCGGTGGCTGTTTGATCTATATATACATATCTCATCTACATATTTCATCTGTATGCAAGGATGGGGAACAAAGATTTTTAAGTCAACAAAGCCTTTCTTAATTATCCGTACCAACGAGACTGTGATGGGCACAAACAAACAGAATAGCAGTGTTATTGCGTATCGGGAGTTGAGGACACTTGTATGCCAGCTACGTCTTATTGCGTCGTCGAAATGGGGTTAGTATGGCTGGTTAACTATCAATAAGAGCGATTTATTAGTACCGTACAGACAGCGGACCAAGCGGTCTATACAGGAACTACCACCGCAAGCGGCCTATGCGGGAACTACTGAGTTCTTATTACCGTACAGACAGCGGCCCGAACGGTCTATACAGGAACTACCACCTCAAGCGGCCTATGCGGGAACTACTGACAAGGAACATCACTTTGGCGTCTTCCTCCGATTTTGTTGCAATATTTTTATATAAAAGAGTATAAAAAATTAAGAGACACGTTTTTTTTTATCGGCGGAAAAACGGTTTTACGGAGTGAAATGCACCCTCAAAAATGGGGATGTTTTTTGTTTTTCGTCGATAACGTTTTAACGGTACGATATGAAAAAATGTCATATTGCAACAATGTTTATTTTTTCGTGTACTATATATTGGATATGAAAACGATAACGTTATTGACGAAAAACGAAGAACACCCCTACTTTCGAGGGGTTCAGCCCTTAGTGCGTTTCACCCCTGAAAACCGTTTTTCCGCGGATAAAAAAATACGTGTCTCTTAGTTTTTGATACGCTTCCACGTGAAAAAGTTTCAACAAAATCGGAGGAGGGCACCATAGTGATGTTCCATGTGAGTTCTTATTACCGTACAGACAGCAACCCAAGCGGCCTGTGCAGGAACTCAGTAGTTCCTGCATACTCGCGGTGGAAGTTCCTGTATATGCCGCTTGGGCCGCTGTCTGTACGGTCATAAGAAATCGCTCTTATCGTGAGTTAACCGTCATACTAGCCCCATTTCGACTACGCAATAAGCCGTGGCTGGTATACGAGTGTCCTCGTCTCCCGATACGCAATAACACTGCTATTCCCTTTGCCTGTGCCCATCACAGCCTCGTTGGTACGGATAATTAAGAATTCTCACATAGTTGTTATCATTTTGTTGTTGTTATCATCACTACTGAGTTCCTGCATAGGCCGCTTAACTCGATCGGTATATACATGAGAGATCGTTCAGAATGCGAACCGCCAGCGGTCGTGTGAAATACAATGTGATCGCAGAGACCTATGTGGTTAACCACCAAATTGATAACCACCTAAATCACTTACAATGAGAGCTTCATTCTTGCCATCGAAAAAGTAACAGTGTAACCAGATCGATACGTATGACCGTGAATAAGGCAGTATTGAGAAAGTCCTGGGGGGGGGGGGGGGGGCACATACAGAATTTTGGGGCGGGCTCCCCCTGACCCTAACCTAGTTACGCCAATGCTCGAGAGGGCCGAAAAACGTACAACAATCGTTTGTAAGCGAAGTGGAGAAGAAAAACACTGCAAATTGAACATTGGTCGTCCAGCCAGGGCCATCGGGGCTGCGAGCACCTCGGCCACGGGCGGCCGGGACGCCGATTCCTCCGGACACGCGTGAGCTCGCTCGGCTGATGAACGCGGACGTCGTGCAGGCGATGCCGATAAGCGAGGGCCCGATCAACAAGATAATAATCGACCCGGGGGCGGTGAAGCCCGATCGCAGCACGATTGTTTGCATACCCCCGTCAGCGGACGCGAGTATGGCCGAGGGTGCGGTCGGCGGTATAGCGAACAAATCACTACAGGCGATAAGCGAGACCCTCGACGAGCAAGACGCCGTCGAGAGTGCCGCGGTCCAGAGCAAACTCGAGGAGCTCCAGAGCGCGAGGCGGGAATTCGTCATAGCGGTCGCAAACGTCAGCGGTAACGCGGTCAATGTTCACGACGAGAGCGGCGAGTCGATTTTGAACATCGACGAAGTTCCGGATCAGCTCGAGTACATACCGAGCCCGCCGAGGCAGCGCGCCATGTACAAGGTTCCGGACGTCTCCCACGTTATGTTCCAAGTCGAGTACGGCCGGGATCATCCGGACATCGAGGCCGCGAGGCAATTCTCACGCCGAACCCAAATGACCCTCGACGAGATGCAGTCGCAGAAACGCGTCGAGGACGAGTTCGAGCGAGTCGCCAATCAACAAATGGCCGATTTCGATCTCGGCGTTCCACTCGAGCAGCAACTCCAAGAGGGCGATATATCATTGGAGGAGGACGAGTTCGGCACCATACTCGCTTGCCCCTCGAGGATCAAAGCCTCCATGAGAATTCCCCGAAGACTCGACCCACCCCCACCTCAGAGGTCCGCCAATATCGAGGAACTCGAGAGATTCTTCGATCTCGAGAATTATCCACCCGAGCAACCATCCTGCCCCAGAGCACCACCCGGCAGAGAAGCCCTCAATCCCGATCTCTGGTCCGTCGATGATCCCTGGTTCCACGAGAGAGTCTACGACGAACCCTCCCTCATGCAATTCGACTCCACATGCTGATCAATCCCAAGGGACCTCGGATTTCGGCCAGCTTCATTCTTCCACCCTTTGCCCTTTCGTCCCTGAGAAATTCCAACCGATCTTATGCTTTATACGCTGTAATTGAGAGAACGATTAAATTATGTGTTTTTGCAAAATTGCTTTTTCGTTCCTCGTGGCTTCTTCTTGCTCTCGTCGTTTTCATGGAAATGTGTCCAGGGGGGATATCGTTTTAGGATACCTTTGGGCGAGGAAAAAAATTGCTGATTTTCGGGTTTTCAAAAAGCCTTAGGTCACAGTAACGGGTATAAAATCATGTGCGAATTTAACAATTTTTTTTCGTATGAAAAAGTGATTCACTCATAAAATTAATATCATAAATAAAAATGCCTGTCTACTAATATTTTCTTTTATCTTTTAGGCGCTCCGGGGCGTGACATTTAGCATCCACAATTTGTTGCCTAGAACAAAAAACAAAAATTCTCGTTAATCTATATTAGAATACCTAGAGAATTACGTACGGAATTTAACAAATATTGTTTTATTCAAAAGTTGTATGTATTTGAACTTAAGAAATACATTTTCAGTGAAAAATTTCGTTATAACTGCTCATAAAATGAAAAGTGTTCGATTAATCAGAAATTCCGTACGTACTTCTCTGCGAAATGCAATTAGGAACATAAGTTTTAAATTTGAAATAAATCAAGTGAAAATTGTTGGTTATTTGTCACGTCAATGGGAATAAAGCTGTTTCGAGAAGTTTCGAGTAGTCAGCGATTTTGAACATCGAAAAATATATATATATATATATTTTCTAACAGCTTGATATACTAAAGAGATCTGCAATTAATTTTATGAGTGTATCACTTTTTCATACGAAAAAAATTGTTAAATTCGCAGATGATTTTGTAGCCGTTACTGTGGCCTAAGGTCTTAAGTAGAAAGATTTGAAAAATGATTGTTCCCTTAAAGTAGTCCTATCGCTTCACACTAGTTCACCACTGATCATACTTGAGACCTGTAAAACTTATATTTTGAACATATAAAGAAAAATAATTTGTAATGACTAAAATTTTCCATTTGTAAACTGTTTAATGAATGTTCACATTTAATTATAAAAATGAAAAAATTGCTATTCCAATGATTCGCGTAGTATTTCTAGGTTTGATATTTGGCAACATTTCTTCTATCTCCGTCTCTTTTTACTCATTCAGGCGAGTTTAAAGAAGAAGAAAACTTCTGTAATCTCCATGCTTTTCAACGTCGATCTCAGGGAGCTAGAGGTAAGGAGTGGACTCACAGTGCTTACGAAACGTCCGCAAAAACGCTGCAAATAAGGAGGCGCTGCGATCGTATATGTCCGATCGATTAGCTCCGCCTACTAGCCTCGTGCTCTTGGCGTGCTCTCGGTTGCTGTTGACCACATTCGTAGTGGGGGACCTAACTGTTGCGTCTACCTCTCCTATCTCGCTGTCTTTCGCATTGTTGCAAACTCATAATAGCAACTAATAATTGATGAAATTAAGCGGTGAACCAACTAAGAAAATAAAAACAGAACACCAACGTGGCCTTGACTGTCGTGGATTGGAAATACGTTTCGGAAAAGGGTATACAGTCGATTAATTTTTTCACCGATGCGAATGAAAGTTTGAAAAAAATTGCCCTATGCAAACAATATTACTCTTTATGTGGCTTGTAAATGCAACTGCACCGGAGAAAAAACGAAACTTGTCAAAAAATTGCATTTGTATTTGCAAGAAAAATAACTTATAAATTAGCTCCATTTTGAGCTTATTACACCAGAGAGAATGAAGCGTAAAGGTTATGTTTCTCATGAACTGAACTACAAGCATGAAAAAAGAAACTGAAGGCTAACCCTAATGATGATTGATTGGGAGCAATAATGAAAATAATTCTACATTGGGCTTTGAAGAAAACAATTTCGCGAAGATTTTCTTTGTATTACAAAACACAATAATATTAAAAATGAGCCTCAAAGTGGAGCACAACGATACATCGAAATCAAATTCTTTTATTATTCGTGCGCATGCGTTAAGTTTGGACTATTATAATTATTTGTTGCGAGACGTTATCGTCAGGAGAGCTGCTAGTGGCACGATCTGGGACTATTGCAAGTCGGATTTTTTAAGACGCTGGAACTACGTATTGGCCTATGCTGTGTCCCACTCCTTCTCTCTAGTCTCCCTGCTCGATCTGTCAAAACAATGTCAGATGCGGGTAATGTAAAGCATTGCATGTATTCGGGCCACGACTGGTAAAAAAGCGTGGAAAATTTGTCGGCGAAATAGGTCGGTTAAAAATGAAATATGCGTGGAAATTCGAATGAGTGAGATGAGCATGGAGACTAGAGGATGAGGTTACGACTACAGTCAGCTGTTGCCTTGCTGTCACGTCTCTTTATCGTAGCAAGTGCGGTAATACGAGTAAATCCAATACCGGAAGTTCAAATTAAACTTAATATTACACGAAAAGTAGGCCAATAAGCGTTTGTTTCTGAGAGCATTGGATTACTACAAGTGTTAAGTATGTAAATCTGATTATTTTTAAGAATCTGACGGATTCTCACCATTGTATACTCTTTTGTAGCGACCGGAAATTGGGTTTTTGTATGTCGTCTCGGAATTTCTTCACAAAAGTACACCATTTTTATATTTTTTTTTCTCTGTAATAAGGTCGAAAACCGACCCTGAAACTTTACAGTGACGATTATTGATATATTTAAGGGTCAAAAAAAAATTATGAAAATCCTATGAAGCCTGCCGTTAGGACTACCTTAATACGCTAATTACTCCGTTGTCTCCGCGTTCTCCGGGACCAAAAAACTCGTCTCTTCTTTGGTGGTCTATAATCATCATTTATTTGTTCGCCGTGTCGCTGATAATTGCTATACGCTTAAATACAGGTGTGATTCGTATTCGAGAAAGTGGACGCTGTCGTCGCGACGCTCTTGCCTCGTTGAGAGAACCGTCAAGTACACGAATTGCTATTCAACAATTGTTTTTTAGCATTTAAGGTCGTTATATATTAATTTAAAATTGAAAAGGAAAAAAAATATATATATATATATATATAACACTTGACTACCGAGTCCGAAGCGGCATGGGACTTCCGGCACAGACGTCGCGAAGAACGGAAGAATAAACGATAGACGAAGATGAAGGAGCGAAGAAACAAACAAACAAAATAGTCTATACAAGAATATTTGTGCGAAAATGAAATAATGATACTATTATTACTATCAATATTATTATTATTATTATTATTATATTATCCTCCTCGAGGATAGAGAGTGCCTTATTGTACAGATCGAAGGAATAATACTTTTTTTTCCATTAGGATTAGACTAAGTCTTTCTTCTTCCCTTACGGTCGTCCCTCCCGCGCATTCGCACACATACTTTTTTTTTTTCAAATACGCAACTGCCAATCCGCGTTTCACATTCTCGTTTCGTTCGATCACAATTCACACGCGCGTGTTTCAGGGTCGTTCCACGTAACTAGCCAATTACGCTTTTGTTCACGTGCCACAAATGTGTGTACGGCTAACACGATCATTCCCGTTGGGGATGTAAAACGTAACGTCCGATAATACGAGAGGGGGGTCATGCAATATATATTCATCGTTAACGCGGTCCTATATGAAGGGTGTTTCATTCGAATCGACCGACTCGAATATTTTGCAAACTGTCGATCGTAAAGCTGTTCCGGGCAAAAATTCGACTCCGGGGGACATCGACAAGATTCTTCGAAATGGTTGTTTATTTCAATGCACAGGTCTCTCGGAAGTGTTTGACGCTCGGCCGAAGTATAACGCTAGTATCGTCGAAAGTTTCGAAGCCTCCCGAGCGGATCGATTCGAACGAAATACCACACGGTGGACACGACGAACATAACATTTTGTCGCAGAAGAAGAATAATGAAACGAGACACACGGACAAACGCGGGCACGCGTGAATAGCGAACTTTCACGTCACAAAAGAGTCTCGAGCTCGAACGAGCCCGCGAGGGACGAGATCGCTGAATAGACTCGAGAGGGAAACAAAAAATTAAACAAAGAGAAGGGGAAAAAAATCGTAGAGAAAACAAAGATAAAACGTATCTTACAAGGTCGTGCAAAAAAATATTATTTTTATACAAAATGTCAAAAAACTTTTTCTTTTATCTTTGGTAGAAACTACTAAATAAATATTATTACTTAAATCGAGGATTTCGAGGTCGGGGGTGAGGGAGACTGTGGCTGGGGCCGAGTTGCGAGATTACAGTAAATAATTATCGCGTTGAGATTATTCGTTTGCATATATATATATATATAACTCATTTAGTCGTAAACGCGGACTGTGAGAGTTTTGGGTCCTAAGAACGAAACGGAGAAAAATATACACGAGCATATACACAAAGGTCCGACGACTTTTAGCGTAAATCTACACATTCCAGTTTTCCGACGCCCACCGTTTTCTTCCTTTCTATCCGAACGATACATTTTGTTTCGAGAGTTTCATGTTCTCACGGACGTTTCAGGGCCACGGTAAGTTTCGCCAGCGATTCCTTCGGAAAAAATTAATATGCGCAAGGAATTTTTACACCGCCGGTAATAGTTCGAAAAAAAAAAAAAAAAAATGTCAAAATAATTTCGTACACGACGTGAACGTGATCGAAATATCTCAACTCGTCTATCTGTACAAAATATCAAACGTAAATATTACATCTATCGAAGATATACGTTTTCGCGTGTAATTTATTCCGCGGACGCGGCAGCACGTTTCGCCTTCGCGCAACGGTGGAGTCGAAAAAAAATCGTTTTCATCTGGGACAGCACGAGTATTGCGTACATCAATGAGGTGGCGGATAATCGAAGCGTAAAAGTCACGAATATACGAGGAATCGACTTCGACGACGGCTAAATTTGCCCAAGAGAGGTGTGATGTTCATTTTTGCTTTTCTTTTTAATCGTTGGCGTACAAACTATTCTATTTTTACCTAATTCGACACTGTAATTCGCGACAATGACAACGGATCCTACTACCCATCACGTCCGTACATAATTATAAGCTAAGTAGCCTCTATATCTCGTGCTCGTGTCATAGCGATGATAGACGGTCGATCAACACACAACGAGTCTACATTTTGCGTAGTTTCTCTTGTGTTTCTCTCTTTCTCACTCACTCACTCACGCACTCACTCACTCACTCACTCACTCTCTTGTGACGAATTATTTTGGCCAAATTCACGCAAACGA
The DNA here is from genome assembly GCA_951751655.1 of Ophion costatus. NCBI lineage: Eukaryota > Metazoa > Arthropoda > Insecta > Hymenoptera > Ichneumonidae > Ophion > Ophion costatus. The sequence continues at coordinate 2,287,779 of OX632365.1, read as the reverse complement.
GTTGTCCAACGATCCAAAAGAGAGGAGGAATAAGAATACGATGGTTGCACGCAGATCACGTCCGGCGAAAGCTCAACTTCGAAGCATCGACCATTTTCGCTCCATCGTTTTTCACGGGAGTATTAAAATGTGAGAAATTTCGTTTCCCACGGAAAATCGTGGCTGTCGCATTACTCGCGCTGCGCCCATCGACGATATAATTCCATTCTTTCGATTCACGATTCTTCGAAAACATCGATGAATTGTCTAGGATATTTGTGAAGAAAAAAAAACGACGGAAATTCGAAGTTTCGTTGGACGCATCTGTCGAAAAGGAGTGGCATCTTTTGATGGGTAAAGCACGAGGCCAATTGAATTGAAACAATAAAAAAAAGAGCTTCGCGTTTCTCGTTTTTTTTTCTTCTTTTTCCTCAGCTCTTTTGGGTGATTCTCGGTCGGAAAGTCTTTAACACGACGAGCTCTTGAGCTCGCCGATATCGGCGATGTTTTGAAGTAGCCCCGTTGCCTCGCTATTCGGCTGCGCCTTCGCGTTGTAACGTTGCTTCAACGTGCTCAATGCGGACAACAGTCTTGTGTTTGACGACATCAGGCGCGAATTCGCCGCGTCCAGTGCGGCAATTTGTTGCTCCTGCGCGTCGATCACGCGCTGCTTGTACGACAATGTTGCCGACATCTTTTGTTGCTCCCTCCGTAATTCCTCCTCCACAGAGATTAACCTGCGACGAGAAATTTTCGTACGGTCAAAAAATGTTGTCGAAGCCCGTAGACGTTGTTGCGCAACTCGGCGTCGCGCTCAGCCAACCAAATGCGAGACAATGCAAAACGACAAATGAGATTACAACAACGGATAACGAGAACACGCAACTGTATGGCGTTTTTGTCTTTTTTTTCGAGTTTAGGGGAAATCTCTATACAGTTTTGTAGTATAGTGATGGTGCGGGAGAAAAAAGAGACCTTTTCGTCCGCAATCTCGTATCGTTATTTTTTGTTTTACTGACGGATGCACAATTTTTTTTTTCGGAGTTGACGTTTGCATCATTGGAATGAAAGCTCTTTCGTCTTTTTAATATATTATATAATTATTATATAATTCAGATTATATATATATATATTTTTTTATTTTTTATTTTTTATTTTTAATAAAACAAAATATACAATATATAAAAATAAAATATATATTAAAAAATCGAAATCCTCTTTTTAAAAATTGAGCCCTTTGACAAAAATCCAAAACAAGTTTGTGATTTTCGTATTAAAAAAAAATGTCTTTTCGTCCGCAATCTCGTATCATTTTTTTTTTTAACGGTTGCACAATTTTTTTTTCGGAGTTGAGTTTGCATCATTGGAATAAAAGCTTTTTCGTCTTTTTAATATATTATATAATTATTATATTAAAGCAGACTTAAAAAACGAACGAAACGAAAGAATGGAAAATAACGAGATTCGGGTTTGCAACGTTGGCAACGCAACGAAAATTCTTCTTTGATTTTTTTGGTTTTCTTTATTTTGATTATTATGCAGAATCTTTTGCGGGGATTCAGGTCTTGAGGAAGTCTGATGAGGATTGTATAAAATGCTTTTGTTTATCGTACATTTATTGTTTTAAAAAGTGAATTTTCATTGCGGTTCAACGAGGCCAATTTCGACGCTATGTAAAATAAGAGAGACGGTCGTGACATATACGTGCAAATGAATGAGGTCAACTATCGATTCCGAATAATTATGAACTCACAATCGGCGAAGAGTACGGGCGCGCTTTACGTCTCTCGTCGGTCGGAAGCAATCTTGAAAATACCATTTCTTTTTTGATTCTTTTATTTCGTAATCCTCTTTTTTTTCTTGAAATCTCAAATTCCTTATTTTTTGCTTTAAGGGATAACAGCTTTCTAGGATTTTGGAAAAATCGTTATTTTTCGCTTAAAAAATACTTTGGGGTCATAAAAACAATATGCAGTTGGTCCTGTAGCGAATTTTTTTTTTTTCAAACGGAGGACCGATTGCTCGAGCACCTTTGCATGGATCGAGTTGAAATTTCGATAGTAGCTTCATTCAAAGTAGATTGAATTTTTGATAGAATTTTGTTTTTAAATTTTTGGGTTGAAATAATTTTGTTTGAATTTGTTTAATGGAATAATTGACAAAGTTAAATTTTGGGGGAGATTTAATTTTTAATAGAATTTTGTTTTTCAAACTTTGAATTAAAATAATTTTGTTTGAATTTGTTTAAGAAAATAATTGTCAAAGTTAAATTTTGGGGGAGATTTAATTTTTGATAGAATTTTGTTTTTAAATTTTTGGATTAAAATAATTTTGTTTGAATTTGTTTTAAAAAATAATTGAAAATTAAGTTTTGGGGAAGATTTCATTTTTGATAGAATTTTATTTTTAAATTTTTGGATTAAAATAATTTTGTTTGAATTTGTTCAATAAAATAATTGGAAAAATTAAATTTTGGGGAAGATTTAATGTTTAATAGAATTTTCTTTTTTAATTTTTGGATTAAAATAATTTTGTTTGAATTTGTTCAATAAAATAATTTAAAAAATTAAATTTTGGGGAAGTTTTAATGTTTAATACAATTTTGTTTTTCAATTTTTGGATAAAAATAATTTTGTTTGAATTTAAAAAAAAAAAAAATTGAAAATTTAATTTTGGGAAGATTTAATTTTTGATAGAATTAATTTTCTTTAATTTTTGGATAAAAATAATTTTGTTTGAATTCGTTTAATAAACTAATTGGAAATTAAACTTTGGGGAGTTTAATTTTTGATAGAATTAATTTTTTTAAATTTTTGGATAAAAATTTGGATAAATATTCTCCATGGGAGTACGTAGCCGTTTTTTGATTAAATATAAACTTTTTCTTATAAACAATTTACCGCTTATTTTTTGGGCAAAAAATCGATTTATGTATTTCAAAGTGCGCCATTTTTTCAAAATTTGATAAAAACAAAATCCCTACGTAGACCCATAGCTAATAATATGTGGATTATATTTTTTTGGGGTTTTTCTTCCCGGTCTTATACTTTACGAGAAAACCGTCCCTCCGTGAAGCTATTTGTAAAAAAACACGTTTTTCAATATGGGCTCTGTCGCCGGCATTTTGTATGAAAAGTATAATAAATTTGTTTCATGCTTTAATATCTGTTTAATAAACCCTCTCAAAATAAATTCTATTACTTTTTTCATACTCCCAAAATAAATTGTCAAAGTTAGTGGTATACCCCTTAATTCGTTTTCAATCGTTTTTTTCCCCTGCAGATATTTTATTTGAAGCTAAATGAAGGTAAATTGGAGGTCACTCTCGGCCCTTCGTGTCCCTATGAGAATATATTTTTCTTCGCAAAACAAAAAAAAAGACTCGCGATATTACAGCAGAAAAATAGCAAAAAAAAAACAATCACGGTCGTTACATTACAGCCCGAGGAAAATTTCAGAGATATTTATTATCGAGATAAAAAAGTACTAGAAAATGTCCCGAAAACGCTCACCTTTCCATCCCGATCGAGAATTCGTAAAACGCGCTCGTACTTTTCGCCGCTAGCGTAAATGATCAAAGTACGGTGTACGTGTGCATGTGTGTGTTTGTGTCTTCGCGTGTGTTTCTTGACACATAACAGCGTAAGCTTCGAAAATTGAACGTTGTTCGAGTTCCTTCGAAAATTGAAAGTACAAAAAAAATATATAAAGTTCACCAAGGTATGAACAAAAATCTTGTTCCTCAAAACGAAAAAAAAATATTGTTTCGATTACTCCGCCGACGATATTTGTCGTGTGTTTGCATTTTTATTACATTTCTTTGTATGGATATTTTTTTCTGTTAAATGGAGAAAAGCTTAGAAATATAATTGACTCTTACACCAAGATCCAGATCAAGCCAGAGTATACCAAATGCAGCGGATAGAATGCACAGGAACACACAATATAGTTAAACATACATTCAATTCGATTAGACCGTTCATTTCATTTCTTATTTCTGCCTCTAACGCGCGGACGCGAGCGACGAAAAAAGGAAAATCATAACCCCCATCGTGTCGTCAACGAACGTTTCGGTAGACGCACGAGAGGCCCCCTGAATTTACGTAACCACAAAGCTCACGAAAAGACGAACAAAGAGAGACAGAGAGAGAGAGAGAATGATAAGCAGGGTAAAAACAATTCTCCGAATTATTTTTCCCCGTAATTCTGATTTTATTATCCCGGTATAAAGTTCTACGGATGTGAGTGAATGAAATTATGCAATGGACCGAAATGCGTGATTTATTTCAACCGGAAGTAGGCCTTTTTTACCCGTTGAGTAAATCGCGCAAGGGGGTATAGACCGTTTTGCGAACGATTCTAGCGCGATGTTTCTTACGCGGACATTTTACGAACTATCCAGGAAAGTTCTCGAGGGGGATGGTAAAAAAGAGAGAATCGTCGCGACGTTATCCGTCGCATTGATGGTACCTGGAGATGATGCTCTTCATTTTGGCGTCGGGCGCTATTCCGTCAATTTCGGTATCGTCGGTTGTGCCCAAACGGGCACGCAGACGGTCAACGCTACTCTGCAACCTCTCGATTTCCACCTCGTACTGGAAACGACATAAATAACGCCGAGTGTTAGTTACATCTTGTAAAGGGGACGATATTGCTGATTTTTTTTGAAATTTAGTGAGTTAATGACACGCAGAGAGAGAAATAGATTACCGAACAACAAGACGAGACATACACGCTCGAAAAATGAGCCAACGAAAAAACGCATGCAAAGTGTACGTGCAGGAGTCCCATTCGAAGTATCGAGAACGTATTTGTCATCGAAAACGAAGAAAAGGCAAAATAAAAGAAAAAATGGAGTGCTTCTTTGTCGTTCACTATTCCTCGCTCGTCGAGTTGAAAACTTAACGCTAGGGGGCAACACCATCGTACTGGGCCGAAAACTGATACGGAGATTTTGAAGTTGACTTGAGAATATGTTTCACTGTGTGAAACATGCCGAATTTCACACACCCCCAAGTACACAGTGGACCAAATCCCATTTTTTCAAAAATGCTTACTATCTCAATATCTATTGGGTTAGGCCGTTCAGGGTCTTTCAACGAAACAAAGCCATTGAACTCACAAGGCTTGTTAAAAACAATAAGGTGACTTTTCAAATTCCGCGGGCTACGTACATTCGATTTTCGATTTTTTTTTGTTATGTTGGTACACATGTCCCCAACATACGTCGACATTATCAGCCATCTTGCATATTTAGTTTGTTTTCGACAGATACAAAGGTTAGACGTGTTTTGGTGTGCTTGGCGATTTTTTGCTATCGATTTGTGGCAAAACAATTCATGGCTTCTGCATCACGATACGAAGTTCTTTCAAGCGGTCGCAGAGGTGCAGCGCTCAGTTCCGCCGCAGGCGTCGCTAGTATTCTTGGGAAACGATAATATATAGTAATACAATAATGGCGCAAGTGTATCATGTACGAGGGGGATTACTTTGAAGGGGACAAAATAGATATTGATGAATAAATCAATATATTTCGCGAAACATGAAAGAGTCACCTTATTTTTTTCACGAACCAAAGTGTAAGAGGTTGGACAGGTATATTCCTCTGAAAAAAAATGAGCCACCGATTCCACCCCGACCCTGTTCCTTTCTATGTACATTTTGAGGATAAAAAAATAGTAACTTTTCCAAAGTCAAAGAAGATCCTCGTATCAGTTTTCGAGCCTACGACGGTGTGGCGTTTTTGAGCGAACAATCGATCCTACTCGCAATACGAATCGTTCGATGCTGACCTGATCGACGCTGCGATGACTGCGAGACTTGCTCCGTCTGGTGGCGCAGCTCTCCTCCTCGCTCGTGTCGGACAGATCTCTGTTCGAGTCGAGGGACAATCTCCTTCGAAGGCTCGTGCAGCAAACGTTCTGCGTCTGCTCGTTGTTCGCTCTGTGCGCGTTATTGGCGGTTCTCCATTGGGCGGGTCCGTTGCGTTGAATATTCCGGATGCTGGGTTGGGGTGGCGGCGACGGGCTGAGATCGACGCCTCGGACGCCCTCGACGCCGGCGCCTCCACCGCCGCTGCCGCCTTCACGCTCCTCGGAGCTGCTGCTGCCTCGTCGGCCGCTCCTCGCTCGTCCGGTGTCCATGTGATAGACCGGATTTGCGAACGCCAACGGCGCCGCGCTCAGGATGTGCGGATTCGCGTTGTTGCTGAGGTCGACGGGACTGGAGCTTTGGCTGTAGGCGGCGAAGCTCTGGTAGCCCGAAGAAGCGACGTTGCTCAATTGCGATATGGAGATTTGCGAGCCTTTCTGCGACTTCGATTCGCACGCCTCGTCATCGGCGTATCGCAGAAGATCGGAGAACTCGTCGAGATTGCCGTTGCCCGTGCTCGTTATCGCGTTACTCGCGGCGCTCGTTGTCGAATTATTGTGCAACGCTGGCTTGCCGACATTGTAATTGTTGTTGGGCTGATGATGGTTTATCGAGAGAGTGATATTGCTCGTGGCGTGATTGACTATCGAGGGATTCGCGTTCACCGTTGTTTTCGTCACGTTGTTGTAGTTCTGTTGATGCGTCTGATTGGCGTTTTGCTCCTCCTTGTTGCAGTGATTTCTGCTGCTCGAGCGCGACAGAGCGTTGTAATTGTTGTGATTGTAATTGTCCTCGTGGACCTCGAGATTGTGTATCCTGCCGTTGTTGTGACGGGCCTGCTGCTGCTGTTGCTGCATTTGGTGGTAGGAGGCCTGAGCCTGAATGGCGTTGTTGGTAGCGTTATTCTGATTGACGTTGTAGTTGGAGTCCTTGAGGTTGCTGTGGCTCTCGGAGCGGGTTGGGCTCGTCGGGACGCTCTGCTGGCAATTGTTGACGTTGGCGAGACTCGCGGAGGTCGTCAGTCTATAGCCCGCCGTGATCGCTCGGTTCGAGCCTACCGGCCGATATTGACGGCTCACCGGTGTCGGCGAACGCGAGACGAAAGCCGCCGGCTCCAGGGGATGATAGCCGTCCGTGCTTATTTGCAACTGCAACTTCCCGTTCGTCGGCAGATAAGCGTTTCGCGGCAACGTCGCCGCTCTAACGACACTCGGCGATCTCGTGCTCTGATGACCCAGCGTGTTGGATTGGAGGATCTCGTTGCTGCCGTCGCGCAACGTGCCGTTCAACGTGCCGCTGTTGTTGCTCAGCGTCGAGGTCGCCGACAACGAGAGATTCGTGTTGCTGTTGCCGATCGTCGGATCGTTGTAGCGGAATATGTTGTTCTGAATGCTCGGGTAACGATGAGACACCGGCACCGGACTCGGACCCGGCTGGTCCAACGCCGATGATATTCCCTCGAGTATCTCCGACAAACCCGACGACGTGCACGACGTTGCCGCTACGCTCTCGCGCAACAACGCGTGCAGCAGCGACAACTGCTTACCCAGGTCGATGTAACCGTCGAACTCCAGGGAATTGTTAGATGGCGCGTCCTTCGCCAACGGACTCTGTTGGAACGTAGAGAAATTTCGTATTTTCAATGACGGGTATTTTCGTATGAAATTTTGGGAACATCGGTGAATCTTTCGGATTTTCGAGTGTCCATTTTTTTGCCGAGAAGACTCTTCGACCTGAAACTTTTTTTTAATGTTTCTCACGTTTCACTGGCATTGCAATTAAGGAAGTTCATCTGCTGATCGACTTAACAAACAGATATTGATAAAAAAAATTCAAGTTCACTTATGAGTATCTAAACAGTCACCTGTTCAAATTTCAAAATCTCCGGATAACTTGGTTGTGAGCAATTGATAAACAAAAGTTTTCCAAATTAACATGGTCTCTTATGGATTCTCGTGTTTTTCCCGTCTATAAACGTGAAATTTGCAAGCATTGACAAACAGTTTCGAAAGAAACTTTTATAATGGATAAAAAAATATCTAAAGAACGTTTGGACAGCTTTCTAAAATCCATTAGATACTTGTGAACTTCAGAATAAATTAATTTGTCTCGAAAAATGCTGATTTTTTGGAGGTTAACCTCCATATTGCTCCAGTCGCATGTTATGATGGCAACGTCGCAACCGCGCGCTTTTTGAAATCAACACTAATACTTTCCGAACGACGCAATGTGCACTACACTTCTACAGCAAATTATACAGAAGTGACTGGAAATGTAATGAGTAAATCGGCTTAAAGAATAAAATCAATTAAATTAATCGCAAATAAAATCATTGTAGTTATGAAAAAAAGGATACGAAATAATAACACATAAAAAATTGATTTCGAGATTGATTGAGAAAAAATTTGATTTTCGAAAATTGATTTTGTTTGCCTTTCCAGAAAAGCGCTATCTTTTTTAAATTTTCTTCCATGGTCGAAAAAGAGATCGACGATGAACCATGGACGCGAGTGAAAAATTTCTAGCACACGGCAGCCGCACAGGATACGCGGTCGCGCTTGGTTGCAGCGTTGCCAAACTTATTGAACGGACTACGCTGGTCGTAATCGTTTCACGATATTGTAGTTTGCATCGTTGGAACGCAACGAAAGCTTCGTGGCCCAATGTTTTTTCGCGCATGGCCCAATGTTTTTTTTAGTCCTCGAAAGTTCCTCGAACGTTTTTCAGGACCCTCGTTGGTCCCCTGAATATGCGAGAAAAGCATGGTAATGAAAATTGGGGAACGAGCAAATAAAAAAGAATTTTCGTTGCGTTCGAACGATGCAAACTTCCACATGGTGAAACAGCACCATGTGTTTCAACGCCGTCTATTTATGATAGAAGAACGATACATGGCTCAGCGGTGCTCAGCAGTGCTTAACATCGCCGTGTTAAGGGGTCTTCTCACTTTAGACGCTAAAAAAGGCTATTTACATGATTTTTCTTTTTTTATACGTTTGTATTATAGATATTGATATGAAAGTTGTTACACTTAATGGGAGGTACCTGAGTAAACAGCGAGAAAATCAGGTAAACTTTGAGAATTTTTATCTCCGTGCAACTTCGTTGAACGCGAACGAGTCGTATCTCTCGGTGCACGATTACCGAATGTAACGGAGGACGATACTCACGCTTATGAGCTGCAAAAAGTTCTTCATCGAGGCTGCCTCGCGTTCGAGCACGTCGTTCATGAATTCCATGAAGTTCTCCTTGCCCTGGAAACGCGTGAAGTTGGCCAGGGTCTGCAGGGTCTTCGCGACGAGTGTGAGATTTCTCGCTGCCTTCTCGTTCGGATACTCTGTAGAGGGGCAATTGTACGTATTACTTTGTGATTCCTCGGAGTCTCGGTCCGTGCGGAATTTCACTTGGCACTCGGCTCGGCTAAATACCGGTCTCGTGTTTTCTTATTGCAAATCTCGAGCTTTCGGTCTCCATAATTATGTCCAATCGGTTGGGAATCAAAACGAGACGTGGCGAGACCGATATAAAATATAAATATTTATAACGAAACTATATATTTTTTTTCAACGATACGTCTCCCATCGCGTAGCGTGCTTGTCGAGTGTTCTTTTTCAACGACTCCAACACGTCCACCAACACATTTTTTACAGTAAAAAAAAAATAACCTCCGAGTCCGGTTGAAGAACCTACCGTGAGTGATGTTGAAGAGCGACGGGCTGAGAATGGCCGGACAGAGAAATCTGAGGAATATCGAGGCGGATATGAGATTGTCGGCGATGTCCTCACGGCCCATCTCGGCCAAGCGTTCGCGAAAGATGCGAAAGCACTCTCGCAACTCGAGTGGAAAGTGCGCGTGGCTCGCGAGAATTCGACTCCAGGCGAGTTCGACGGCGACGCGCAGATTGTGCTGTTGTTTGTGGAGCGCAGCGACCGAGGCGACCTTCAAGGGATCGACCTCGCAGTCGCCACCTTCGACCGCTGCGCGTACAACGGCACCCAGGGTCTCCTGAAGATAACGATCACCCGTCAACTTTAGGTAGGCTTCCATCGCTTTCGTAGCCAGTGAATTTCCACGGAACGTGAGCCTCTCGTCATCTGCGAAGAGGGAGAAAAATTTAATAACTTCAACGACGGATTCGATTTGTTGGGAAATCCAGTTGAGGAGGTTGGAGGCCGTCCACTTCAGTCGAATGAAAGTTTATGATTTTTTTCTTTCGATCGATCCCGACTTTTTTTTTATCTCTGATGTTTTTTGCCCGAATCGGGCAAATTTTCTTCAAAGGCCCAAATACTCGGTACTCGGGGGTTTTCGGTGTCGCTGATTACAAATCTGCACTCAAAATTTGTAAATTCAAGATGGCGGATCCAATATGGCGGACCACAAATGCAAAAATTGTTTGATGAAAGCAAAAGTCGGTACTCGGGGGTTTTCGGGGTCGCTGATTACAAATCTGCACTCAAAATTTGAAAATTCAAGATGGCGGATCCAATATGGCGGACCACAAATGCAAAAATTGTTCGATGAAAGCAAAATTTGGTACTCGGGGGTTTTCGGGGTCGCTGATTACAAATCTGCACTCAAAATTTGAAAATTCAAGATGGCGGATCCAATATGGCGGACCACAAATGCAAAAATTGTTCGATGAAAGCAAAAGTTGGTACTCGGGGGTTTTCGGGGTCGCTGATTACAAATCTGCACTCAAAATTTGAAAATTCAAGATGGCGGATCCAATATGGCGGACCACAAATGCAAAAATTGTTCGATGAAAGCAAAAGTTGGTACTCGGGGGTTTTCGGGGTCGCTGATTACAAATCTGCACTCGAAATTTGGAAACTAAAGATGGCGGATCCAATATGACGGACCAAAATGCTCAAAGTAGCTTGATGAAGATGAAACTCCATATGCAGGGGTTTTTTGAATCGTTGAATTCGAATCTCAGTTGAAAATTGAACAATACAAATGGCAGTTCCAATATAGGATAATGAAACACAAATCTGGCTTGGTCACTGATACTAATCTGAGCTTATAATTTAAACGTAAATCGCAAGTGTTCTGCGGCCTACCACACCTCAAACGATTTTAGTCTTTAGGTAGAAATAAATATGAAAAAGTGAAAAAAATGTAAAAAATAAAAAAGTAAAATATGGAGCTAGAAACTCGCTACGTCCTCGCCGTTAGCTCCGCGTAATGCTAAAAGCGTAATTCTATTAGAAATTCCGTATAACAGAATCAACATATTGAGCAACTCCGATGTCTTAGTAATTCCAGTAAATTCTCCGATTTTGGTCCGCCATATTGGATTCGCTATTTTGAATTTCTGGATTTTGAGCTCGAATTCGTAATCAGCGACCCAAAAAAGTCTCTGAATTTATTTTTTGTGTATGGTTTACCTGCTAGATTAGGCACAATTACATTTATCGTCTAAAAACGTGTTTTTTTTGTACCGTAGTGATGATCAACATGCACCAAGTGCAACGTAAGCCCTTAATAGTGATATTGTAGTAACAATTGATCTTCGAACATCCTAAATTGACATTTACATCGCATAACTTATTCTATAATTTATAATATAGATGTATTTTTTTTCGTTCGTCGTTCGAAACTTTCGGTCCTTCAACGGGAATGCGATTTTTGTCCCTTGCTCACCTATTCTGTGAATGTCCATCATGACCAGATCGGCCAAAAATTGGGGTGCCTTTTTCTCGCGTTGCATTACGGCGACCAGAGCAGTGGCGATATCCTCCTTCGCCTTAACGCCAATAACCGGCTCGAGCTTCTCGCATAAAGAAGCGTAATCGGTTTTCAGGTGCTCGAGAAATTCTTGGTACACTTGTACCGGCAGTATGTCGACCGACTGAAAACGGCACTTCACCCTCAACGAGGGTGGCTCCTTGAGGGGACCCTTGTCGCCCACCACCGGATACCACTTTTCCGTCAGATATCGCGACGTCACGTTGTGCACGGGTATGCTCACGGAGCCTGGAAAAAACAAGCGTCGGAATTTTTTAACAGAAATCAACGCGTCGCAACCTCACGATTGTGAAATGGTAGGTTCAATTTTTTTGGATACTGGATGAAATTGTGCTGATGAAAAATCAAAGTCCATAGAAGGCCTGGAGTTTTCTCGTATTTGTTTTTCTTCGACCTCGATGCTCACCGATGAGAACGTTCTTGTCGCGTTTCTTCTTCCTGTCGGCCTCCCGATAAAGATTCACCTGGATCGTGTTTACCGAGGGAAGATGATGAAAGTCGAAGTGCTCGCCCCAGAAGCACAGTTCGGTCTTCACTTTGGCGGTGGTGCGCGCGTAGAGCGTACTGTCGAGGCAGACCTCGCAGAAGTAACGTTTCTTCATCGGCACGCCTTTGGCCTCGAGCAGCCAGATCTGAAGGGAATTGTCCGTTCGACGGGTCTGCTCCGCGTCCGGTTGCACGGATTTTCTCAAGCTGATAACAAAATCGTCATAAAATCATGATTTAAAAAATGGTAACAAAACCGTTATTGAATCGGAATGACGAAAAATGGTAAAAAAATCGCAATCAAATCGTAATAGAAGAATCATGAGGAAATTGTAACAAAAGCAGAATTAAAAAATGGTAACAATATCGTAGTAGAATCATGATGATAAATGGTAACAAAATGGTACCAAAATAATGAATAAAAATGGTTAAAAAATCGTAATTAAATCATTTTTATAAATGGTAAAAAAATTGAAATTAAAAATGGCAACAAAATGGTACCAAAATAATGAAGAAAATGGTAAAAAAATCGTAATCAAATAATTTTTATAAATGGTAACAAAATTGAAATGAAAAATGGTAACAAAATAGTAATAAAATGATGATAAAAAAATGGTAACAAAATGGTATGAAAATAAAGAAAAAAAAATGGTGAAAAATCGCAGTTAAATTATTTTAAAAAATGGCAACAAAATCACAATGAAAATTGCAAAAAATATCGTAATATAATCAGAATAATAAATGGTAACAAAGTTGAAATGAAAAATGGTAAAAAAATCGTAATTAAATCATTTTCTAAAATGGTAACAAAAACACAATAAAAATGGTAAAAAAATCGTCATAACATCAGAATAAAAAATGGTAACAAAATTGAAATAAAAATCGTAATAAAATCATGATAAAAGATGGTAACAAAACGGTACCAAAATAATGAAAAAAATGGCAAAAAAATCAGAATAAAAATGGTAAAAAAATATCGTAATAAAATCAGAATAAAAAATGGCGGCAAAATTGAAATAAACAAATGATAAAAAATGGAAAAAGAAATCATAATAAAAATGGTAACAAAATGGTGCCAAAGTAATGAAAAAAATGGCAAAAAATCGTAATTCAATCATTTAAAGAAATGGCAACAAAATGACAATAAAAATAGTTAAAAAATATCGCAATAAAATCATAATAAAAAATGGCAACAAAATTGAAATGAAAGATGGTAAATAAATCGTAATTAAATCATTTTCAAGAATGGTAAGAAAATCACAATAAGAATGGTAACGAAATTGTAATAAAATCATGATAAAGAATGATAAGAAAATGGCAATACAATCAGAATTTAAAAAATGGTAACAAAATCGTCATGAAATAATTTCTTTAATCGGTAACAAAATTGAAACGAAAAATGGTAAGAAAATCGGAATAAAAAATGGCAATAAAAAGAAACCAGCCAAATTGTTACTTCCCGATAATGACGGAAGTCGTGAACTGGAAAATGCGGGGTACCATTTAGGACCATCGGGAAAAACAAAACAATTCATCCATCAGCCGAAAAAAAACAGCTCCAACTTCGCGTCCCCATTTTTCAGTCCCAAACTATTCGTCAAAATTAATGGCTGTCGATAAAGAAAAAAAAAAAATCATCATGCAAGCGCTATACTCGTCGTCCTGCCGAGTGCCATTGAACGGCCATATTTTCTTTTTTCTCCGTTCAATCGCCGTTTTCTCGAAGATCGTACCGTTTCGTTTTTTTAAATAAAAAAACAAGGTTTACCTGTGAAGCCATTGCTCCCGTTCGTGCGCGGTCCTACAGCTAAAATACTTTGGTCCACCGGTGCTCGGGGTAACTTGAAAACAATGAGGTCTGCCAAGAAGGCTCGGATGGAGGGGCGTCACAGCGGCGAGATCCATCGAGGTCACGGCCTGACCGCAGAGGAGAGATTCGTGCGATCGGCAGCCCCGGAGTCCGGCGCCGCGTTGCTTCTGTCGCTCGAGCTTCGTCACGCTTTTCGTTCTCTTAAGGGGGTTCGACCGGAACGATCTCTTCGAGAAGAAGTTCTGCGAAAAATAAGGAATAAGAAAAAAAACCACGAATATTAATATACATATATAGTAGCGTTTTATGCGGGTGCTCGGCTGGCCAACGGCCTGAAAATTGGATTTTCGCTCTTCTTCAATTGTTTCCATTAGATTTTAATTATTTGGGCATTCAAGTGTGACTTTGGAGGTGGAGGCGAAAAAATGAAATAAAAAGCCTGCTTCTTGGCTGAAATATTTCCTGATAGATAAATTCAATTTGTAGTAAATTCTTGTCACGTGGTAATATATTGTTCTTTAATAAATATTGTGTGCAGGACGTTTTTAATTGGCACGAATGTCCAAATTATTGTTTCCTTTAGTCGTATATTATTAATTATATATTATTTACATATTATATATATATATATATATATTAAATATTAATCAATTACAGCGTAATGAGAATTACATGGTTGTACCCAGACAACAATATAATTCTCATTACGCTGTAATTGATTATTATTTTTCATAATTTATTATATATATGAATTGATTATTATTATTCATATTGATTCTTATTGATTAATATGTATATGTATATATATATTAAATATTAATCAATTACACCGTAATGAGAATTACATTGCTGTATATATATATATATATATATATATATACATAGACAACAATGTAGTTCTCATTACGCTGTAATCGATTATTATTATTCATATATTTTCATATATTTTCATATATTTCCTAATAATATATACATATTATTCATTAATAAATAATGTGTGTCTGTGTATATATATATATATATACACAGACAGATACATAATTTATTGATAAATAATATGTAAACTATGTAATCCTCATTACGCTGTAATTCATTATTATTTAATTAATATTTAGCACAGTAGATTTATAGTTAGAACTTCTGTGTGAATTATTAATCCATCCGTATATTGACTACATAAGTTGTATATTATTGAATGTATCGATTCGCTAATTCAATAATCATATATATATATATATATATATATATATATATATATATATATATATATATATATATATATATAAATGAATAATAATATATAACCAATATATTTTTGTTACAATGTAATTGTAACAATCCAAACAATTGTTTAGTTTTATTAGCAAACAGCAAAACATCAGTTTTATTATTAAAACTACTGTGTGGATTATCGATTCGTTTATTTGTTCCCACACTATTGACAATATGTTATTGGTGTTAATTGATCAGTTGGTAAATTAATTGATTAGTCAATTAGTACACATGCGTACATACTACGCCTATAATATTAATCAATTGATTGGAGTTTTAAAAAATGCATATGTTGTATCAAATATCGTGTCGAAATTCGCATCGTTGGAACGTAACGAAAAACTTTTGTATTTTTTTGTTTCAATTTCTTTATATTTATTGTTATCCGGAATATTTTCTTTTTCTTATTTGGGTATCATCTTTGACGAGAATTCCAGACAACTTTCGAATCATTTCGGTAGTTTGAATCTGTCCAAAAAAAATCCCACGCATCAGAAAACAAAAATATAGTTTTAATTTTATACCGACGACGAATATTTCCGTCATTGTTGCGAAGATTATTCATTTGACGATTATCAGGTATCCAACCCAAACAAACCCAATAAGCAAACTTTTATCGTATTTCACAATGAAAATTAACTGTCGCGATACGAATCAAAGTGACCACGCGGACCGAACGATTGTGCGAAACACGACGACGGATGTACGGTGATATAGCTATTGTTTTTTTCTTTTCTTCCAAACGTTTACTTATTGAATTCGTGCGGAGCGGTGAATTTTCCGCGTTCGGGCGAGGAACATTTGGCGACGGTTACGAGCCACGCAGCCGAGAGGAAATTGTCGACTGGCCTTTTGCCCGAGGATTTCCACTCGAGGTTTCTTCGGTGAAAGGTGGAGTTCGTATTCCCGATCGACGATTCTCACCGCGACGCACTCGCGGCGAACGTTCTTCGCGCTCACGGGGACAGGCGCGCACACACGCGCGTGCGTGTGCACGCGCGTGAGACGACTCGCCACGTGAGAGAACGCGTAGGAAAGTCTCGCGAAAGTGTCACGCGTGCTTGCGAATCCCACCGCGCTCTTGTGGTGTGCAAGGCCTGACCTTCGAACGATACGATTTTCAAGTATGCGTCGTTGGAATGCAATGCCTTTTTTTTTTATTTGCCTACGTTTTTTGGCCCTTCAGGGCGGGGCGTACTTTTGAGCGAGGACACAAATTTGATCATTTTCATGATTTATTTTATAAGGTATAAGAGCATACCAAAAATCGATGGTTATCGATTTTTGGTATGCTCGATATGTAGCCATTCGCTCTCTTTCTTTTTCATTTTTCTTTTTAATTTTTTCACTTTTTAAATTAAACTCTTTTTCATTTTTCTAATTAAATGTCAATATTCATTAAACATTTTGCAAATGGAAAACGTTAGTTATTACAAATTATTTTTTTTGCATATGTCAAAAATATAAATTGTACAGGTCTCAAGTATGATCAGTGGTATGACTAGTGTGCAGCGATAGGACTACCTTAATTCCAGAATCCTCCTCATCTTGATTCGTTCCCACAACTGTCTTTATTATTATGCATTATAATTAATTATTTTCGTTTATTATTATTTATATTCTATGCTTATTATTCAACCACCATCTTTATCGTTACTTCAATTTATTATCATTTTAATTCTATGTTTATTATCGTACAACCCCATTCATCATTGTTTGCATTTGTCATTATTTATATTCTATCTTTTTAATATTACGATTTCCAACGATTCGTCGTATGCGATTTCAGTGGTTTGAAAAATCGGCAATACCGATCGCTCGACCACCAGCGATCGGTAGCACTTTTTGCAAACATCGTGGACTTTTTTCTCGCCCCGTATGTACGAAAATAACGCAATTGGAGATATTCGATCGCGATCGGGACCCGCGGCTTTCGAATTACATGATTTATTTACCCTCGTTGTAAAATAGTTGATAATAACGTTGACAACTCTCTCGTCTTCGTTATCCTCCATTGTCCTCACGCACATTTTTCTCTTCCGCATCGGGGCGATTTTTCGAGGACGCGCGTGCCAGCCGATCCGATCCCTGACATAGATCGAAGAGGCCCGAAGCCTCCGCAACACACTCTTCAAGCTCCCGATCAGGCCACGCTCCGTTATCTTTCTCTCGCGAATCAACTGCAGGACGGACCAGGCGTCAACGCGGTCCGACCTTTTGCCGCGAATTATCTCGCGACGACCACAATTTTTCATGTGGTTGGACTTTTGTCACATCGAACACCAAAATACGAGGAGCACCGCGTCCGATTTGTTTTCTCGTGCTCACGCTTCTTTGTTTCGGGCAACAATTGGGACTTGCCCGTTTTTCGGCCCGATCTTTTTTTTCGCGAAATGGGGTTCTCGTTTTCCTTGGCGATTTTTTTTTCGATTTCTTACCGATCTTTATTTTTACCCATCTTCTTTTTTTTGCCGATCTTATCCTTGCCGATCTTCTTTTTTTTACCGATCTTCTTTTTTTTTACCGATCTTATCCTTGCCGATCTTCTTTCTTTTGCCGATCTTATGCTTGCCGATCTTCTTTTTTTACCGATCTTATTCTTGCCGACCTTATTTTTTTGTCGATTTTATTTTTTTCACCGATCTTATTCTTGCCGATCTTATTTTTTTGCCGTTTTTATTTTTTTTTACCGATCTTATCCTTGCCGATCTTCTTTTTTGCCGATCTTATCCTTGCCGATCTTCTTTTTTTTGCCGATCTTATCCTTGCCGATCTTCTTTTTTTTACCGATCTTATCCTTGCCGATCTTCTTTTTTTACCGATCTTATCCTTGCCGATCTTCTTCTTTACCGATCTTATCCTTGCCGATCTTATTCTGGCCGACCTTATTTTTTTGCCGATTTAATTTTTTCACCGATCTTATTCTTACCGATCTTATTTTTTTGCCGATTTTATTTTTTTTACCGATCTTATCCTAGCCGATCTTCTTTTTTTGCCGATCTTATCCTTGCCGATCTTCTTTTTTTTGCCGATCTTATCCTTGCCGATCTTTTTTTTTGCCGTTCTTATCCTTGCCGATCTTCTTTTTTTACCGATCTTATCCTTGCCGATCTTCTTCTCTACCGATCTTATCCTTGCCGATCTTCTTCTTTACCGATCTTATCCTTGCCGATCTTCTTTTTTTTACCGATCTTATCCTTGCCGATCTCCTTTTTTTTACCGATCTTATTTTTTTTTCTTCGTTTTCCGCTCTCGTCTCTCTTGCTTTCTCCACTTTTGGATTGTTGCACTCCTGAGATGCACTGTGGGAATAATTTGAGCGATGCCTTCGTGGATACGAGGAATGTGCGTGCACTCTCGGGAATACTTTCGGGTCAAGCGCCTCTATGGTCCGCGATGCGGCTGTCTCTCTCTCTCTCTCTCTCTCTCTCTCTCTCTCTCCCTCTCCCTCTCTCTCTCGCTCTCTGGGTCGCCCTATATTATCGTGGCAGAAACATCGCAGTTACACCCCGGCAATCGTTCCCAGAGCTTATCGGCCACGTATGTGTGTACGCCCGACATAGATAAGGGGTTCTTCAACCGTGCGTGACCACCGGCGAGTACGGGACCAAAAGCGACAGCACGCCCCGCTTTGTACATTCGTACAATCACGAAAAACAAACCCGAACAACAAACTGATCCTGAAATTCTCACCGGATCGCGGGCGAAATTATTTTTCTTTTTCTGCTCTTAACGCCGATGATTCTTTTTCTCTTTTCACTGCCCTCGATAAAGTAATTACGCAACACGTTTCCGACGTTCGAAAATTTTATCGTTCTCTTTGCTTGACAAAATGATTAATGTTAATTTACTCACGCACCGCGCACTTTGTTCTCTCTCTCTCTTAGGCTCTCTTGTGCCTCAGACAAAAGACGAGGACACTGCACACGATTTTTTTTTGGAAAAAATGCATCACTGCACTCGCTCTCAATATTTTATTTCGAATTCGCTATATATATAAAATCACTAGAAATAGTAATTTAAATAGAACTAATAGAATAGGGAAACACTAGAAATTCGGCACTTCCGGCGACTTATTCCGGACCTTCGTGAAGTGTGCGCGCGAAATTCAGAAATCTTGTCCAAAAGTGTCACTCGATTAATGGGGACCATTTTAAACCTGCTATTAGATAAAAAATTGTTATGACTCCCATTTTATTTGATTATTTTGGCGATTTTTGGAGGCCATGATACGTCAATGGACCTTGAAATCGGGTTGGCGTGCCCCAATAGACTTTGAGAAAAATGTGCCGATCAAAATATGGATCTTGAAGAATTTGTCAGTTTTGTGGCTCACTTTTTGAAAATCTGGAATTTATACAAGCTTTCGAGTGTCTAATTTCTAGTGACTTATTCCATATATATATATATATATATATGGGCGAAATTGAAATTATAAACTCACGATTTTTCGATTTATAAAAACGATATTATGTATTAAAAAAAAAACAAAGAAAATTCTAAATTTGTATGCAAAAACATAACGAAGCAACGAATTTCTTTTTTTCTTTTTTTAATACAACTGTCCAGCCGCATTTCGGAGTATTATTTCGTGCCGATGAACAAGCGAGGCAATAACAACAAGAACAAAATGAAACGTTGAACGATCGCGCGAAAAGTTGGCAGCTGAAACGACCGGGGCGAAATCTCAGTGACGACTGCAGATGCTCGCGGGGAAAGTGTTTCGAGCTAAGGGACGAATTTAAGACGAAGGAGAAGAGGAGGGTATAGAGGAGGGAAAAGTAAGGCAAGGCGCCCCTGTGCGGTTACCGTTGTACGCGTCTCGTGTATACTCTCTCCCCCCCCCCTCTCTCTCTTAGGGGGTAACAAAACGAAGTCAAGGGATACTTGCGAAGAGTGCGCGAGATGGAGGGGCCCCCGAATGTGCACCTTTGTGCATTAGGAGAGAGAAGAAAAAAGAAGGAAGGTAGAAGAAGGAGAAGAAGAAAGGGAACATATTACTCCCCTTCGTGTGAATTCGTTAAGGGGGATGCAAGGTGGGGCAGTTATATGTCGTTTTCTTCCTTCTCTCGGTTTCTCTCTTTCCCCCCCCCTCTCTCTCTCTCGCTCTCATAAGTTTGGATCGTACTTTGAAGGATGCATAAGTGCGATATAACACGATCCACCGAGTTAGATTGGAGACGGTTCATGGTGTGGTGCTCGTCTACCCGTGTCGTTCCAACCCCCGTTGCGATCTTTTCGGACGGACCCCTCGCCCTGCCCCCCCCCCCCCGCCATTACTACTGCGTTCGCCGACGCCAAAAGAAACCCACATATTTCTTCGAGGGGTTCTCAATTCTCGAAGCGCGCTTCGCACGATACGGACAGGGGGGGGGGCGATTCTTTGAGATCGTTTTTATTTAAAAGATCGCGGATGATTTTTTTTTTGCCAAATTTTCCCGCGTTGAGTCTCGAAAGTGTCGTGATTGCGAAAAATACAAATTCTTTTCATCTTATTTTTATTCCTCCACCTTTGCCAACGTCTGAAATCTTTTATGTTTGGTAATTCTTTGGATAAGTGGCTTTGCCGAAAAATTGTGCTATTTTCTCATTTAGTGGGTTATTAATGATGATACTCAGTCCGGGGAAGCTGATATTTTTTTGCGGGCAAAAAATCGTCAAAAATAATTTCGAATCTTTCAAAAACCCAAACAAACACAATATAGACGTCAAAATGTTCAAAAGTGCCCTATTTTGTTACGTGTTTCCGCGAACTTCGAAACCCCGTAACTTTTTATGGGGGGGGGGGGTGAATTCTAGCTTCTCCTGACTGAATATTATCATTTATATTCAAATAAATGTTAAGATAGCAGCAAAAAAAAAAATTGGGCTTATTTTTCAGAAAAGTCACTTATCTAAAGAATCACCATAAGTTCGAAAACTTTTGAAATTTGATTAACTATTCTTGGTCATTCGTTGGCACAACATTCGAGAATTTTACGCATTTATATTTCCGAAATTCTATATTAGTACGTCCGCTCAAATGAATAAAATTATGTACTTTGACGTTTGTGTGTCCTCCCCTTTTGGCTCGTTGATCGTATATATATAGCTGTGAGGGGAGCCTGCTAAACCAGTTCGAAATCTTCCCACCTGCAACGTGTACACGTGGTGTCCTATTTAAGGATGTTGAGTCCCTATGAAACATGTTAATGTTAATTGTTCAATAAATAGCTTCTTAATCGTCATGAAATTTTTACACGACCTCCTGAATACTTCATTTAAAAACATACCACATTTTCAGAATTCTATCATCATTACTTCAACCTCCTTAAGGCTTGAAATAAAAAATGATAAGAAAATTCGGAAAATTTGGTATGTTTTTGTATGAAGTATTTAAGAGGTCGTGTTAAAATTTCACGACGATTAGGAAGCTCGTTATTAAAAAATTAACATTTCGTTAAGAACAATTTTTAAAAGAAATAAAAAAAAATTTATCAATAAACTTCGTTTTGTTTCCGTTGCTTTCAGCATATTGTAGATATTATAAAATTGAGAGGTCAAAAAAAAAACTTATTGCAAAGTTACATCAGTTTCCATAAAACAACATTTAATTTGTGAATGTTAATTGTTCAATAACGAGCTTCCTAATTGTCGTGAAATTTTTACACGACCTCTGAAATACTTCATACAAAAACATACCAAATTTTCCGAATTTTATCATCATTTGCGATTTGGGACTCAACATCCTTAAGGAGGTACGATCATGACTACGAATCGAACTTTTGGATTTGAAATTTTTATATGATTTTGACGAATACTTTATGCACCTATTGCCAAAATTTGAGCTATTTTGACCTTTTCTGCTCACGTATCCAACTAAACCCGTTGGAAAACTGAAATTCGATAGATTCGATACAATGGATATTGTAAAAAATTAGAAAATCAATCTTCACCGTGTAGTTGAAGCGCTACATTACGAGAAAGTTTCAATTTCCGGTTGAAAATGGTCAGAACGACGAAATAGCACCCACAGACTTAGCAACGTCGCGAGTATCAGCTGATGCGTTTGGCGAACATAACCCAGCTTTGTTTTGAAATTAATTTTAATAGAAGCCGCCACAAAATATGCAAACGACAATTTATGGAGTTTTATCATTTATCACGTATCAATAATATGTATAATTATATTCTGTCTATCGTGTTAATTCCGCTGAGGTAATTCAAGCCTATTTTAATGAGTTTCCGGCTGATTTTATTTTGTCTTTTCAGTCCGTTTTTATGGTGGATATGTGAATATTATTATTACGAAGATTACCGCCGAGTCGTTGACAATCTAATTTTTCAGTTTTTATTTATTCACGTACGATAAATTCATCATTTACCACGACATTTGGCACACTATAATCGATAATACGAATAATCAACAAAAGTAAACATCAATCAGGGTACCTGTGGGTAAAATAAATTTAGACTCTTTTTTGACCCCGTAGAAGTGATCGTACCTCCTTAAGTTGACACAACGAAACGTCCCGGGAGGGACGCAGTTTAGGAAAAAATGTTTTGAACAAAAGTTCCACAATTTTAAAGAACGGAAATGATGGCGTTGGTTTTTTTTACTTGGTGGTAACTTTCGAGATTATTTCAAGGTCAAGTTTAGTTTTTCAAATAGAAATCGATATTTTTTTATTCCGGAATCATTTTTCGCGCAAAAAGTTAGGTAAGTTTTGTTTGGAACTTCCTTCCCTTTGATTTAAATTTCTCAAGATATTTTGCCAAACGGATACACGATAGCCAGTATAAAATACTTTAAATAACTCAACAAAAATTAAGTCAAACAAAAAAACGTTTCAGACAAAAGTTACCTATTTTCTTACGCAAAAATGATTACAAAATAGAAAATATTGGTTCCCGTTTTAAAACTAACGTTGACCTTGAGATAACCTTGAAAATAGCGATCGAGTAAAAAATATCCAAGACGATAATTTTTCTTGCCGAAAACTATAAAACTTTTGTTCGAAACGTTTTTTCCTAAGGCGCATCACTTTTGAGATACGTCGTTTCGCCAACTCAAATGGCACACCCTGTATAAAGACGCGCACCCTCGTTGCGTGTTTCTGCCGGATCCTTGCGCCGAATCCTCCAACCGACTCTCGTGCCACGAAGCCCTCGATCTTCCGAAAGCATCTCGTCGAAGAACCTCCCCGACTGTGTCCTTTCGCGCTCTTTTTTTCCCTCCCCATATTCATTTCTCATTTCGCTTACGCACCGTCAAATCTCCTTCTTCGCCCATAAAACGTCAAAATCGATCGTGGGATTTCGTGAATCGCCATTGTTGGATACAACCTACTTTCGAACGCGTTTGGGTTTACGAGACAGAGCGAAATTGTTTTTTTTTTTTATCCGCGCTCTTAGGTACTGCAGGGCCTTAAATTCTTCCGTGTGATCCCGATAAATCCATTAGCTTCCGGAAAATCGTCGATCGCACGATAATTCCAACAATGGGAACTCTCTCGACGCAGTCGATTTTTTTTCCCCCCGAAAAAGATCGAAGCGAAACGCGTTAAAAATTCGGGAAACGTACTTCCGGTGCACGATTAAAACCAAAAAAATAAAGATAAATAGAATGGAGAGAAAAAAAGAAAAATTGGAATAAAGGAAAATAGGAAAAGGGCGGAGGAGTTTCGTTGTGGAGGATATATTTATCTTCGGATGTCCCGGAATCTGGAAGAAGGAAAAGATCGGAGGAAGGAAGAGATCGTGCAACGTTTTACAAGACGCGAGACACTTCGTGACGTTTTTACAAAACGTCCGAGATACGCGCGCGCGCGCATGTGTGTGTGTGTGTGTGTGTGTGTGTGTGTGTGTGTGTGTGTGTGTGTGTGTGTGTGTGTGTGTGTGTGTGTGTGTGTGTGTGTGTGTGTGTGTGTGTGTGTGTGTGTGTGTGTGTGTGTGTGTGTGTGTGTGTGTGTGTGTGTGTGTGTGTGTGTGTGTGTGTGTGTGTGTGTGTGTGTGTGTGTGTGTGTGTGTGTGTGTGTGTGTGTGTGTGTGTGTGTGTGTGTGTGTGTGTGTGTGTGTGTGTGTGTGTGTGTGCGTGCGTGCGTGCGCGCGTGTGTGTGTGTGTGTGTGTGTGTGTGTGTGTGTGTGTGTGTGTGTGTGTGTGTGTGTGTGGGTGTGTGTGTGTGTGTGTGTGTGTGTGTGTGTGTGTGTGTGTGTGTGTGTGTGTGTGCGCGTGTGTGTGTGCGTGTGTGCGTGTGTGTGTGTGTGTGTGTGTGTGTGTGTGTGTGTGTGTGTGTGTGTGTGTGTGTGTGTGTGTGTGTGTGTGTGTGTGTGTGTGTGTGTGTGTGTGTGTGTGTGTGTGTGTGTGTGTGTGTGTGTGTGTGTGTGTGTGACTGGGTTGCGAGATTCGAAGCGATGTTATTATTGACGACAGGGGGCCGTTGACGAGACTTCCGGTCGATGGAAGAGAAATAAATCTCTAGTAGTGTCGTAAATTTTGCGAATAAAATACAAAAGAAATTACGAATACTATTTGTGCGGGACGTCGTATTGTCGGTTGTACGCTTCGTGGCCTTGAAATTCTTCGAGCATGCTGCACTTTGTTTCAATCATTTGTAATCGTCAGTGCGAGGAATGTGGCGTATTCGCGTCAGCGATTCTTAAATTTCGATTGGATGCTGGGCTATACTAGACTTTACTCTTTGATATTCAACGCAGTTGTATATTTACGCGAATAAAATGATTCGCTGGGTTACGATAGACTTTGGGAAAAAGTGTTTTATATGAGTGCGATAGAATTTTATTTCAGTTAGATCGAGATTTTTATTTGCTGCAGTAAAATGATATGTATAGCTTGAGTAAATATTTTATTTCGTCTTAAAACTCGTCATAAATCATCTGTTCCCAAAAGAAAAACTCCGATAGTACTTTGAAGTGATATTGAAGTTTGCATCGTCGTAAGGCAGCGAAAAGTTTTGTTTCTTTTGTATACCTCCGCCATTTTTGAACATCAATGAAAAAAATACCATGCAACAACCAAAATGCTCAATGAAACATACCCTGAGTCGAAAAAATGGCGAAGAAATCTATTACAAAAATCTATTACAAAAAAATCACGAAAATCAGCAATATTTTCCTCGCCCAAAGCTTATTTTAAGCTTAACCCCCTCCCCCTTATGTTTTAAGGTTATTCACAGTTCAAACACCACGCTCCGCGATTTTCCCCAGGTAAGGGGGGAAAACCCCTACCAAAACATTTATTCGACTCGGAAAAATGTTCCCTTCGCAGTTGACACTAAAACATTCTTTTCAAAATAACAAATGCGTCCGAGGCCCAATATTTATTCACCGTGAAAAAAAAGATGAAAAAAAAGACAAATTTACGGTTAAGGGGTTACGTGAGGTTAAAAATGTCCAAAAATTCCTTTTGTATTTACATTTTATTATCTAATAGTACAATATGTCTAGAATATTCTCCCAAAGTTTTGGGTCGATCGGAGTAAAAGTCTAGAAAATTATGAGCCTTTGGAAAATCTCCTCGTTGGGAAAGGCCGACCTGAGCGACGCAAGTATATCGCATTTTTCTTAAAGCACTATTTTTGAAGTCGGTGGATACAATTTCTCAAAAACTAATCCACCGATCTTATGGAAATTTTGCATACTTTTTCAGAATAGCATTGACCAGTAATTGAACGAAGGTTTTTTTTTTTCGATTAAAACTAATTTTACAGGGCTATACGTAGTGTAAATTGTACCGAAAATTGAAATATTTTGCATGCAATTCTTCCAAAAATTGATATTTCAATTTTTTTTAAAATCCTTCGTTCAATCACGAGCTATACTTATCTACTAACAGACAAAATTTGGTTCTTCAATTTCAGATAAAACTATTATGAGTTATCCTGACCACCACGAGGACACTTTTTTAAGGGGTCTCCCTTAGCCGGAAACAAGGTCCCAGCGGCTGAATTTCCCAAGTTTGTGGATGATTTTTTTTTTAAACATTAAAATTCTGCTCTTGTATGTGCTCAACATTTTGAATAAAATAATTAAAGTATTATATTTTTTTTTAAATCGAGAAAAAATGCTTTTTTGGCTTCAAAATCCACGTAACTCCTTAAGGCAGGATTCTACTTTGAAACTTTGAAAGGCTAAATTGGATGAAAACACCCACCTGGAACACGTCGAAGGCATATTATATGGCCCCGGCATCGCTGATTGAGGGTAAGATAATTTTTTCTACGATTTATCACTCACCAAAACTTTAAACGCGTTTTTCTCGAAACGACATTTTCAAGTACCGTGGTCGTGATAACTCAAAAAGTACTGAACCGATCCTTATGAAATTTGGAACACATATTCTATATGTGTGTACCAACCGACCTAACTACAATCAACTTAAAATTTTGATTAGAACTATTTTTTTATTGCAAAAAAAGACCCAAAAAAAAACGCATTTTTTTTTTCGTATTTTAGCCGCCATTTTGTTAATTTTGCACGTATATAAAATATTCTAGTTAGGTCGGTTCCTGAAGACATACTGAACATGAAACTATTTGATTTTTTTATTTCAGACCATCCGTCGGGAAGATTTCACGACCACGGCAACGGTACCTGCTTTTCGAGGCGTTGGCTTTAAACATATTTTACGTGTACAAAAAATCAATAAAATACATTTAAACATTTTTTTTTATGTACTTAAAGAGTGTATTTATTGAACAGTTTAAACCCCATATCGATATCTTTAATAGTATTCTCAGAAAAAATTCACGAAAATAGCGTTTTTTTCATGGTTTCAAAGTAGAATCCTGCCTCAACTCTCGAATTTTTCCCATTCTCTGAGCGAGAGAACGGAGACGAAGAACGAGGTACCTACAATACGGAGAGGTCATCCACGGGTACGGAGATTCGATCTGTTCGACGACGGAATAACGCGTTTGTCGCAGCCTCGTGGAATTCCCTCGAAAGAAACACACATACAGTCGAAGAAAGAGACAGGCGCTTCTCTCTCTCTCTCTCTCTCTCTCTCTTTCTCTTTCTCTCTCGCTCTTGTCGATAGCCATCTACGAGGAAGTGGCATTCCGTTGGGCTCTTTCCCGCGATTGAATAGGAAATAGGATGGTATACATCGAGAAGAAGAGGCGTGCACGCGAGGGACCCGAGGACCAAGGTATTCCAACGTGGGCAAAGATTTCATTCCTAATGGCTGCGACCTGGGACGGGGGAGGGGAGGGGAGGGGAGGGGGGGGGGGGGCACGAAACACGTGCGTTCCTATAAAGTCGCATACGAATGTTCACATCACTCGGTTATTTATCCTACGCGTTACTCTGTGCACAATTAGAAATAAAAACCGAAGAAATAAAATCGAAAATCACGATAATTATGGTACTTTCGAAAACTTGTCACTCGAAATCGGCACGATGACTTTTGCGTAGCGAGAACATTTTTCTTTCGGAAAATTAACTCTCCGTTATAATTGGACTCGTTATGAAAAAAATTGGAACGTCGAACTCGGACGCGCGGATGAAGTCGCCCGCGCTAAAGCCGGTTGGACATTTAGAAACACGACAATGAGAGGGGGGAGGTGGGAAGGAAAAGAGAGGAAGAGAAAAAAAATTGATGTCGGAGTTGCGATCGCGCGGAATTTAACAATGGCACGTTCGTTACGTCGCCGAGTTAACGAGGTATCGAATTCGTCGAATGCGTTTCAACGGGACACGCCGTAGTTCACGATGTGCATATGTAACTTTTGGTCGTTAAATCCGATATCGGAATTACGTGCTCGTAATATGTGTGCACACGTATATGTGTTTAATTAGATAATGAAGAGAGAAAGAATGGTTCTGAAGTTTGCATGGGTACGACGCAATGTTGTTTTTTCTTTTTACTATTTTTCAAATTATTTTAATTTCTTGCAAATTTGAGATGTAGGGGGTTGAGAGATATCGTAAAATCAATTTATAATGTTTTCGACCAATGGGACCCACACTTAGGAAGGGGGGGGGGGGGTAGAAAAATATTCCATCTCCGCGGGTTCGGGATAATCATTCTTTTTTATTGGCCTCGTAGGCCGGAAGGAGCGTCCGAAAAAAATGTCTGCGATTTTTATTCCTCGAAAGAGGGCTCAAGCTCTTTGTTATGATGAATATTAACGGTGCCTCGACTCCAGCAACAAAACATCTACATCATCCTCATCCTCATTTACACAACTTTTCTTTTGTTTTTTACTTTTCCTCAGGAAGTGAGATTCGCGAGTCACTTGGAAAAAGAAAAAGAGTCGTCAATATTGTAGCGTTAATGATTTCCCGTATATATATATATATATATACGCGCTATATGCACTGCTGACGAAACGGTAAACAGCCGTTCTGATTTAATCGATTATTTCAGGCCCGCGGGTACTCATTGTCATTGTAATTTTGGTAATTCGTATGCTCTCATCTGCAGGCTCCAATATGTGCACACGCATACGCTGACACACATAGCATGGGACGGAAATCCATGGAAAAGGGATCAGGGAATGATTCTTCGGTAAACGTGGTACTACACAAAGTACATATAAATATAGAGGATATTCCACGCCATTCCACCAAACCCGTGACCACGACAATTTTTTATTTTCCTGATTTTTTTTTTTTGGATTAAATTGTACCCTATGAAAGGAGTACCTACAGTAGTTTTTAGACTTTTACGTCTTCTGGTTCAGGAGTTGTAATTTTTCGAAAAACGTCGATATCGAAAGTTTTGGAAACGCTTAAACGCTGATAACTCCTGAACTAATTGAGATACCGACAAATGGCGATGATAACTTTTTTTTCACCTTGGGGCATACTTTCGTTGAAAATTATGAAAAAGTGATGAAGTATCAATGTCAACGTTTTTTCTTCTTCTAAAGTGAAAACTATTTTTGTAAAAGATGATAGACGTTATTAATTTTTTTCAAAAAATTCTCTAAAATAGAGTGACCCATTCTATGATTTTTAAGACTAGTCTCATCGTGGGCCCATTTTTCTTTCTATTTTTTTTCGAATTAATCATATTTTTTTAAGAAGTTTTTTATCATTCTAATCTTCAATAATGCTATCAATGATTTCCAATTGGGCTTCGGCAGGCCTGAAACGGTTTCTTTTTTATTTGTGCTGAATTCAAGGAAAAAAATTAATTTTGAATAAAAGACAAATTCGTCAAAGGCAATCATCTATATAAAAAAATAGATTTCACTTTGAAAGCAAAAAAAAACGTTGAGCTTGATAATTGATAATTTTTTCATATTTTTTAACGATAGTATTTTTCAACATGGAAAAAGGTTATATATCGACATTTGTCGATATCTCAATTAGTTCCGGAGTTATCAGCGTTTAAGGGAGCTTTCCAGTGTGAAATTTTCAAAAAATCGATTTTTTTTTGTTTGCTTTATTGAATAGTATACACTCTTCCGAATATTCCCTGAAATTTTCATGCCGAAATTCAGATTATTTCGGTTACTGTACAGCATTTCTTGGAAGAAGGCAACGGAGCGCTACAGCTACAGCGAAACTTTGAACGCGTTTTTCTCGAAACAGCATTTTTCAAAACGGTGTCCAACTTGGAGGGCAGAGTTTTAAAGCTATTGAGTTGAATTTTTTACACAATATTCTTAACGTCATTGTTTATCGTGCTATGGAAGCTTTTTTTTTTTTTGACATCTTCCTATTTTTTTGTAAAAAAACTGCCAAAAAAAATGCTAAAATCGATACTTTTTGTTCAAACCGGCGCCATTATTGCAAAAAAAAAAAAAAAAAAAGCCTCCATAGCACGAAAGCCAATTATATACCGATCAATAATCTTTTTGTGTTTTTTGTTTCAGATCAAAATTGTGACCCCCAACGTGGACACCACATCCAAGTGCATTTTCTGCAACAATTGTTTCATCATTTTTATAGATATTAATTAATAAATAAATCGATCTTTAAAAAATTGTTTTGTATTCTTCAATACCCAATTAATATACAAAAAAAAACCAGACCGATTAGATTATTTTTTCTTTAAAAAAAAAAAATCGCGAAAAACAGCGATTTTTCGGGCTGTCACACTGGAAAGCTTCCTTAAACGTCTCCAAAACTTCCGTAATCGACATTTTTTGGAAAATTATAACTCCTAAAAAAGAAGAGATAAAAATATAAAAATTTGTGTGGATATTCCTTTCATGGGGTACAATTTAACAAAAAAAATCAGGAAAATAAAAAATGGCCAGGTTCACGGGCTAGGTGAAATGGCGTGGAACGTCCCATATATAATTTTTTTTCAACGCGTATGTATATATAGTCATATGTATACACGTGCTTGCGGGCACCCGTGCAAAAAGGCAGTAGGCAAGTTTGGTCCTGGTTCGATCGACGTGTGACGTTCATCCTCGAGGTAATGAAGATGCTTCGAATGGGAAACGTACGGGCACAGGTAAAAAGTCAGCCGTTGTCGTTGGGGTGCGATACATAAATAATTCAACGTTCATATATATATACGCAAGGGGCTATTCTCTCTCCCTCTCCCTCTCCCCCCCCCCTCCTGCCATCCCAAAATATATATTTGCATATATAGTGATGAGCCTAAAGGAGATGGATGAAAAAAATCACGATAAAGACGAAAGGACGTCGACGCTGCTCCGTACGTTAAATCACATTATACGCTCGTGTTCCCGAACAATCGAACGATCGTATCAATTGAATGTCCACGAAAAGTGGACGGGAGAGTCGTGCATCGATCATCGATGTTCGATATCATTTCAATTTGCCGGTTAAAATATTCATGGGGAATGAATATAAAGCTAATAAAAATACGGGGAAATTAACGCGGGCACAGAGCTCGAACTTAATATCCGTATTTTTTTTCGTTTTTCGAAGTTGAATTCTTTTTGGCAGCGCACCACGAAAAACGATTTTTTTATTCGAAAAGAAATTTTAAAAACACGTTTTTTTCGCCAACCATTAAAGACGATTTCTTTTTGCAACTTGAATTATTAAAATTGTCATTAAAAAAATTGTGGACGATTTTTCTTTCTTTTTCATAAAAAAATCAAAGATGTTTTCTTTCGTAGATTAATTTTGACAATTTTTTTTCGTACAATAACCATTGAGGACGATTTCTTTCGTAAAAAAATGTAGGATTATTTTTTTCGTAAAAAAATGAAGGATTACTTTTTTTCGTAACAAAATGAAGGATTATTGTTTTCGTAACAAAATGAAGGATTATTTTTTTCGTAAAAAACTGAAGGATTATTTTTTTCGTAAAAAAAATTAAGGATTATTTTTTTCGTAACAAAATCAGAATTATGTTTTTCGCAAAAGAAATCAGCATTATGTTTTTCGTAAAAAAATCAAGGATTATTTTTTTTCGTAAAAAAGCATTATTTTTTTTCGTAAAAAAAGCATTATTTTTTTTCGTAAAAAAAGCATTTTTTTTCGTAAAAAAAGCATTATTTTGTTTTCGTAAAAAAAGCATTATTTTGTTTTCGTAAAAAAAGCATTATTTTTTTTTCGTAAAACATATCGAGAATAATTTTTTTTAGAAAAAAGACGACTCTTTTTCATTGAAAAGAATGTAAGGCCATTGTTATTTCATTGCAAAGAAATGAAACGCAATTTTTTTTTCGTCAAAGAATGGGGCGATCTTGACTCCGTTGGGAACAATAAAAGAGATTTTTTTACGGAAAGTAAAATTTATCTTTTACGAACCGCGTAATTTCAACGGGCCTTTAACTTTCCCCAATGCGACAGAGTACGCAGATGAGAAATAAAATCTTCGGAAAAAACGACGGTCCACGTAGTTCGGACATTGTTATGCTCCACTCGAGATAGTCTATTCGAGATCAGTGGTGCGCAAGATCACGAGCGTGTGAATTCGATCGTCCCTAATTTCTTCTATTATTATTATTATTATTATTACGAGCTCAAAAGTAAATAGAGGGCCCTGAAATCGTTAATGAAACGGACGTAGCACTATCCACACATATCGTTCGCCGCCAATTTTCTTGTCTCTTCGATATATATATATATATATATATATATATATATATATATATATATATATATATATATATATATATAGCTTTATTTCACACGCTTTGAAATCTCGACCGAAATTACAGTGGCAACGCCAGAGGCGCCAGGTGAAAGGCGAACCTAAAAGACCTCCGGAAAAGACGAACAAGAGAACGCATAGGTCGTGGGGAGGAAAAAAAAAGATCGATACACGGCGAATCAAATGTGAAGGAAAAACCGTTTTGACGGGGGAAAATGCACGGTGTGTGCGAGATCCAAGGGGCTGCTGAATTACGTGACGGAAAATTTGTTTTTTTTTTTGTTACGGCAAATAACAATATTTTGGATCGCGCGTGTTTGATTTTTGAAAAAAAATAATGTTTTACCGAGTTTCCAGACTGGTCGGGCGGGTGAAACTGAGTGAAAATAAGGGTGCCTCTGCGCGTCGGAATTTGTTAATTTAGTATTAAGTACGAAGGGAATATTTGCTCAAGTCGAATTAATGGTTTGGTAGATAATGTTAAAGTTTGCATCGTTGAAATGCAACGAAAATTATGATCCTCCTCATTTGCTCATTTGAGGATTTATAAACAAAATTTGCAAAAATGGTTTTGCAAATTTAGTTTAGTTTTCAATTTATTTAATTTAGTTTGGTGTTGCAAAAAGGAGGAAATAAAAAAGTTAAAAATAATTTTCGTTGCATTTTAGAGATGCAAGTTGAAAAGCATTTTAGTGGTGTATTTATTTGGCTAGAGAATGATTTGTTGAACTTAAATAAATGTTTAGCGATGCGCGTCACACTCCGAGTTATACACACATAAAAAAGTTTCAAGAAAATCGGTTCCTTGTCAGTGTAATAAACACTACTTTCCCAATGTCTATTGTACTCCATCGGAACATTTCATCCAAGTCTATACATGATTGTATTGGTTCTCGAAGAAAGGTCTAATGTACCGAGAAATGAGATTATAAAAGCCCGAGCAATTATAAAAATAAATCAAAAAAATAAATAAAAAAAATAAATCTCATGAATACAAAAGATTTTAGTACTTCGCTAGTTATTAAAAAAAAATTAAAAACAGTATGCAGAAATACTTGCCACTATCCTGTTGGGGGTAACATCGAGCGGTCTGGCGCCAAGAACCGGGGTAGCAGGGGCGCTGCCCCTTCTGCAGGCTTTCTCGTACGAAGTGTCTGCAAAACAAAAAAAACAAGCTCGGTTAAGGAGATTGTGTATTAGCCACAATTGAAGACTAAATTTGAAGAAAAATATATGTTTCTGTCGAGACTACACTGAAACTTTACAATTTTTTTGAATTTTTTTCATCGCTAAACACAAGAGATAAAAAATAGTCTAATGTATGTAATTATACGTGCGGTTATAGATGGGCAAGACATTTATGCTACGAGTGATGTAATTTTTTTTGGCTATTCAGCACCAAGATAAATCATTTCTAACAACGGATTAACGCAAACTGAATCTTTGTAAACATCTGGAAAAGAAAAAAAACCCATTTTGCCCATCGTAAACCATGTAATTCAATATTGAACCATCAAGGTTTGATGAAAGATTACGAATGTTGGCTGGCTAATGATTTTGCTGCCATTGCTGCCAACCTCAATGCCCGCGAAATTAGCGTATTTCGGCAACGCTTAATATTAATTAACGGTAATGAAAAATAATTTTGCGACAGAATCAAATACAAATATGCATAATTATAAATGACTCGGAATTTCATTCTGAGTTGTATAAAACATTCGCTGACGCAATTTTTTATAATAATCATCGATAATTTTCTACCTTTTCAAGTTGGCAGTAGCACAAATGTTTTTCTAAGTTATTTTAAGTAATAAATATAATTAAAGTTATTTTAGGTAATACAATTTATTGCTTTTATTTAAAATAAAAGTTATTTTAAGTAATACAAATATAAAGGCGCATAATGTTGCCCTTTAATTATATATTTTATGAAGAATTGGCATCTGGAGAATAAATTTATACCTCGCCAACCTCCTTAAATTTAAGCAGCTCGTAAACACAAGCGATCCCAAAAGGGACACGAAATATGTAGTCGAGGGAAAAAAAAAATATCGTCTCGAGAAAAATATTTTCCAGCTCATTCTCACGCCCCTGTGGACGAGGACCGAAAAAGCCCTCTTGGCGCAACGAGAAAAAATAAATTCGTACTTCACGAGAGCCGAGCGCGCAACCTCTATAGCTGCTGGATAATTGGTGTAACGATTTTTTCCCTCTCCGTCTCCGGTATAAAAGTTCGAGAACGCAGGAGAGATCCACAATGTTTCGTTATGGGCAGAGCGAATTATTCGCGGCCAAAGGGATGACTTCTTCCTCTGTCGGAATTATAGGGAAAAAAAACTCTTTCCCAATTTCAACAATTTCCACAGGATTTTTTTTGTCAGTAAAGGGAAGAGACCCTTCACCAAAAAAAGTCCCGTACACCCTTTCGTCGAAAGCTTCCCATCTTTTCTCATCCCTTTGAGGAAAATTATGAGGGGATGTGGACTTTGAAAAATGCTCAAGTGCAGGGAAGTGATCTGTTATTTTTTATATTTGCAACGAAGCAGACGAAAAATATATATTAAAAAAAACGAAGGTTACGCGAGCCTGTAAAAATAAATTATGTAGGAAAAACCTTCTTATCGTTATGTGAATATTATATAAACAAATCGATGCAACGGTATCTTCAATTATTTTTATCACTATCACAATTATTCCTGTTCGACTCTTGTGTAATGATCTCGCAGCGAAATTACGCGACTGATAATTTTTAACTTCCACTTATTTGTCAGACAAAAAATTCGATCTGAAGAAAAAAGAATGTGATATCAGATTTTCAAATTTGACAATCGCGGATGCAAATTCGAAAAATAGTTCGATTTCGATAAAAATAATAAGTCGTCTACGGCTTTTAAGGTCCCCGAATTTGAATCCCTGTATTCGTATGTAGTGAAATCGGTTTTTCGAAATTGAAAATGCCTGTTGCAATATCGTGCATGGAAATTCGTAAAATAGTTGGATTTCAACGCGTTTTTTTTTTTTTTTGCGTCTGAGGTACGATTTGACGCGATACACGATAAAAATATGATTAGATGTTGTCAAGTACAACACTTAAATTCTTCTTCATTTACTGTCTAAGCTCAAAACTAAAGATAATAAATTGACAAATACAATAATCCTGAAGACGCAAAAAATTAAACTATAGAACAATAGAAACAAAACAAAAAAAATCAAAAACAAAATACAAAATACGAAAAATAACAAAAAAAGTGAAATACGAAAAAATCAACGAAAAAAGGTTTATAAAAATGTTTAAAAAAACCATTAAAAATATTATTTTCCATTTTTTATTATGAACAATTTCCATCCGGAAAGTTTGCCATCAATAGTTTCCTGAATTTTTATCTATTATAATATATCCGAGCTTCAGATCTTCATAGTCAGGGCTCATATATGCATCCGCCATATTCGATCGATATTGAGCCCGTAGTCGATTTTGAAAAAAAAACTTCGAAAATTCTTGCCCCGCGATATTGCGTGTTGCTTAAAACAATGTTTATCGGTGAGATTCGTAAACTAGAGATTTCAAGCTTTAAAAACCCATTGTTTTTTTACGACACGACCATTTTTCACGAAGTTACAGCTATTCAAAAATCAATGAAAGATTTTTGAAATTTTACCGTTCCGTTAATTTGTGTGTGTATATATAATATATTTTTTACATATTATATAATTATTATATTATACATATTATAAATTATATATATTATATAATTTTATATATTAACAAATATATATAATATATTTTTTTACCCGACATTCCAAGGGACCGATTCGAACGGGACACCCTATACGTCTGCCTACATACACGGCCAAGAGTACATGATATAATGGTCCTTACACGCAACAACGTTTACGTTTACCGTTGCACGTGAGTACGCACAAGGCCAGTGACTGTTTAACGCTCTCTTTTTATTTTGTCCGCCATATACGCGTGAGGGACGTTGCACACTCGAGAACCCTCGACCGAACGAGAAGTTAATGCCCGATGAATTTCGCGTGTGCATTGATTCCCCATGAAGGAGTGTACGACTGTGCGTACCCAAAAATTACCGCGACATGCACGAATTAAATATGGCATTGGATTTTTCATCGATGCAACGGAACTTCCAGTCGACAGCTTTTCTTCTTTTTAATCTTTAAACGTTTAAAAAACGTTTGTGTATTCGAGTAAATCAGTTTTTTAAAAGGTTCCAATTGCACTACAACGATGCAAGGTTCGTCGTATGAAGGTGTGCACCTCTTTTGGATAGAAATACTTCAAACGTGCCGCATCAAATTGTTCCAAAGGGATCGTTTTTCGTAGTGCAATTGAAGCTAAAATTATTTGTTGGAGGTATCGTTTATTATTCACCCTCTCCATCAAACGATTACGATCTTGAAGACTGCATCATTGAAATAAACGAAAATTTTGTGGGCGATTTGGGGCTGAAATGATTATCCAAATTGTTAAAAATCTACAACATGAATTAACAATAAATGATTATGGATTATAATGGGGACAAAGCGATAAAGGGAGAAAAAAGATTTTTCGTTGCATTCCAACGATGCAAGGCTTCAACATTCAACACTGTGAATGAGTCTCCAGATGCCAATTCGAAGAGCAATTCGTTCAGCGTGTCGTCGGCAAAAGATGAAGAAAAAAGAGATATTCCATAGAAATGTGGGAAACAATTTTTTCAGTGTTTACTGATCGAGTTTTTTTGTCATCCGAGATGGTTTACACGAGTTGCAGGTAATTGTGTTTCTATTCAGGCTCAGCCGAATTCATTTTTCAGAAGTGTTGGTACCCTAGGTAAGGGAGAGGGGGGGGGGGGAAGAGAGAGAGAGAGAGAGAGAGAGAGGTGTCTCTGTTACGGACTTACTTTTTACGTTTACTTACTGTTACTTTTTTCCACTTTTTTTCGTGTCTTTCACCTTCTTGAGACTGACACATGCGAGGTGACGAGGCATAGAAAATTTACGGCTAGCGCGTGCTTGCGTCTTTCGTTAGTGCAACACACAATTGCGCGTTTTCTTTGGACCGCAACGAAAATAGGTACACGCATCTCGATGAACACCTGGGTACACAAGTTACGGGTATGCAGTGGCCCAAGAGGTCTGCCTTTTCTCCCGCTCTCTTTTCTACCCCGTGTATATCGCGACGCGGGGATGACGAAGGAACTTCACCCTCTTTCGCTCCGGCGTCTTTTTGCGAGACGAGTCACCACGAGTGAGTCACCAAGGGCCACATTCTAGATGGCATTCAAGTTTGCGTCAAGGAACGCAACAAATTCTTCTTATTTGCTGACAAACGAAATATTTTTTTTTCTCTCAAATATCGGTCGGTTAAAAAAAAGTTCGGATGATAACGAGTCGATCCGGAAAACTGAATTTTGCATGCTGAAGTATGTTCGTCAGTTTGGGGTCTGCATAAGCTCGAGGTTTCGGAAATACGATCGTTTTATTGCAGAGTTTTATAGCCTAGGGTCTTAAGGGAGCTTTCCAGTGTGATATTTTCAAAAAATCGATTTTTTTTTTGTTGCTTTATCGAATAGTATACACTCTTCCGAATATTCCCTGAAATTTTCATGCCAAAATTCAGATTATTTCGGTTACTGTACAGCATTTCTTGGAAGAAGGCAACGGAGCGCTACAGCTACAGCGAAACTTTGAACGCGTTTTTCTCGAAACAGCATTTTTCAAAACGGTGTCCAACTTGGAGGGCAGAGTTTTAAAGCTATCGAGTTGAATTTTTTACACAATATTCTTAACGTCATTGTTTATCGTGCTATGGAAGCTTTTTTTTTGACATCTTCCTATTTTTTTGTAGAAAAAACTGCCAACAAAAATGCTAAAATCGATACTTTTTGTTCAAACCGGCGCCATTTTTGCAAAAAAAAAAAAAGCCTCCATAGCACGAAAGCCAATTATATACCGATCAATAATCTTTTTGTGTTTTTTGTTTCAGATCAAAATTGTGACCCCCAACGTGGACACCACATCCAAGTGCATTTTCTGCAACAATTGTTTCATCATTTTTATAGATATTAATTAATAAATAAATCGATCTTTAAAAAATTGTTTTGTATTCTTCAATACCCAATTAATATACAAAAAAAAACCAGACCGATTAGATTATTTTTTCTTTAAAAAAAAAAATCGCGAAAAACAGCGATTTTTCGGGCTGTCACACTGGAAAGCTTCCTTAAATTTGCTTCGCAACGAAGATTTTGCGATAAATAAAAAATTGGCCGAGTTAGCAGGATTTTTGTAAAAGATCTGCCAATTGCGCTACGCCGAACCGCCTGGGTACCATTTACCGTTTTTACCAGGATTTCAAAATCGCGGCAGATGAAGAAAGTTCCGTAAACTTCGCTTCGTAAGTCCTCGGCAAGTGTTGTTCCTAGAATTCCCAAAATGACTGGATATTCGAAACGAAAAATGGATTTTATTCCTTATTTTTTAAGACCTCCAAGACCATCCAAGTGTAGGCCGAAGCCAATGCTGTCTAACACGTGAGATCAGCCTGAGCTAAACGTTGCACGTGTCAAGCCACGAAGTTACGACGCCCGTCCACATTTCTGCCGTACAGTTGGTCCGGTCTTCACTTTCAACAGCGACCATTATTCAGAGTTATCCCAATAGCCGAGTTCGAGCACGGAAAAAAAACTGGTCTGCGTTAGTCAAACGGTTGTGGATCGCCGGGGTGAAAAAAAAAAGTGGCAAATAAGGAACTGCGAGCGCATTGCTCGTGCAAACAAAAGCGTTAAACCCGAGGCTCGTAATTTGACAACGATTACTTTGCATACGGTGGCTGGTTATGTTGGAACGTTTATTTGGCCTGACAAACGGAGGAGGGTCGATGGGGGAAGAGACGCGAGGTCTCCCGGTGCACCTGGAACCATTTTTCGAGGCGTTCGGACTCCTGTCGAGTCTTCAATCACGAGACCGCGAGGAAACGCGGGAGACAGCGAATGACAGTTCTTTGTAACGTGGAGTCACGAGAGACGAATGAAGGCACATTGGGGTTGGAAAAAAACTGACTACATTGCTAAGAATAGCAAACGGACGGTATGTGTAGTCTAGTTCCAGTGATGACTGTGTCACCGGAGCTAGAAAAGCAAATAGGGAAAACCGGAAATAGAAGGGAAGCGAACCCTCTCTATGTCTTCGACATCTGAGATGCAAATGGATCCAACGTTGTCCAAAGCAAAGTCGACGTGACCCCCGTCAGGCGCTTTTGTGGCCAGTTCGCGTGGCAATTGACGGCAAGAGAGATGCCCATACATGACCTATTAGATGGACTGATAACGATGGGAGCCGGATGTGACCAGTGGGAAAGAAACCAACCGAAATGCAGGAACGTTCAGTCGACCATTGGGGTTTCTTTCTTCGAGCAATAACGCGGAGGAAAAAGTCAATTGGGCTGGTTGGTTGGATACGAATGAGCTGTTTCGCTCGTGCACCCTTAGGCTTGCACCAGTCACTACTTTGGGCACTCAACTCGATCAACTAGTCACTTTGTGCAAGCCAAAATTGTGCCCCATAACTCAAAATGGAAAGTATTCCATTGATACGTGTCCCTCAAAAGGTGGGTGCCTGGACTAAGTGATCCATGGAAAAGAAGCCGAAAGTTAAGTGCTCCTAACTATTTTGTAATCTGACTGCATGCCCGCTTGTCTTCCAGTACGTGTTACAGTAAATTTTGACGATCGCCAATCGAGCTAGGCGAGAAAATACGATTGCAAAGACTGCAGAGTATCCTCATTGAGCATGGAGCACGCATGTATCTATTTGACCACCATGAGCAGCTTCAAGGATCACCAATACGAAAGTTACCAGCCTAAAAAAGTTACCAGACCAACAAACAGTGCTTGTTTTCTTTTGAAGGTTTTTTAGGCACTTGTTTTTCTTTTCACGGTTTTCTGACGATCATCATCGATTATGCTTCGACCTCTTTTTGTCGTGCTCGGGGCCTTTCTTTGATCGCTCGCCGCAAAGCGGACACAACTGGGGCAGTGAAGTGCAGCTGCAGTCTTCGTTCAGGCGATCAGCGGAAGAGGGAAAAGTAGCGACGGGCGCCTTAAGTACCGAAAGTCCTGTAGCGAAAATAAATCGAGTCCCTTGGGTACGATGGAGGATTATACCGTGAACGGTTCACAGTCTTTGGTAGCAAGACACTGAGCAAAGTTGGGCCGAAAGAAGATCAGAGTTGTGCCAATAGACTGTACATCACAACTTCTAAAGGCAGGCTTGTTCCGCATCTTTTATCCGGTCTTTGAGGGTACAAAGGGTCCTTTTGGGGTTGAAAGGGAATTTTCCAGATCAATTTTGTACTTTGGACTACCCATGGCTCTTTATTCCCAGTCTACCCCAGTTTCTTTCATCTCGAGTTTTCCACTCGGATGGTGGCTGTTGTAGTCTGCGATAATTTCATTTTACTGAGATTTGGGCGACTCGTATCAACTTTTTCACGTATTCAACAATTGCTGGACAGAATTTGCAATTCTTTTTCGATAGTCCACGGAAGTGAATGATTTGTTTGAATCAAATAAGTGTCATGTGAATTGCAGTCTTCCACATTTTTTCTTCATCTCTACATGTCATCATACATGCAATGAAGACGTGTCGGTAAATGAGATATTTTTTCACGAGAGTCATCATCGTTCACTAACCATACAAAAGCCAAAACAGCAATTGTGGACATTTGATGTCCGTTTGTCTGTGCACGCATCACGTAAAAAACTGTTCAACGAATTTGACAAAAACGTGACACGGATATAGCTGATACCCCGTACAAAATGTAGGGTACTTTTGATTTGAGGAAATTCAGCCCATCATGCACTTTCCAACATTTAATCAGCATCAAGACGTATTCCCTATATGGTAAAATGAACCGCCGCTAGATGACTACATGCTTCCTACATCGCGCTATGGTCCCTGCTTATCCACAACTAGAAAAAGGAGCGTCTACCTGCTGGCGCCTGTAGTTTTTCGTAACTGATCAGGCTATCATACATTGGCATGTGGACTTTTAAAGACTGCGATAATTCTACAATCAGTGATTTAGCTTTGCGATTTTGGTTATGATACCTAACCTAACCTAACCTAATCATCAAGTCTACAAGTAGCGAAGTGGCATTGATGATCAACTTGGGCCCCGTTCAGAGTCCTTTAGCTAAATTCCAACGTCCTGGCAGTCTCGCTCGAAGCAAGCCAGAAGCGAAATAATGAACGGCAGGGTCTGGGGGCATGTGGAGTGATGCAAGCATTTCTCTCGTGAATGAGGCATCCACGTGGGGGTGCTGTGATGTTCGTAGCGCAGCAGGGTATCCCTACGGGTGGCTCGTTCCAATGTTCCATTGGGAGAAGAACGCCAGTGGTTTTTTTCGCCTGCAGATCTCGGGTGCGATCTCATTTAATGATACGATTTGAAGTATGGGCGATCGATGTCGCGCACACCCCGTGAATTGTCCCGTTTCTTCCAATACGATGTATACAACGAGACAATAAGAAAAACCCTTCGAGGGTGCACCTACTTCTCTCCGTCGCAGCTTCGTCCTTCAGCAGAACAATATATATTTGTGCCAGTACGAATCCTTTCCTTTCATTCCTTCAATATGGCACACGTACCCCTTTTACGTTGCCCAGGATCGTTGCTGCATATCGATTGCACGAAGTACGCGCACCAGAGAGAATACACAATAGCAATAATACATATGGACGAGAATACGCAATTGTTACAAATGGGAATGATCGAGCTGGAGAAACGTTTCGACGAGGGCGGGAAACGAGCCAATCATTATTACGCGAACAGGGGGCGTTGATTGCTCCTAATGGATATCAGCGCAATCTGCAGGCGGTCTCGGAGCACTGCATTGCGAACCCTTCGGTATGCTAGAAAAGCGTTCGTGAAACTGGCAGACTTTGCAATGTTACATTTTGCAATTTGCCTGACTTGCACGGAAGTAATCTTCACAATATTGGAAAAAATTGACCATCGGGTTGGCACGGAAACGAGCCGCGTTGATTTAGTGAATACTTCGCTATTCCTAATGACGTGGACACATTGGGAACCAATACTTTTCATTTCGGAATCGATTTTTGCGCGACCAAACAGTAACCTGAACCAGGGGGCCCCAACCTTTTTTGACCACAGACCGGTACCGGCCCACGGCCCGGGGATTGGGGACCGCTGACCCAAACGAATCCAAACATAGTCGATCACTTTTTGTTGAAACTTGTTTTCATCGATTTCTTTTCAAGATACTTTCAATTTACTTGGAAGGTAACAAATATTTTGTCAATATTTTGTACTGATTTACTCAGTACCTATTTTCTTGACTATTCAAAATATCTTGCAAAATTCAAGTCAAACGGCTAACGGTTTCAGGCAAAATTTACCTATCTTGTTATGGAAGAAATGATACTGAAATTGAAAAATGGCTTTTCGTTTACAAACGTAAAGGTGACCTTGAAATAACCTTGAAATAACCTTGAAAATTCTCACCGAATAACAAACACCTTATACCATTATTTTTCTTTCTTAAAACCCTAAAACTTTTGTTTGAAACATTTTTCCTAAAATGCATGCCTCCGAGGATATCGCGTTGTGCCAAGTGAAAGCGCACTCTGTATAACACATCAGTTTCCATGACCATCAACGTCACCTATTTATCACAATTTTACGCACGGATCAGATTACGCCTTGGGCGCAACCTAAGCGGGACTTTCGTTGACTACGCAGGGGGAGAGGACGAGAATTTCACGAGGATAACTACCCTCGAGTTGTCTACTGAGGCGTATGGGCAAATATACGAGTTGTATAACGATAGTTGGCAAAGTAGGGATTATCGTTGAGGGCTGTCGGTAGAGAGAGTCAACCTAGCGAGCTACCCTTGAACTTTCAGCCCCCAGTGGAAAGCAATAATCGTTGTTCGCGGGAGGGGGGGGGGGGCAACCGCATTGAAAACTGCATACGATGCCGCTCTGCAAAATGCGACAAAGGAAGTGGCTCGTTGTAGCTTGAAGTATTACAAGAGAGCTACTCCGCACCCCATTCCAATTTCGCACATGTTAATTTTGCTCATGTTCGCCATGTTCAATGTTATTGAATCTTAA
The DNA here is from genome assembly GCA_951751655.1 of Ophion costatus. Lineage (NCBI taxonomy): Eukaryota > Metazoa > Arthropoda > Insecta > Hymenoptera > Ichneumonidae > Ophion > Ophion costatus. The sequence goes on along the minus strand of OX632365.1, from coordinate 2,244,432 downwards.
TTTGATATTCCATCTCTAAGATTCCAAGTGGCGAGTCGACATTCACAGAAACATTTTATTTTGGTATTCCTACCGGTCGTATTGCATTTGGGAGCGGCGATATCAAATTAAGATGCAGCGACGATAGAGAATGTTTAAATTTGTGCCGTCATACCGGATGAGAAAAAGATGTAGGGTGCAGCTGCTGAGTATTCTTTGCGTTTCGCGTCGACTCCGTCAATGAGAAGATCATGGCTGGGCTCGACACATCTTGGCAGCGAGAAGAGCGCCAATATACTAACTTCTTCACGAAGCGAAATGGAAACGCCAAAGATTACGAAGGAACGCGCCGAGCTGTCGCGTGTCCCTCTTTCATAGATGTGAAAGAAGGAAAAAGCGAGGGAGAGGATAGAGTAGGAATTGACTCGTTTATCCGTGACATCATTGAGGCTCCGTGATGACGAAAACAGTTGACTATGCGTCCCTCCACAATGCAACACTTACGTGTAGCTTGGTAGGTGCGTAATACGCGGCAGTCTATAGGATCGTACGTCACAATGCCAGAAACGGACGAGGCAATTTTATGATAATTCCTGAATAGAAGCCATTGTTGTTAGGTGAGGGCGTTCATTCAAGGATGAAACCGAACAAACGGGTATCATGAGAATCCCTGTGCCAAGCAGCAAGCAACACTTGAACGAAAACTGGGCGGATGATCTACACGGAAGCTGTCTATTCTTTCCAGGAACTTGATGGAATTTTTCATGTGACCTGGGTGTGAATTGTGATCTGCTTATCCGGGTGCGCGCATGGTCTAGCTTCCAATTTCGAATGAAGATTGTCTGGGAACTTCTGAGGAATATGATTTATGATTTTCGAGTTTACACGATCTAGGAGTTCGTAGGGTACTTGACCTAAGAATACGCAGGTTGTGTTATCCGGCAATTTATGAGGCACATGACCTAGGAGTTTCTAGGGTACATGATCTGAGAAAACCTAAGTTGGCTCATATTGCAATCCATGGGGTGCATGATCTAGGAGTTCCTAGAGTACTCGATCTAAGAATACCTGAGTTGTATTGTCTAGGAATTCTAACCAAGCCGTATCATCTAGCAATTCATGAGGCACATGATGCAAGAGCTTCTAGGGTGCATCATCTAAGAATACCTGAATGGTATTATCTATGAAGTCGTAAGGTACATGATGTAGGCGGGTCTGGTGTACATCATCCAAGAATACCTGAGCCGTATTATCTGGCAATTCATAAGGTACAGGATCTAGGGGTTTGTAGGGTGCATAATATAAGAATGCCTGAGTTGCACTATCTAGGGTTTCACAAGGTGCATGATCTAGGAAATTTCCATTACCATTCTTCATATTTGGGGTCTAGTTTGGCTGTTCAATTTGTATTATTGAATTTCCCACCGCGCCCATAACAAATTGGATCGTTGCAAATAATCCGATAGGGATCAAAGTACTCTGGTGTTTGGACAAGGCTTCAATCCGATTTCACTCGAGTTCCAGCTAGTTCTGCCCGTCCAGAAATCAGCGAATGACATTTTTTCGCCTCTTTCCTCCCTCCACCACCGCACAAAGTCATCCATGCAAATGTCAACTTGACGAATTTAGCTGCGTGGGGTCGCGAGCGTCAGCGGCAGGAGCAGCAGCTGGTAACACGGAGAGTACATTGTCCCCTTGACGTTGGTCATTTCGCTGGACGAACTCCACAATAAGTCTCTTATTGTGCATCGCCGATTATTCAGCATAGCTGATTCCATTGTCGTAAGATCGTATCTGGTTCGAATCTCCCAGCACTCTCTCTCTCTTTTGCGTCTCTGGGATCATTTATCTCACACCCAATCAGCAACGAATAAAGTCGGGCAAAGAAAAAAAACAAGAGGAGATCCCATCTCGAGGCCAAATGGCTCTTCATCCCATTCATTAATCATTATTAGTACGATGAAACTCACGCACAATCGTCAACGTGGGATCTCGTATTTTTGCGGATTAGGAGAGACGAGTGTGAAGGCAGGGCGCAAAAAGAGAGAAAGAAAAGAGAATAGGGAAAGCAAAAACAGCAGCTGTGCTTTCGTTGTCGCGTACATATACGGCGCACATATACACACGCTTACATATACGTGGATGTTCATTTTGGTACTTGGGATGAATAAACGCTTTCTGCATTGTCGAGTATTCGAGATGAGTACTTCGATAGTGCTCGCATATATAGTGCATATGTGTATATATATATATATTATAATAGTCTCAAGAGCAGGTAAATTTCACCACATATATCCTGTGCACCACGATATGCATATTTATATACATCGCCCTCACACTTGAAAAGGGTACAGAGCCCCAAAAAGGCCTGAGCACATCAGCTCGCGTTGCACGATCAAAAAGAGCCTTAAGGATGTTGAGTCCCAAATCGCAAATGATGATAAAATTCTGAAAATTTGGTATGTTTTTGTATGAACATTTCCACTCAACTTTTTTTACTCAACTTTCCGATATTAGATTATTGCTGCCTGGTATAAAATGATCTCAACAATGAGCAAAGCATAAAACTAGAAAAACTCATAAATTGCTGCATACGCTTCATTTTTAATTTGCGCCGTGACGTCCATATCACGCCATATCGAAGGAGACTTGGCTGGCTTACTGTCGAATCCAGACGACTTTATTTTGTCGGTGCAACAGTGTACAATATATATATATATATATATATATATATATATCATAACAAGGCACCATCTTACATTCTCGACTTATTTTAACGAGCACGTCTTTCAAAACGACCCACCCGGGCATAATAAAATCTATCAATCAATGAATCAGTGAATCAATCAACGTTTCTCCCCCTCCCTCCCCGCTTTCTCTCTCGAGCTCTATTCCGACAAAATAAGTACCCAAAATGTTCGACGATATTAAGAAAAAAAATAGCTATTCATCGCTACTGAAATAAACGCATATGCAATTACAAAAAATATGACAACGATTTGAAAAAAGTAGATAATGTCGCTTTTGACAGGATCGTGAAAAAAATATGTATCCATGAAGTCGCATCTTAACCAAATTTGTTGTCACTTTCTGACTACGAAAATGTTCGTCTACAAGTTCGAACTGTAAAAAAAAAAATTCTCGCTTATGCGGTGGCTAATTATCTGAGGCTTTGTTTCATTTATACTCTTTTCCCACTAGAGATCAACTCAAACTCGACGAACAATGTATCTCTTTACCGTTCTCGTGTGCCGTTTTTTTTTTTTTTTCCGTTACGAACCGCGAATCGTGATCGCTTTTTTTTTTCTCGATATCTCCGAAAAATTTCAGCTGAATAATCAACTCGAGGTGGGAACCCCATGCTTACCTAATCTAAAAGCAATATTATCTCTTTTCGTCTCCCTTTCTCCCTCCACTTCTATCTATGCGAGGGACACACGATCGTAAATCCTCCGCGGTCTAAATATATACATCGAGTATTCTTTATATATATAGGGTGTATTTATACAAGATATACAAATCGTATATATACGTTTGTCCGGTATACCTTTGACTACATGCGTGTGCATAGGTATACTGCCCACGGGGCAAGTTTTTGAGGGCCCTCAGCTGCCCACGTGGGCCTTTCGTGTATCGAAGGGCCACGGTAGCCGGACTCCGCACGCCCATTGTCCCAAAGAATATTTATAGTCGGAGGATGACCGAACGATTTAAACATAGTGGCGACCATGCTACATTTGCACACATTTATGTACAGAGGTCCACACGCACACACACACACACGCGAATCCATGCATACACAAACTCATATATTATTTTATAACGTTAGTAGCAAATATAAACAAAATATTTCGAAACAAATGTTTTCTTATTCATTTTTATAACTTCTTTTTCATAACAATGAAAAATAAATATAAATATAAATATATATATATATGTATATATATATATATAAATTCAAAATTATAATCTGCCATATATAAAATTTCGAGAAAGAAAAGAATTGTATATTTCTATTCTCAAGGCAATAGAATCGGTTGAAATCGATCGATTGACGTGACTAGAGAACTATACAATTATAACGGGGGAAAAAAGTCGAAAAAAACATCTGAAATAATTATATTGCGTTTAAAATAGAAAAATACAATTTTTTCCTCTCTTGAAATTTGACCACAAACCCCTTAGTTCTCGAGTTACGGTCATTAAATCATGTCATTATTCATCGAAAAAACGCGAAAGAAAAGTTCGTAAAATAATTTTAAAAAATTCTCGCGAAATCAACGAAAACCGATTCAACTTTTTACTATCTTGAAATTTTCTTTGAACCCTTGTCGTTTACGCGTTACACGTTATTTTGAAAAACTGTCTCTTTTTTAACCAAAATATCTTTAGAAAAAAAAATCGTACGAAGGTTTAAAAAAAAAACAAAATTGAAGCTTGAGCTTTCTCTCCTCTATGATTTCGTTCGACGAAATGCATTAAAAAATGTTGTCCGTAAACGAGGTCCACCAGAAAAGAAACAAAGAAGGCGAAAAATGGTCGTTTTCGAAAGAGTACTAGTTGTAAAAAAGAATAGTGAACAAATTTAAAAAACATAACGCAGGTGGACCCCACCCCTTCAAAATGCCGTTTATTAAATTCATTTATGTCAATTATCGGTGAAATGGTATAAAAAAAACGTTTCGGAACTTTTTTGAATTTTTGTCCTGAAGCTTTTCGCCGGTAGTATATATACAAATATATGTAAATTTTTATTATAAGATATTATAACATTAATAATGTTAATAATTGATATGACTTATGTATTGATAATATATTGGTTTAATATTAATAATTAACAATACATTAACGTAACCATTAATATAATGGTTACGTTAATAATGTTAGTTGTTAAAAATATACAATATTGTTAAGAATTATTTTTTCACTACCATGTAGACACGTCCCATTGCTTCGGTATAAAATCTCGAGAGCCGCACTTGAATTTTTTTACGAGACGAGCAGTATATACTCGCAGCCCACCGTGTGCAGTGTCACAACAATGCACGAAATGTTGTTCTCGCAGAATGCACGAAAATACTTTTTAAGAGTGCTCTCACGTGTGGTAAGGACCGAAAAAAAATTGCTGTCGAAGCTCACAACGTTGGAACACCATTTTTTTTAAATTTTTATTCGTCCACTTCTTCATTTTTGTTATATACGAAAAATCTGTGTTTCTGTATGTTTTAAGGGGTTACCCCCACTTGCGATTTTGAAAAAATCGATTTTTTATTGCATTTTTTTGAAGTATAAGTATCTGAGAATATGTCCTGAAAATTTCAAGTCGATCCGAACAAAATTGACTGAGATATGAGCGTTGAAAGAGAAGAATCCGTGAATTGAGGAACTGAAATTGAAACTTTAAACGCGTTTTTCTCAAAATGGCATTTCTGAAGTCGGTGACCAAGATTACTCGAACACTAATGAACCGATCTTCTTGAAATTTTGCAGGCTTATTTAATACATAAAAATGTAGTCTTTAATCGCTCGATTTTTTTTTCGAAAAAAAATGGCCGTTTTATAGCCAAAAAACGGCCGTTTTTTTTCGTTAAAATCGAACCATTAACTTTGACTGTCCGCCATTTTGTGAAAAATGAATATTTTTTAAAATCCTTCGATTAAAGACTAGTTTATACTTATATTTGACTAAATCCATCCGCATTTTTGTTTTCAGATGATCCACTTCGCCGCAATGTTGGTCACCGCAAACCGTGTATATAAAAACATTATTTCATTGACGGCCATTTGCCACTAAACAATGTAATATTTTTCAATAAAAAAATTACTGAAAGTTCTTCAAGATGTGTTCTTTAAGATGGTATATTGATCGATTAAAAAAGTTTTGTAGTTTTCTTTAAAAAAATTCATGAAAAAGGCCTTTTTTGCGCTACAAGTGGGGGTAACGCGTTAAATCTGTGGTAAGAATACGTGAAAACGTTTAATTTTCGTAGCTCAAGTTCCCGCAATTTTTCGGGATGCTGGAATTTCGAGGCGAGCAGATGGAAGAAAAAGCGAAGAAGAGGGAGAAATGGGTGAAAGCGTGACGTGGACATGTGTACCAGGTTTGTTGTGATTATTGGTGTATAGATTCATACACACTCACACTTGCATACATGCAAATAGAATAGCGGTGAAAATTTATTTACGATGTCAATTTGATGGGGATGACGCGTGTCGGGACACAAGTATTGTGCTTTCGTCGAAATAAAATGCAGGAGTGCGCGCACGTTGCAACATTTTCATACGGCTATTACTTTATGTATGTATGGGATCATAAATGATCAGTTCCGTATATACGAATCATCGTCGCGAATTCGAAACTCATTCGATATATTTTACGTGTTCGCGCGTGAGACATTCCATCTGTGGATCGGCGGTCGTTTTGTTAAGTTGTCATTATTGTTATTTCGAAGCTGTCGTCTATGTCCAGTGGACGGGCTATTTATGGCGGATATATAAACGGTGTCTCAAAATGACTTGACATTTTTATTTATCAATAAAATGTATTATTCATTTGAAAAGTGGGAATATTTTTATTTCGATAAACGGTGTCTCAAAGTGACCAGATGTTTAAATTTATTAATAAAGGGCATTATTTGTTTGAAAAGTGCGAATTTTTAATAATATTTTATTAAATATTCTATTTTAATAAAAAGTATCTTAAAATGACCTGACATTTTTGTTTTTAATAAAACGTATTATTGATTCGAAAAGTACGAACACTTTTATTTCAAAATGAGCTACAAACATGGAGGTTATGTGTGGAAGCCGATACCACCTGATAAATGACATAAACGGCATGTTCATGTGCACCATGTTGTTAAAATAATATGCCTTTCAAGTTCATGCCGTTCAATCACTAACCTCAAATTTTGTGATTAAATTTATGATGACCAAGAGATGTGTGGACTTTGCGAACGGTCTCTGCAAAATTTTCACCATTTTTGTAGTGAATTTTCACAATTTCTATGCGTCACTCGATCGTGTGAATCTCCGTGACTAAATCTCAAGCCTTTCTGATGCCCGTTGTCAAAGATTAGTACTCTATGTCGGCCACAAAAAAAAATGACGCCGAATTTAAAATGTCAGGTCATTTTGAGATTCTGCAATATGTATATGTATCTAAATGATAGGATAATAAGTAAGTAAAAATGTATTATAATATATATTACAACTATTTTGAAAATTTTAAACATTTTTGCGATAATCACATTCAGATGATTTTTTTGGCATTCCCTGTGTGAAAAAGTGATTGGATATTTGATACTTACGATCGAGAATTGGAATTAGATGTACAATATAATAAACGATGGGCGGTGATTTGATGTTATGTGAATCTTGTTTGAAGAAAACTTTATTTCAATTAATTTAATAAATTATAGTATATTGAACAAATTTAAATAAATGTAAAAAATTGAATAAATGTAAATCTGTCGTCATTCGAGAATCTCGTTTGAAGAAGACTTATTTGAATTAGTTCACTGAAATGAAAGAAATTGAATGAATTCAAATAAATGTAACAAATTTAAATAAATTTAGTGAACGTCAACGAATTGCAATAAATTTCAATAAATTCCCATAAATTTGATTAACTAAAACATATGTAATGAACCGAAACAAATGTAAGTAATGGTTGAAAAAAATGATCCCTCGATTTCACGCACGTATGCCTGTTTTGCACGGAAAGGCCCATACGTTGATGCCGTATATTGTATCGTATTCAGTACGGCTGTGTACGTCGAAGTATCCTCATAAAATGGGCTTTTACTGCCCATTTTTTTCTCGTCATTTCACAGCAGCGATTGCCGTACACATGTAGATAGAGATTGAGTATGAGTATGAGTATGAGTATGAGTATGAGTATGAGTATGAGTATGGGTATGAGTGAGTATGAGTATGAGTATGAGTATGAGTATGAGTATGAGTATGAGTATGGGTATGGGTATGAGTCTGAGTGTGAGTATGAGTATGGGTATGAGTCTGAGTGCGAGTATGAGTATGAGTATGAGTATGAGTATGGGTATGAGTATGAGTATGAGTATGGGTATGATTCTGAGTATGAGTATGAGTATGGGTATGAGTCTGAGTTTGAGTATGAGTATGAGTATGAGTATGAGTATGAGTATGAGTTTGGGTTTGAGTTTGAGTTTGAGTGTGAGTTTGAGTTTGAGTTTGCGTTTGAGTTTGAGTATGTGTTTGTGTTTGAGTTTGAGTTTGCGTTTGAGTTTGAGTTTGAGTTTGAGTAAGTGTTTGTGTTTGTGTTTGTGTTTGTGTTTGAGTTTGAGTTTGAGTTTGAGTTTGAGAGAGAGAGAGAGAGAGAGAGAGAGAGAGAGAGAGAGAGAGAGAGAGAGAGAGAGAGAGGAGGACAAAATAAAACTGCATTGATTTTCAAAACTGGGTGCATTTGCACTGCCTAAACGCACATATATACATGTATGCAGGTAAGACGAGGGGTTGATGAAAAGGCCCATGGATGCAGTTTTCCGAGGCGTTATCCTCGAGCGTACCTATTCCGCCCCCCACGGTGCCAGCTAATAGGATGAGTTATGATTTTACATAACACGCGCGCGGGCCCGACGATTTTTCGGAAAAATCGCCCTCCTTTTTTCACCGCGCTTCCCGCCCCGCTCCCTCGACCATTTTTCATCCGTACCCCGTTATTTACATACCGTGAACTGAATCCACATGGGTATACACGTAAATATATACATGCGTTATTTACATGGCGATACTCCCTTGCGGAGTAAACAGTCCATAACAAATAAATGTGCCGGCGCAGCGCGTTCCGCGCTCGAGCCACGCGAGAAGGGGAATGATTTTTTGCGCTTTTTTTTATCGCTCCGATTTCTCCGCGGTGAGAAAAATGTCCTTCGTTTAGATCGATCGAATGTGGCAAATTTGGAGTATTTTTGTTCGCAGCAATTGTATACTTGAATTTGTTTTTTTTTTGCTGTCCTCTTTAACACGTCATTATGGTTCCGTTTCTTTAAAAGTAATTTTTTTTAACAAAAAAAATGATTCATTTTAATTGTACCAAAATTGTTGTCGAACTTGAAGTAATCGTTATTATTAGGTCATTCAAGTAAAATAAACATTTTGATACAGTATTTATCTATTCGTTGAATAAGTGCAGTGATCGTACTTATGGAAAATCTGAAAACTTAATCCTCGATATTAAAAACAAATTCTCGTTATTGATTTGAGTTTGAAATCGTCACTTTGGAGCCACACTTTTATGACTATGCAGACTCCGAGATGTTACGCTGTTGAAATTTTCACGGCACGAAGAATGCACAGAAAATTATTTTTTCCTATTTTTAAGTTCTTATTTTCATTTATTTACAAAATCTTTTTTTCATACAGATCTACGTTTCCGATCTTCAAAAATACGCACCGTGGAAATAGTTCAAATGATTTACCTGACTAAAATCTCCTAAAATCTGCAAAAAAAAAAAAACAAAAAAGAATGTTCGTTGCATTTCAACGAGGCAAACTACGATCACATGAGATTTTGTCTACAAGCGTGACGAAAGTCAGAATATCTCGATATGCACTAATAATTGTGATGCAGCAAAAAATGTGGGATCCCATATCCTTCCCGATATATAAATATATGTACATTGGGACGTGATTTTTTTTGTCATTCACGGTCACAATATATATGCCGAGCTTGCGAACAAAACCGGAATTTTCCACACTACGTCAAATTAATTTCTTATTCAAATTTGATTTATTTTTGTGCCAAAGGATGGCCGTTTCGCTTGAAAAGACAGTTTTTAAGTGATATTGGGGAGTTTAAAGCTAATCTTTATTTGGGAGCTAATCAAGGTGGGTTTGAAAAGTATGAAAAATACAAATAAATGGAATTTGACATGCCATGGATAAGTCCGGTTTTGTTTGCCAGCTCTTCATATATATTTATATATTGGGAGGGCTAAATATATATCTAAGCAGCTTAGGTATATATTTATATATCTAAGCTGCGCTGGTACTGTAAGGGTTGAAGGTTAATTTGTAAAAATTGATAGCAGTGCTGACCAGACACCCAACCACACTCCAAAATGTATGTACGTATAGATACACGTATCTATACATGTGTGTGTATATATATATATATATATATATATAGTGGAACCTCGATAAAACGAATCTCTAGCGAAGTTCGTTATATCGAGGTTCAACTGTATCTCTATATATAAGCAAGAATTATATATATTATACGTAAGTAGTGCAGAAGAATGACGATTATGATTTTAATCAGCTGTCACTTTGTGCAGGCAGGGCTTTTTAATAAAGCCTTTCTCCGGCTTGCTCAATCGTAACTTATTTATCACAGAGCCACAATAAGCGAAAGAAAGGAACAGATCGAAAGAGAGAGAGAGAGAGAGAGAGAGAGAGAGAGAAAGAGAGGGAGCGAAATATTTTTCTATGCGTACGTCGAATCATGGAATGGGCGTGTCGTGAACGCACTTTAGACAACCCGATACTCGACATATGGGAAATATTTTATGAGCGTAGCGATTGTGTCAAATATATATGAGGCGTTCCACGCCATTTCGCTCGGCCGTGACCCTGACCATTTTTAACTTTTTTGATGTTTTAAAATAAAATCGTATGTTATGCAAGGAGTGTTTTCACAAATTTTTAAATTTTCATCGCATGTATTTCAGAAGTTACAATTTTTCGTAAAGTCTGGATTTCAGAAAGTTCTAACGCCGATATCTCTTAAATTAATCGATATATCGAAAAATGTCTATAGATCGATTTTTTTCATGTAAGTTCACACTTTCATAAAAAAAAGGAAAAAAAATTTAAATCATCGTTGTCAACATTTTTTCAGCGTGTAAAGAGAAAACTATTTTTTTTAAAGATGATAGCCATATTTTTTTTTTTCGAAATATTCTCTAAAATAATATGATGAATTATATGAATTTTAACGCTAGTCCCATTGTGGGCCCATTCTTCCTTGTATTTTTGAAAAATTAATTCAATTATTTCATGAAAATTTCGAGTGTTTCGTGTGAATCGGATTTATCGTATTTTTTAAATGTTTTTGTACCATTTCTAAGAAAAATCACCCCTACACTTGGCAAGCGAAAAATAATTCTTCAACATATTAGATCGGGCTTCTAATTGTAAAATTATCACTACAATAACTAATTATAAATGAGTACAATCATTATTACTTACGAGTATTATAAATAATAAAAATTATTAGTAATTCATACGAAACACTTGAATTTTTTTAAGAAAAAAATGGCAATCATCTTTAAAAAAAATAGTTTTCACTTTACACGTTGAAAAAATGTTAACAACGATGATTTTCATTATTTTCCTTTTTTTTTTAAGCAAGTGTGAACTAACATAAAAAAAATCGATCTATAGGCATTTTTCGATATATCGATTAATTTAAGAGATATCGGCGTTAGAACGTTTCCGAACTTTCCGAAATACAGATTTTTCGAAAAATTGTAACTTCTGAAATCCATGCGACAAAAATTAAAAAATTGGTGAAAACATGCCTTGCATAGCATACGATTTTATAAAAAAAAAAAAAAAAAAATGTTCAGGGTCACGGCCGAGCGAAATGGCGTGGAATGCCTCATATATATATTGAAAAAGGATTTGAAGCCATTCGACACACACGCGCGCGCGCACACACATAAATATATACATATATATGCAAAAAGAAATGCAGAAAATTTTTGTTTTCATAAATAACTATTCCCTATGCATACAGGGAGAAGCTATTTAAAAAAAAACAACAATTCTCCGGTTTTATTTATTCAAGCCTACGAAGTACAGGGTACGAGCGCGTCCCTTGGTCCTTCTCCGCTTAGAGATACCCGAGAACAAAAAAAAAAAGAAAAAAGGCCATCGTATGCAATCGCACGCAAGACCGTCGCGTCGCCCGCGGCAAAACGAATCGTTCGCTCTTACGTACGCATAGGGCCTAACATCGTTCGAAAGTGTATAGACACGCGGCATCGACTCCTCATTATATTCGATATAATATTGTATCCTCGTTCACCAATTATGCGTCGAGAAACGCATGGTGCGGTTAACCGCCACGTTTGCGTATTCGTGTGTGTGTGCATGCGTGTGTATCCGCGTGCACATATACATACACACCGAACGCATTTCCATGCCCGGCTATTTTGATTTTGTAATAACGTAATTTATGCGCGTAGAATGTCGGCTTAACAAACAACGAGTGAGCGGTGAACATGACACAATATAATAAATAGTTATATATATATATATATAACTATATCTTTATTAACTATCTTTAATATCTTAAATATCTTTTATTAATATTTATTATTTAATGTTAAGTGTATGTGAAAAGAAAATCTAATGAGCGATTAAGGGCGGACAAGGAGCAAGAAGGGCATGCGTGTGAGTGTAGGTGTAAGAAAAAATTTGTGAAAGAAAGAGAGGAGATTATGTATAAAGCCCGCAAGGGTATGCATAGAAAATAAAGAAGCTACTACTATAAAAAAAAAAAAAATTATTATTTATTTATTAATATTTATAATATTTATTAATAATTTATTCATTAAATTATTAAATAATAAATTAAATTATTTTTATACTTAATTAAATTATTAAAAAATAAATTAAATAATTTATTTAATAAATTTAATAAATAATTTAATAATTTAATAAATTATTAAATAATTAAATAATTAATTAATTTATAATATTTATAATATTTATTAATATTTAGTTAATATATTATTAACTATCTTTAATATCTTAGATATCTTTTATAACTATATAGTTATATATATATACATATAGAAAGAAAAAGGTGCTTGAAACGAGATCAACGACCTATGACATAAGGTCATTCAAGGTCATAGAAAGTACAGAAGGGCGATAATACTTACAGTTTCGGTAGATCACAACAACGTTTCAGTAATCTTTATGATAATTACCATTTACTAATACTCATAGCCTTGATCAGTCACACAAATCTGGCTGATTCGGCAAAAAAAAAATGCATTGCATTGCAAAGATGCAAACATCGACAGAATCGTGACTTTAAAGAGCTGCTAATATTATGGGCCCTCGGGCAATATACACGCGAGTCAATCGGCCGAAAACGCAAACGAGCGTATAGCGCACACGTTCTTGCAGCGCAGAGCACAAAACGACGGGAAATGTACAGGCCGCAGCCCCATTGTGCGGAAGGCCGCGTACGCGTTACGCAATAGGCGTGGGACCGGCGTTACCGTAATACGTATTACACGATCTCGTTATGTAGGTGAGTAGTAGGAAACGACGTGTACTTTGCCCCCCTTCGTAGGAAACAAGCCCCGTGTGCGAGTGCGCGCGCACGGTATTTCCGCGTTCGGAGAAAACGAAAAAGCGAAAGTTTGAATTTAACGTTGGGGGGAAAACGGAGCGTAAATTAATGTATATGTGATATATACATATATATATATATATATATATATATATATATATATATATATATATATATATATATATATATACATACGATTTACACAGGGTGGACCATTTAACGTGACCACCCAAAATATCTCCGTTGCCTTTAGAGTGACGAAAATGAACTCAAACAAACCCAAACAATCCCAACAAACCCAAACCAACCATGGTGCTGAAGTTTGCATCGTTGGAACGCAACGAAAGTTCCGTTTTACATTTTATTTTCCACATTTTTATTATTATAGGCGATCTTTTTTTGATAGATTTTTATGTAGATCGAAAAATAAATATCTTAAAAAATGGTTGATGGATTTTTGTAGGCGAAATCTGCCGAAATAAATTAAATTCGTTGCAGTCCAACGATGCAAACTTCAGCATCGTAACCAACCGAACATATTTTTGTGAAAAATCATTTCAAGGTCATGGTATCATAGGTCGTTGGATTAGTTTGCATATCAGCTACAACGTTTTACTAAAAAGAAAACATGTTACCAATTTAAAAAATCATTGACCACCTTGAGAACGCAAAAACCATGATCTTGACAAAAATGAATTTTTCCCCACAATTATTATTATTATTATAAGAGTCATAATAACAAAAATAACAAGAAAAACAAGAGCAACAATAGCAGTAACGATACTAACATTAAAAAGAACAAAAACAATAATAATAATGATGATAATAACAAAAATGAAAACAAACCATGATCATAACAATACGAACAACAGTGACAACAACAGTAACAACAACAACAAAAAAAATAATAATCACAACAATAACAACAGCAACGACAGTTATAAGGATAATAGCAACAGCACAACAAGAAGTCTAAAAGTAATAAGAACAACAACAATAATCAGAAAGATAAAAACAATAACAACAGCAGCGAACATAATAACTATAGTAACAATAGCAGCAACAGCAACAATAACAATAACGATACTAACATTAAAAAGAACAAAAACAACAATAATAATGATGATAATAACAAAAATGAAAACAAACCATGATCGTAACAATACGAACAACAGTAACAACACCAACAATAATAATAATCACAACAATAACAACAGCAACAACAGTTATAAGGATAATAGCAACAGCACAACAACAAATCTGAAAGTAATAAGAACAACAACCATTATCAGAAAGATAAAAACAATAACAACAGCAGCGAACATAATAATTATAGTAACAAATGGAGCAACAACAACCACAACCACAACAACAACAGCAACAATAACAATAACGATACTAACATTAAGAAGAACAACAACAATAATAATGATGATAACATCAAAAATGATAACAAACCATGCTCGTAACAATACGAACAACAGTAACAACAACAATAATAATAATAATCACAACAATAACAGCAACAACAGTTATAAGGATAATAGCAAGATAATGATGAGAACAACAACAATAATCAGGAAGATAATAACAATAATAACAGCAGCAAACATAATAATTATAGTAACAACAACAACAACAACAACAACAACAACAACAGCAACAATAACAATAACGATAATAACATTAAAACGAACAACAACAACAACAATAATGATGATAATAATAACAAAAATGAAAATAAACCATGATCATAACAATACGAACAACAGTAACAACAACAACAAAAACAATAATAATAATCACAACAATAACAACAGCAACAACAGTTATAAGAATAATAGCAACAGCACAACAACAAATATAAAAGTAATAAGAACAACAACAATAATTAGGAAGATAATAACAATAACAACAGCAGCAAACATAATAAGTATAGCAACAACAACAACAACAACAATCATAATAAAAATAGCAACAACATTAATAATAATAATAAAGCTGATTAAAAAAAATTTGAAGCGTCGAAAGTAGACAGCGCAATGGGAAAATTGAAAAAATGAAAATGTTCCTCAACCCAGCGTGGCTAGATAAGCAACGCCCCGAGTGTGACGTAAACGGCGAATTCGCGTTCAAGGAAACGCAGTGACGAGCGTTAGATTTGCCGCGAGGGACAAGGAAGAGGCCCGAGAAATGCATAACAGTGGAACGGCAACGGACTCTCCGCGTATGCATGCATGTGGACTTCGCAAAAGGACGATATCTATAGTAATGATGTGTGTGCGTTTAGGCGCGAGTACGTAGCGCAAAAATAGCGGGGGAGGCGTCCGAGGTCACGTTGCGAGCGCGATAGGCCGCCAAACACGTGCAATTTCTTATCGCACACGGTCTGTGCGTGTCGTGTGTGCTATGATTACCGGAGTCACGCACACTCACGTTCGAGAGCGCCAATCTCTTCGGATCGTGCCCGTATATATATATATATATATATATATATATGAATCTTATTGCGACTAAATGTAATATAAACGAGTATACATGTGTAGATGGATTTTTATACGAACCTCATGTACGAAGGATGTGCTTTACAATGGCAGATTCGTGTATTATTCTTATGAATTATTATTATTGCTGTTGCTATCTCTGTTACCGTTGTTATTATTATTATGTTATTGTTACTATTATTTTTTTTTATGCCAATATAGTTATCTCTTTGGTTGAATATTTAAAGAATTTAAAGAAATTGAAGTCCAAAAGAAAAAAGTTTCAAACAAAACTTATCTATTTTCTTCCGGAAAGAATAATTCTGAAATAAAAGATATTACCTTCCATTAAATAAACTAAACTTGACCTTGAAATAACCTTGAAAATTATTTATGAATAAAAAATGCCCAGCACCATTATTTTCCTTCCTCAAAACAATGAAACTTTTGTTCGAAACATTTTCTCCTAAAATGCCCACTTTTCGGGATATTTCGTTCCGAACGCTTGCAACGAAAGTTTGCGAGGTCGATTTCTCCGATTTTCACGAAATTTGGCATGCTTGTAGAATGGGTGAAAATAGGCGACACGTATTTTTTTATATCTACGAAATCCGACTTTTAAGGGGTGAAACGCACCCTCGAAAATAGGGGTGTTTTAGTTTTTCGTCGATAACGTTTTCGTTCTCATCTCCAATGTATAGTACACGGAAAAAAAAAATATTTTTGCAATCTTAAGTTTTTTCATATCTCCTACCGTTAAGACGTTATCGACGAAAAACGAAAAACACCCCAGTTTTCGAGGGTGCGTTTGAACCCTTAAAAATCGCGTTCGGCGGATCCGAAAAAAAATACGTGTCGCCTATTTTTACCTAATCCAGAAGCATGCCAAATTTCATCGAAATCGGAGAGATCGACCTTGCAACTATTCCTTGTTAGATAAACACCCTGTATAGTTCGATTGCTCGCAAGTTTTCCCCGCCCTGAGCACAACTCCGTTGCGAAAGGAAATGCTTAGCAATATGTTCGCTACCGGGCGTAAGTGCGGACGGTTTTCCATTTGCTCATTTTCCTATTCGGCCAATAATTATTTTGTGGTATAAAAAAAAAAAACGCGAATGCGATCTCCAGCCTTCCATGGGCGTTAATTGAAAGCCAGCTGTGCCTCGCGAGGACGATCACCACAGAGACGACGGGGGGTCAGTCTGTACGCGTGTACCGGAAGTTCCTTTTGAAACCGGAAGACGACGTTTCGTGACGGATCGGGTGGCATGGCTAATTTGAGCGAGAGGGTTTGGATATATATGTATAATGAAATTAACCGTAATAATTATATATATATATATATATATATATATATATATATATATATATATATATATATATATATATATATATACACATACATACATACATACATACATACATACATATATATATATATATATATATGTTTCTGATATTTTGTCTCTTCGAAAACTCCGTCACCCTGTCATTAGGTGCATTCTGATAAGTGCAGCTAATGGACGCAGCGACTTTGCCATCATTATAAATTTCGCCCTCGAGCCACTCGACTTATCTTTCATCTTATTTTATTTTTTCCCCTTCGGCCCAGAAACCGTGAAATCCCGTGCGAAAAATTATCGAAAAAGGGTCCCGAAAAAATTCAAACCTTTTGAGGGTTTAAAAAAATACATTTTAAAAATTATCCAACAAAGAGTGAACTCGGTTGTTCGAACGGTGGTACACACGCTGAGGTTATCGTAAGTCTGGTTTTTTCTTATCGCGGTGAACTTCAATTCGAAATTGTACCTTTCAAAACCGAAATGGCGGATGAAAACGAGAAAATCAAATATTCATTGAAATAATAAATAAAAATAAAAATGGACATGGAATATATATTTTATTTGTTTAAATTTTAACGCGCCATTTTGAATTTATGAAATATGAGGCTAAGTTGAGAATAGAAGACTTTTGAGAAGAATGCAAATTGCATTATTACTATTGCAGGAGAAAATGGCAAAACGGGCGGGGGCGGGAGGGGGGCGTTGAACGACAACGTGGTCTGACACGAGGAAATTGAATGGCGACCTGCGGTTATCACGCTTGGCGCCTATATCTATATTTATATTCTCAGATCCAAGTATAATTAAATTATCCTCATCGGGGTATAAATTATTAGCGCGTGATAAGCGACGAGAAATTTTCGTACGTTTCGCCCGAGCGAGACCGAGAAGTTTATGGACATTGATTGCAAATTCCACACTACATATATCTATAATACTCGCAATGGTCATGGACCGAAAATCTAATTAGACTGTCTCGGAGCCACGTTAAAGATGGAACGCATAGGTACATTCCCAGTCAAAAGTTCGACTCGATTGAAATTCTCGTGCTTTGCGAATCGACAAAAATTTCAAGAAATTCAGACGGGTTGGAGTTTGTCACGAATGATAGTTTTGAATAATAATAATAATAATAATAATAATAATAATAATAATAATAACAATAATAATGGCGAGAAGTTGGCAACCGATTGCTCAGCAAATAATTGTTTAACGGGTTGAGTATAAAAAGTGTTCTTCGCAAGCACTGACTGCTTTTATTTGTCAGAAAAGTAGAGATTTTTTGCAAATTTGGTCAATTAAAAAAAAATTCGATTCCGAATTTTTAATATTTTTTTTGTCGAATTTATTGAACGAATACGAATACAAATTTTGAAAAAAATCGAAAACGTATTTTAAAAAGTCGAAAAAATTCTGAAAAATGTCATAAGGATTTCGCAAAATCAACTATTCTAATTTGTACGAAGGTTTTTTTCTCGGTTATTGCTTCCACAACTGTTTATTTACACAATTTGTGGATAACTTTTTGGCAGTATTGATGCTCGGAGTAAATTATCAGAACATTCTGAATGTGTTCGAATTTTTCTATATTTTTGTCGAATCGCCAAGGGTTGAATATCTGATGTTAAACTTTTGGTTGGGAATGTCCATGTGATACGTCCTTATTATGGACGCGCGGTTCTCTAGGACGTGTGTGTATATACATATATATATATATATATATATATATATATATATATACGTACTGAAAATCGATCGCGAGCCCTTAGCGACAGAATCGTATTTTTAGTGCAATTCATGTCCTGCAATTGGCCTTAAAAGATGTAAAAAAACTTCCGAGAAAGATACTACTCGCGAGAAATACAATATTTAAAAAGATAGGTTAAAAGTAGGAAAAACAAAATACGGACGAGAGAAAAAATCTCCGTTCGTGCAAATATAACGGGATTTCGCGTATATACAGGGTGTCTCGATTTTAATGAAATGGTACAATATCATTAAATTGATCTTGTTGCAAAAATAGGGAAGATAAGGTTAAAAATAGACGTTTCCATTTTTCAAATATGGAATTGACCTCAAACTCAGTTGGATGCTCAAAAAAATGAGATACCCGAAATATGGATTACGACAAACCCTTCAAATTCTGTCTCAGACTTTTTCCGGCCAATTCAATATTTATGGGAGTAATAGAAAATCTAAATTTCCATGAAACACCCGGTATATGATATCGGATAGACGGTAGAATTGAATGAAGGATCGATGAACCTACCGACGAGCATACACGTGTGTACGTAAGAATCGGGAGCTCGCCAAGTACCGTGTTTGACGAATCTATTCGCGAATGATGCAAATCTACAGGGTGTCCCCAGAGTGACGGTCAATAATTTAAAGGTAGATGCGAGACGATATTCTGAGTGGAAAAGTCCTCACACGTTTTTGGATCAGATGAATCCCTGTTGCGTTTTTAATAATCAAAATTCCACCAATGATGCGGGTGCCCCACCCATCGAGCGCGCCCCCGATTGGTCAAACTCCAGTCGTTAATAACTCACCAGGGTTTTGTCTGATCCAAAAACGTCTCAGAAGTTTTCGACTCAGAATTCCGTCCTGCATCTACCGTCGCTTTATTGAGTATAATTTCACGGACACCTTGTACATGCATATCTGATCTTTCTATTTGCGTTGCACGCGGCACGACGTGAAAACACTTCGTCGATATATATTAGCAAAATGCGAGTGTAAAAGTAGGACATTCGGGCCATTGTGAAGCCATAACTCGTTCAGCACGACGATTCTAACACGCCATATATAAACACATAATAATCGCAGCTTTGCTCTCTTATGCGCGCTCAATTTCTAAAGTACATCCTTCCAAGCTTTCTCCGAGTCTTTGCCGTCTTTTTATACTTTTCGCTCGTTCTCCATATCCATTTTTTAATTTATTTATTGGTATTCCTTTATGGAACCGCACACCGACGGCCACCATCTGCGCGAGCGTTTCCGCGAAACGATTTCAGAAATTATAACGCGCGCAGTTTGTGCACAAGAACACGGATGTATATATGAGCGGAGGAGATCAACGGTATACGCGAAGTCGTAAAGCTTTCAGTTGCTTCAGAGTGCTGGACGCGAAAAAAAGGACTCGTGTACAGCTCTAGTGGTCCGGGAGGAAATCGCGGTTTGGTGAACGGAACACCGGGAACAAACTCTGGGCAAACACGTCACTTGATACGAGGCTGACGTTTACACTGCAATGCAATGAAAATGAACCGCTTTAAATTCCTCAAATTTCGATTGGCATGTTAGCCACGAAAAACCCCCAATGATTTTTTTAATTGCTTATTTAGAAAAGAGTGATCCACATCTGCAAAAAAAAGTTTCGTAGAATGGTGGAAATGAGAAAATAGGAATATGAAGAATTTTCTTTGCATTTCAGAAATGTGAAGTTCAACACCGCATTCACTTGATTCGAGCACATGTGTTACTTGCTCTGATGCAGATTGCAAATTGTTGGTGTAGTTAGTTAAAGTTGACAGGGCATTATTTTCAAAGCACTATTTTTGAAGTCGCTGGACATGATTTCTTTTAACTTAATTTAAATAAATTTAAATTAAATAAATAATTTTTTTTATCCTTCGTTTCATCATAGCTATACTTACCTACTGACAGAAAAAATCTGGTTTTTTGAATTTCAGATAAAGCTATCATGAGTTATCCTGACCACCACGAGGACACTTTTTTAAGGGGTCTCCGGAAACCAGGTCCCACCGGCTGAGCTGCCCAAATTTTTGGATGAAATTTTTCAAAACTATTGTTGAGATGCTGCTCTTTATGGGCTTAACGTTTTAAATAAAATCATTTATATATTATATATTTTTTAATAGAAAAAAATGAATTTTTTGGCTTCGAAATCCACGTAACTCCTTAACGAAGATTCACCGAAGAAATTCCGTTTGACGTGATGGTCCTGGGGTTCGCCCCCATTTTTCGCGTATCCCGGATTCACGTCGAGCATTGCGCAACTTTTGTTGCACACTTTGTTCAAGCGAATAGGGAACTTCGTTCGCGTCAATTAAAATTTAATTAGCCTCCAGATAGGCCAATTTTCTGCCAGACTCAATCACAACTAGCTAAAAGCTTCGGTGCAACCAAACATCCTATTTCATTTTTAAAAAAACAATTGAAAAGTTAATACGCTGAGACTCATCGTCGACTATAAGTTTCCATCAAGCGCATACTTTTTCTCTCGACGTACGAGAGCCGCGACGAAAGTCGCGCCAAGTACTTTCCTTCTTAAGGTAGAACGAGCGCGCTCTTGATTTCTATAGATTTTGTTCAAATTTCAACCAGCCATTGCTCATATCATTATGCATGTTTGATTGAAATTCCAAAACAGTCGACCATTTAGATTGGGAGATAATAGGCTTTTAAATTGCAACATTTTTTCTTTTTGGCTTCGGCCATTGATGTCAGAGCTTTTATTTCACCGTCCACGACTTTTTTTTTCCGCCACTTCCCTTTTAAGGGGTTACCCCCACTTGCGATTTTGAAAAAATCGATTTTTTTTATTGCATTTTTTTGAAGTATAAGTATCTGAGAATATGTCCTGAAAATTTCAAGTCGATCCGAACAAAATTGACTGAGATACGAGCGTTGAAAGAGAAGAATCCGTGAATTGAAGAACTGAAATTGAAACTTTAAACGCGTTTTTCTCAAAATGGCATTTCTGAAGTCGGTGACCAAGATTACTCGAACACTAATGAACCGATCTTCTTGAAATTTTGCAGGCTCATTTAATACATAAAAATGTAGTCTTTGATCGTTCGATTTTTTTTTTCGAAAAAAAATGGCCGTTTTATAGCCAAAAAACGGCCGTTTTTTTTCGTTAAAATCGAACCATTAACTTTGACTGTCCGCCATTTTGTGAAAAATGAATATTTTTTAAAATCCTTCGATTAAAGACTAGTTTATACTTATATTTGACTAAATCCATCCGCATTTTTGTTTTCAGATGATCCACTTCGCCGCAATGTTGGTCACCGCAAACCGTGTATATAAACACATTATTTCATTGACGGCCATTTGCCACTAAACAATGTAATATTTTTCAATAAAAAAATTACTGAAAGTTCTTCAAGATGTGTTCTTTAAGGTGGTATATTGATCGATTAAAAAAGTTTTGTAGTTTTCTTTAAAAAAATTCATGAAAAAGGCCTTTTTTGCGCTACAAGTGGGGGTAACGCCTTAATTGTGTTTTATTAAACACGAGGATCCTGTCGAGGCAGAAACAGGGTGCACTTTTCGCGGTGCACCCAATTTATCCGCGGGCTCTCGACGAGATCGGGCCGCGATTGTACTCCGCAAAGCTCGCGCGATTATCGCGATAACCGCGCGTATAATAACTGGAGCGTGGCGCAATGCGGGGCACGCGATGAGTACGTACGCGCTTCTCCCCGCGAATACATCGTCGTTATATACAAGGTGTACCATTGAAGTTAACACAACGGAATATCTCGAGAGACAGATGTATTTTAGGAAAAATAATTTCCCAACAAAAGTACCACTGTCGTGAGAAATCAAATTAAACCGGCGTTGGGTGTTTTTTATTTGGCGATTATTTTCAAGGTTAACCCAAGGTCATTTTTAGTGACTCAAATAGGAAGCAATATTTTTTTATTCCAGTTTAATTTTTGGCGTAATAAAATAGGTAAAATTTGCCTGAATCTTTTTTGGGTAAGGTCCATTTTTTAAAGATATTTTAAATATTTCGTTTAGGATTGTAAGTATTATTGTTATTTACTGTTATTATTGTTGTTTTCGTTGCTTTTATCTAAATTAATATCGATATTATTATTATTATTATTATTATTATTATTATTAGTATTATTCACTTTGGTAAATATTCGAAAGCGGGGCTCCCGTTTCAAGGGGTATTTTCTTTGAGGGTTCGAACAAACGCGAACAAATCCCAACAAGAATTAGCCTGATTCTAGTAGGCGCCCCACTTCCGAATATTTACCTTCATTTTATTTATTTATTTCATTATCACTTCTATTATCATTATTATTCATTACTATTGTTGTTATGATTGCTTTCGTTATTATAATCCTAATTTTTCAACATTTTCTACTGGTTGATTGTCAATTAAAATAATTACTCAAAATATCTCGCAAAATTGAAATAGAACTGAAAAAAGTTTTGGACAAAGCTTACCCATTTCATGACGCAAAAAATGATTCCGTAATGAAAAAAATAGCGGTTCCCTTTAAAAGAAAAAACTAAAGTTGACGTTGAAATAACTTTCAAGATTTTCACCATGTGAAAAACACCACGGCCATCTTTTTTATTCCCTAAAACAATGAAACTTTTGTTCGAAGGATTTTTCCCTAAAAGACGTTCCTCTCGAGGTATTTCGTCGTGTCGTTTTAAGGATGTTGAGTCCCAAATCGCAAATGATGATAAAATTCTGAAAATTTGGTATGTTTTTGCATGAAGTATTTCAGAGGTCGTGTAAAAATTTCACGACAATTAGGAAGCTCGTTATTGAACAATTAACATTCACAAATTAAATGTTGTTTTATGGAAACTGATGTAATTTTGCAATAAGTTTTTTTTTTGACCTCTCAATTTTATAATATCCACAATATACTGAAAGCAACGGAAACAAA
Organism: Ophion costatus; assembly: GCA_951751655.1. NCBI lineage: Eukaryota > Metazoa > Arthropoda > Insecta > Hymenoptera > Ichneumonidae > Ophion > Ophion costatus. The sequence goes on along the minus strand of OX632365.1, from coordinate 2,220,608 downwards.
ACGAAGTTTATTGATAAATCTTTTTTTATTTCTTCTAAAAATTGTTCTTAACAAAATGTTAATTTTTTAATAACGAGCTTCCTAATCGTCGTGAAATTTTAACACGACCTCTTAAATACTTCATACAAAAACATACCAAATTTTCCGAATTTTCTTATCATTTTTTATTTCAACCCTTAAGGAGGTTGAAGCAATGATGATAGAATTCGGAAAATTTGGTATGTTTTTACACGAAGTATTCAGGAGGTCGTGTAAAAATTTCATGACGATTAAGAAGCTATTTATTGAACAATTAACATTAACATGTTTCATAGGGACCCAACATCCTTAAACCTGTACACCCTGTACGCACTAAACGAAAGTGCGAGCGTGAAAAAGGCGCGTAAGAAATAACGCGTCGCGAATGATTTCCCTAGGTACGAGAAAAGGCAAAAACTGATATTGTTATTCCCCGCGTGAGCATTGGAAACGCGCGCGCAGGTGGGCGACGGTGCGCACGTCGGAGACTCAATGCAGCTGCAAAGTGCAGTCACGTGCGCCTGCCAAGTGCGGCAGCGCGGCGCGTGGTCCGCGCCCTCAAACCCGCGCACCATTTTTTCCTCACCTCGTGCATTCGTTTCTATTTTTTCACTCACTTCTCCCATCTTTTCTCTTTATCGATTCGACCGCATCGCGCCCGGCCCGCGAGGTCATCGGAATAAAGTTGCCACGGAGTGCACGTTGGAAAATTATCATTTTATCGCAAGGTGCTCCTCGTACTCCGTTGCCGGGACAGAAAATAGCCAACGAAACAATTACGATCGAGTCATTCTTTTTCCGCACGAACGCTCGAGTACTGATGATTTTATGCCTCGATTTCTAGCCCTGATAAGAGGTCTATAGATTTTCTTCAATTTTCAATCACACATTGTTCATATCATTACGCATGTTTGAGTGAAATTTTAGAACAGACGACTTTTTAGATTGGGAGATAATGGCTTTTGAAATTGCAACTTTTAACAAATGTAATAGTAAAACATACCCAAATGTCAAAAATAATTAAGAAAACATTCATTTAAAAAAAACCTCATCAAAATAAGAATTTTTCCTCGCCTAAAGGTATCTCCCCCCCCCCCCCTTAACGCGAAACACGAGAAAACAATTGAACATAAGTGTGAAAATTGAAAGGAAGAAGAAAAAAGAAGTAATAACGTGGAAAAAAAAATCGTTTGACGATAGCGAATATATAATGGACTGTTTTACGGTGGCCAGAAAATTAAAAATAATGTAAACAAAGGGAAAGCAAAGAAGGGAGAAAGATCTAAATATATATATATATATATATATTTAGATGTTGATAGATGTTCCTTTTGGACGTCACTTTTCAGGCTACCCTGTATATATATATATATATGCCTCGTATCAATAATCGAATTCCTATTCGAATCACTCCCATGTATGTTCTAAGATTTTCATTACTTTTCGAGAAAAAAAAAACAATTTTATTTCGAGCATAGTTCTTTATTTTTCTGTAGCATAGGTTTTTATTTTTTTCTCTTTTGTGTGCATACGTTCCTCTTCAAACTTTTTAGAAGCAATTGGGAGTCATTTAGTCTAGTGTATGTCTTGTGCTACCTGAACTTTAGTGACTGAACCTTGCAAACCTTCTTTTTCAAACTTTTGATCAAAATCTAAGGCATTTACTAAAATTTTATTTTTATAAAAATTATAAAATTTAATTTTAGTTAGTGTTCGGCCGGATGGTATTGAACTTCGCATCTTTGGAGTGCAACGAACTTTTTTTCTTCGTGCTGCACAATTTTTTATGTGCATTCGGGCCTCAAAAATAATCGAAACATTTTGTATGTTTCTTCTTAGGGATGCGCAGCCTGAACCTGCAAAAGCAAAGTGTCGATAGTAACAAAAATAAAAAAATTAAAAATGATTTTCGTTGCATTCCAACGATGCAAACGTCATCGCCATTCGGTTGGTCGTTTATTGCTTAACAGTGCTTATAACCACGATAACACAAGTTAAATAATCGCAAGGAAACTACATACATGGAAGGGAAAAATTAAAAAATGCTTGTTGTCGAAAAGTAAAAAATATCGTAGAACATACATGGGGATGATTTGGATAGGTGTTCATACGAAGTGTCGAGATTTTCCTTTTCAGGCCTTTCTAGATTTCCTTTTTGGGCCACCCTGTATATATTCATACATACCCACCCCCTCCCCCCCCCCCCCCCATAAGATTGACCTCTCTCTCTCATGATCACCGTTTGGTGGTGATGAAAAAAAGGAGAATAAATGAACCAAGCGATGAGGCCGTGAACGGTCGATGAACTATATCTATACACACATATATACGTACGACATAATCCCATTTATCTCAGCGTTCACCCCCATTTATAACGCATCTGTCTTCATATAATTCTCCTCTATATACGTATACATATATATATATATATATGTATATAAATGAATGTCTAATTAGAACAGACACTAACGGTTCGAAGTTGTACATAGACATATATATATATATATATATCCAGTGATAATTTTGGTGGTCATTCGAAGCAGTCACAAGAATCTTTAATTTTTTGCCCCTCAAACTTTTCAATTTCTGCCGACAATATTCAATCAATTTTTCGAATTATCATCCTTAACCCTTAAAAAAATGTCTTCAATCGTACTTTTACCTCCCTCTGCATCTAGTATTACGTTGAAGTTTACATCGTTGAAATGCAACGATATTTTTTGCCATTGTACATTTCATTGTTTTTATCATTACTCGAATCAATTTTTGTCGCATTCCAACGATACAAACTTCAAAGTCATCATCAAGTATGCACTCTAGTGATACAGACTTTTTTTTTCTCCAAAAACTGCACTACTACACGTAAAGTTGAATAACGTTGCGGAAAAGAAAATCAGATATTTTATCGTGTCTAAATTGCACGTAAATCTCTCTGCCCTTTTGAGGTCCTCGGAGAAGAAATCCATACCGCCTTTTCGAAAAAAGCCACGTTTTTGTGAAAGGAAAAAATGCGAAAAGAGACAACTGTGCTCGTGGTCACCCGATGTGAGAAAAAATATTGGAGGATGAGAAAAGCGCAAAGAAGCTTGTTTTTTTTGGTAATTCTTTGGATAAGTGACCGTTCCGAAAAAAGAGGCTGAAATTATTTTTTTGCTATTTTCTCATTTATTGGGTTATAAATGATGATCTTCAGTTAGGCGAAGCTGAAATTCCTTTTTCCGGCTCTTAGGTGTATATCTGCCCTTAAGAAATGAATTTTCAGTGAAAAATTTCGTTATAACTGCTCATAAACTGTTCATAAAATGAAAAGTTTTCGATTAATCAGAAATTCCGTACGCACTTCACTGCGAAATGCAATTAGAACTATAACTATCAAACTTGAAGTAAATCGAGTGAAAATTGTTGAAGTTATTTGTCACGCCAATCGGAAAAAAGCTGTTTCGAAAAGTTTCGAGTAGTCGGCCATTTTGTACATCGAAAAAAAAAAATCTATATATATTGTCTAACAGCTTGATGTTCATACCAAATAGATGTGTAATTAATTTTATGAGTGAATCACGTTTTCATAGGAAAAAAAAATTGTTAAATTAGCACATGATTTTGTACCCGTTACTGTAGCCTAAGGTCTTAAATAAATTGACAAAAATGACCCTTGATTTTGCCCTCACAAAGGTATATTCCCCCTTAAGCACAACTCCACTACGAATCCGGCGACTTTTGCTCCTTCCATTGAGTAGGAAATAATTTCAACGCGAATCGCGAAATTTTCGAGTAAACATATTGCGTATTGCAAAAGAGGGAAACTCGCGGAATCGACAAAACCGCACGGAGATAAGAGGCAGTCGGGACTTTCACTGCTTAACGAGTGCGGTCAAGAAGTCGGCGATTAGGCACGTAATAGAAAAAAAAATACTTGCGGTCATAGATATATATATATATAAATATTATATATATATATATTTATTTATATTTACATATATTTATTTATTTATATTTATATATATTTATTTATTTATATTATATATATATAATTATATATTTTATATATAACCCAAACAAACCCAAACAAGTATTTGTGGATTGTTTTCAGCGATGATAGAAAAAGCCGCGAGGTGCGGAGCTCAGGGGATCAACTTTTTGATTGACTCTTTAATGAGCTACGATGTCCGGTCGTACCAAAGCTTTTAGGTGGTCGTGTTTGAGTCTCGGAAAATTGGCGTGTCTGGAGGCTAATTGAATTTCAATCGAGTCGAATTGGTTGGCTTATTCGCTTGAACAAAGTGCAACGAAAGTTGCACAACGCTCGGCGTGATTCCGAGGCCAACTCTAGGAACATCACATTGGATGGAATGTTATTGGTGAATCTACGTTGAATTGGTGTTTGTTTGGGTCAGCTGTGAATCTTGGGGTGTCAGAGCGAAAATTCATCCGAGTTTGGGACCAATGGGCGTTCGTTTGATTTTCAATTGAATGGCGATCTTTGTGCGGAGTAAATATTTCTTTTTTATAGGAACGATTTGTCCACCGCATGAGACTTAGGATATGTTTTGATGGGGTTCAAGTTTGCATCGTTGGAACGCAACGAAAAATCAATATTCCTGAATTTCTTTAATTTCTTCGGGCAGATTTTACCTGGCAAAAATCTCTTGACTACTTTTAAGACAATTAATTAGCGATCTACGATATAAACATATTGAAAAATATACACCTATTCGTGTGATTCTATACGCAATTATAGTGATTCTATAATAATAAAAATAAGGAAAGTAAGATGTGAAAAGGAACTTTCGTTGCGTTCCAACGATGCAAACTTCAGCACCATTATGTTTTATTATTACTTTCGGCTGTTACGTGTCTTTTTATTGATCTTTCGTTGTTTTATCGTTACACATCTGTAAGTAATAAAAATCCTTATATAACTTACTCACTAATATTGGGCTGTTTGGTTGGTCGCGTCGTCTTGTGACGCGTCTTACCAAATTGCTTTCATTATAAGAAAATATATTTATTTTTGATTAATAGTTTGTTTTTTGGTGATTTTTAGTCATTACTCTCTTTTTCGTTGTGCGTTTGATGCTATATGATAAAAAAATAATTTATAAAATAACCATCGCTTATCTTTAAAAATGGCGCAAGTATAGCTGAAAAACTAATCGACCGATTCCGATGAAATTTGGTATAAATCTTTCTAGCCTTATCGCCTAAAACACGACCTTAAATGCTTGCGGGAAAAAATATTTGTTTATTGAAAAAAGTTGCCATGTTTGGTAAAAATCGATGTTTTTGTTTCGAAGCGTCGCATTTCATCGATTTTCAACATTTCCAACTTTTTCTCAATTCATATTCCGCGTACAAGTGTCAATGAAAGGAAAATCTTTGTTTTACTAACAGTTTTGCTACCAGTGAACGATCTTATAAAAAAATACCCTGCCACAGCCAAAAGTGCCATAGCAATAAAACACCCCCTATGTCTCCAAAATGGCAAAAAAATCCTTCGTTTCGAGAAAAAAAATCACGAAAATCAGCATTTTTTTTCCTCGCCTTAAAGGTGTCTCTTCCCTCACAATGAAATTTTCATCGACTCGAACAAACTTTCCCGTTCGTTTCAACGAGTTGCGTCAAAAGATGGGCAACTTTGGGGCCTTTTTTTCGTTAAATAATATTCGTTTTGTGCACATAGAGCAAGTTTTTCTCCACCCTGGTCAATGTATGTACAAGGAATATCGCAGGGTGCTCGTCGTTTTGCGCGACTATTTCGAGGGAAAGCGTCCAAGAACGTGACGCAGCACCGGGCTGATTCAGGGGCCAGTGCTCCCGAGAAAATGAGTCCACAAAGGGCGACGCTGTAATTACCAAGTTGGCGAAGGGAAAGAGAAGGCAGAGTTGGTAGTTGGCCTCATGAAAGTTACGAACAGACCTTTATATATATATATATATACACACACACACACACACACACACACACACATATATATATATATATATATATATAAATCTTCCTCTCTCTCATTCTCTCCATGGAGTCACATAGACCCCATCAGCCCATGGCTGATTCATTGGACATTGCTGGCTCGATGCAATCCACACTCCGCACTCTATATGTACCTCGTACTATACACAGCAACGATGCTGAGTTATATCGCGTGTATGCAGCAGCAGGGAGAGTGCGTGGGCCCAAGCGATTCGTTATTTTCTCAACCTTTCTTACGGTGTGTCGTGCAATATTAGAATCGTGACACACCATGGGGGGGGGGGGGGTAACCCTTGATTGCCTCAAGGCAATCTGATCCGACGTAAACTCAACGTGGCCACACGCGCGACGTTCGTGTCGTCCCTCAATCACATTACTTGACCAATTCCATTCAATTATCTTAGACCGATGAAAGACCCAACGCGCCTAATCTCCGGAATAATTCACTTATAAAAATGATTTATTGAAATCTACCAAATGCATTTATTCCGTTCTTTTTTATTTGATTTGACAGAAGTTTATTCCGTTCTTTTTTATTTGATTTGACAGAAATTTATTCCGTTCTTTTTTATTTGATTTGACAGAAAGTTTCACAACGTCAATGTTTTTTTTTATACATTTTATGAATTTTATACATTTTACACATTATTCGAGACATTTGTCTCAAATATGTTTTTATATTTAAATCAAGATATATTTAAAAATATATTTATAATAATATATTTAGTTTAAAATGCTTTTATATTTAAATCAAGATATATTTAAGATATAATTAAAGCTACTGTGAGAATAAATAAAAAAATCGGGGTTTTTAATTGTTTCGGTACATACTTTGAAATCTTAATATTGATTTCCCGAATGTCCAAGATATAGTGAAGAAATCGCAGTTTGAAGGTCAAGTTATACTTATAACGATATAACTGTGAGTAAGACTTTAAACGCGTTTTTCTTGACATGCTATTCAAAGCGGTGTACACAGGATTTCTCGATATCTAATGAACGAAGTGACTTGAAATTTAGATCTAATAACTCGAGAAAATCTACTTAAGATATTTAAATCTAATAACTCGAGAAAAATGGAGATCCAATAACTTGATATCTAATGAACGAATTGACTTAAAATTCAGTCTTCACCGACGTTCTTCTTCTTAACGTTTATCTTTTATTAGTTATTAACAACAATGTCATCTTTTGATAGTTTTGATAATTGAAATATGATTACCAAGACGCTCAGTCAAGTTTAAACCAATATTATCAATTTTTATTTTGAAAACTCGTTTTTTTGAAGTTTCAGATCGACCGGGCGGCCAAAATCAAGTAGTTCGTGTTGAGCTTCTCACAGAAATGATTTAGTATTGAAAATATCTTTTTTTCGTCAAATTCAGCACAAATTAAAGACAAACCGTTTCAGGCCTGTCGAAGCCGATTTGAAAATCATTAATAGCATGATTGGAGATTAAAATGATAAAAATTTCGTCAAAAAAATATGATTAATTCGAAAAAAATACAAGGAAGAATGGGCCCACGATGAGACTAGTCTTAAAAATCATAAAATGGGTCACTCTATTTTAGAGAATTTTTGAAAAAAAATAAAAACGTCAATCTTCTTTAAAAAGGAAGTTTTTATTTTAGAAGCAAAAAAACCTCGACATTAATAATTGATAATTTTTTCATATTTTCCATCGGAAGTATGCTTCAAAATGAAAAAAAGTTATATATCGACATTTGTCGATATCTCAATTAGTTCAGGAGTTATCAGCGTTTAAACGTTTCCAAAAATTCCGAAATCGACATTTTTGGGAAAATCACAGCTCCCGAAAGAGAAGAGATAAAAATCTAAAAATCGGTTTGGATACTCCTTCAATGGGGTACAATTTTACAAAAAAAAAAAAAAAAATCAGAAAAATAAAAAATGATACTCCAAACAAATAGAAACTTTCAGGCAAACAAAACAATTCTTTCCCTCAAATAGATCTTAGTTAGATCAAATAAACGTTCTTCAACAGTGTTGCTTTTCAACGATGCAAACTTCAACGCGCCACCAAACCCAAACAAACCCAAACCAACCAAAACTAAATCAGCTCGTAATTTATCACGTCCCCTAAAAAAAAACGGAAGAAAAAAAATAAACAAACAGTAAGAAGAAAAATTCGACAAGCGAAAGTCACACTCGACCAGGGTTTGTATTTTTCGTCTCTGCGCTCCTCCCCATTCTCCCCAGCTGATTCATAGAGTAACTAGCCCAGAATGACAAGTCTTGCATACTCGAATTCCCCGCTTTATTCCACGTTGTCAGAGCCGTTGGATTACCGGATGACGCATTGCCTCAGGACGGAAGAGAGAAAGGGAGAAATAAAAAGGTGTGTGGGGGGGGGGGGGGGGGGATGGCGTTCGTTTCCATTGCGAGAAGAAAAAGTAAAAGTATAGGGTCTCCTATTCCCGTCTATGACGAGTTCGTTTCTCTCCCTCTCCCTCTCACGTCGCGCTATATATCGAAAGAAAAGCAAAAGAGGGCACGGCGTACCGGAAACGCTCGCACGTCTCGGACCGATCCACAAAATATTCAAGATCTAATTCCGGATACTCGCATATGTGCAACGGCGACGCGAGGCCGGGCGCGAGCCTACTTTGACGCTGACGTTTCTATCGATGTTTCTCCTTGCGTCGGAGACCAAAATTCGACCGACTTGGTTGGCTTTTCACACCTAACGGTGATCCAGTATGCGAAAGAAAAAAATTGGATCCGGCGTTTTGTTGCTTCGATCGAAAATCAAATAATCCTTGTGATTATTATAATCACAATTTTCAAGGAAACGTAATCATTTTCGTGAAAATTCATGAAATAATCATCACGATCACGATAATAATGATAACAGTGATGAATAATAATGGGGATAATAATACTTATGGCGATACGCTTGTTATTGTTATTCCTCTAAATAACTAATAATACTTATTAGTATTATTAGTTATATAACGATGACAATTAGTGACAATTAACAAACGACAATTAGTGACAATTAACAACCCAAACAAACAAAACACAATTAGTGACAATTAATGACAATTAGCAAACGATGACAATTAGTTATATAACGATGACAATTATGTAACGATGACAATAATGCTTATTGTTCGCGTTGTCATAAATGTTATTCCTCTAAATACCTAGTGCACAAAAATAATAATACTTTTTGTCGAGGTTATTATTGTTATTCAGCGCGGGGTCGAAATTCCGAACTTTGAATGATCAGAACGGTGAAAACTCCGAAAGAGTACTACCCCGAAAGCCCAAAACTCCGTAAATCTGAGCACCGTCGAGACAATCCGCGGCTATGGAATTTCGGAAAATTTCGCAATTTTCAATAAAACGACGAATTATGTCATGATTTTATTTTATCGAGAATTTAATTTACGTCATTTTTTTTATTTGTCTAGACAATGTTACACATTCGACACCTTTTGCAGTCATCCGTGTGGACTTTCGCTGGCATGATCTTTACGAAGCTCGTAATTTCGGAACATTAAAATTAGGAATTTTAAACCATCGGAGCATTCAAAGTTAGAAATTTCAACCACGCCCCTGTTACATCTCTAAATAACTAATAAACAATAATAAAAACAGTAATGATTAGTGTCGAGTTTGTAGTTATAATTGTTTGGGTTATTTATCATCTTTATTGTTATCTTTATTGCGATAATAAATGTTCTTATTGTTGAAGTCAGTATAATAACAATCCTAATAATAATAGTATTGGTAATATTAATGATAATAACAATGATAATAATAATTATTATTCTGAAGAATTGTACAGTGGAGAGGAGTGCTACGATGTCTCTTGTAGCATATGCGAGTATACTGTGGGCCAGTAGGCTAGGAAAAGAATCTATATATATATACATATATGTATATATATATATATATATATATATATATATACATATATATATATATATATATATATATATATATATATATATATATATATATATATATACATATATATATATATATATATATATATATATATATCTGTGTGAGTATCTACATACGCATGTCTCATATGGTAGTACGGTAACGGGTGTTGTCCCACCACTTATTCATGTGTGCTCGATACCAACACGCTTATTTGTACGGTACCCTCGTCAAGATTTCTCACGCGAATCGATCTACTTTCTCGGTTGCAATTGCGAGCGAGCTCTCTTGCTCCACGCACACGTATGCGCGTTAATATTTGATTTTATATATATATATGTATATATATATATATATGAATATATATATATATACATATATATGGTATGTATATTTAAACACATATTCCACCGTTAAGGGAAAGATATCTACGTGGAATGGCTCGAAAAAGTAATCGAAAACGTGTACCAACGAATGATACGTGCATTATCGATTTATTATACGTCGGCGGTGAGAGAAGTCACGATCGTTGTAGAGATAGACGTGTATCTACTCGTATGTTGCCTCACTGTATATATATATATATAAATTTAAAAAATGGCGTACGTGCGAGAAGTACACTTCTTTAAGATCCGAACCACTGCAGGTATATATACTATCATAGAATAATAATAATTATTATTATTATCACTATGTAATATAGTATATTATAGTTATTTATTTCCAAGTATACCCTTGCGTGCAGGGTGGTGAAGTTTGCATCGTTGAAACGCAACGAAAATTCATTTTAATTTTCTCATTGCCGCAATTGCATTATGATCCAAAGAAATGTTTTACGCCTGCGGATATCCAATACAGATCTTGAAAGAAGTTTATGCGATTTTCTAAAGCTTTAAAGCTAATACGAAACAAAAATTGGGCTACGGAACTTTCGTTGCGTCTCAACGGTGCAAACTTCAGTATCATGAATTATATAATATATTATGATTGATCATATCATTGCTATTATTATCTTCGTCGTTATTATTAGAGTGAACATTTTATATGTATGCACATTATATATAGATACATATATATATTATAAAAATGTTATAATATAAAATATATATATAATATAAAAATTAATTTTCTTGAACCACCCTAATTTATAAATATATATATATTTATATATATATTTTATATTATATCATTATCTTTATAAATTAGGGTGGTGCAAAAAAAAATTCTTTTTTTTCGCAGTACTTAACAGAAAATGTTACTACGTTATGGAAAAGTAATTCATGCAAAATTTGAGAGGTCTAAACATTTTTTTAGGTAGTGCTCAAACAACTAATAATTTTTTTTTTCGATTTTTCGTCAAATTTTTTCTCCATTTGTTTTCTTGCTCCAAAACAACATATTACTCCAAAAATACATGTTGGCCCTTCAATCATGTAACCACACTGAGAAGAAGAAATCGTTGAACGTGCAAAATGCATTTTGTTGTCTCGAAATTTTGTTGTTTGAACAGTTGCTCAGGCATGCTAAATAAGCTACAGTTTCACATCACTATACTGTTTTACCACCAACTATACTGTTTTGTTATGCCAATCAAAAATCAAGTTGAACGTATTTAAAGATACATTTTGTTAAACCAACTGAATTTTGGATGGATGAACGAATTTTTTTCTCCAGTGGACCGAAGATCATTCTTATTTTCTCCATTTCATCATTTTTACTACAATATATTGTTTTTCAATTATAGATGGAGGTCACGGATTTTCAATGTGGATACGAAGAAATTTTCGAGTGATGTTCGTTCCCTAGCGAAAAAGAAGCGAGCAATAGAAGTAAAAATTGTCCTTCGTTGCACTCCAACGTTGCAAACTTTAACGTCGCAAAAGAGAGTCGGTGAGGTTCAGAAAAAGAGAGTACAATTCTCTCGGCGGGGTCGTTAATCCTCGTCGAGGATATGACGCGGGATCAGCGGAAAGTGGCTACACGAGTGTCTAAAAGTTTAACGGAACAAGACTGAAAAAGACGAGAGAGAGAGAGAGAGAGAGAAAGAGAGGGGGGGGGAGTGGCAGACAGGGAGAGAGGGAAAAGAGGATAGATCTCCCAGGAAGGCGACTGCCGTTTAAAGCATGAGTCATCCCGCAAAAGGCTAGGGATAACCGAGTAGGGTATGAGCGAGAAGCATTGAGCGCGCCTGGATAGCCAAGTGCGACGAAGATCAAGAGGGCAAAAGCGAATGAGCCATGGATAGAGAGAGAGGGGGGGGGGGTAGAGATGCTGCAAACCAGGGCTATCCCGGACGCGAGATGAGCTTCGTCAAGCACAAACGAGACCGTGAATCTTCCCTACTACGTCCATACATGTACATACATATGAGTACAGACACGCGTATACATAAAACGTGATACAACAGTGCATTTTGTGCAAATGACTTTGATATTTCAAGAATAACATTTTTTATTGCGTAGTTTTGCAGGCTAAGGTCTCAACTTTGATTTTGTCGATTTTCCAAAAATTGACCGAGTTATGACGATTTTTGTGGAGAAAAACAGACCGAAACAATCCAAAGAAATCCAACAAACGAAAACAAAAGCCAAAGAAACCGAAAATATTTTGGTGAAAAATCATTTCAAGGTCATGATGTCATAGGTAGGTTCGTTTGAATATCAGCTACAACGTATTAATGAAAAAAAAAAATGTTCCCATTTGAACAACGAATGTTGACCTTGAGAACGCAAAAACGATGACCTTGACAAAAGTACTTTTCCACCACTGTATCAGCCCTTCGAAATCAATTGAATTACCTACTGACATTTTTTTCGTCACTCTAAAGGCGACGGAAATATCTTGGGTGGTCACGTTAAATGGTCCACCCTGTATATACAGGGTGTCCGAAAACTGAATGCGTTCCCTGAAATGGGGGGATTGGGGGTGGAATTCCGAGTCGATTGATATAAGCATGTATGCGTCTCAGATCAACCCCTGAATTATTATTAATTTTTAAGGGCGGGCCAATCAGGTACGCCAGCTCATCCGGCGCATCTGATTGGCCCGCCTTTAAAAATTAATAATAATTCAGGGGTTGATCTGAGACCCATACATGCTTATATCAATCGACTCAGAATTTCACCCCCCAACCGGCCATTTCAGGCTTCGCATTCAGTTCGGGGACACCCTGTTTATTAACACGGTAGTGCAGCAAAATATACAAAAAGTAAATGTGTCGGGCACGAGAAAACCGGTCTCTCAAAGAGTACATGCGCAACCAGACGACAAAAATTCGCGAGTCCGACGATACGTGAGGCGCGCGCGTGTGTGTGTGTGTGTGTGTGTGTGTGTGTGTGTGTCTCTGGGCGTATGGCTAATGCTCATGCTCAATGCGGAGACTCGGCAAAATTCAATGGGAAGTGAATGCACGTCACGCCGTACGTGTGTGTCCCAACGACAATTCAACTTCTCTCCTCCCCTGCACGTTTATTACCATACATATGTATATATGTATGTATAATGTGCACTTCGTTTCTATACATAGTCACAAAGTGTCGCTCGTATGTGCAGCAGACAGCCAATAAGAGACAAAGAGCCGGAGGGAAAAATAAACGAAAAAAAAAAAATGAAAACGAATAAGCATGCTGGAGAAACGCAACTGCGCGACGCCACACGACAATACCGTCGTCTTCGCAGGCAGAGTGCAGTGGAGAAAATGCATTGGCGATTTAGGCCCGTCGTGACAATGTTCCACCGATGCGGAAAGGTAAAAAAAGACGAGAGAAAAAAAATCACGCTGGACAGTGGTCTGGCAGGAATTGTTCAACGACGGAATGGACCGATCTCGCGGAAACCGGAAATGGCCAACGTGTGGAGTGAAAAGTGAAAGGGACGGGACAGCGTCATTTTTCGATTTAAATATTTTCTTTTATTTGCGACCTGATTTTGGGTATGAAAAATCTTTTGTATAAGAATGTGGTATCGAAGTTTGCCTCGTAGGGGACGAGACATTTTTATCTTATTTTTTACTTTTTCATCATTCGAAATATTTTTGTTGCAAATTTCGGTTATCAAATTCGGGACAAAAATTGTGAAAAACATTCGAGTGGTTCTGACGGTACAGATTTGGCAAGAAAAAACAGACGATGAGAAGTTTCGGATTTAAAAAGACGAGATTTCCGTTGCGTTCCGAAATCGAACGTTTTTTTTTTCCTACAGTCTGCAATGTTCCGAATTTTCGAAGTTGCAGAAAATTTTTCGATCACACGAAAGTTCCATTTTCGTACGAAATTTAGACCCTCCTTTGAATGCTCGAGAACCTATTTCCTTTGTAACGCACAGACCGCCGCCCTCCTTTGACTCCCCTTGAACCTATATGGAGAAATTTGCACCGTTGGCGACCCTCCTTTAGCCCTACTGAACCTTCCATTCAACCTCCTGAGCCTCCTTTAGGCCTATGGCTCTGCGAGCCACCGGTGAAAGGAGTCAAAGGAGAGTTAGTAGGGCGAAAGGAGGTTTAAAAGAGGGTCTGTAGGTTTGCGTAAGCATTAAATCAGGCTCACTAGGGTTTAAAGGAGGTTCAGATGAACCTACTAAACCTCCTTTGAGTGAAAAAGTCCAATTTCTGCCACTTTTGGAGGTTCAGTAGGTTCTGATATACATGTTTTTGAGATTTCCATTTGAACCTCTTGAACCTCCATTGAATGACAAATTGGGATTGAAAGGAGGTTTAAAGGAGGGTCTAAATTTCGACTCGGGTTTGATTAAACAATAATAGCCCCATTGTTTATCAATATTTTTCAATGCGAAAAAAGCTTAAACCTGGCAAGACTATTTAACAATTGTGTGCAAAATTCCGACCACCACATCCCAATACTCTCGGGAGAAAAAAATATTGAAAATCGACCTGTTGTGTGGGCCCTAACCCCATCAGTAACCCAAGTACCTAACCCTCCACAAAATATTATCCCAACTGATGAAAATCCATATAAAAATTAACAAATTCGCTATAAAGTGCGCAACAATAGCGATTAAAAAAAAATGTATTACCGCGAAAGAGACGAGAGAAAGAGAAAAAAGAAAAACCCAATCTCACAGTGGATCCCTTTGATATCAACGTAATTCCAAGATGCACCGACAAGTACGTTTGACCCAGTAATAAATATCGTAGTGCTAAAAAATCGAGTATACTCGTATGCTCTCTCGGGCCTGAGTAGGCTGCCGGTTCTTCATCGAGGTCATCCCCTTCACCTCTCGTCACAAGTACCACATTAAATTCTCGCTAAATCTCATTGAGCAAGACGTTTTTTTTATTTTTTACTCACAGTTCTGTATGCCACACGAACTAATATACCCAGTATCACTACTACTTACCCCCCCGCCCCCCGGCCCTCTTTCTCTCTTAATCTCGGATCGCCGAGTGATTGAGGACAAAGAGGTCCCTTGATCGATCGCTCGAGCCTCTCTCGTTTCCTGCGGCACGAGCTCCGTTCGAGTCTCGTTCGCGTTGTATCGTGGAATTTCAAGGCCTGTAATACGGCTCGCGAGACTCTCGGCTAACGGCAAAAATCCTCCGGCTCTGACTCACTCGCAACGGAGCTGCTCCAGTGCGACAACAAGAGAGAGAGATAGAGAGAGAGAGAGAGAAAGAGAGAGAGCCTATTCCGATTAAAATTGCATGGGGACAGAAAGCTTGATAGTAAAAATTCCAGTGGAGCTATACGGATTTCCCTGGAAATATATATATATGCAATTTGCAGAAAGTTTGCGCCAAGTTCTGTAAGTGCATACACATACGGATGCATTTTTCGCATTTATAGTATTAAAGTTCGCATAGTTGAAAATGCAACGAAAAAATTAATATTTTTCTTCCTGTTACCTAACTTTTCTCTGTACGGTAATCACGAAAACTTTTGAAAATTCTTATCAGAAATCCTTAATCGGCACCTGCTGGAAGAAAATTTAGGCACTGGTAAAAATGGAAAAATGAAAAACTGAAAAAGAATTTTCATTGCATTTCAACGATGCAGAGTTCAACGGCATTCGTATACGGTGTTGAAGTTTGCATCGTTGGACTGCACCGCATATTCTTTTTTTTCCCTATACTTCTTTGTTTTCATTATTATCGACATTATTTTCGGCCAATTTACGCTGTAGACTTCCAATGAGGATTTTATTCTTATTATTCTTATTTTATTCTTCTTAACGAGGATATTACACAAATAAAAAACGTTTTTTATTTGTGCCCCGAAACGGCAAAAAAAATATTTCGGCAATGCAAAAAAAAAAATCATTTTCGCTGCGTTCGAACAATGCAAACATCATAAAAACTTTTTACAGATTCCAAAACGACCCTGAAGAATGACGTATTATTCCTTTCGTAAAAGATAATATATAATTTTTAGTGAACGTAAACAAATGTACACTTTCTAAATATGTATTATATATATGGGGAATTTGATACCGACAATACCGATCGAGCTATGAAATTGATTACGATAAGGCGGAGACAAATTGAATTAACCACGCAGGGATTTTCAACGAAAAGATCTTTTTATTTTTCGATCTTTCTTTTTTCTTTTTTCCCCCTTGTCTCTCACTCTCTCTCTCTTTCTCTCTCTCTCTCCCTCTCCACAGGGAAACGAGTATGCACGCATGCGCCTGATAGCGTTTGCCTCTTCCGGGTTTTGCGTAACTCTCGTGCAAACCCGTAGCTCGACGGTCCTCGACTTCGTGATCGATGGAAAGTGAGGAAAAAAGAAAAAAAAAGACTGCGCAGCTCCTATGCAGATTCGCGTTTTGCACGTACTGCGGACTTTCTTAGATACGATGCACGAAAAAATTTGCACATATCTCTATGCACATTTGAATATCTCGTTAAAACCCAACCGATACATACATATATATATATATATATATATATATATATATATATAGATAGATAAATGTATGTATATGTACATGCACATATATGCTTCTTTTAATTAGCTGCACGTTCAAATATCTCGTGCGAGATTCACGTTACGCGTAAGATTTAAAAAAAAAACGAAAAAAGGAAAGAAAAAAAGACTGCCCTCGTTACCAACATCTCATCTTCACCTGCAATAAGACACGCGATGATTTATTGATCCCCGATAATTGAGTGTTTCTCGCCCGATATGCTCGAATTTTGCTGCTCGCGAGAACCTTTAAAAAAATATCCTCGCCGAAAATATTTATTCGAATGTATCCTCGATGGTTTCGATGTCCGTGGGAAGCAGGGGAAAAAGGAAAAACACACATCGACAAAACTTCCTAATATTGTAGCGATATTTGATACGACGTTTAGGTTTGCATCCTTGGAATGCCGAGATATGAGGAAGAAATGTATTTATTCATTTTTATTGTTACCGGGAGCATTTTTTTTGCAAGATAATTCCTTAAGGGCTTATCCCCACTTGCGATTTTGAAAAAATCGTTTTTTTTATTGCATTTTTTGAAGTATAAGTATCTGAGAATATGTCCTGAAAATTTCAAGACGATCCGAACAAAATTGACTGAGATATGAGCGTTGAACGAGAAGAATCCGTTCTTCGTGTAAACTGAAATTGAAACTTTAAACGCGTTTTTCTCAAAATGGCATTTCTGAAGTCGGTGTCCAAGATTACTCGAACACTAATGAATCGATCTTCTTGAAATTTTGCAGGCTTATTTAATACATAAAAATGTAGTCTTTAATCGTTCAATTTTTTTTTTTCGAAAAAAAATGGCCGTTTCATAGCCAAAAAACGGCCGTTTTTTTTCGTTAAAATCGAACCATTAACTTTGACTGTCCGCCATTTTGTGAAAAATGAATATTTTTTAAAATCCTTCGATTAAAGACTAGTTTATACTTATATTTGACTAAATCCATCCGCATTTTTGTTTTCAGATGATCCACTTCGCCGCAATGTTGGTCACCGCAAACCGTGTATATAAAAACATTATTTCATTGACGGCCATTTGCCACTAAACAATGTAATAATTTTCAATAAAAAAATTACTGAAAGTCCTTCAAGATGTGTTCTTTAAGATGGTATATTGATCGATTAAAAAAGTTTTGTAGTTTTCTTTAAAAAAATTCATGAAAAAGGCCTTTTTTTCCGCTACAAGTGGGGGTAACGCCTGAAATTTCCCATGAGAATACGGAGAAACTTTTGAGCGATTTTTACAGCCTAAATGGGCTGAAAAATTTTAGTTATTAATAAGATTTCATTTTTTTTGCATTCCAACGATGCAAACGTCAACGTCATTATTTGATTTACTGTGGACAACGAATGAAACTATCGCATTTGTGTGTGTTTGTGTGTGTGTGTGTGTGTTAATGTGTGTGTTTCTTCGACGCCTTTATCCCTTTATGACCAAATGAAAAATAAGTACATGTATAAACGTCGAGAATGATTTCTACGTGTGCGCTGCCGCTTCGAGGGTTTTGCAGTAGCGCCGCGCGATGGACTTTTCTCATTCGAACATGCCGCACCTGCACTCGCCATTGTATATACGGGATTAAAGATATAAACATACACAGGGTGGCTTAAAAAGTGACGTACAAAAGGAAAAGGTGCCTCGTATCAGTACCTATTCGAATCACCCCCATTTGCGTTCTCCGATATTTTCTACTTTTTCGAGAAATAAACATTTTTCTATTTTTCTCTTATCTGTGTGCAGTTTCCTCGCCACTTTTTTCATTCGTGTTATCGTTATGAAATGCACTGTTGAGCAACACATAAATGACCAACCGAACACCAAAGCAAATGCCCGGGATTTTCGTTAAAATTAAAAAAAAATGGGTTTCCGAGGATCAGTCGCTAAATACCAGATTATAAAAACAAGATACTTATTCTGGTATGAATTGCTTTTGCCCCAATTGCTTTTTAAAAAACTTCCAAGAGAACCCTAACAGAATAGAACAAAAATAAAAAGCTATGCTACGGGAAAACGCGATTTTTTGAATGCTTTTTTCTTGCAAATTCATGAAGATCGTAGAACATATATGGGGGTGATTTGGATAGGTATTGATACAAGGCATCAGGATTTTCCTTTTTTACGTTGCTTTTCAGGCCACTCTATATAGAGTAGCCCTAGAGTAATATATATATATACACACACACACACATACACACAGGGTGTCCCAGAACTGAATGCCTTCCCTGCAATGGGGGTTGGGGTCTGAAATTCTGAGTCGATTGATATAAGCATGTGACGGTCTCAGATCAACCCCTGAATTATTATTAATTTTTAAAAGCGGGCCAATCAGGTACGCCAGCTCATCGGGCGCCTCTGATTGGCCCGCCTTTAAAAATTAATAATAATTCAGGGGTTGATCTGAGACCCTCACATGCTTATATCAATCGACTCAGAATTTCACCCCCAACCCCCCATTACAGGGACTACCGTCAGTTCTGGGACACCCTATATATATATATATATAACTTCACTTAGGAATCAAGCAGTCCCTCACTCATTCGAATAAGTGGTACTTGGCGCGAGTCGGGCTCATTTAAATACATATATACATATAAATAAGCGTACATGCACTACGCTTTTATATGCCCACAACGTCACGGACGCGCATCCGGCTGACCACGCACAGCGACTTGATAAGAGCTGCCTGGAAAAGTGGCCGCGTAATTTTTATTTGTCCTGGAATTGATGTAGGTCGATGAGCGTGCCGCGATTCCGTTCTCTCTCTCTCTCTCTCTCTCTCTCTCTCTCTCTCTCTCTCTCTCCTTGCCCCCCCCCCCCTCTATCTTTCTCTCAATGGTAGACCTTTTCGTTTCTTTTAAAGTTTTTTTTTCTCTCTCCTCTTTACTCGTTTCAAACACACTCGTACCTTCATCCTGTCGGACCCGCTCAATAAGCCAACTGGCATTACCCCGATTAATTTTTTATCCTCGCCTCTTCCGCGCTCGCTGGCCGTGCATTGTGTTCGGGCAAATATTTTTTCCAAAGCTCCATGTCGCGCATTATATTTATACGGAAGTTGGGAGAAAAAAAATTTCGACGAAAATTTCGGCAACGTTTCTTGTCGGTATTATTATTAATAATATTGTTATAAGATTTTATTGCTCCGGACGAGGCAACTTCTTCAGTTTACACTTTATTGCGGTCGTTATTGACGATGCAGGGTGGCCTTAGGAGTGGCTAAGGGAGGAAGTACGAGAAATCACAAATGGCAATTCATAAAAATGGGAAAAGAAATCAAAGGAGCCACGAATAGCGCAGGTGAGAGAGAAATTTGGCAATTCATATGGAGTGGGTAAATAAGGGAGCTAGACAAAGACAATTGGAAGAAACATAAAAGTTGATCGCTAATTGGGCAGCCGTAAAATGATGGCGGGATTTATATAGTTTGAATCTGTTAAAGGAAATTTGGGAAATTCAGTAAGAGTTGGAATGCAACGGAAGTTCTATTTCGTATTTTCATTTTCTTATTTCAATTATATCACAAAATTTGTTTCGGCATACTAACATTGTAGATATCTGAATAAACGTTTCAAAAAATAATTAACGATTTTTTATATCCGAAATTTGCCAAAAGAAAAAAAAAAGAAATTCACAAGTATTCATTTTCATTGCACTCCAGCGATGCAAACTTCAATCTCGTAATATTAAGATGAGTGTAAGATCATGGGAAAACTGATGTAAACAGGTATGTGAAGGTATGGTGTTGAAATGCAACGAAAATGCTTCTTAATTTTTCCCTTTCTTTGTTCTCAGTATTATCGAAAAACTTTTTCGCAGCTATTGGTTAGAAATTTTTGATAACGAATGTCAACATTTTTTCAGTGATTTCCGTAGCCTAAGTGTGCTGAAAAAATACCGCGATACGAAAAAAAAAATCTCTCCGTTGCATTCCAACAATGCAAACTTCAGTCCGATGTAAAGGTGAAGGGAAGAGCACAAATGTAAACACCCTTCAAAGGGTGTAAATACTTAAAAGGAATAAATAATACGACTCCTACAACTACAATTACTATAATAACAATTAATGTTGTTTACGAATGATTATTTTTTAAATTCATTTGTTGTGGTATCTTTTTCTTGCATAAAAAATTAATCAATGTATATTCAACGAAACCTTCACATACCTGTATATGTTGATCTATTTTGCAATTTCGACCCCACATCAATTGCGAGACTCCTCACATGCCTAATTGATTTTTTTCTTTTAAATTTTACTCCGGCACAAATTTGAGAATTTCCCCGCGTCTCGTATTATTTTTTTTTCTTCCTTTTTTTTCAACCGATAATTTTTTTCACATTCCTACGGATCGTACGGATCGAAAAAAGTGTCCCCCTTCCGTCGTCACTCTTCAAGGGGGTGGCGCGGCGGGATTTTCATCCCTCTACCTGCAGCTGCTGCGTGCCTGCCGCACGCGTTCTTTTTTGTGTCTCGGGATTACGTGAAATAAGGAGGAACAAAAAAAAAGGAATGCTCGAAAATGGAATTATCCTTTGGGGCTGAATCGAAATTGAGATCCCAAGCGTAAAGTCGATATGATTCAAGACCGTAATACAGGGTGAGTACACATCGACTCGAAAAATCTACACAGCCACATGTGCATACATATAAGGACGGGGTACGGTCCTTAAAATGACCTTCATATAAAAATACTTCCATTTATCCAAAGGTCGATTAAAGGCAATCGGGCGTATAAAACGTCGATTATGGGGACAATCGACTATGAAGAACGTCCTCGAAGTCCAATAACCGAAAAATCACATTTCTATATATATTAGACCGATTCAAAAAAATTTTTATTTTTTTCCTCCTGGATTCTCGTGCTATTGTTGGGCACTGATGAAAGAAAATTTCTCTAAAAAAATGGGCGCGGTCACTCAGCTTTTAGAGGTGGCTATCTCGACTTTTTTGTACTTGAATTTTTTGTAATGAACGTATTGCATGTCAGCATAGTCATGGCTTCGGATTACGGATAAAAATCACATCCAGCAGCTATTTCGTAACAAAAATAAACTCTAACAATTGAAAAAGATTGCAATATTCACAATTCAAATCCAGGTAGATTTATTTATACGGGCAAAAATACGATTTTCGGGGCGCCAAGATCTAACGACTGATTCATATGCATTTCGATGAAAGAAATCGAAAGTCCAGAATAAAATTTTTCGATATCTCGCTTGGTTTTCGAGATATCGATGTATATTCACTTTTTTCGTTTTTCAAAATATCTCGGTAAATATGCAGTTGTCGGAAAAATGATAAGAGACACTTTTTGCAGGAAATTTAATTTCCTTAATATATATATATAATTTCCTTAATTTCCTTAATATATATATAATATATATAATTATATTCAATGTATATAATTTAATTTCCCTAATATATATATATATATATATATATATATATATATTAGGGAAATTAAATTATATAATTTATATAAAGTATATAAAGTATATAATTTAATTTCCCTAATATATATATATATATATATATATATTAGGGAAATTAAATTATATACATTATATACATATATATATATATATATATATATAATTTGAGGCCTTATAGCCAGTTTACGACTCTTGTTTTTATGTTCCGTTTGCCTGCGCACGAAACAACACTCACTTTACCACCGTCGATACCGCGCTCAACAATAACAATAAATCCTCATGTATGTTTTCAACATATGTGCAGTTTATCGTAACGCAAATACACGAGGACTTTACGGAGTAGATTTATATGCAAGCTCGCTCGAAAAATAACGGGGTGAAGCGTAGAGTAACGGTAAAACTTGTACATAACACACACACACACACACGCACACACACACACACACATGCGCGCGCGCACGTGTGTATTCGGTCATCTGTGTGTGTGCACGCGCACGCTCGTACCCTTAAAAATATATATGTACTCGTAGATGTGTATAGGAGTAATTATGGATTATCTCTGATAATGCAATATATTGTATAACAGAATAATAATCGTAAAAAATTGCGTGAGTTTTTTATACACACATACGCACAAAAATGTGTGTGCGTGTGCGTGCGTGTGTGTGTGTGTGTGTGGGTGATATATCAAATTACATATCTGTCAGCAATGAGGTAAGAGAACGAGGAAAAAAAAAGAAAAACTGCACTCGTTTGCACAGTGTCAGGGATTCGTGTGCCAATGATGCATAGTTTTCGTTTGAGTCACCTGAGACGCGTGCGTGCTACACGAGAAAAGTGAACGCACGACCGAACGCAATATATATATATATATATATATATATATATATATATATATATATATATATATATATATGTATGTATGTATGTATGTATGTATGTATGTATGTATGTATGTATGTATGTATGTATGTATGTATGTATGTATGTATGTATGTATGTATGTATGTATGTATGTATGTATGTATGTATGTATGTATGTATGTACGTATGTATGTATATATATATATATATATACATGCACGCACGTTTATTCGCTTATACACGTTGGACGATCGCGTTGTGTCGCATAATGCGGCAGCAGCAGCTCTCAGGATTCTCAAGTCCCCATTGATCACGCAGCGGACTTTGCACTCTTCCATGGTGATCGCGCTTTCTCACGATCCCGGTCGAGCATTAGTCGCGACGAAAATGAATTTTTGATTTTTCGATGAATGGAGATTCTTTCTGGCGTTTTCTTTAAGGATGTTGAGTCCCAAATCGCAAATGATGATAAAATTCTGAAAATTTGGTATGTTTTTGTATGAAGTATTTCAGAGGTCGTGTAAAAATTTCACAACAATTAGGAAGCTCGTTATTGAACAATTAACATTCACAAATTAAATGTTGTTTTATGGAAACTGATGTAACTTTGCAATAAGTTTTTTTTTTGACCTCTCAATTTTATGATATCTACAATATACTGAAAGCAACGGAAAAAAAAGAAGTTTAGTGATAAACTTTTTTTTATATAATACTTCATACAAAATTTTATAATACTTCATACAAAAACATACCAAAACTTTTCGATTGGTAACGAAAAAATCATACTTTCACTGCGGGTGATAGCTTGAAATTTTTCACTTGTATTCACGCGTTTTTATGATTTTTTTCAAATTTTTAAATCGGGACGTCTTCTTCGGATTTTTTTTTGACTAAGGGTTTTTTCGAAAAATTTAAAAAAAATTGAGGGTGTCTTTTAGAGTTAATGGAATCAGATAGAAAAAAATTAATCGATTCGGCGGGGGTCAGGGAAAAAGTCCACCGGCCTCACGTGGAATACCTCATATAAATTATATATATATATACAAAAATAATAAAAATGATACGAATAATGACGATAACGAATAATAATCATTGCCGAAAATAATAAATAAACTAATAGAATGGTAATGATAATAATTATATCAATAATAATAACAACGAATTATTATTATCATTATTAAGGATGTTGAGTCTCAAATCGCAAATGATGATAAAATTCTGAAAATTTGGTATGTTTTTGTATGAAGTATTTCAGAGGTCGTGTTAAAATTTCACGACAATTAGGAAGCTCGTTATTGAACAATTAACATTCACAAATTAAATGTTGTCTTATGGAAACTGATGTAACTTTGCAATAAGTTTTTTTTTGACCTCTCAATTTTGTAATATCTACAATATACTGAAAGCAACGGAAACAAAACGAAGTTTATTGATAATTTTTTTTTTATTTCTCTTAAAAATTGTTCTTAACAAAATGTTATTTTTTAATAACGAGCTTCCTAATAGTCGTGAAATTTTAACACGACCTCTTAAATACTTCATACAAAAACATACCAAATTTTCCGAATTTTCTTATCATTTTTTATTTCAACCCTTAAGGAGGTTGAAGTAATGATGATAGAATTCTGAAAATTTGGTATGTTTTTACATGAAGTTTTCAGGAGGTCGTGTAAAAATTTCATGACGATTAAGAAGCTATTTATTGAACAATTAACATTAACATGTTGCATAGGGACTCAGCATCCTTAACGAAGTGTCTCACCGTACGGTTATCGGACGAATAAGCGTACTTGTGTTATTCGTCCGGACAGCAGCTCAGTTCACGCCGCATTTCCAGTAGGCGTACACATTATTGTGATTCGTGTAAGCTAGTATGCGGACGAATAACACATATATATTTGTCCGGATAGAATGCGTTAAATTGTTAAACTAACTGTCCTGAAGAACGACTTACACGTAGTCGTCCGAATAAAATCTTTATAATTCTGTTTGCGTTTGTTCGTTTGGGTTTGGATTTGTTTTGTTTGGGTTGGTCGGTTGCGTTTGGGTTTAATTGGTTTCGGTTGCTTAGTTTTGTTTGGCTTGGGGTTTTTTGGGGTTAGTATTGTTTGGGTGTTTGTTTGCGTTTGGGTTTGGTTTGTTTGGGTCTGTCTTGTTCGGGGTTGTTTGCGTTTGCACGTTTGGGTTTGTTTGGTTTGGGTTTGTTTGGGTCGGGTCGGTTGGTGTTGTTTGAAATACAATCTTTATAACTTTGTTTGGGTTTGTTTGGGTTTGTTTGGATTGGTTGGTTGCGCATGCCCGGTCACATTTCTGCACGGGAATAGGGTCCAGTAAGCTGGAAAAAATCATTTTTAGGCCTAAAGTGTTTTTGTTAAATTCTCTAGCAATACTTTTCCCTCGACTCTGGACAAAATACCGTGGTGCCGCGATTTAATGACGGATTGTTGCGTATCTCGACGAGACAAATCAAAAGTTAAGAATACAATTTTTCGATATCGATATTAGTTTCCGAGAAATCGAAATTTTAAGTTTATTAAAAAAAATAAATTAATGATTATTGGAACGTATTTCTGTGGTGTAATGCATATGGGGGGGAGTCTGGTGGTGAAACCCCCCTGTAGAGTCAAAAGGCAGAGCCTCTTGTGGGGGCGGAGGGGGCAAAGCCCCCCCGGGGGCTTGGGGTGGCGGAGCCCCCCTAAGATAAAAATATAGTGTTTAAAATAATGAATATCTGGGATATTTGTGGCTGACATATATATGTTTAGATGAATGAATATTTGGGACATACGTGTGTGTGTAATTCGATAGATTTACTATATTGTCTAAAAAAAAAAATTATTTAAAAATTCGATATCTCTAAAACTAATATCGATATCGAAAAATTGTATTCTTCACTTTCGATTTGTCTCGTCGCGATACACAAGAATTCATCATTAAATCGCGGCGCCACGGTTATCGTAGAACTGCCAAATAAAGAAATGAATATTAAAAATATTAACACTTCAAAATGAATATTAATATATTTATATTAATATTCAAAAATTTAACGAAATATTCTAAATTAATATTAATATATTATATTATATATTAACGCTGGATGTATGTAATATTTATAGAAATATATTAATTTATTTGAAACCTGCACATCTACCGACACATTACTCAGTACGGCAATACATATATACATATACACATCCACACATGTATATTTATGTATATATATATATATATATATATATATATCGGGACGATCACGTCGCGAGAAAAGGAAAAAGCGAAACAGCGAGTAAGAGAGAAAAAGAGAGAGAGAGAGAGAGAGACAGTAGATCGTGAGGTGCACCGAATTACAGATCTCGTTCTTCCTTCGTTTCTTCCCACGATGGGAATTCCCATCTCGCGATTTCTCACGTTCGACAGTAAACTTCGAGCCCGAGACACACGAGCAACAAAATTCTCGCGGAGCGGTAAACAATATATAAAAAAAAAAGAGAAAAAACATAAAAAGAAGAAAAAAAAGCCAAAAAATTTCGCAAAGCCAAATAAAGCAGCTAATTTCGAATTCCGAATGAGTCTATATATTAATGGCGTCGTTTCACTTTCGTGCCATTAGACGCGAACGTACCACGAAGCGAGGCAAGAATTCCCGTCTAATTTAGGATCGTTAAGTGCGCCTGCGGAATAATCAATTAACAGAATTTATATATATATATATATATATATATATATATATATATATATATATATATATATATATATATATATATATATATATATATATAATAAATTACGGAGTCGATCGTCGTCCGGACAATTGAAAAACCCGACAAACGCAAATAAAAAAAATGCTCCTCGCGAGCGTGTTTCCACGTCGTGAAGATGAGAACGAAAAATCGTCAATTCGATTGCGAAGCGACAATCGTCCGAGCCCCAATTAAAAAACGACGAACACTCGGAGAAGATGCGTTTGTGGTCACCGCTAAAGTCACATTCGTAATATTACGAGGATTGTGAGAGAGCATTTCGTAACGAGAAATTTCCACTTTGCTTATTCCGCGATAAAATAGAAGTTTCTTCACCTCGACCTACACGGCACTTCCTCACAGTGAATTTTTCCACTCCCGCCTATTTTTCTCGTATCATTAGCGCCTTTGTTTTTTTTTTTGAGTTTTATTATGTATGTTCATTTTGGCAAAAGACGATATTAAAGATTTTTATTTTGAATTTTCGAAATTCCGTCGTAGGGTATCGCACACGAGGGCACGGGGAAACTGCGAAAAACTCGCGTCGATACACGAGCCGGTGACGTTACCTCCGGGTTCCGGTTATTTCTATCTCGGTGTGAAATTTCACGCTCGATAATCGGCGCGCAGTCGAGCGGTCACCCATCCAAGTACGGGCCCATGACGCTGCACTCGTCTCGATAGTATTTTTTTTTGTACAGAAAACAAAACACACACACACACACACACAGCCGTCACGAAGTCGAAAATGATAAATAAAATAAAAAGTCGCAGGGCCTTCGTGGTAAAGTCATCGCATGACGGTGAGATTAAAATAAAACCAATATCTATGTCGAACGGCAAATTCTGCGAGAGGGGAGGTTGGATACAACGAAGTTTGGGGAAGGCAGCGAGGCAAAAGTGACAACGTCACGGTCGCATCGTTGTTTCGCGGGTCGCGGTACCCCCTCCCCCCCCCCCCACTGCTTCATTGTCAAAAGGAAAGTGATAAAAAAAGAAAAAAGCAGACACGAAAAAAAAACGAACAAAAGTCGCGGCTCAAATTGACCTGAATTTCCCGAACTTACGAAACCGCCAGTTGCGTCACCCTTAAATTCTCGAATCATCGAGCAAAACTGCGTTACCTCGCAGATGTATTTTTTTGTTTCGTTGCGGTTTCCCATAAATCATGCGGCACCAAGTAAAAAGTATGTTACATATCTATACAGATGTACAAAAGTAATTGAAATAATACAAACGAGCGGAATCAATGGAACCCCCTCGCTCCATACCCCCCCCCCCCCTCACTCTGTAGTTCCCCCTCACAAATTCTCAAAACGAGTTTTCCATCAGCGGTGAATTTACGGCGCGATTCGTTCTACAGGTGGGTCCAAAAAAATGTCCGTGGCTTTCTTTCTTTCAATTTTGCCCCCAATGGGGCACTGCAGTTTAAAGAGAGAAAAAAAACAATGTCCCTTTCTATTTTTTCTTTCCGAAGCGTAATCATCCGGTATACGTTGGTCGTGGTACTGTGCGAGATCAATTATTTACGTCGGTTTTGGCTGTGGCACATTTGAACGATATAATTTTCGGTTTTGACACGACCGACAACAGATATATATATATATATATATATATATATATATATATATATATATATATATATATATATATATATATATATATATTGAGAGTGCGCAACCTTCGTGCCCTGTGTAATTATTATATCAGCGAAAATACGTAGTGTACAACGAGGCACATATTACGTACACTCGTTTACAAGACTCGGGCCAGCGGCAGTTACTACACGTTTATTCGTTCCGAAATAATTACATAAGCTCTGTATCATTTGGTTCTATGAAATTATAGTGACGTATCCATAGCGGGCGCCGTCCAAGTGCTGTTCGAGAGATATGTATACACGAGTGATCATATAGATTTTATACCAATTAGGGACCACCTGATCCCTTCATTTATATATATATATATATGAGGTATTTCACGTGAATCCGGTGGACTTTTTCCCTGACCCCCGCCAATTCGATTTATTTTTTTTTATCTGATTCCATTGACTAAAAGACACCCTGATTTTTTTTTACATTTTTCGGAACAACCCTTAGTCAACAAATTTTTTTTCCGAAAAAAAACGCCCCCATTTATAAATCAGAAAAAAATCCGAAAAATGCGTGAATATATGTAAAAAATTTCAAGCTATCACCCGCAGTGGAAGTAGGATTTTTTCTGTGCTGAAGACGACTTCAATTGAACATAATACCAGAACTTTTCGATTGGTAACGAAAAAATCATACTTTCATGGCGGATGATAGCTTGAAATTTTTTACTTGTATTCACGCATTTTTATGATTTTTTTCAAATTTTTTAATCGGGACGTCTTCTTCGGATTTTTTTTTGACTGAGGGTTGTTTCGAAAAATGTAAAAAAAATTGAGGGTGTCTTTTAGAGTCAATGGAATCAGATAGAAAAAAATTAATCGATTCGGCGGGGGTCAGGGAAAAAGTCCACCGGCCTCACGTGGAATACCTCATATAAATTATATATATATATACAAAAATAATAAAAATGATACGAATAATGACGATAACGAATAATAATCATTGCCGAAAATAATAAATAAACTAATAGAATGATAATGATAATAATTATATCAATAATAATAACAACGAATTATTATTATCATTATTAAGGATGTTGAGTCTCAAATCGCAAATGATGATAAAATTCTGAAAATTTGGTATGTTTTTGTATGAAGTATTTCAGAGGTCGTGTAAAAATTTCACGACAATTAGGAAGCTCGTTATTGAACAATTAACATTCACAAATTAAATGTTGTCTCATGGAAACTGATGTAACGTTGCAATAAGTTTTTTTTTGACCTCTCAATTTTGTAATATCTACAATATACTGAAAGCAACGGAAACAAAACGAAGTTTTTGATAATTTTTTTTTTTTTCTTTTAAAAATGGTTCTTAACAAAATGTTAATTTTTTAATAACGAGCTTCCTAATCGTCGTGAAATTTTAACACGACCTCTTAAATACTTCCTACAAAAACATACCGAATTTTCCGAGTTTTCTTAACATTTTTTATTTCAACCCTTAAGGAGGTTGAAGTAATGATGATAGAATACGGAAAATTTGGTATATTTTTACATGAAGTATTCAGGAGGTCGTGTAAAAATTTCATGACGATTAAGTAGCTATTTATTGAACAATTAACATTAACATGTTTCATAGGGACTCGACATCCTTAATACAAATGCGAAGAGTTGAGACAGTACGAAGGGTCTTAATGGCGGGGGGGTGATTGAAGATCAAAAGACAGAAATGAAAAGTTAGCCACGGAATTCCGGCAGAGCCAAGTGTGTAGGCGTTGTGTGACTTGGATCTGGTCACGAAGACGAGTGTGAGTAAATCGAAGGGAATACCCGGTGGGCAGGTGGTCCCACCGGGGCCATCGGACTGCCTCGAGGATCGTCGAATTTTTCTACTTTTTTCTTTTCCTTTACTTTCATTATTATTATGATTTTTCCATTTTTTTCCCTCTCGTTCCCCATTCTCGTCTTTCTTGCTTGTTCTTCTCCTTCTCCTTCTTGAGTCACCGAACACGCGTGTATGGTGCACGGATCTCCTCGCCGGTCTTCGCCGGCCTGCATCGACGAGAAAAGGGCTCCGAAAGGAGAGAAAAAAAAAAGAGAAATTACGAGATACGCGCGGCCAGCATCGGCGGGGCACCTCTCGTCTCTCCGGCATCTCGTCTTCTCTCTCACCGCGTTTGTGAAGCTCTCACGAGAGCGAGTGGCTCCGGCGAGAGACGAGACACACATGTCCAATTTGATAGTGAAATATACGAAATGCGTGGCGGTTGTTTTTTCCCCCCCGAGATCCTCGCGGGACGTGAATCAAGCGAAAATTTGGTGAATTCAATCATACATCAATGTACGATATATTGAGGGCGATTGAGTGGTCACCTATCCGAGCATTGGCACAGGCCGACGCTGCTTTGTATATATTACATTTGAGGTATTCATATTAAAGAATAAAGAAATAGAGATAACAAAGAAATAAGACCAAACAAGAAAAATAACGAATATATATATATATATATATATATATATACACATATTTTTTGTAACAATTATCTTTCAAATTATAAAGAAAAAAAAAATAAAGAATATAAGTATATAATATTTGTGTGTGTGTGCGTGTGTGTGCGCGTGTGTGTGTGTGTGTGTGTGTAAAAGATACATGTAAAATATAGAATATATATCATGAAGAATAAAAAATATATTTATATTAAAGAATATAAA
Organism: Ophion costatus; assembly: GCA_951751655.1. Taxonomy (NCBI): domain Eukaryota; kingdom Metazoa; phylum Arthropoda; class Insecta; order Hymenoptera; family Ichneumonidae; genus Ophion; species Ophion costatus. The sequence goes on along the minus strand of OX632365.1, from coordinate 2,189,436 downwards.
GATAAGCTACAATAAGAAAAATTAACAAGATGTACGAAAATATGTTTCTTCATTTATAGAAAAATATTCATTAAAATAAATGTTTAATTCTTTATATATATGAAGCATAAAACATTTATATATATATATATATATATATGTTTTATGCTTCATATATATAAAGAATTAAACATTTATTTTAATTCTTATATATATATATATATATATATATATATATATATTTTTTATATATAAATTCGTCCCATTGTTATTAGCTCGACGATGCATTTGGAAGGATTAATCGACACCAATGTCGCGTCACACTACATCTCCGGCGTTTTCAAAGTTTGCTTTTCGTTGACAAATTTGGAGGTAAAAAGAAATACGAAAAGTGCAAACACGTTTGACCATCGGGATCTTCTTGAAAATGTCACTCTCATACGACAAGCGTATATAAATATATAATTTGGGATCGATCGAGAGGCTACATCGTGAAGGGACAATATATATTGTGCCCAGCGTTGGCGATGGGCGTGATCGACGAATTGAAAACTGCTTTCGATGCATGCTTTCGATAAAGTGCATCCGTAAATACTAGAGCGTAGGTATACCACTATAAGTATTGACCACTAAATTTTTATCGCCTTCGATAATATACAAATGCACTTTTACGTGTTCACATACATACACACACAAAAATACACACACACACACACGTGCGCATATATATATATATATATATATATATATATATATATATATATATATATATAATATGTTTTATTTTATGTATATTTTATGTATGTTATGTATATATATATATATGGCATGTGTGGAAAATTATATCGAGCTTCATATCCATATCGTGGTCCTTCAGGACAGCGGTGTGTGTATCTCTCACTCTTTTTCTGATTCTCCGTTGTACGGTGCTCTTGGGCAATTCGATCTTAGAGCACGAAATAAACATCTCTCTTTCTCTCTCTCTCTCTCTTCGCTCCCTTTCGCTCTTTCCCTTTCTCTCTTGGGACCGCGCGAGTCTGCGCGTACGCGGACTCTATAATTTCGTCCCTCATTGTAATTACGATTATCCCTTATGCGTATACGTCTGGACTTTATCCGTTCGCCCGGGTTCTCGTTCTTCTTGTTTTTGCACATTCGTTGCAGTAGAATTTCACGTGGTTGTGTGAGAGCTCGTAAGTTCTCCGTTTTCTCCGCATATACATACGGGTGCGTAACGCGTACAATTTTTTTTTCTTTCATTTCACTCTTTTTCCTTTTGCTGAGCGATTCTTCGTTTTTTCTTGTTCCCTTATTTATTATTTTCATCTTCCGCGTGCGCGCGGCGCTCCGCTTTTATTTGTTCCGATCTCGCTCGTTATGTAGCGTCTGAGGTTATATATATAAATATAAATATAAATTTAAATAAATAAATAAATAAATAAATAAATAAATAAATAAATATATATATGTATGTATGTATGTATGCATGTGCAATATTTGTGTCGAGGCGCTCACAAGATGACGGCCAACGACCGGAGCCTGGAGAGTTCCCACGAGTTTGCCATATACTTGAACAAAATTGACGTTTGTTATGAGCTATATATATGTATATATATATATATATATATATATATATATATATATATATATATATATATATATATATATATAGCCTCGCTCTTTTATCGAGATGATTTTGTCCGACGACGCCTTTTATCCTCGAGCCTCGCGTTCAGCCCATATATATATATATATATATATATATACATATATGTACACCTACCCATACACACTCTGTTTATATTAAAGACTATTATTTTGCGAAAATGACAAACCTTGAGTAAAGTGATTGTAAACTATTTTCTTTTATTAATTTTTTTTTCTTATTATAAGATTCTACATATATATATATATATATATATATATATATATATATATATATATATATATATATATATATATATATATATATATATATATAATACACAATCACATATGTTCTACAATCTTTTTTTACTTTTCAAGAAAAAGCATTTATCAAATTTCTTTCTCTTATGTGTGTTCGTTCCTCGCGATTTTTTTAGCTTGTGTTGTCATTGTGAAGTAAACTGTTAAGCAATACGTAAATTTTCAACCGAACACCAACGTAAGCGCCTTGGATTTTGATGAACAGAATAAAAGTAGGTTCGAGAGGATCAGTCACCAAAGTTTAAATGATAAACGCAAAATATAATGCTTATACCAGCCTGAATGACTTCCCATTGCTTCAAAAAACTTCGAAAAGTTGAGTACGTATACAGAAGAGAAAAAAAATGAAAAAAAATAATGGTGTAGAAGTTTTTATCATTGGAATGCAACGAAAATACTTTTGCAAAATAATTGTGACCTTGTCATACATTTTTTGATAGTGTTGGGCACGAAAATCATTCAAACGTTTTTGAAAATGTTTTTTTCCATGCTCAGCAATCTATTTTTTGAATAAAATATTTTGGCTGATAATTATGATAAAAAATGAGCGGATTTTCGTTGCTTCCCTGCAGGCTTCGCAACCAGAAGAACTATGCTACAGGAAATTTCGGAAAAAAAAGAGAGAAGAATGCTTTTTTTCATAAAATGTATTCGTAAAAAAATTAAATATAATAAAAAATTTCAAAAAATGAAATAAGGCCATCATGTTTAAAAAAAATAGTTTTCACTTTAGAAGCAAAAAACGTTGCCGTTCATTATTCATCATTTTGTTCGTATTTTTTAACGAAAGTATGGTTAAATTTTTTTTTAAATTTATATAGTGACACTTGTCGATATATCAATTAGTTCAGGAGTTAAGGGCGTTTCAATGTTTCCAAAACTTCCGAAGTCGACATTTTTTGGAAAATTATAACTCCTAAGAGAGAAGAGATAAAAATGTGAAAATTGGTGTGAATTTTCTTTTCATGGGGTACAATTTAACAAAAAAGATCGGGAAAATAAAAAATGGTCGGTGCCACGGGCCATGTTCCAACTTTCATTGTAAATTAAATATATATATATATATATATATGAGTTTATATAATTTAGAACGAAAGTGGATGTCAAAAGATCCGACAGCAAAACTAACGATAATTTATTGTCAGGGAAACGATAACACGGCTGAAACAACGATATTTTATGATTGCCCACCAATAAACTAAAGTGAGTTTCACTGTACGCTCCTTTAGCCATGTGCCTTCGTTGTAAATATCACGGGCTCGTGTCTCTCCTAGTAAAAAGACTTCCGCTTGTTGCCTTCTTCGTTTATTCATTTGTTTTTCTTTTCGTTCTACCAAAAGGAGTATGGGAACTTGAGAGTGAATAAAGAAATAATAACAATGACGATATAGTCGTGTTTTGTCGATCCAGACACGACGTGACATCATCGCACGCGAAACATACGAGGCTCGTGAAAGATCATCGTGGCGCAATAACCGTGATCCGATCGGCGGTAAAGGTCGCGAGGTAAAGAATTATACATATATATATTCTGAAAATGTTCATATATATAAATATATATGAAATTCTGAATAAAAATGAAAATTATGATTGAAGAGAAAATGAAAAGAATTTTCGTGCTATCGTTAGGATGCAAGGAAAATAATTTTTTTTCGTATATCTCCAACCCGTTCTCATTCAATATTGTTTTGGGATTTTCGTAGGCCGCGAGGATCGCTCGACCATTTTTTGCGAATTTTTCTCTACGCAACATAAATTTCCCAAAACAACCTTTGGGTGACAACATAACGTAAAAAAAAAAAGAATGGTTTCAACGATCGAAACATTCAGACCATTGTTTTGGGCAAGAGACATCCGGGGCGCCAGGACTTGACGGTGAATTAAGGGTCATCGAGTCAAAATAAACAAAATACGAAGAGTGGTAAAAGTTGATATTTCGTTTTTTTTGCGTTCGAGTTAGAATTTTACGATAGTTATCGAGAATGACGATTTTTTCGAATTTGAAATTTTCAAGGAACATCAGGCAAGGTAACTTGGAAATTTATAGTTTCAACAGTGTCTCAGAAGCAGAAAATGTATTTGAAATACCACTACCATGTTTTCCCCGCTTATAAGTGCGACCAGACAGAGAGTAAAGTAGTACTTTTAATCGCTAGGAGTCCGAAGAGGGACTTAAAAGTATACGGTTTATCCCTCTTCGGGCTTGCAAGACTCCAAGTTTATGTAAAATATATCGTTTAGTAATTTGGCGTAGTAATTATATGGAATAATTCTTATTATTATAAATAAACAGCGAATATGAATAAATAAAGCATTAAAATCTCGGAATTTATGTTGAAAATCATCTAAATACTACGTTTAGTGGTATTTTTATGATAGCACTAAACAAGCCCCAATAAACTCAAACAAAGAAATACTATTGGAAGCTCGCTTGGTAAATTTCCCCCATTTGCGATAAAAACAAGATATTGTAACCATGAGCCAACAACAATCGTTGAATTTTAGCGTATTTCCAATTGCAGAGTTGCATAACGTTTTTTGGCGTGACAGTCCATAATTTCTTTTTTGTAGAATTGACAAATACACTGTCCGAAAGTTCGGAAAGTCCGAAGCTACAATGCTGTCGAATCGAAGTTTCCATGTGGAAAATAAGAGGTTATGTGCATATATCGACTGGTAAGGTAGTTATAGGGTAAGCCTATTTATGGCCTTATCACGGAAAGCCTTAGTAGAGCCTCACCTGGGAAAGCCTGCATAGGACCTTAGTAGGGCTCCATCAGGACAAGCCTGCATTGGGCCTTAGTAAGACTTCATCAGGGCAACCCTTAGTAAGGCCCTATCATGGAAAGTCTCAGTAGGGCTTATCAGGTCAAGCCTTCGTAGGGACTTATCGCATCAGGACAAGCCTTAGTAAGGCCCTATCATGGAAAGTCTTAGTAGGGCTTATCAGGGCAAGCCTTCGTAGGACCTATCGGGGAAAGCCTTAGTAGGATTTTATCAGGGACGGCCTTAGTACGGCCATTTTACTATTGCCTGATTTAGGGCCTACTTCCGGTCCGCTCGGGGCCGGATCAGGGTTTCCGTAATAGGTGTTATCCGTATCGCACCCCGATGGGGGCCTGATCGTCATCAGGCTAACCCTAAGAAATGTCTACGCGGGCCGATAAGTGCCATATTGTTCTCAGTCCCGGAGAGCAGAGCTTCCTCATTGCGGAAGGAAAAGCACACGTCCATATAACTTACCCGAATGAACACCAGCGTCGTCAGGATCCTCAAAGGCCAACGATTCGTTGGCTGTGCAAAAGTCCCTCATGCGCATACCGGAAGGGTCGTGTCTGACGCAGCAGCCTCGGTTGCTATTGGAGGGGCAATCGTTGGCGGAGCAATCGGCGCCATCGATCGTGGGGACCGGTAGCCGAGTGGAGACGTGGCCGGTATCGTCGCAGGAAACGGAAGACGCGAGTACGTGCCTCTTGTTGTTGTTGTTGGTATTGTCGATGGCGGACGATCGTACGAGGGTGCTTGCGCTTCGTGCAACTTTGGTACTGTGAGTGCGTCGAATGAGGAGATTGGTGAAGCTCGTTGGTGAACGATTATTCGCGATGGCAGAGGTCCGACCGGCGTTCCCGCAAGTCCCGCTGCTCCCATTGTGCCTCGTTCTTTTGTCATTGGCCTCGTCGTCGGCTCTCTCGTTTCGCGAGCTCGAGCCATTTTTGCTCGCAATCCTCCCCTTGGTCTCCGAGTCCCTGGATGCCTTCGGGACAACCGGAATTAGGCTGTCCTCCAGCCGATCACCGTTGGCATCCTGTTTTCTCCGCTTGTCCACCACGGTAGTTTCCTCCGACGACGAACCGGCTGCCTCGAGGCAGCCCATCGTCGCGTTCAATCGGTTACCGGAGCTCGCGTCTTTTCTCGCAGCGACCTCTTTCCTACCGCCGAAGCGACTCTGAAATCTCTCGATCGTCTTGAACGACCTGGTCCTCTCGACCTTCTTCCGCGTCTGTTGATCCTCGTCGACGGAGGGCGCAGGCTCGCGCCTCGTCCTGGCAGGCGCCTCGAATATCCTCGTCAACGACTGAACTTTGCCCCGCGTCTCGGGTATCGTTAACGATACCTCCTGGTGGCCCGTCGCCACGTCGACGCTGGCGCTTCTCGCCGGATTCTTTCGCGTTCCTTTGATGGGCTCGTTGTTGTTGCTCAAGGTGCGCGTCAACGGTGCATGACCCGATTGATTCTTCGAGCTGCTTATGGGAAACGTGTTGCACGTGAACTTCTCCTCGGTGATGACGGTTTTGCTGAGCTTGGTGGAGCTTTGACGCGGTTCGCCCTCCAGCGAAACGTAGAACGTTGAACGCCTCTTGGGCGAGTCCTCACCGTTGTCCAACATCGTCAACGAGCTTCTTTCGTCCTCTTGCCGATCGCGAGACTCCTCAGCGAGCCTCCATCGCGGTCCTTTTTGTCGCTGCGCTTGCTCGTCCCTACGAGGAACCGATTGGACAATTCTCTTTCCTCTCTCTCGATTCACATGGTTCCCGCACGTTTGTATGTGCCACCTGAATGGAGGTTGAAATTGGAGCCCTTTCCAAGCCGCTGATTCGATTCAGCTGTCTTCGAATCTCGCCAAACGGGTTTTTCTTTTCTCTCTCTCTCTCTCTCTCTTTGCTTATTCTTCCACTTCTTTTGGGTCTCCGTTCTTCGCGTGCTCTCCCCAGCTCACTTTTCCTTCCCAAAGGATTCCAAGGTCCTCGAGTACACTGCGCAACTGCAGCCGCGAAATATCCCGGATAAACGGCAGGTGTTACGAAATTTACGCGCTGCGAATGATCCTAGTTTTATCGACGGCTCTTCGGGTCTCTCTCTCTCTCGAACTCTTTCGTCCTGGAGGCCCCGAGGTCCTTTTACTCGACGACGTTCTTACTACGCGGCCACAGGCGTGTCTGGATACGCCCTGAGGCGATCACTGCTCGCTCCGACCATGGAGAATCTCGCCGATCTGGCAACGTCGGTGACACACGAAAACACGTGCGTACTCTGAGGAGACAACGACCGGGATCTTCATGACCATTTCGCTGTCTCTGTTCCACTCTCTTCTCTCTCTCTCTCTCTCTCTCTTTATCTTCCTTTCTGTCTCGCTCTACTTTATCCGAGGTAGGAGGCAATGGGGAGACAGGCCTTTCGGTTCGTTTGATCCTGATTTTGTTTGGGTTTGCTTGAATCCGGCGGTTCCATTGATCCAAATTTTGTTTGGGTTTGTTTTGGCTTACAGTGGAAATTTTGTTTGATATTGTTGGGCTCTCGATACAAATTTAGTTTGGGTTTGGTGGGCTCTCGATACAAATTTAGTTTGGGTTTGTTGGGCTCTCGATACAAGTTTAGTTTGGGTTTGTTGGGCTCTCGATACAAATTTAGTTTGGGTTTGTTGGGCTCTCGATACAAATTTAGTTTGGGTTTGTTGGGCTCTCGATACAAATTTAGTTTGGGTTTGTTGGGACTGTCGATACAAATTTAGTTTCGGTTTGCTTGGACTTCCGATCCCAATATTGTTTGGGTTTGTTTGGGCTTCGATCCAAATTTCGTTTAGGCTTTCTTTGGGCTTCGAATCCAAACTTTGTTTGGGTATGGTTGGATTTTCAATTCATATTTTATTTGGTTTTGTTTGGGCTTTTAGTGAAAGCTTTGTTTGGGTTTGTTTGAGCCTCGATCCACATTTCGTTTAGGTTTTTTGTTTGGGCTTCCAATCTAAATTGTGTTTCGGTTTGTTTGGGCTTCGAATCCAAATTATGTTTGGGTTTGTTTGGGCTCCGAATCCTAATTTCGTTTGGGTTTGTTTGGGTTCGTTCAGACTCGGCGGTTCGATAGATTCAAATATCGTTCAGTCTTGTTTGGGTTTGTTCGTTTTCATTTGTTCCTTCTCTTGGGCTCGGTGGATGGATTCAGATCGCGATTTGGCTAATCAATTAATCAATCAATGCGCTTCAATTAATCTCAACAGCCGTTTGACTCGGTTTGGGTTTGTCCAAGGCTAGATTCGCTGGTTCATCAAATCGAAATTTGATCGCTAGTCGATCGGTAAATCGCGGCTCGCGGAAGCAACACAATTATCGAGACGTAAATTTATGTCGATGTATATTAAAGTTGAATTAAAATTTGTATATACACACACGTACACGTTTGTGTACGTTTATACAAATGTGCACTGTTTTTCATTAGCTATAATCGTCGGCCGACACTTTCACTTTTATCACTAGCACTGGTGAGTCTTTTTAATCACAATTTATCGCCCGGTAGTTTTTGTTCAATTATTTTTTTCGATTTATTCATATCGAATAATTATGCATAATTTTTTAGTTGATACATATATTCATATATGTATCGAAAAATAAATGTACACATATACCCACGTATTCCTATCGTCAAGATTTATTTCCGCTCAAGGCCGACGTCTTCCGTTTCCACGTCCGAGCTCGTCAACTCGCAGTAACGATTTATTTACGATTTCTCGACGATATTGTTTACACGGGGCTTTCTGGTACGGAATGAAAACTCTGACGATATCGAGCTCGGCAGAGTACGAATATTCGTCCCGAAACGAAAAACTCAACCGAAAACTATAACACGTTTCACTTATTTTTACTTCTTTTTTTTTTCTTAGTGAACCACAGAAATTTCCATTTCTTCACATCGCGCACCGTTATCACGTAAGCTCCTTTCTCTCTTTTCTTTCGTCTGCGCACCGTAAACGGGACTTCCGTTAGCCGAAAAATCACGCACGCACGGGAGAGAGACAGACAGAGTGACAGATAGAAAAGGGAGAGGGAGAAAAGAGAAAGAGAAAAATATTATTAGGACACGGGGGCGCGCGCGATCGTGTCACAACCGCTCGCCAGACAGACCCACGGCTATCTGCACGACTGGCCTGTGTCTCCCTCGATTGCCTCGTACAGTCGACGCCCCTCGCGGCTGTCGGGAGAACTCGCGCAATGCACGAGCTCTCGCCGTCTCGCGCCCCCCCACCCTTTTAATACGGCGCTCGCTCGTAGCGCTCTCTCTCTCCCCCCTCGCTCTCTTTCTTTTTCTTAGGCTGCGGACTTTTACACAGTAAACGTCCTCGATGCACGGGACTTTCCTATGCACGTTATTTCTTCGTATATCATATGTATATATATATATATATATATACAAAAACAATCTGCAATTTTCTTTTCATCGACTTATTTCGAAAACGTGATGTTTTCAAATACTTCTCTGCAATAACTCGGTTCAAATAAATGAAGTGAATTTAAATATGTTGCTTAACTAAAAATATTGCTTTCCTTTTGTAGCACTATTTTGGAATAGCGAGCTTTCCAAATAATTTTTCTAAATAACTCTAAAGTAAATAAAATGAGTTATGTAATATTTAAAGTACATAAAAATATCCTTTTTTTTTAAAGAATCTAATAACGTTTCAAATATATTTTTCCCACAGTATATATATGCAAGAAAATGATTTGGAATCCTTTATTTTCGGACATCATGTAAAAAAGAAATATTTTTATTTATTCGAAATATTACAATAATGACTTACTTGGATAAGCTTGCAAAAGATTGTTTGGAAACCTTGATGTTCCGAAATAATCAATTTACAAAAAGAATATTTTAATGTACTTAAAATATTGGAATAATGATTTTTAATTAATTAAAACAAATCATTTGGGAACGTTGCTCTTTGCAAAGAATTCATAAAAAGTATAAATGTTTTAATTAATACTTAATCTGTTAAAAACAAAATTTGATCAGCGCGCTTTTCCGAAAAAATTAAAAAAATAGTATATTTTTTTAGATTGTTCCAGTCAATAGCTTTTTTTACAGCACGAATGCAGTATGTTGACATTAATATAAATAATGTACGGCGAATAGAAATCGCAAAAAAAACCAAGCAGAAAGCAAAGTGTGTACATTTTTTACACGTCATCGAATAAAACGACCTTCGAAAATATTCGTCTTTTTCTCGAAGAGTTATTTATACGTATTCGTGTGTGTCTAAATATATATGTATGTCGAAACCCGGAATCGAAATTAAGTAGAATTTCACGTTTATTCCAGTCGATAGGTCAAGCTATACGAAGTTCGTGAGTTTTTTTTTCTCCCAGCCACGTTATGCAGTTATTTCCGTGAAATGTCCGAAGATCAAAATCTTCCCGAAATTCGGCGCTCGAATAAAATTACGAAAATTTATTTAGTCTCGATAGGGGATATCGTGCTCGGGTGGCTAAATTAAAAAAGTTTCGAGCAAGGGTACCAATTGAGGATCCAGTTGGTTTCTGTTTCGAGACATGCTGACCAAAGATTGACCTTTTTCGGACGTCAAGTTTACGAAAATTGAAATTAAATTATTTTTTTTCGAGAAAAAAATTCTAAAAATGTGATTCGCAAAAAGATTTGTGAATATGTCGAAAGAAAATCCTTCGGTCAACGCGAAAAAAATATTTCATTACGTCAGCAAATATTGCTCGTGGTAGAAAAATTTGTATTTCGATCTAATATTTTATTCCCGGAAAAATTGAGCAAAAAATTGCAACAGAGGGGGGGGGGGGGGGGGTATAAAACGACCGTTTGAAAACTGTTTTCCAAAATAGCAAGTGGCATGGTACGGATCCTGGTTCTTTGTGGCGAAACAGACGTCAAGAAATTTTTTTTTCTTCCGTCAAGTGCGAACCCTGACCCTATAATTCTCTCACTCCCTAATGCGTAGTTATCACTCTTTTATTTTGTCTTCGCCCCGAGCTTTCGTCTGCTACTTGCGTCTCTCTTCGAGGCGAATCGACCAGCATAATATGAGCTCTTTGAGAACAGATGCAAAGAGAGGAGGGTGCTCGACGGCGAACCCTGAAGCCAATATGAAAACTTTTTTGCATATGCAGCTTTGTTGGGCTGTGCCAATACTCGGATAGGCGACCGCTTAACCGCGCTCGATATATTATTGAATATAAAAAATGGCATGTCAAATTTATGCACACAGCATATATATAAATATATCAATTCTACAATTGAAATTCACTAAGTCCAAATTCAATAAGTCCACAACCAACTCATATTTTTTTAACCCTTTCGTTGGCAGAGGGAATTCGACAAAAAGTGCCCAAAATGGCAGAAACATTTTTTCATCCTGAAAACTCGTACTCTGGGGTTTTTGAGGGTGCTGATTACGAATCTGAATTCAAAATTCCGGAATTCACAATGACGAACAAATATGGCGAATGAAAATACAAATAATACAGATTGATTTAGATGAAACGCGGTACTCGAGCTTCATATATTTCCACCTATTTATTGTATTATGCTACATGTTATTGAATTTGCGATGAAAAATTCCTTCATTTTGAGTTCAGCATCACACTCACCGTCCCCGAAAAGCCCCGACTACCAAGATTTATCCAAATCGAGCTGTTTTTTGCACTTTCGTCCGCCATATTAGATCCGCCATTAAAATTTTTTGAATTTTGTGTTCAGATTCGTAATAAGCGACCTCGAAAATCTCGGAGTACCAATTTTTATCCAAATCGAGGAAAATTTTCAATTTCGGTCCGCCATTCTGTCGTCGCCATTTTGAATTTTCAAATTTAAAGTTCAGATTCGTAATAAGCGACCTCAAAAATCCCGGAGTACTAATTTTCATCTAAATCGAGTAAAGTTTTTGATTTTTGTTCGCCGTTTTGCATTTCCAAATTTTGACTTGAAATTGGGATTCAGCGAGCCTAAAAACCCCCGAGCGAGGCTCCGATTTGAAATCAGGGCAAGTTAAAGAGGGAAGTAAAGGGTGACGCACTATTGCGTCTATGCCAACGAAGGGGTTAATCCTATGGTTCGAGAGGATTTTCTATTTTTATTATTTATAATTTATTCAATATTAAACTATCAAATCCAAGCAATATAAAAATATTTAATTAATCATTTTTTTTCGTCTCGAGAAAAAAGAATTGTGACAATATTAATTAGTGTGGACTTGTTCCAGTTTGAAGATGAAGAATAAATTTCCAACCTGGTAGCGTACTTTTTAGCGTCTCGTTTACAGGATTAAAGGGACAATAAGTTGACTGGGCTAGACCTGTGTACATGTGTGTGTGCACGCGTGAGCATTTGTGGTAGGTGATCATACGTAGTCATCGTTAGAGCAAGAACTCAAGTGCAATAGTTACTATTCGACCCACTAAAAAATGGCAGCTCATCATTCCGAAAAGAACGATTTTTACATGATATTTTTTACATTTTATTAATCTTTGAAAAATGGGCTTCTGAACTGCATTTTCAAAACTGGCGTGATGTATATAGCCGAAACGCTAATCGACCGATTCTGATAAAATTTGATCCGAAATCTTTATAACCTTATCTATGACCCGAAATGTTTTAAAAATTAGAAAAAGAATTCTTTGTTGCAAAATTGAGCCATTTTTTTGCGAAAAATTCCATCTTTTTGTTTCAAATCGTAGCGTTTCATCGATTCAAAACATTTCTCATTTTTTCTTGGTTCATATACTGCGTATGAGGGTTGAGGAAAGAAACATTTTCATTGGTTTTTTAAAGGTTAATCACGCCAACGCTATGTGTCACGCCATCTGACGACATCTGCCGTAACCCGTTTAGAAGACCGGCCCACACCTCGCCCATTTTTAAAGGTTAATTTAAAAAATACCATATAACAGCCAAAGTTACTAATAAAACATACCCTAAGCCTCAAAAATGGCGAATTAATCTTTCCTATTCAAAAAAATTGATCAAATCAGCCATTTTTCCTCGCCTAAAGGTATCTCTCCCCTTAAAATAATATTACCTTAATTATGAATACATAAAAGATAGATTTTTTCACAAATACATAAATGTATAATTATAAATAAATAAATATATTAAATACATTGACATATTTATCAATATATATTTAATTATAACTTGATTATAAATATACTAATACATTGAAAATATTTCATGATTGATAATTAATAAATAATAATTTTCTTGATCCCAATTTGCCCCGAATCACGTCAAAAAGGAATAAAAAAATGATTTAAAAAAATGCCTGCAGAGAGCGAGGAAAAAGGGCAGCAGCGTTTCTGCAATAATTCTCGTGTCGTCTGAGAAGAGCGCTTATCGCTTTAATAGCCCGTAATAGGACGTACCAAAGAAGGTTTACTGTTCGCGGGGCAAGAAGCGCCCGTCGTAAGGCTCCGTCTACGTCGCCTCTGTAAAAGCCATCGCGAGCCCATTTTTTTCTTTTTGCTCTTCCCCGCTTCGTTTTATTCGCCGGGTTGTTTTTTTTCATTTTTGTTCACGTGGTTCCCGTTTTTAAGAAGCCATCAATTTGCAAAAGATGCAAACTTCGAAAAGTCTTCGGTTTCAAAGAAAATGAACAGGTGGATTTTATAATAATTCAAATATAGTATTGTAAAATATTTTTGAATATATTATTTATTATTTAATTATTTAATATTTATTTATTTATTACCAATTGTATACCCTTTCGAGCTTTTACATTCACCGTTCCGTTCCACGTTGCTTTGCTTACACTATTCTTAAACTTCGATTTAGAAAGACCGATAAATTACAATTGAATTTGCACCACAATGCAATAAGTTAAAAATTTAATTATTAACCTAAGATGTTAATATTATTATTTATTACTCACGAATTTAACTATCATTATTTACCGATTTTTTGTTGAATATTAAATAACTAATTGTTATTTGCGATGTTTTTTTTGTATCGCCGCCTCAGGAATTGTCAAAAGTTAAAACTGTGTAGAGCAAATAATTCTTTCTTAATTATTGAAGCGATAATACATTCTGGACCCTAATGTAGGTTTTTTCGGGTTTGATATTAATCGTCCCAAATTGCGTTTGGTATTTTACGCGACGCCAATAATTCGATACTATATTTGTCCCGAAGGCAAGAAGGCGGACAGAAATCTCTAAAATCCAGTATTCCTCCACATATACATTCGCCATTTTGAGTTTTATCATCGTAACACCGTTACTTCGTCGACGTGAAACCGACAAAATGATTCCGGTTGGGAAATTTCGAAAATTCCTAAATTCGAGTCTTCGATTCGTCTCCTCGTTCAAGCCCTTTTTAATTCCATCGTCAAAATCCGATCCCTATCACGGCAGCCATATTTGGGTCCTCGAAGGGCCCGAATTTAATCGGGGCAACTGAATTCCCGCAAGGGAGAGCGAGACCGGCGCCGGGCGCGGGTTGGTGCTCAGAATTCGGGCACTGATTTTCTTCGAAGGGGATGCCCGTGTAATTTACGAGTGCGCGATGTGGAAGTCGAATGCAGAACGTAACGGGGATTAACCCTAAGCGCTTTTGCTTTTTTTCCCTTTTTTTTTTCATGGAAGCCCTATAAATAATACGAGATCGCGATGTTGCCACCATTGCGGGGATCTTAGTAAACATTAACGCACCAGCTTTTCAACGGGATACCACATCCCGACTGCATCCCGCGAATGGACTAGAAAAACTCGAATATAGATACCGATGATTTTGTATACGCGCGTAGAAAACTACAAACCGGTTTTACCCGCTCGAGAACGAAAGGGAAAATATGATAGGCGCATATACGAGAGTCAACAACTTGTGTGATTCACAGCGATATTTCTCCCTCGACACGTGTGCTTTGCAAAAAAAGATTTGCAACTTAAACGATCCTTTTTTCGATTTTTTCAAATATTAATAATTGGTAGTCACAACAATGACAATAACTATTTACTATTACTATTTACTATTATTTAGTACATACATAATATTAATATTAGTAAGCTACGATGAAAAAATCATTTATTTATTTTAACAATAATAATGATAATTTGTTATTATTTCTTATTATAGCAATAGAAGAATAACGTATTTATAATAATAGTATAAAATATTAATTAATTAATAAAAACAATAATTTATAATCATCAGTAATAATGATACAGATTGCTATAAACGATAATAGAGCAATGAATGCGTAATCATTATTATATTGATTATTATTATCAACAGTAATGATACTAATGATTGTTCATGATAAAAATCATAATAAAAATAAGAATGAGCGAAGGGCACTCACTGTCCCTCCTCAAATTTATCGATTGTAATTTTTTTCTTCCGTCTCAAACAAACGAATAAAACATGTGGCGTTTCTGGGGGAATTGACGTACAGTTGGCGGGGTCAGGTTAAGGATCCCAATTTCGAGCAGCGAAGCGAAATTAATAGTTTATGTCGTCCGTACTAATTGTGGGTTGCACCGATCGAATTTTTCGCGCTTTTTATCGACATTTGACGAAATTATTTTTCTAAGTTCAAATCGTCTCGCGAGTGAAACGAGCCATGCCACGATCAAATTGCTGCGGGCAAAAGAACGCTGTGGTCCTGTGAGTATTCGCGTAACAATACGAGTAATTATTTCCAGGCAGTTATAAGGCGACGAATAAATGGAATAACGAATGGGTCTAATTTGAGTAATCGTCTGGCCGATGAACGAAGTGTTTACTCCGATCAAAAAAGTATTTACTACGGGTCGTCGGGGTCCCGAACTACATGGTAAGTTCCAAACGAAAATTAAGGGGAGCCGTTAGAAAAATCATCTATATGAACCAAAGAATGACAAAACTCAACAATAATAACAGAAGCACAAAGAAAGTGCACATATAAAACAAGAAAAATAACAATACTAAATACAAATAATTGAAGTATGAAGAAAAAAGGTATATAAACCAAAGAATAACAAAAATAGATTAAAATAACAGAAGCCTAAAGAAGAAGTAGCTATATAGACCGAAAAATAATATAACAAACACAGAATACCAGAAGCATGAAGGAAGAGAAACTATATACAACAAGAAATTACAAAACAAAATTAATCTAACAGAAGCGTAGAGAAAAAGCTGCTATATAAACCAAAGAATAACAAAATTAAATCAATATAACAAAAGTATGAAGAAAAACAAGTTATGTGAACCAAAAATAGCAAAACTAAATCAAAATAACAGAAGCCTAAAGAAAAAGCAGCTATACAAACCAAAGAATAACAAAATTAAATCAATATAACAAAAGTATGAAGAAAAACAAGTTATGTGAACCAAAAATAGCAAAACTAAATCAAAATAACAGAAGCCTAAAGAAAAAGCAGCTATACAAACCAAAGAAAAACAAAACTAAAAACTCAGCAAAGGAAAAGTAGCTACATAAACCAAAATGAAATAATTCCGGAGTTCCGGACGACATCACCAACATGCAACATACAAAAGTATGAAGAAAAACAAGTTATGTAAACCAAAAATAGCAAAACTAAATCAAAATAACACAAGCCTAAAGAAAAAGCAGCTATACAAACCAAAGAATAACAAAATTAAATCAATATAACAAAAGTATGAAGAAAAACAAGTTATGTGAACCAAAAATAGCAAAACTAAATCAAAATAACAGAAGCCTAAAGAAAAAGCAGCTATACAAACCAAAGAATAACAAAACTAAAAACTCAGCAAAGGAAAAGTAGCTACATAAACCAAAATGAAACAATTCCGGAGTTCCGGACGACATCACCAACATGCAACATAACAAAAGTATGAAGAAAAACAAGTTATGTAAACCAAAAATAGCAAAACTAAATCAAAATAACACAAGCCTAAAGAAAAAGCAGCTATACAAACCAAAGAATAACAAAATTTAATCAATATAACAAAAGTATGAAGAAAAACAAGTTATGTGAACCAAAAATAGCAAAACTAAATCAAAATAACAGAAGCCTAAAGAAAAAGCAGCTATACAAACCAAAGAAAAACAAAACTAAAAACTCAGCAAAGGAAAAGTAGCTACATAAACCAAAATGAAATAATTCCGGAGTTCCGGACGACATCACCAACATGCAACATAACACAAGTATGAAGAAAAACAAGTTATGTAAACCAAAAATAGCAAAACTAAATCAAAATAACACAAGCCTAAAGAAAAAGCAGCTATACAAACCAAAGAATAACAAAATTAAATCAATATAACAAAAGTATGAAGAAAAACAAGTTATGTGAACCAAAAATAGCAAAACTAAATCAAAATAACAGAAGCCTAAAGAAAAAGCAGCTATACAAACCAAAGAATAACAAAACTAAAAACTCAGCAAAGGAAAAGTAGCTACATAAACCAAAATGAAACAATTCCGGAGTTCCTGACGACATCGCCAACATGCAAAGGGAGAGGGAAGGGTCGGGTGGAAGTATGCTTAGCGCGAAGTATGCTAATTTTCCGTTGGTCTCGGACGAACGGAACGGACGTTACATCTAGACTCGGACACCGACTCGCATACCTATTTGGGATTTGGATCGACGACCGGACAAAGGTGCGATACGATGGACGACACGACTAACGAGGCTCTGAACGTGCCTCATATTCGCGCGGTGTCACCATGTGCACGTCAAGCTAAACTGTTACCGTATCCATTTACCGTTGCATAACTATATGTTTTCGGAAGAACCCCCTTTCCACCGTACTAATCCGCGAGGATCCCCTTCGCGGCGTGTCAAACCTACGAACGATTTGTCACTGACATTGGCATTGATCCTGTCGCAATGGCGGCAGAAAAAAAATACTCTTTTCAGAACGACGAACAAGCCTGCGAGCACGAGGCAGCTACGACAAATGGCGAGCAGTGTTTTTTCTACGGCACACTCGATCGAATCACTATTACAACACATCCGAGACTCGACGAGAGTCCTTGGCGCTTTATCTTCCACAGCTGTTTCTCCGATACAGTGCACTGAGAGCATCATACTTTTGAGTCAACTACTCGCCGACACATTTAACATATTTTAGTTCGGGCAGTTACTTTCCTTTGATTTACTTCCACCATGTTTAGCGAAATCATAGAAATGGTTGCATTCGAGACACGCCTGTCATTCGACCTTTCCAGTGAGTGTTGACTTTTCAGCGTTTGCTTTTCAACCCAGGGGTGATTGGGCGACCGGAGGAATCGCGATAATCCATGCAGACCTGGAAAAAGAGTCGCTGCGATCCAATGGACGGGTGAGAAGCTTTCACCATCGCACTTTAGTCGATGAGAATCGTTATCGCCATCTAACTAATTGTTATAGGTCTTCTAGACTCAATGATGTTTCGTACCGTTGTCACTGTGTGTAAAGAGTGGACACGAATAAAAAAAAAACGTTTGCCGGACTGTGGATCCCGTCGAGGATCTGTTAGGAAGTAGCAGGAAACGTGCCTTGTTGCAAAATAAACGTTTCCGGGGTGCGATGAAGGTATAAATCCTCCCTACGTGTGTATGTACGAGTGACAAGACGAGAGAGAGAGAGAGAGAAACCTTTTAACAAACCTCGTTTGCAATGGTGCTGAGAATTGTTGAGCATTGGTGAAGGACCAAGCGGAAATGCTTTCCTTGGAAAGCCAATCGAAGATTTCCAAAGACCAATTACAAGGAAAGTGTTTCTCCAATGTTATCGAGTGAAAAGCACTTTTGTCCGATCAGCTCACTCTCAGTCTCGACAGGGGCAGTGAACAATACGCGTGTGCGTCTGTGTTAATAAGCGTAGATGTATCGTTGCAATATTTGCAACACGAAACGAATCGATTGAACAGACTTCTTGGAATCAGAGGCGAGCCGAGAGAGCCTCGAGCTCGGCGGCCTGCTGTCGCGAACGAAGTGAGTATCCGCCAGGATATACGGTGTTCGAGTGTCGACTCGATGGGAACGAACCGATCGCCCAGGTGGTCCAGGTGCCACCACCGGACAGCCGCGACAATGCCGCGCGAAATGAAACCTGCATGATCCTGGAGACCAAGCAGTCGGAGTTTGGTCCATGCGCGAGGTATAAAGCCTAAGCTGCCACGGAGAGAACACAATCGAAGGAGCTGATAAGACTCCACGGATGTGCTGAATGTATCAAAGCTCGATAGATTGAATTGATGAACTTCGTTTAGGGTAGCGGCCTACCCGGGACGGAGAGGTCGACGAACCGCCCCCAACGGAACAGAAGCCTGTGGAGGAATGTCCTTTGCTCTCGAGGCAATGGATCAACCGGGTGGAGCTACAGCATGCGCAGGAAAAGTAGCAAAGAGTACGGAGTCATCGATAGTCCACCCACTCACGATCCTAGAAACCACAAAGGGTCCTGCCTGTCGAGATGGTCCTTCCTCGAGGCTCACTTACGGCTCGGTAGCCGATAACACGGTCCGAACATCAGCCAAGAGTCACGAGCCATCTGCACTTTATATTGAATGCACTACCGGTCCCAAAGGACCTGTGGCCAGAGTTACCCAAGTACCCAAAGCGTGCGCCATGAAGAGTTGCGGAGGAGCGGGAACGCGTTACGAAACCTTTGTGGATCACGACGGCACTTGTCCAATCGCCACGGTCACCCGATCCAACGAAAAGGCCGTATCGGACGTTGAACGAGCCTGCGAGTATTTGGAGGCGCGCGTGTGTTCTTCGGGACCTCGCGCAAGAGTGCGGACCCTTCCCGAAAAATCTTCCAACGTCAGACACTTCACGCATCTCAACGTTCGAGCCAGGGAAAATGGT
Source organism: Ophion costatus (assembly GCA_951751655.1). Lineage (NCBI taxonomy): Eukaryota > Metazoa > Arthropoda > Insecta > Hymenoptera > Ichneumonidae > Ophion > Ophion costatus. The sequence goes on along the minus strand of OX632365.1, from coordinate 2,169,940 downwards.
CCGACTGCCAGAATCACTCAGCATCCCGGAGATCAACGAAGCACTGACCTCGATGCACAATACAGTCGAGAAACGACGAAGCCACCACCGGTTTGCGGCTGTCATCCATGTTCCGCAGCTCCGGTACGTCATCAAAGGAAATTCGCAACGAGTTGCGGGTTCGGAAAAGCTATTCACGGGGTCAAGTCAGCCGCGGAGAGAAGGAACGGTCTCAGTCCAACGAGATTGGAGTTGGAAGGACGGGTTGGACCGTTCAAGTACAGTAGGGTACGACAAGGAAGGATGGATCCGATTCCAAAAAGTTGCCGGCCACTACAGCCTGATGCAGGATCACCACATCGCACAGTTCAGCCAGACACGTGTACTGAAAAAGTGTTGCAGAGTCTCCGATTGAAATCACCACCGGTCCGACCTACTGCTTGTCTCTGTTCCTTACAATCGATTTGCAATTCTCCGAACCCTCTACCCACCCAAATGCATCCGCTTCCCGGTGGATCCGTATTTTCCCAATTCCCTGCACCTTCTTTGCCCGACATTGCACCGGTTCCCCTTGGTCCCAATCGTTTACGCGATTATAAGGCACGTCCAAAGTCAACGAGCCCTCGGCAAGCGAATGCACCTACACGACGAAGACCCGCGCCCGATGAAAGACCTAGTAAGCTTGCAAAGTCCTCGAAGCAGAAGCCAAAAAAGTCTAAAAACAAGAAGACCGGTTCACGCCGCAAGAGTCATGCATCTTCCGCATCTTCGCGCGAAGATGAGAACCAAGAATTGACACGAATTCCTAGCGAAAAGCACGTCGAGTGTCCGACCTTCGCTTCTCAAGGAAATCAATCGGATCCCGCGCAGCAGGAACCCGTCTACGTCCAGTGCCCGGCCGAAGAGAAGAAAAGCGAACAATCGGTATATAGGGGAAGCTGGGGTTCACAGTGCCGGGGATACGTTATTCCGATACACATAGCTTCGCAAAGCGTAGAGATAGCAATAAGTGTCAAGTGCGTCACAAAACGTCATACCATTGCGCGGTTTCGGCAGCCATTTTAGTCACACCGGGACGGCAAGTAAGAGTTGGTTTCGCTTGGAGGAACAACTTACCCTCGGCACTATGAACCCCAGCCTTCTTCACACTGTTGGAAGTATCAATCCAATATCTGGTAACACGCAACACTCGGGGTACATTTCGTTTGGGGAGCTTATATTGTTCATCTATCACACTACAGTTACGTGATAAGCCAGTGATCCGTTTGATCGCAGGCAAGCTCCACGTAGGGGCAACGACTCATTGGCTGTAGTTTCGTTTAGCCTACACGCGATAAATGTACGAACCACCCGTAATAGCGGATTGTTTTGAATCTTTACACACATGTCCAACAGTGCATTTGCGAGGAACCTTCTTACGTCGAATGTCCGGCTTACCAATCGAAACGGGAGTCAACGATTCCGCCCATCGACGTACCGTCATACGTCAGATGTCCGGCTTACCAGTTGAAGGAATCAAGCGAAACGGACTGCGGGCCGAGAGAGACCGAGTTGATCGGCAAGTATCCGGACCACTTTCGAGCCAAGACAGTGGAAACATTTCTGGCTTGTCGGGCCAAGAGAAATGGACTGCAGGACGAGTGCCGTCTCCACATTCCCGAAAGCGTGCTACGAATGAGTTACGAGCAACGGAGAAATCGACACGCGAGAACTCTCGTGTCGTGTTGCACGAAACGACGAAGATCCGTGGATGACGAAGCTCCGCGTACGGAATTTCGCGTTAGATCGGAATGCATGTGCAATGGTGTATAGTTTTCTCTTGTGGTGTGATGCGATTATCTGCCCAGGATGTTCTACATTGATGGATGCTGAATAAAAACATTCATTCAGGGACTGGCGCATGCTGACTTGTCATTCCGCCCTCCAGGATCCACAGTCCGCAACATTCTAATTTACATTTTGTGTGGGCATGTTGGATTGATGAAGGATTTGAATGGTATGATAGGAACAAAGTGCAAAGAAGAATCATCGCTCGAATTCCCAGAGGGAGCAACCGCATTCTCCATCATATGAGAACGATGAGGAGGAGGACGAACTCAGCGAAGAGCATGGCTCAAAGGAAAAGAAAAAAACTAAGCACCGTTTGAAAGCAGTGAAATCACGAGAGCTTCGCGCCGGTGTCGTTTACTACGATTGCGACTGTTATCATCGAAATGGACTCCAACAAGATTGTCCCAGGGGTGGATGTGGAGGTTCTAACTTTTAACTACCGTCAGTAACATGACACATGCTTATTATCAAAGATATCATTGTTATCATTTTCTGTTTCATTTAGGTCTGAAGCACTGCGTCTCGAAGCCGTGGCCTAGATGCAATTTGTCGCGGCACTTTACGCACAAATGGGGGAAATATGAAGACCTTTTGGATTTGATACCACCCACGTCATTTTGCGGCCCTAGGGATGCACTCTACAAGGCAAAGTTGGGAAAATACGATGATGACCACAAAGCTGGAGAAGACGCTAAAAAAACCGATGAATCTTCGTACCTTCGAGGTAAGACCAACGGGAAGTCAGGTAACCACAACGACAAAGCTAGTTGCCTCAATGACCATCGCTTCAAGCAAAAATACGGAAATACTGGCAGTGAAAAGTGTTGCGGTACCAATAGGAATATGGTTCAACACTACGCGATAATTCCTATTGCCAAAAACAATTACAATTGTTCCAAATAATGTACACCATAAATAAACGACCGTATGGGAATACCGTGAAAAGTGAGGACGAACAACGAGGACCGATGTTTGGTCGAAGGTTAAGAACCTCGCAGACATTAACTACGGCAGAGACGTAGCCCAAAAATAGATTCGGACTTCGCGAACTCCGAGTATGCGCCCTCGTAAAAAAAAATGAAAACTTAACGAGAGGAGAAAACGTTGCCCACGCACCGAATTTATTCGAGTGCCAAAAGACTTCGTATAGCTATTTTCCCGGTGGACAACAGCCCCTGGAGGCTGGAGTTATCCGAATGCTGGGATGGAAAAAGGAACTATTTTGAAGAGGAATCAGCAATGAGATCTAAGCGTAAGCTCAGTCGTGCGGGCACCGCATTCAGTCGCATCAGTATTTGGTTTGTATGATCCACATACGAAAATGGTACTGTAGGACTTGAGGGACAGATGTCGTTGGGCTTATATGACCATATGAGTTTTTTATACGAGAAAAACCTCTCGGAACAACTTAAAATCGAAAACCCAAAGGAGCGTTATCATGATGTTGCCGGCAAAAGGGTTTTTCGTAAATATACGTATGAAATATCAACTTCTAGCCGGTGGGACCGAGGTTTTCGAAATCGGCGATGAACTTCACATCAGATAGAACCTTTTAAAACCTATAAAACGAATATTTTAATTTTACCCAACATCCGGCCGGTTTCCCAAAACGCAATTTTTCTATCGGCCACGTATCAGCAGCTAATTGAACATTTGGGATTCATAATCCCCCTCTCCGAGTACTGTATCGTACTCCGAAAGTACTGTATCGTGATACCACATGACAATGTCGTGAAATAGTATTTATACCTGAACCCCGAAGGTCGGCTCGTATCACCCTTGTTCTCCTTGAACCTCTCGACCATCATATTGGATGCCCATTGGTTGGCACTGATTCCTACACGTTACACCTAGCTCTCCTCGAGTCTTATCTCCTGTTTCTCATTTTTTTCCGGTATTTTTGCTTACTTTGTAAGTATAGGCACTTTCACTCGCTTTGTGAAGTCACTTTTTCGAATTGTGCCTTACCAGTTCGGACGTCTAATCTCCATCCGGAATGTCTTTCAGCAGCTTAGACCAACGAAGCTCCACAAACGTTTCAAACTTTACCGAGCCAGCGGATGAGAAGAAAAGAACCCGGCGGTAAGGCGGCTGCCTGCTGAAGCTTGGATCATCAATCAATCTTTCCTCGCTACCACAACCTTGTTTATCAAACTTTCCTAATTTTCTATGCCATTAGCCTCCCTTTTTAGCTCGAAAATAGGCTTATTGATGCACCAAACGACTTCGGGGTTGACCGTTCTCACGCCTGCGATGATGAATTATACGCTAGCGCGTCTCGTCACGGAAGATGCTCCTCCGTACGTGCAGGGAGACTGGAGTACAGTATTTTCATCTCTTTAGTAGAAATAGTACGAAAAGCGTTCGTGAAACTGTGAGACTTCGTAATGTTTGTCTCTACTATTAGCGTTGCTCCGATGCATGTGATCCCATCAATGTAATAAATCACTACACTCAGCAAAAGTAACCATGATACCGTCATGGAGATGAGTCGCTATGATTTATTGTATGCCCTTTTAACGCGTATCACATTAAGGTTGAGCTTCGATTGTGGGTTACGTCTGGGTAGAACATCTAGGTACAACTGCCTCAGGCGATTATTACATGGGCACAAATAAGCAGCGGCGCTTTGGTAACTTACCAGTATCACTTCGAAGATTCAACCCCCAACTGGACTGATGCCAGTATCAAGCTGTCAGTTACTAAAATACTACAACTTTTTCCAGTCCATCAAATGCCAATGCTAAGACTAGCATTTCGTGGACAGCAAAGACCAGCAGGATTTCCGTAACTTATCTTATTTTCTACCTACGGCGTGAAAACGTGCTCTTAGAAGCATGAAAGTGGTCCGTGTGAACCGAGTACTCTCCAAGCGCCACAAACTTCGCGCGACGGTTCGAGAGATAGAAAAACATGCAGGCCGAGTCACGTGTCTTGATAGAACATGGCAGTAAACGTCACAACACGTACACACCGTTATACATGTGTGGTGCTTCGTGCACTTTAGTGGCTTCAAGGCAAAAAATGAATGACCACAGACGTCTCCAAATAAGCACTGCATTATTTGGAGGCTTTTTTCCTTGTAGCAGATCAGTTGTGGCTTGTAACATCATTAGGGAGAATCTTAAGGGGGAAAATCACAGTAAAATTTTAAATTTTTCGAAAAAAAAATTTTTCGCTTAACAGGTGCTTTAGGGTCTTAAAAATAATATACCAAATGATGGAATACGGCAAAAGTGTCCGAGTGCCCAAATTTCTTGCGTTGAATACAACGCTTTTTCACGACGCTTCACTTTCGTGCATACATATATAACATAAATAGTGATAAAAAACAGTGATATTTGTAAATCATTGTCATTATGAGTGACACATCGTCGAGTCGTGTTAGAAAAGGGACGAAAAAGGATACTGCGTACGAAAATCGACTGTACGGTGCAGGCATTGCAGATTAGAGGTATATGAAATTTTCATATGGTTTCTCAGTACTTAAAACTTTAAACGCGTTTTTCTCGAAACCACTTTGTTTGAGCTCGCCGAAGACATAACTCGAGCAAATCTTTACCGATCGACTTGAAATTTTGACAGTAGCTTCGAAACATCTTTCTCCACGGAGCTACGTAGGATTTTTTAATTTTATGTGGCTTAGTTTTTTTTTATCGACGATTTTATGGTGTTTTTTGTTTGTTAAAAATTTAACTTTATTTTCAAACATGCACCATTTTGCGAAAAATCAATATATCGAAAAAATCCTACGTAGCTCGCTAGCTGTTGTTATATGGAAACTAAAAAACTTTGGTTTTTTCTTCCAGGTAAAAAATTAAGGAGTCTACGTCTTCGGCCATCGACACGCTTTCAAAAATAGGCGCCTTGGGGCATATGCTGCGCAGCCGCCATTTTTAAATATTTTTTATTGAAAAAATTACATTTTGTACTTTTTTAGTATTGCTATAAAACCTACTTTACAGATTTTCGATTGATACTTTTATTCAGCCAAAATTAATTTCCGAAAATATGCCTATTTTTTTGTGTGCTACTGTGATTTCTCCCCTTAAGAAGCCTTTCGTGCACAATTTTCTAAAGTAAAATAAAAGGGACAAGGAGCAAGTGTGCGATAAGCAGGTTCTCTCCACCGCTCGAACTTCGAATCGTTTCAAGACCCGTAAGACCGTGGAAGGCATGCTAACCGAGACACGTTGACCACCAAGATATTTTTCGTCACTCACGGGCATCTTCAACAAACCGCGCGCTTCGAAAAGGGAATATACCCTGCGAAGGTCGCTGCGTTTGTTCTCCTCGTGAGGAGAGCAGCACACCGCGAAAGCGTCCAGCGCAAAGAGAAGGCCACTGGGAGCGGGTGCACACAAGAGGCAACCCAAGGAACGAGTCTCGGAGTGCGATCGCGAGCCCCTCGGCCCTTGGTCGTACGAAACCCAAGTATGCGTGTCTCGAGTTGGGCGCGTCTGTGTGGTGTGTGGAAAAGGGATCTGCGATTCGCCTCGGGCAAAGAAAAATCGCACTGGCTTACGATACCTACACGTGTATATAGGTAGTCAATGTTGGATACTTTATATACATGATATGTCCGCAAATCTTGCTGATGGCTCTTAGAAATCGATTTGCAGTCAGAATGAGCAAAGTGCCCGTACCTTCAACTGTAGTTTTAATCACGACTATCGCGTTTTACAAGTCTTCGCAAACTTATGATAATCTCGTTGTTCAAACGATAATACTTTTTCCACGTGTGATTTTTTTGTACCAACCAGTTTCGATTCTGATCTTTTACTTTTCATTAAAATTGGAACTGGTCGCCCTTACCTTCTCGTAAAATCGATTTTTACATCTTCAACAAGAACTGAGACAACGTCCCGACGGAAAATGAAGAACCAAAACCCAAACCAAACAAACCCAAACACAACTAACCAACCTAAACCAAGCAAAACCTAACACAACCAACCAACCCAAACGAAATCATCAGGATTTTCTTCGGATGACTACGTATAAATTATTCTTCCGGATAGTTTCTTTAACAATTTAATACATTCTATCCGGACAATTATATATATGATATTCGTCCGGATACTAGCTTACACGAATCACAATAATATTTACGCCTACTGGAAATACGACGTGAACTGAGCCGCTATCCGGACGAATAACATACGTTTATTCGTCGGATAACCGGACGGGGAGACACTCCGTTATTTTCATCATCATCGAAAGGTAATTTAAATCTTAAATCTTAAATAAATAAAAGTTTTTTTAAATCATCATCAGAAGCCTTTTTGCGCAAATTGCGGTCGTAACACTCTAATGAGAATATTTAAAAACGTGCAACTTATTTTCACAGCCTACATAGACAAAAAAACGGCAAAGAAAATAATTATTGTTGCATTGCAATGATGCAAACTTCCACGTCATGGATAAAACTGTTGTCATTCTTGAGAATAGAATTAGACTGATAAAACTATGCGAAGGGAAAAAAGAAAGTTTACAAAAGTGTTAGAATGGCTAAATAGGTAGCGCGCTCAGCTCTAAAATTATAAGGGGCAGGTTTAATTGCGAAGGTAAGTAAAAAACTTTAACGAGGCAGGATACGTTTTATTCCAATTATCATACAGACAGGATCATAAATAAAGCATATAAAAACAAAAAACACTATCCGAGTTTTTTTATTCGTAATTTTTGGATTTTTCTATTCTTCCTCTCAGGCATAGATACGGCGACCGGATCAGGGCCTGAAAAGGTATACTGATCAGGCCCCATTTCCCTCGTCCGGTGCCTGGAGCAATGAAAAATTGAATTCCATCCGCGATCACGTGACGCAAAAATTGGCCCCTCGACTAAAGTTCCACTTGAGCCGGCAATTAACAATTCCCTTGCTGTCTTCGAGAAACTCCCGAACGAGATCCGCGTTGCAGCCGTGCAAGAGCAAACGATAAGTGTTTCTCGATTATGCTGCGAGAGGATACGGGCTCGATTGGCGAACGAGTCGTGAAAGGGACGACGATGAGGGATTGGCCTGCATCCTGATTTCCAGAGAAAACACCGAGGGAAGAGAAGGAAACGAAGGGAGAGAAAAAGAAGAAGAGGAACTGGGAGAAGAGAGACCAATTGCAAAAGGATACCGGGGGAAGGGGGGGGGGGAGAGAAAAAACGGGAATGAAGTCTTGATGAGAAGGGAGAAGGATACGCGATTTATTCAGTCGCGTAAAAATCACCTTGCTTCGGTCAATGATCCGCTAGCATAGCTATAATCGTTCTGCACAATATGGACGTATGGACTCGAGAGCCGTACATGTACACGCTTATGTATGTATATATATATATATACACATATATACATAAGCATATATATATATATATATATATATATATATATATATATATATATATATATATATATATATATATATATATATATATATGATGTATATACTAATGGAAAACGACGAAACAACTCCTTATACGTAAACTGACCGCACGATCAGCTCCACCTTGTAGGGGGTGTACGACCATTAATGGCTCACCCTCCATACACGGATGGAATACTCAATATCGATTCTTCATACCTATCCGAGATATGCGGTGTGTTACGCGACGTATTACGCATTCCTATCATATCGCGCGTACTTAACCTTCATTACGAACGGGAATCCATTATTCATCGGTCAGTGATAAGGAAAGGACGTTGGACCAGTGCTCCGCATATGGAGACTGGGGCACGTCAGTGTGAACTCCGTATTCCAATCAGTTCGTGAAATTGCAAAGGGGGCTGCTGACATATATGTCGGCGGAAAACTGTTCGATCAATCTGGGAATAAGGCTGACAGCTAGGATTCGTAAGGTCATTAGGATTGGATTACCGATAGTATAGGAAGTTTTTAAGGGGTTACGTGGGATTTTGAAAAAATTGATTTTGTTTTTATTGCACTTTTTTGAAGTATAAGTATCTGAGAATGTGTCCTGAAAATTTCAAGTCGATCCGAACAACATTGACTGAGATATGAGCGTTGAAGGAGAAGAATCCGTGAATTGAAGAACTGAAATTGAAACTTTAAACGCGTTTTTCTCAAAATGGCATTTCTGAAGTCGGTGACCAAGATTACTCGAACACTAATGAACCGATCTTCTTGAAATTTTGCAGGCTTATTTGATACTTAAAAATGTAGTCTTTAATCGTTCGATTTTTTTTTCGAAAAAAAATGGCTGTTTTATAGCCAAAAAACGGCCGTTTTTTTCGTTAAAATCGAACCATTAACTTTGACTGTCCGCCATTTTGTGAAAAATGAATATTTTTTAAAATCCTTCGATTAAAGACTAGTTTATACTTATATTTGACTAAATCCATCCGCATTTTTTTTTCGGATGATCCACTTCGCCGCAATGTTGGTCACCGCAAACCGTGTATATAAAAACATTATTTCATTGACGGCCATTTGCCACTAAACAATGTAATATTTTTCAATAAAAAAATTACTGAAAGTTCTTCAAGATGTGTTCTTTAAGATGGTATATTGAGCGATTAAAAAAGTTTTGTAGTTTTCATTTAAAAAATTCCTGAAAAATACCTTTTTTTGCGCTACAAGTGGGGGTAACGCGTTAACTGTAGACGGTATTGAAGTTTGCATCGTTGACATGCCAGGTAAATTCTTTTATTTTCCCTTTGTTTCTTTATTTTTGTAATCACGGAAAAAATGTCATGCTTTATGTTGTAGGCTTTGGGAATGGGCATGCTGGAAAGCGATGGAGATTTTTGTAGCACATATCTGCCGGAAAGATAATTTCTCAATCCAGGACAAAGATATTTTCGTTGCGTTCCAACGATGCAAACTTCAACTTCGTCATTGCAGATTGATCAATGCAGCGCAAGTTCTTATATATATTTTCATTTTCTTATCTTTATTATTGTAATGAATATTTTTTGCAGATTTATATTCTGTCTCTGAATGAGTATCTTAAAGAATGGTTTCCAGATTTTTGTGGACGCAGTTAGACCATTCCGGAAGTATAAATTTTGGGTGTATCTTAACTCCAATCCTTGTCAATCGTATTTCCCGCGAAAATGAAATTATCGAAAAACGATTACTCCACAGGTAAAACGTGGTCTTGAAAAGTACCGAAGGGGGAAACCTCAGCTCCGTGAAAACGTTGTTGACGACCGATGGTCGCTTAACGGTGAATTCCTACATTGTCGACCGCGGGACAACTCATCCCCGCAGTCATATTTTTTCGCTTTCCCACTATACCGGCTGCCAGTAACTTCGTAATCGGCGCAAAAATAAATAATTAAGAAAGCCACGATGAAAAATAATAAATAAACAAAATAGAATGAAATTCGATGTTTTTTAATTGTTTTTCAAGTCAGGCGGTTTAATATTATACATAACCGCAAATGTGCCTACGCGAGATTCCAGAAGGATCACCCACGGATAAATGAGACCCACGTGTATAAACTATCGTATTAGTATCAATTAAAATGCACTTGACGTACCGCGTGCGGGGGTGGGGTGTTCTTTCAACGGAGTGGGAAGTAATGAGATTGTCGGCCACAGATGAAAATCGTTTTGAACGTTGTATCCATATACATGGATACATGTACACTTACGTACGATTTGATCGCGATCATTTTCTACGTAAAAAGTAATAATACGAGCATTTTTCGCATACCGATTTGGCAACGGAATTCAAAAGTTGTCCCGAACCGCTAATAATCGGTAAATCCAGTTTGGGATATCACTTAATAACGTTGTTAAGAAGGCGAAAAAAAAAACAAGTACGTTCGCGATAAATACCAGCAATTGCGAAACTCGCTCAATTCCAAAAGGCATAACGTATTTTGTTTCATTCTTTTTTTTTTGTTTATTTATTTTTATTTCATCGACCAGCACGAAGTAAAAGTTGGCGCAACCCAGTCGAAGCTCGTGTTGGAATTTAAATGAGGAACCGGAGCGCGCGCGACCCCCTCGTTTTTTCCGCGATAGGACTCGAAACGAACGTGCTCGAGAAAAAACGTACGGAACGTATAAATTACAGTGTGCAGACCGGTTGAATCGGCGAGTAGAATGGATATGTTTGATTCGTGGCACGATGTATACGCGCGCAAAATGAATTGTGACAAATCAATCGACAAGAAAGTGTATATATATATATATGTGTATATATATATATATATATATATATATATATATATATATATATATTTATATAATGAGAATTTTGTTTCCGTTGGATTCTTCTCAAAATCAGCCAGTTTCGGGCTACTAAATTTTCGTCGCGTTCCAACGATCCAAACCTCAATATGATCCTTTAAGGGGTTACCCCCACTTGCGATTTTGAAAAAATCGTTTTTTTTTATTGCATTTTTTTGAAGTATAAGTATCTGAGAATATATCCTGAAAATGTCAAGTCGATCCGAACAAAATTGACTGAGATATGAGCGTTGAAAGAGAAGAATCCGTGAATTGAAGAACTGAAATTGAAACTTTAAACGCGTTTTTCTCAAAATGGCATTTCTGAAGTCGGTGACCAAGATTACTCGAACACTAATGAACCGATCTTCTTGAAATTTTGCAGGCTTATTTAATACATAAAAATGTAGTCTTTAATCGTTCGATTTTTTTTTTCGAAAAAAAATGGCCGTTTTATAGCCGAAAAACGGCCGTTTTTTTTCGTTAAAATCGAACCATTAACTTTGACTGTCCGCCATTTTGTGAAAAATGAATATTTTTTAAAATCCTTCGATTAAAGACTAGTTTATACTTATATTTGACTAAATCCATCCGCATTTTTTTTTCGGATGATCCACTTCGCCGCAATGTTGGTCACCGCAAACCGTGTATACAAAAACATTATTTCATTGACGGCCATTTGCCACTGAACAATGTAATATTTTTCAATAAGAAAATTACTGAAAGTTCTTCAAGATGTGTTCTTTAAGATGGTATATTGATCGATTAAAAAAGTTTTGTAGTTTTCTTTAAAAAAATTCATGAAAAAGGCCTTTTTTTGCGCTACAAGTGGGGGTAACGCCTTAATTCCAATAAACGCTTACCTAAAAACAAACATAACGAAATATACGAGTAGTTATACCCGAAAGTCCGTCAAAGCCGCATTCGTTTCTAACGAACCATTTATGTCAGCTTAAATTCATTCGTGCAAGCAGACCGGACATCAGTTACTCCTTTTTTCCAATCGAGGATACACCGAGTGTGAGCTTCGATGAAAACACGTATATATACGTGATCGAATCAATCTTCGTGCATACGTCAAACTTTGACGGAAGGGTATGGGCGATGTGCGATTGTTTCCCGTAACCAATTTTTATTCAATAAAAAAGTGCTCGTTGGGCAAGTGCCTCTCTGGACTCCCCCTAGCTATCGCGCCCTATAACTGAATGCGGTAGCAAAAAGATCGAAAACGGGGACTCTTCATGCTCCCTCGAACGTGCATTGTTCTCTGGGGATTGAGCTTTTTCCTCGATATATTTCGTTACGTATACGTGCGATACAAAACATTGGCGTGATTTAAAAAAAAAAAAAAAATATATATATATATATATATATATATATATATCAACGGCAGATTGGCTGTACGATTGCGTGGGCCATGTGGCAGTTTACGAGTAGAGAGGATGATATGGGACATGTAGGAGTTCGATATTTCGAAAGAATATTGTCATCGCAATATTTATATTTATACAGTGTGGTTCGAAAAGTGACGTTCGAAAAAAATTTACACGCCTCGTACCAATCGCTCCCGGTATGTTCTCCGGTTTTTTTACTCTTCGAGAACAAAGCATCTTTTTTATTTCTTCGTAATTTACATGAATTATGCTAGCGAGATTATTACAAAAAATATAACGATTTTCGCAAATTCGTCACCATTCGGAAAAAACGTCGCATTTTCGAGTGAAAAAAAAAACGGCGTTTATATGTTTATAAACACGTCAATTGTTAGATGACGGTGAAAATCCTGCGTACTTTGGTAGAAAATTTATCCAAGAAGCTACAGTTGAAATTTGAAGACAATCGGTTGAAAATTGTAAGACGTAAGGGACCGCTCGATTTTCGAAATATGGTTTCGAGAAAAACGCGTTTAAAGTTTGTTTGGGTTACATCAATGCATTAAAAAAATGTTTATGTATTTTGAATGTGTATTTATTAAGTGTGACAACTTTTATATCAATATCTATAATATAAACCTGTCAAAAAAATGCATTAAAATAGCCTTTTTAGCGTCTAAAGTGAGAAGACCCCTTAAAAAATCAGTTTGAGAGGATTATTCGCTAAAGTTCAAATTATTTAAAAAAATTACTCATACTAGTCTCAATGGCTCCCGATTGCTTTGAAAAATTTCCAAGAGCAAAGTACATCTTCAAAAGAAAAAAGAAACAACCCACGATATAGGAAAACTCGAAAAACAAAATAAAAAAATGCCATTTTCTCAAAAACGAAAAAAGATGATGGAACATTCACGGGGGTATTGATACGTGGAATCTTTTTTTTCACGTCACTTTTCAGGCTATTCTCTATATATAAATGAGGGATTCTCCGTCGATTCAGCCACTTTTTTTCGACCATCTCAGATCCGCCCCATAATTGGTTATATCAAAGTACTACTCAAAGGCATTCTATGTGAATTTTTTCAGATTTTTTAATTCAACATTTTAGAAAATGCCGTTTTTTTTCCAAATGAATATATCTCGGAAACTAGAACTAACTGAAAAAAAATGTCTGTACATAAAAGTTGTAGTTTTGTGTTAGCTTTCCAGCGGACGGCTTGAAATAATTTTTACGTTCCGGTAACGCTGAGTTTTTACCAAAAAAGGGGAAAATTATTTTTTTTATTGAAAAATTCACATTTTAAGAATTTATTAAGAAATTTACATTGGTAGTACTTTCATATAACCAATTATAGGGCAAATCTGAGACGGTCGAAAAAAAAGTGGCTGAATTGACGGAGAATACCTCAAATGTAGGCGAGCACCCGGTATCCAACAAACGTGTCGTATATATATAGTGACGCCCTTCCGACCATTACATCATAGGGGCGTACATAGTGAACACTGCCGCGGAACTTCCGAAATGAATAATTGCCATCCCACACGTACGCAATTGTGCCAATAACGAAACGGGTATGTCCCGTTCGCGACGTTCCGATGACAAATATATCGATTGCCTTCGTAGAGATCCGGCGATTGAATTATTTTTCTTGTTTTTTTTTTTTTGTATTTGCCGGGATTCCCGAATTATTTTTTGTGCAACAAAATAAATGATTTTTGTCCGCAACTTTATTTTTAAAACAATAGTTGAGATGCTGAAATTAAACAAAAATGCCCCATCATAATTTAAAATATTCAAAATATCTTTGAAAATTCAAGCCGAAGAGAGAAAAAGTTTCGCACAAAAGTTGGCTATTTTATCACGGAAAAATTATTCTGAAAGGAAGAATATTAGTTCCTATCTGAAAAACCGAAGTTGACCTTGAAATAACCTTGAAAATTGACACCAGATGAAGAACCACCACACTCGTTTTTGTCCCTTAGAACTATGAAACTGTCGTTTGAAATTATTTTTCCTGAAATGCATCCCTGTTGGGATATTTTGTTGTGCCAATTTAAATGGTACGTGAGGGCAGAAAAAAGGGCTTCGCGAATTGTGCACCAAGAGAAGAAAACATATCAATCGGGGCAACCAAATTACCTCATCCCAACTGATTTTGTCGTCGAGACTTCATTTGAGACAAAAAAAAATAAAAGGGCAGAGACTTGAATAAATTTTATTCAGACCGAACCAGCAGATACGTTTTCTCTCGATGCGCGCTCAAAAACGATTTTTCAACCTGTACTTATAGCCCCCAATCAGCAATCAACAAACTCCTCAATCGTTACACCCAATCTTACCTCGTTCGTCCCTTGAATGTCTCTCAATTCGCGAATAACGTGGCAACGACTCGACTCTCGACTCACCTGCAATCAGAACGAGAAAAAAAGACAGAAGTCAATAAGGACTGTCGTTTAATCTTTTAATTTTAATTAAGGCTGAAATTAAATTAAGAAAACGTTTAATCAAGGCTGAAAAGTTCAAAAAACGAAATGAAAAATATAAAAACAAAAATGAAATAACATTGTACTGAATAATGAAAAGTCGTCTGACAACAATAACCGAGAACGATCGAGATCGCGGCGCAACCTCGATTTTGGCAACTTGTCCTCGATAGCATGCCATTCTCGCGAAGCTTACAAATGTGCTGTCGATTGAAAGGGCTGCGCCCAAACAGGCACGCGTTTGAGATTACAGGTGTGTATATGAGAAATTCCACGACATTTCACCCTGCCCGTGACCCCGACCCATTTTTGGTTTTCCTAATTGTTTTTTTGTAAAATTGTACCCTATGAAAGGAACATCGATACCAATTTTTAGATTTTCATCCACAATGTCAATTTTGGAAGTTTTGAAACCGTTTAAACGCTGATAACTCCTGAACTAATATGGATATCGACAATTTTCAGTGTATAATTTTTTCATTTCGTAGCATACTTTCGTTAAAAAATATGTAAAAAATGATCAACGATCAATGTCAAAGTTTTTTTTGCTTCTAAAGTAAAAACTATTTTTTTAAAGATGATTGCCTTTTTTAATTTTCTTTAAAAAATTCTCTAAAATAGAGTGACCCATTATACGATTTTTAAGACTAGTCTCATTATGGGCCCATTTTTCCTTCTATTTTTTTTCGATTTATTCATATTTTTCTTAGAAGACTTTTATCATTTTAATGCCCAACTATTAATGATTTTGTGATTTCCAATTCCGCTTCGACAGGTCTGAAACGATTTGTTTTTAGCTTGCGCCGAACTTGGCGAATAAAAAATATTTTAATTAAAAAAAAAAATCCAAAAACATAGACATTGTTAACTGATCATTTTTTTCATATTTTTTGGCCTCAACAGCCATCTTAAGCTCGATGATACCGCATTTGCCGAGGGTACGGGGGAAACTGTGGAAAACCCCGTATCGGTAATACGTGGCCCAATATTATTCCGATTCTCCGGTGCACGGATGTTTTACACAAGTATCTATACTGAAGTACTCAGAACTATTGGCTTTCCGCTGGCTGGTTGATGCGCCAGCCAGTGCACGGCCAAGCGGTCACCGCTCCGAGTGTCGGCCATCCATAACGCCGTTTAACTCGAAGTACTGCCGGAGTTGAACCCCGACCGCCCTCCCGCCAGAGTCGGTTTACAATTACTCTATATATATATATATATGCATATATATTTAAATACCTAAGGTCAATAAAAAGTTCTGCACTGCCTCTGATTATTAGTTATTTCTGGCTAAGCCTTCGGTTCACTCGCTTCTTCATCTTTGTTATTTTTTTTTTTTTTACATGGACCGATCTTAGCAATACGAGAACATCCCTTCTATTGGTTGGTATTCGACTCGAAGAAATACATACATACATACATATATATATATATATATATATATATATATATATAGCCCAGAGCGAAAATCCTTTCTTCGACTTAATTGCTATTCTCACATATTATTCTCTTCTCCAATACATATATATATATATATATATATATATTGAAGAATATATATACGGGGAGGAATAAAGTAGAATGGATCTTTGCGCGTTTGTTCGCGGAGATAAACGAAAAAAATATATATGTATCTGTATATTGTGAAAGGGGAAGAAACGCAAGAGGGGGGGGGGGCGCTTCGGTTCGGGAAGGTAAAAGAACGAAAACGAGGGTTGAGAGTTGAGGGGCCGATAAAATCGGTGCCAAGGCACCATGCTCTATGCATTTATCCTATTAGCCCTGTGGCTCAGTAACGCCCGCGAATTTTATATACGGAGATACCGATAGGTATGACTTATCAAGGACTCCAGCGCGGTGGCGTGAATCCTCGAGCCTTCGGTGCACCATTTATACTTCTTGTATATCATGTGTGTGTATATATATATATATATATAGAGAGGCGAGCTTGTGGCAACGCGCAAAAAAGCACCCAATATATACGGGGTGACGATTACAAGATGGCCATGTGTTTTTTAATGGCGCGCAGGTTTTGCGACTGGGAAAAATATTATTTCGGGTACTTGTTCATGTCCACTAAAAAAAAAATAGCGTAGCCTTCTGATAAGTCGTATTCGTGAGAAAAAAATGAAGCATCGTAAAAAAAAAAAAAGATTCCATCTCAAGTGCAGCAAGCATGAAGATAATTAAATTTCGAATACAAAATACGCCTGAAAAACTTTTTTTTCTGCATTCTGTTAATGAAAAAAAAATGTATCAAAAGGCATTTTTTTACTTTTATCTTTTGTCCATGTACTTTTCGCGTGATTTTCTTTTGCTTGTGTTATCGTTATGAAGTGCACGGTTGAGCAATGAATTAATGGCCAACTGAACACTAACGTGAATGCCTTAGATTTTTATCAAGTTTTAAAAATAGGTTCGAGAGAAGCAGTCACTAAGGTTCAGATGATAAAAAATATTTATGCTAGTTTATCGGACTACGAATTGCTTTGAAAAAAATCTCAGAGGATATACACAAAAGAGATTTTTTTTTAACTATGCGAACGAACAAGTCGAAAAATGAAAAAATGCTTTTTTTTCGAAAGCTCATTGTCACTTTTCGGGCCACCGTGAATACAGCAGAGCGAGAATTAAAAAAAATTGCGAAGAATTATCAAGAAAAAAGAAACCGTACAGAGGGAAAAAGAGGGGGGAGAGAGAGAGAGAGAGAGAGAGAGAGAGAAGTGCACAAATGCATAAAAGTATTATAAGGAAAGTGCCCCCTATAGGGACACGTGTATATCCGTTTAGCGAAATGCCTCGAGATGTAACCACATACGTAGCAACGTTCATGCGGGTGCACAAGTATCGGAGTATAAGCGGGGGATAAGAAGGCAAAACGAAAGAAAGGGAGACAAAAAGTCGAAGAAAAAAAAATGACCCCGTGGAAAACGAGACTCGCACTGCGGGATGCAATCTCCCGTATCTTTCGGTCATCTCGAGGCTTTTGCTCTCGTTCTCCTTGCATTTTCGATATTGCGGACTTGAAAATACAATGTCGTGGAGCGTACCAAGGACGGAAGAATTTTCATCGAGGGACGAGAATGTGACTCGTTTTTGGAGTAATTTCCCATTGGTAAAGATGAATATATGTCACATCAATTGTTTTGATCGAATGTGATGTGATTATTATTACCGGAAATTAATGTTCTTATAATCTTGAATGTAGTTGATTTTGTTAAATTTTAATCTCATCGCAAGGCGGTCAAAATTCTCGTTGAAACTTACTTTTGGTAGGGAATGTACGGGCAATACAATCTTAAGGCCTTAGGCCACAGTAACGGATATAAAATCATGTGCGAATTTAACAATTTTTTTTCCTATGAAAAAGTGATTTGCTCATAAAATTAATAACACATCTATTTAGTATGAATATCAAGCTGTTAGAATTTTTTTTTTTTTCGATGTACGAAATCGCAGCCTACTAATATTTTCTTTTGTTATCTTTTTTTAGGCGCTCCGCGGCGTGACATTTAGCATGCACAATTTTTTACCTAGAACAAAAGACAAAAATTCTCGTAAATCTACATTAGAATACCTAGAGAAGTACGTAAGGAATTTTAAAAATATTGTTTTATTCAAAAGTTGTAGGTATTTGAACTTGAGGCGAGAAATCCTTTTAGAATTTTCGCCAAATCGATTTTTTTGTACATATTTCGAAAGTATGATAGGCAAAGAATATGCTGACCAAAGGAAAACTCGAAATATTGAATATTTGCGGAGTTATCGCATATAGTCTAGAGCGAGGGGTAAGTCACTACAATTAATAGTTTTCACACGTTGAAACTTTAAACGCGATTTCTCGAAACTACTTTTTCAAAAACTGCTCGTGTTGTAGCTCAAAAAGTTATCGACCGATTTGGATGAAATTTTGGGAGGTTACTCTCAGTAATATTATCGGAAGGATATACCTAAAGTTTGAAAGATAGCGTGTAAATAAATATTTTTTTTGGGGTCAAATATGTCGAAAAAAATGGTCGAAAATTCGAACTTTGGAGTAAAAAGGCTCCCAAATTTTCAATTTTGCACTTTTTCATTATTTTTTAGGTATATCCTTCCCCTTAATACGTCAGTAAACGAATGACATTTATTAAATCTTTTTCAGATCAACAGAAAAAGAGTGACAACCGCAACACTTTTCGATGTCGCGGAAAACAGGCGTCCGAAGACCCTTAATAACGCCGCCATATAGTTGGTCATCCAAAAAAAAAATTTGTTTTTTTCAACGTGACAGTTATAATAAACTCATGTCCAAATTTGAAAATGATCAGATTATTTTATCCCCTCTAAAAGAATTCCCGAAAAATACCTATTTTTCACGCTCCTAAAGGGGTGTCTCGCCTTAAGGAATGAATTTATAGTGAAAAATTTCGTTACAACTGCTCATAAACTGAAAAGTTTTCGATTAATCAGAAATTCCTTACGTACTTCTCTGCGAAATGCAATCAGGAACACAACTTTCAAATTTGAAGTAAATCGAGTGAAAATTGTTGAAGTCATTTGTCACGCCAATTGGAAAAAAGCTGTTTCGAGAAGTTTCGAGTAGTCGGCCATTTTGTACATCGAAAAAAAAAAACAATATTTTCTAACAGCTTGATATTCATACTAAATAGATGTGTAATCGACTTTATGAGTGAATCAATTTTTCATACGAAAAAAAAATTATTAAATTCGCACATGATTTTATACCCGTTACTGTGGCCTAAGGCCTTAAGGGAGCTTTCCAGTGTGAAATTTTCAAAAAATCGATTTTTTTTTTTTGCTTTATCGAATAGTATACACTCTTCCGAATATTCCCTGAAATTTTCATGCCGAAATTCAGATTATTTCGGTTACTGTACAGCATTTCTTGGAAGAAGGCAACGGAGCGCTACAGCTACAGCGAAACTTTGAACGCGTTTTTCTCGAAACAGCATTTTTCAAAACGGTGTCCAACTTGGAGGGCAGAGTTTTAAAGCTATCGAGTTGAATTTTTTACACAATATTCTTAACGTCGTTGTTTATCGTGCTATGGAAGCTTTGTTTTTTTTTGACATCTTCCTATTTTTTTGTAAAAAAAACTGCCAAAAAAAATGCTAAAACCGATACTTTTTGTTCAAACCGGCGCCATTTTTGCAAAAAAAAAAAAAAAAAGCCTCCATAGCACGAAAGCCAATTATATACCGATCAATAATCTTTTTGTGTTTTTTGTTTCAGATCAAAATTGTGACCCCCAACGTGGACACCACATCCAAGTGCATTTTCTGCAACAATTGTTTCATCATTTTTATAGATATTAATTAATAAATAAATCGATCTTTAAAAAATTGTTTTGGATTCTTCAATACCCAATTAATATACAAAAAAAAACCAGACCGATTAGATTATTTTTTCTTTAAAAAAAAAAATCGCGAAAAACAGCGATTTTTCGGGCTGTCACACTGGAAAGCTTCCTTAACCAAGATTCACCGATGAAATTGCGTACAATTGGATGCTCCGATGGTTTCCCCCGTTATCATGAACATCCTGTACAAGACGCGGCTAATCGAAGAGATTGCCGGCTCGAGTTCGCGTCGCGCTGCGAATTCGTCCGGGCCAAAAGATAAAGGGCACCGCGCACGTGCGCGCGCTAAATGGCACGTGAAAAGTGGTCGCGAAAAGGAGTACGAAGTCGGGACAAAACACGGGTATCCCATATAACGGTCTCACAATACTTTTTTTACGAGACGCGAGAATGGCATCTGAACGGCTTTTCGGGTCTTTGCTCTTTGGTCTACTCGCGTGTACTCGATCAGGGGTCCATTTGGTGCACTGCTATTTGAACAATTTCTTCGCACAAACGGACCGATAGAAAAAAAAATGTATACAGGGCGAACCATTTACTGTGACGACCCCAAATATCTCCGTTGCCATTACAGTGGCGAAAACCAACCCGACGAAACCCAAACAAACGCAAACAAACCCAAAATATTTTGGTGAAAAATCATTTCAATGTCACGATGTCATAGGTCGTTGGATTCGTCTGAATATCAGCTACAACGTCTTAGTAAAAAACCATGCTTCCACTTTAAAAAACCATTGATGACCTTGAGAACGCAAAAACTATGACCTTGGCCAAAATAAATTTTTCACCACTGTATCAGCCATTTGTAATCAATCAAATTACCTCCTGACATTTTTTTCGTCGATCTAAAGGCAACGGAGATATTTGGGGTGGGAACGTTAAATGGTCCACCCTGTATACATGCAGGGTGGCCTGGAAAGTAACGTGCAAAGGGAATATCGTTAATTATATAGTTTACTTTTAATATTATAGTTACTTTTAAACGCGCAACTTAATATTGTATAGAATTTGATTTTGAACGGCGTTATCCCGATTTCCGCGAACGATTCCGAGCATTTTTTTTCAATTATTGCATCATCGAACGTGGAAAATATGACCAATGATGTACCAATGTACCAACCTAAAAAACCGTCTCCCCCCAAAATAACGTCATTATTTGCATCTCGAAAAAGCGATAAATCGGGAGAAAAAAAAAACAACCAGCGGCCATTTTCCGGAAAGTCACTAAACGATATAACTATCGGAAAATCTAGATGCCTTGTTACCTACTCCAATCACCCAATGCAACGATCTTCTTTACTATTCGAGAAACAACCATTTAAATTTGTTTTTTCGACTATCCCTGTAGCATAGATTTTCATTCTCTTTTGTGTATGTCTTTCAAGGAACATCCCTCCGGTGACACCCTTCGATTTTGTTGAAATTTGGATATGTCATAAAGCACCGAAAAGTAAGCGATACGTATTTTTTTTTATCGGCGCAAAAACGGTTTTAAGGGGTGAAACCATCCCTCGAAAAAAGACATCGCTAAGGGTAATATAGCAGTTTCACACACAAGGAGTCCACCGGTTTTAATGAAACAAAAACGAAAATTCTTCTAATCCGAAGCAATGAAAAATCCACTATAGTGACATAGCAAAAAAAAATTAAGGGATGAACCACCCTAGAGATGCCTTTTTTCGAGGGGTGGTTTCACCCCTTAAAACCGATTTTCCGCCGATAAAAAAAAATACGTATCGCTTACTTTTCAGTGCTTTATAACATATCCAAATTTCAACAAAATCGAAGGGTGTTACTGAGGGGTGTTCCTTGCTAGAAGTGTTTGACAGCCATTGGGAGTCATTGAGATTAGTAGAAGTATTTTTTTTTCATCGTATCAACTTCAGTGATCGATCCTCTCGAACCTATTTTCTTCACTTTTGATCAAAATCTGACGCGTTTACGTTAGCTTTGCGTTGATCGTTCATTTATTGCCCAACAGTGGACTCCATATTGATACCACAGGTAACAACATTCGCGAGAAGAGTATATACACAAAAGAGAACAAAATTTAAAAATGCTTTTTTTTCTAAAAGTAAAAACGATCGTTGAATATCCTGTATTCCACCCTGTATACAGTACCGGTCAAGAGTTTTCCATCACTTTCGATAATTGCTAAATTATGTTGGAATAATATTGGGAGCAGAAATACGTCTCCGCCGTTTGACAAAAGATGACCCCACCAGGAGGTTATGGTTGAAATTGTCAGATGTGAAACGTCATATCGCAAGGTTGGACATCTGACAAGACCATACACTTGACATATTAGCGATTTTGTATCAGCGTGCGACATCATTTTTTTCGTGCGAAAACGTCGAGTTTCCAGCCGCATAAGCGTCGTTCGCGGGAACTTTTTATTTTGAACAAATCTGCAGCTGAGGCGCATCCCATTGCTTGTGGAAGCATATGGTGAGGCTGCTTTCAGTCAGTCAGGGGCGTGAAAAAACGAGCATTTTCAAGATTTTTTTTTTAATAGTCATTAAATTTGTTTTACTAAAGTGGTTACAAAGACTTTTTATGTTATATTTCAACTTGAATTGTACAAATTTTCGAAGAAAAATATTGATTATTTATAAAAAAAATATCGCCATCTTCGTCGGACCCCCTTCGGCATGTAGTGCTTTGCGATGAGCACTATAATTAAAAAACCACTCGATGGATTTTGATGCAATTGGGTGTGATTATTGATAGCATTAAAAACTAGTCCTAAATCGGAGGATTTTCATTTTTGTTGAAAATTTCTATATTTTTTTTAACCCTAAACGAACGATTTTTCGGTCGAAAATCGAAGGTTATCTGTCGGAAGCCGCCATTTTGTTAATTTTTTAACAAAAAAGGAAAGCTCCGATTGAGGACTAGTTTTTAATGCTATCAATAAAGACACCAAATTTCATCATAATCCATCGAGTGGTTTTTGAATTATAGTGGTCACTGCAAAGCACTACATACCGAAGGGGTTCCGACAAAGATGGCGATATTGTTAAAAATAATCAATATTTTTCTTTGAAAATTTGTACAAGTCAAGTTGAATTATGACATGAAAAGTCTGTGTAACCACTTTTGTAAAACTAACTTAATTACTATTGAAAAAAAATTATTGAAAATGCTCGTTTTTTCACGCCACTGACTGCCTCTGGCTCCGTAAGGTAGTCCTATCGCCAGGCTTCGATTCATAGGATATTCATAATTTTTTTTGAGCTTCACTAAATATATTAATAATCGTCTCGGTAAAATTTCAGGGTCGGTTATCGAACTTGCTACAGAGAAAAAAATATATACGAATTGCGTACTTTTGTGAAGGAATCCTGAGACGACATACGAAAACCCAATTTCCGCTCGCTACAAAAGTGTACACAATAGTGAGAATCCGTCAGATTCTTAAAAATAATCAGATTTACATGCTTAACACTTGTAGTAATCCAATGCTCTCAGAAAAAAACATACGCTTATTGACCTAATTTTCATGTCATATCAAGTTTAATTTGACCTTCCGGTATTGGATTTATTACGACTTGCTACGGTAAAGAGACGTGACAGCAAGGCAACAGCTGACCGTTGTCGTAACCTCATCTCACTCGTTCGAATTTTCACACATATTTCATTTTTAACCGACATATTTCGCCGACACAAATAATTTGTAACTTTGCAATAAGTTTTTTTTGACCTCTCAATTTTGTAATATCTAGAATATACTGAAAGCAACGGAAACGAAACGATGTTTATTGACAAATTTTTTTTATTTCTTTTAAAAATTGTTCTTAACAAAATGTTAATTTTTCATAACGAGCTTCCCAATCGTCGTGAAATTTTAACACGACCTCTTAAATACTTCATACAAAAACATAC